>CM043714.1:6995281-8195281 GCA_023969325.1 Oryzias curvinotus
AAAAGTAGGATTGTTTCCAGCTACCCACACTTGAATTTTGTCAAATTCGTAGCAGACGGCTTTAAAACAGTCCACTGAATGGGGGTGTAACAATCATTTGGTTGTAACGATGGAAGGCTGATTTCTGGTTTCAGATGGAGTGCAGACCTAAAACAAACAAACAAACAAACAAAAACTACAGAAATTCTGTTAGAGTGATTCTTTTTTTTGTGTGGAAATATTTTATTGAAAAATCCCTGCAGCCATTAAAATGTTCAAACTAATGAGAAAATGGGAGCTTCTCAAAATGTATTTTGACTGTCTATATAAGTTAATGAAATGTTGAACTTTCTTTAGGAGTTTAAGATTGGTTCACACCAGGCATGTGACACGCGTTCTTGATTTCACAATTAGTCCACAGTATTCACACTGGACATTTCTACCAGCTTACTTGAGCATATCCGCCACCCACTTGGAAGAGGCTTAGTGCAAAATGTTGTGAATTTTGGTCCAGCTTTTTTCTTTCACAGCTCTATTCCAGTAGATGAGAGACTTGGTGTCCAATTATTAATTACTCCTCCATGATCAGTTTTCAGATGATTGGCACTTCTGTGAATTAACACCAAATCCGAGTCCTTGATTGGTCAAAGTTCAACTGCTTGGACTTTCAACACGTATTCAATGGCTCATATGCATTTTTCTGCGTAGAGCTTGAAAACGGTCTCAAAATGTGCGTGCGATGCGTGGACATGCCAGTTTTGTATGCGGATGCCCGAAATGCACATTTATGTGTTGACATTTCATTGAAAGTGGTCGCTCAAATGCACGCAGCCAAGGGTGGTGTGGGCGTAGCTTAAGCAGAACCTAGAAAATGAAAACTCGGACATTAAGATTGCTTTGCCTCCTTCTGCTGTTATTTTATACCTCTTCACAAGCATAATCCGAGGCTGACATTTGGTCATTTACAGCCTTTTAAACAGAAGCTAGAAAGTTTTGTGAAAGCCACTGATAAGAAATGCAATTTAATGAACTTAGTTGTAGGTTCATTTCTGATGAACACTGAGCATCTGACTTTAGGATAGCATGTTTCCAGACCCCATCAAATTGTATTTACTGTCCCAAACTGGAAACAGCAAATAGATAAACGAGTGTACCAAATTTATTTTTTTCCTCTTAGTAACATTTCAAAAAGAGAGACTTGGAACAGGGTCACAAATGAACAAAAGAACAGAATAGGCGTGAATCAATGTTTTGGAAGTTAATAAAATAGATGGAAACACAACCAATGCAAACTGAAGCATAAAAAGAAAAGACAAATGTCAAGATAAGGGATGAATGACAAAGAAGCATTATTTCCCCCCAATTAATTAAAAATGTGAAAAGCAATCAGTGCTTATCTGCAATGCTCGTCCTTCAGCCGTCTCTGGTGAATTAAACCTTTCTCTCTGTACAAATAGGTTTCAGGTTAGCTAGCTCCAAAAGGAGCTGAACTGAAATTATGTTTGCTACTTTTCAATAAACTGGGCTAAAAAATGTGGCTAATGAAGCTAGTTTCAGCTTTCAGGAATTTGGACAGATTTCTTTTTTTTTTTTTGCAATGAAAACTCCCCAAAAGAGCAAATATTTCATCCTTCTCCCTGCAAGACACAAGGATTCCAGCTAAAATGAATTCAAAAGTTTTGTATCTAAATTTTGCTTGAACTCACTGAATGGTCCATTCAGAAGACTGGGACAAGAGGTGTGCTGAAAACTTCACTCCTTCTGCTTCACACTACTTGAAATGCCATCATTAAAACTATGAGGTCACACGTTTATGTTGGAACTATTTTAGAAATCCACACTAGACACAAATTCATTTGTAAGTTCTGCTTGTTTTTACAAGAATATTAATGTCATTAAATTATGTTCTTAATCTGTAAATATGGTTTTAGGGAATTCAGGACAATCATTACTGCCTAAAAAACATGAGCATTTCTTAAAAATAACATTTCTGCTTCCCCAAGTTTGCTGCACATCAGAATGGTGTTAATTGTTGCATTTTTGGGAAATGTTTCCCTAATATGAGATGTAGCTAAAGCTAATTTATTATTTTTTTAAAAGCAGCCTCCCAGCTGACAGGCTTTAGGAAATGAGGATCAGATTATTGACTGACAGCATCCAAACATATATGGAAATATGCTCCAAATTACAGATGGGGTGAAACTCTTGAACCTCGTTACAACTGGGTGGTCCAATCCGGCGCTTTCATTTGACGTAATGGCCTTCCACCAAAGTTAAAAACAGTGGCTCCGCCCTAAGAGGTCTGTACCATTTTTCTATGGACCTACAACCATTGGGGGCCCACTAATGTCACAGTTTGGTATGGCTTAATGGGTCAATTTTATTATGGAAATGCTCAAAATATCAGACTCTACCGCTCAGTGGAAACAAGGCTTTAGAGGTATATAGGATGGAAGACCTCCTCTATCTCTAATTTATGGTTATTGCCATTTCCAGTAGAGCAAAGGAGCTTGTTAGGGTTTGTTTCTAAAGTTTATTCATGTTTTCCTGGAACACGCCAGGTCTTTCTGGTTATTTTGGTTAGCATGGAAGTTGTAAATGGATGGAAAAAAAACCATTGAGTTGTTTGGCTAAAAACACTGCACTGTGCATGTGCTGGGTCAACTGTGGCACTTATTCTGGTAACACGTAAGCATCAAAACGCTTGCTTGATGGCTCTGAAATGAGAGTGACAGTAAAACAAAGTTTCCAACCAAGAGGTCCATGTGCTATTTATGTTGAAGTATCAAAGACAGTCACATCGCAGCTTCTCTGTCTGAACACACACACTTTGGTTTTCCAGCTGAGACAGCTTTGTGTCATCTGTAAAGTATATTTATGTTGTGAAGTGAATATCTACAACAATATGAAGATACATTCTCACACTGAAAAAGTTATGTTGAGGTCTGCTATAGTGGAACTGCTTCTCTTGATATTGTTTCTTTTGTTTGTTTGAGTTCACTCTTTTTTTCCGTGAGCTGACAGCCTGTCCATCTTGAAAAAAATCTAAAGTGTTTTTCTCAAAAAAAAAAAAAAATGTTAATAAAATGACCAAAACATTTTCTTTCTTTAGATATATTTTATTGTAATAGCATCAAACCAATAAAAGTCAATAAAGTAAAGCTTTGTTTTCTGTTTTTGCACAGGTGTCATTTCCTCACATGTGATACAGAGATGATAAATACAGACCTGAAAACAGCGATCTGAGAGGGGAGGTTTTTTTTTTATGTCAGTGTTATTCTATGCAAATGAGAAACTCATGCAGGCATGCTCATATTCCTATTTGAACAGTCTCCTATTGTTGCATTTCAGAAAGTCAGTACATTTCTTGGCAGGACTTCTGTCTCATTTCCTCACCTCTCTCAGTTATCTATTTGTTTGCGGTGAGCATAGAGCCTGCAGACACATCTCGACTCCAAACAAAGTCTCTAATATTGACTAATAAGAGAAATGGACCGATTAACCCTTGTGCTGTCTTGGATGACCCCACCCTTACTTTGACGTGTTCTCCCTACCATAACAAAGGTGGATAAAGGTGGAAAAAATTCATGTAATCCATTGAACCAGTGAAGATCACAAATCCTTGAAAAAAAAAAAAAAGTCTCAAAGCACTGTCTAGTCAGTGGGTCTAGATCAGTGTTTTTCAACCTTTTTTGAGCCGCGGCACACTTAAACCTTGACAAAAATCTCACGGCACACCAGCATTAAAAAAAATAAAAAACAAAAAAAAAACGGGAGAAACTCAGTCTGTTTTGAACAGTTCCTCCACAATCTCACATTCTTTTTTTTATAATTGTGGCAGAAAACGCTGGAAGCTGCAGCTGTTTTTTTCTCTAAAAGATGTAATAAAAGTTAAGTTAAAAGATTTAAAAACTGTTTGATTTGTGTTCGTTGTGGTTTCAAGACGTTGAGAGGAGAGACGAGTTGCGGGCCGAGATCCACGCTGTTACTTTTAACCCAATGCATCATGGGAGATGTAGTTCAATAATCCGCCGAATGCAGAAAGACCAGCGTCTCTGAGCTTTATTGTTTTGTTCTCTTGTTCCACGGTCTGATACCGGATTCTGTGGAAAGCTACACCGCTAAAGACGAGCTTTAGCTGGTATTTTATTTGAAACTGAGCGACTTTATCAGCAGAATGCACAACAAGGAAGTGAAGACTTTAACCACTTCTGATTGGTCAGACTGATGACACGTGATTAAGAATCCAAGAATGATTGGCGGAGACAGTTAAAGGGGCGTGACTTTTCCAAAAACAGCTGAAGCTGCAGCTAATCGGTACCCGTCATTTTTATCAAAATGTCTTTAATAGAATCAAATAAACACAAAGAAAAAAGTATTTTATGATCTGTCATATTCCTTATATCTTAGTGTTTTTTAGGGCTTGTTTGGATGAACAAAGAGGTGAAATCCTGGAGATCATAAATGTTTCAGTTAATGAGGGCAATTTCCCACGGCACACTTGACCATCTCCCACGGCACACTAGTGTGCCGCGGCACACTGGTTGAAAAACACTGGTCTAGATGACCCAACTCCCAACGGTAAAGTGCCTAGGATAGCACAAGGGTTTAAGTGTTACATCACCCATAGAAGATGGCTTACCTCCGGGTCCAACAAAATTAAATCAGTTCAGTCACCATTTCTTTAACGATTTTGTACACCGGCATGTTGGAGCCAGACGTCGTCACTAAGCAGTGATAGGGTCAAGTCATCATTTCTATGGCAACCACTCTCGCCAATCAGGAATGAGTTTGTTGGAAGACCACACTTGAAAGTGGGCTACACAGAATCTGTCAATCAAACATTTCGATTGTTGGACGTGGGGGCCAGTGGGCACCACATACTTTTACCAAGGCTTCTGATGGTCAGTTTATAGTTTGAATAACTTGCACTACAGAAAAAAAAGGGGATTATCAAGAACATTAAAAAAAAAGGATAGGACTCCAAGAATGTTTTTCTGACACAAAGAATGACTGAGCAATACCTGTTTATTTCTCTATAAAAATCGATGCGATTTTGGAATGCTGGAGGGGAGGGGTCACTCAGTCCAGTTCTAATCAACATTCAATGATACTGACCTGAATGGGATTTTCATTTAAAAATCAACCTCAGCTGCAGTATGGTGTTCTGCCTTCAAGTATTTCATTTATGAAAGAACATGCAGCTTCTATAATGCTTACAGTCCTGTCCTGTCCTGTCTAAACACCTGAAGCTATGAATGCAGGTGTGATAGAAAACAAAACAAAAACAGACAGTTGATTTTAATCAATTTAGGGAACCAGACTATGAACTACTGTTCGGATGAAGGGTGCTGATCTCTAATGGGTTCATGGATCTGTTCATTATTCTAGAAAATTTGACTAAATGAGACATAGTTCTGCTTACAGGAGGCAAAGTGCATTTAATGGAAATTGTGAGAGAGCAGCAGAAGCACCAAATGATTTATTAGAATGAATGCAATAAGTAGGGAACAATTGCTTACTTGTTCATCTAAACCCACGTACCTATTAGCTCTTAGCTATGTATATGTAGCTATTATTGTCATCTAAAGTAAACATAGTGATACTGAGGGATTAAAATGTTAAATAATTAAATTATGTTTGTTTATTAAAGTTAGATGCCTATCGTCTATTCATCTATTTTCAAAGTGTTACCAGTGGTCTTTTAATTGTGTTAATGCCATTTTTAGCCAAATAATAAAAAAAAAAACCCGTCATTTTCTAGGACATAGTTTGTCCTTCCTGTCCTCAGTGCTGAAAGATCTCAGTTTACACTCTCTTGCTAGCCCCAACTTAACATTGTAGGTGCAAGTAAAATGGTGAGGAATATTGGATCTATCCAGCCGTACAGTTTTGATCCAGATTCCAGCTCAGACGGGGAAAACAAAGATGTTCAGGGATCTATTTGTCTGGATGCATCAGAATGGAGCGGACCAGAGAGCTTGTGGCCCATCCAGCGTGTTTTCTTTGTCACATGTAGGACCTTTATCTTACGGTGTTTTTTTGTCTGCTCCTGATTCACAACTATCTGAATATAGAAACCTTTTGGCAATTTTGAGCTGAATTGTCTTTACATGTGTCCAGAAAAATGCCACAAGAACACATTAAAAACACAACTTTATTTGGAGTAGGTTTTTAGCTTCAAAGGAAACAGGGGACGCTTCTGCCACATCATTGTTCAAGTGAAACAAAAAGGGGATAAAAAAATCTCAAAAACACAATGTTTTTATTTCCAACATCTGCAAAACACAAAATGCAGATGACAAGTGCAAATCATTTCATTTATTCTCATGCTGAAAGTGATTAAAGTCTTTTATGAGCTGAAGAAATGAGGTGAATGGGGCTTTTCAGTTACATGAGGCACATACCAACTTCTGCTCACATTCCTATTTTTAACAAATTAAAATGAAAATTTGGGTATTCAGATTATTTTGTGCTTTAAATTTCGACAGATTTAATTGATTAATTACTGGGAAATTTCTCAGTATACTTGAAAGTTTTGATCATATTTTATTAATACTTCCATGAAAGCAAACAAAAAGCTGTCCTCAATACTGACCTCAATGCAGACCTGGAAAATAATCTACTTTGCCTTCTCTTCTTTTACTCCTGCTTCTACTTTTTTCCCTCTTGCTTATCTGTGTCTGTCTATTCTTGTCAGGATAGTTTATTCAAACTTTATATTTTGCAGACCAATTTTAAACGCCTGTATCAATGTTAGAATCAACACCTTTTACTCGCTTTTTGGTCCAGTGAAGGCACGCTGCAGGGCGGTTACTGGCAAGAAGACGTCTAAGAAGATACACTGATAAGTGTTTATGACATATAGATTGAGGGGAAAATGGTGGATCAGGTTAAAAGTTGTTTCAATGAGCCTGCATTCACATCCACTTTTTAATGAGTTGCTGTGTCTCATTGTTGTGGTGTTTGGGTTTTGAGAGATTTCTGTTAAGGAACTGCAAGGTAGGATCACGTCACAGCAGCGGGGGCTGCATAACGAGACACAGAAAAGCAGGTAAAATGCATTTTCAGCTGTGCTAAAATAAATGGAACAGATAAGGAAGGATTGGACCCTTTTTTCCTCTTTGATAACACGACAATCATTGCTTTACATTTGTCCGCGGCTCATCTGTTGCTACATTCTGACTGCGTTTAGATCATGTGACCACCAGCTACGGTGGCCGTTTTGGTCCAGTTGTTCCATTCTCAGGACAGCTTGTATTCAGACAGAGGAATCTTAGAGCGAACCAAAGCTCAGTCTGATTGGAAACTAACCGAGCCCACCTCCAAAGATGGGTCAGAGAGCGGTTCCTGGTCCCGGACCAGGGTCTGCCTGGGTGTATTCAGACTGAAAATTTGTTAGTGAGGCAAATTTACTCTGGTTCCCCTTAAGTCAACCAAATGTGTCCAGTCTGTATCTACCCTAAAACTCTTGCGTCGCTATGCAGGTTTTTAACGACCGTTTTCGGCTCTATGTACAAAAGCCATTTAATGCACGTTGAAAGTGAAACCAGGTTGAACTTTGACCAAACAGGCACTTGGATTTAGTAGTGACATATGGATGGTGGCCTTTTCAATTCACAGAAATGTTAACTGTCTCAAATTTGATTATGAAGGAGAAATTAATCATTTTGATTTGCAGCTGGCAAGAAGTATATGACACCACGTTTATAGGAATAGAGCTGTGAGGAAAAAAAAGCCTGGAGAAAGATTCAAAAGATTTGCACCGATTCATCATTTTGAAGAAAACCCTCCTTGCTTGTCCAGTGTGAACACCGTGGGCTTAATGTGCATTCAAGAAAGCATGTTTAGCACATGGTCCTGGTGCTTTCCCTGTTGTCCTACAAAGTTCTACTTCCTATGTAATTACATGTAATAATACACATCTGTTGTAATTGGCGGAGGTTAAATATTAATACAGTAAATAAGCCACATTAGATTTGATGTTTTTATCAAGTGTCATTCAATAGGGAGTTGTTGGAAGAGGTAGAGTGTTTTCAGTATTTGGGGTCGTATGTCTGTGTGGATGGTGGAATGGGGGGAGAGGTAGAGTTTAGAATGAACGAAGTACGAAAGATATGGGGGGCAATGAAGAGAGTGTTTGAATGTAGGTCACTGGGAAAGGATGCGAAAAGGAGATTGTATGAGGGTGTGGTGGTGCCTGCAGCGTTGTATGGGGCTGAAACATGGAGTCTGAAAGTGGTGGAAAAGAGGAAACTGAATGTAGTTGAGATGAGATGTTTGAGGAGTATGTGTGGTGTGACGCGTATGGCTCGTATGAGAAATGAAGTAATCCGAGAGAGAACTGGTGTGATGCGAGAGTTGGCCTATAGAGCAGAGCAAAAGGCACTGGGATGGTTTGGACATGTTGAAAGAATGGAAAGGGAGCGATTGGTGAAAAAGGTATATGAATCTGATGTGAGTGGAGTGAGAATGAGAGGAAGACCACGAATGGGATGGACAGAGGGTGTAAGAAGAGCGCTAAATGCAAGAGGGATGACTGTGGTGCAGGGGAGAGAGGCTGCTCAGGACAGGGATGGGTGGAGAGAGTTTGTGTATGAATGAATAAAAGAATGGATGGGTGTGGTAGAGGTCTGGTCTTGGGATGAAGCGGCAAGGAGAAACCAGCCTCGGCTGAGGCCCTGGTGTGGAGGTGCCCACACTGGACTGTGTAGCTGACCCTGGTGCAGTGTGGTGGGGCTTAGACCAGGCCTTAGACCAGTCACACACACACACACACACACACACACACACACACACACACACACACACACACACCGAAGGAGGAGGGTTTGGGGAAGAGAAGGAGGGAGTTTAAAAATGTGTGCCCTGTCTAGGCTACCCCACTTTGGTGGGACACAGCCTGGGTATATAGATAGATATATCAAGTTAGGACTAAAAGTAGTGTTTGGAGATCCCTACTTCACCTGAGCGTTAGCTAATCATTACTTACACTCAGTAAACCTGATCAGGGATTCATTATTGGGGAATTATTAAAAGAAGTTATAAATCGTTTCTCACCACTTTCAAAGTGAGATATAATGTTGAATGTAGATGTTGACTTAGGTGCAGTTTGCGACCAAATTTGACCATTTTTGGCTTTTAAATGGAGGCTGTAAAAAGATGACTGTTTGGATAATCTGCCTCACACCAGTTTTGATGCTTGGGTTTTGGCCCCTCCTTTCATTGTGTAAATTCAATTACACTGAAGTAGTCCATAACGAGTTTGAAGATAATCAGAACAGTTTCTGCCCAGTTTGTTTTCTCTTTGAAGAGCTGGGACACTATTTTATAATGCATCATTTGTACATGAAGAGGCTGAATCGCATTAGTTTAAGCTAAACTGCAATAAACGGACAACATTGTTTTTATAAGTAGCACCTCACAGCACATGCATGTTAAATTTCATGTTAGATGGAGTTTTCTACAGGAGTAAAACAATAATTAAACAATTCAATTCAAATAAGAGGCTAAAATGACCTAAAGCTGCTTGCCCGCTAAAGTCAGCTAAAGGCAATACATTTCCATCGTCAGATTGTTTTTATTCTGAAAATAATTTCATGTCAGAACCGTGGACATTAAGTGATGGGTATAACATTTGAATGCGACCATATGTCTGATGATCAAAAGCGTTAACATGATTGCACACTCATTTGATCTGAAATAGGGTGTATGAGGAGTCAGTTTTTTCTTTGTAAAACTGCAGTGGGCTTTCATTTTCACTGTTTATCTGTCTTACTAAAATGACCTTTCTAAATAAAACTAAAATATGGCTGGATTTGAAATGCAAAAGAGGGGACTAGAAAGACAAGATGCAACACATTATTCCCATTTATTAGCCCAATTCTTGCACACATCAAACTTAATAATTCATTTTAAAATAAAAAGCTGTTTGTTTTTATTTGTAACTTTTATTGAAAGCCAGGTGGGCTGTTCAGATAACCAACATAAACAGCAAAAGTACTGAAAATAGGACAAATCCTGAAGACAGTTAACTTTACTTTCATAAAATAGCAAAAATAATAACTTTGCACCTGCAATCTAAATCAGACAGACTAACCGTTGCTTTGTCTCTTTTGATTTGTCCAGTTTAAATAAGTCTCACTGGACTAAAATATGAAAAGCAAATCTCCTGCAAGACAGGATGTTCAGCGTCAGAGATACTAAGTGGAGGTTTCACTTTAAAGACCCACCTCGATCATCTCTTGATCTATTAAAAAGCTTTCCCAGTGGTTTTTAATAAAAAACTGTGTTGTTTTCTAGGACATAGTTTCTGGAGAGCAGGGGGAGTTCATCAGAAATTCACCTCTGAGCTGTGGGCGGGACAGTTGGTGCGTGATCCTCTGCCCGTTTCCCACAATCCCTTTGTTTATACCCTCTTCTGCTAGCTTACAGCCCCTCACAACCCCAAGCTAACATTTTGCGGTGCAACATAATGGGGAGCAATATTCAGTCCATCAGTGTTGAGCCGAATGCCAGATCATACAAGGAAAACAAAGACAGACATAGATCCATTTGTCTCCAAGTGGATGCATCGGAATGGAGCGGAGCAGGGAACCTGTTGCCCACCCACTGTATTTTCTACTAAAATTACGCTCTTTTTCCAACAAACTTTTTTCCTCTGCTCCTGATTCACAATTACTTAGATAAAAAAATACTCATAAATGTGATTTTAATCTTAATATTTATTATCCAGGTCCCCCATCATGAGAAAAATGCCACAAAAAATATGTTAAAACCACCCTAAATAAGGTTTATCATTGGGGTGTGTCTCTAAGCTAAATAATCTAAAAACAGTCAACTGGATGCAAACATGATTCTCAGAACACACTAATAGAATGATAGTTCACCTCATTATCTGTGCAAATTTTAGTAACGACATAAATGAATCCTTTTGGGGTGTTACTAGTCTGACAGTGTACAGGAAAAAGATGAAGGCTCATCTTTCCTTGGCGCTCCTTTCCTTCAATGTTGTCCCTCTAGTGTTTATCCAGCTCCTTCCTGGCAGGGGTGTGTGGTCAATGGGAACAGGACGCCCTCCATCTGCAGTTCAGCAGCCTGTGTGAGGTACAGTGAAAAGCATTAGCTGCAACGCCCCGCTCATTTGCCATGAAGGGATGTGTGTAGAGGGGGCTTTTGGGGAGGGGGGGGGGCAGTGAGAGCGAGAGCAGGTGCTGGAGTGATTAATGGCTGATGGTGTGAATGGCCACGGCCATCGCTCCCTGAATGAGGAGGTGAACTTGGGCTTTGTTTCTGCAGCCAACAATACAAGCAAGCAGCACTCAAACACCACGCCGAAGGTGCTCCTTGCAGACGCTTCTGCATTTAATGAATGCGGCGCAAACTTTCTGCTCTCTGCGCTGGCAAATTCTAAGCTTTTAACAGTGACTTAACCCTCTGCTAATGCCACAACCATCTGCGGCTTGTCACATACTCACTTTAAGGAGGGAGGTAGCAGCAATTCTCACACAGACATAATGCAGCCCTCCGTACAGCTAAATGGAGGCCATCTTTTTTTGATTTCCATCCTCCACTCAGCCCTCTGAACCACATTTAAATCTTCATTATCTGAAGACTTGCGTTTACCCAAAGAATTGAAGTCAACAAGAGGATGATGTCTTCTTCATCAGCCCTCAAAGGCTTTTACAGAGAAAATGCATCTTCTGTAAGTTCAGATCTCTGTCTACGCCTGGATAATAAGCATAGAAATGAGAGTATAAACAGAGCTCTGCCTTGAAAACAGCACTATAGACTATATGGTGTATGAGTCAGTTCATTCACTCGGCTCAGAAAGCAAATGAGGGATTTCAATCAGCCCAGGATCAAATCATGTTTTCTTGTCTCAAGGCTGTTGCAGATACTCCTTTAATGTGATTTGAAAGCACATGAGCAGAAAGAACACTAAGCTGAATGTGCGGCTTCCACGGGAAGGACAGAGGCCACAGGTGGATGCTGGGATATGAGAAGTGCAGATAGCAAAGCGGATGCTGCAGAAACATGTGGGGGTTCGCTTTAAGCTGACTCATTTCTTAGACAATGGCTAAATATATTGTTTACATGTATTAGTACAATTCATGATGTAAAAATTTACATTTAGTACTCAGAAAACCCAAATAATCAGCACAGCAAGTATTTCTTTTTGCTTGGCTTGGCTCTTAATTTATTTTTCCTGTATAAATTTAAATATAATAGTTGAATTATAATGAATTAACCTGCTCAGGAATGTCTCACAGAAAAAAAAAAACTCTACAAAACTAGCCTTTTGGCATTTAGAGGCACACATTTCAATGTATTTGTTTTGCTGAAAAATAAAATGTTTTGCTCTGGTAACATGCTGGTTTCAGGCAAGGCTGTCCTGACTTCTCATAAGTGCTGAATGACATGGAGAAAGAACCCCCCCCCCCAAAAAAAACACAGTTTTATCTGTACACTTTAAAAATGGAACAGAAAGTAATGCATGGGAGAAACTTGAATGGTTGGGAAGTTTACCTTTCTAGTCATAGAACTCTATTGCACCTGCATTAAGTTAAACTGCCAGACGATTTGGTTTTTTTTTTTTTTTTTTTTTTTTTTTACAGCAGGACTACTGAGAAAGTCATTTTGACTGTTCTCAAAATGTACCATGTCATAACTTGGTTAAAAAAAATCCCTATGTACCAATAGGACCCTGACTTTTTCTAAATGTGTTTTTTTTAATCACTAAAATGGAGATCTGGGTATTACTACTCAAGTCTTGGCAGTCAAATTGACTCCATGTTTTTTATAGGCGGTGTCATATTTTGTCATTTGCTCCATTTTCCTGATCTTTTTTTGGCTCTTTTTGTCTTTGTTTTTTTTGAGCTCTCTAAAGTTAAAACTTAACTTAACAAGAGATGTATGTGATTGGAAGTTTTAAAAAGCTCTGCTCTTTTAATTGGGAAGACCAACAGTCATATTTCAACTCTGTATGGTGTCAAACGACCAACTAAACTTTGTACCTGATGGCTTGAACCCCGTCAGCTGCACTACCTGTTAAATCAAGAACAGATCAGAATTTAGCTGGTGGAATGCGCAGATGCAGTGACAAAGCTGACACATAGCTTACTTGGTTTTCTGATGCTTGTTTCATGGAGAAACTCACAAAACTCTCCTTTCTGAAACTCTCTGATAAAAGAAAAGAGATATTTTAAATTAGAATTGGCTTTTGTCTTCAGAAACCCAAACATTTATTTGTGCAAGGCCAAAGTCAAGCGGAGTGTAAAACAAACAAAGCCTCAACTTTTATCACACAGAGAAACAATGAAGCTCTTGATATGAATGACAAATCAACAATTATGTGATTTTTAAAGCCTGAATTGTTTTTTGTCACGGTTGTTTTGTGACTTATAACAACAGGCTTTTTAACCACGCTTTACACAAACAGGACAGACTGTTGTTTGCGGGATGCTCTCTATGAGCTGCTGATGTCCAACAGTGTAGTGAAAGTGAATGAGAATTATTTACAGTAAACATATAAACACCCAATTTCTGTGCAGCATACTCTTAATTCCGAATTTGGATGATTTTATGCTGGTTTTTTTTAATCAGAGTATTCTGTTTGCATTTTTATGCTAACCTCTTAAGACCTGGCGTATACATGCATGATGTCCTTACGTGTGGACATGACATTTTGGGTTATATTACCGCAGTATTTAATTCTACTTAACTGTGGTGTCCCATGACTACATGCTTAGAATATTGGCTCAAAAATTAGTTATGAAGAAGTTAAAGCAATAATTTCTGTCAACAAATAAAACAGTGTAACAACACATTCACATGCAAACAGCTAAATAACATTTGTGTTCTCCTTAAGGTCTCCTCTGAAGGTATCCTGCATGCTGTGTTCACTGACCATTCACAGATTTTGGAAACAGAGCTCTTTTGATCAACTATTTTAATTTTTTTACAGTTCTATCCTGACATTATGAAAGACTTAGTGTCATAGAATTCCATCAGAGCAAAACTGCAGTGATTAAGTTCTCCTCCATTATCAAATTTCAAACAATTGGCAATGTGAATTAAAAAGGACACCATCCGTACGTCATTACCAAATCAGAGTCCCCGATTGGTCAAATTTCGACCTGGTTTAACTTTCAACATGCATTCAAAGGCCATGTGGTTTGTACTCAGAGCCCTCGAAACAATCCTAAAAAATAAAAAGTATAATGCGGAGATAGTGTGCTTTGGGGCTTTGTCCTAATAATGCTTCATACTTCAACAGATGCTAATCTACTAAAATGAATTACAGAAGAAGAAAATATGACGTTTTTGGGGTCAACACTGCATACCATAGAAGATGAACACCGTACCTTCCTAAACAAAGAAACGTTACAGCAAACAGCTGCTTATAACTTAGACCTGAATACTTGGATTAAAAAGCCTTTATTGTTTGCGTACCATTTTTAATAACCAATGACATGGAGGTGGAACTGTTGGCTCCTGACGTCTCACTGGTCTCTGGACTGGAGGGAGTTGGCGGACTGCGGCTCCAGGAGGAAGCAGGCACCCTCTGGGAATGTAGGAAGCTGGTTGGCTGGGAGCAGTTCTGAAAACATATCCCAATATTTATGAGGAAGAAAAAAACATTTCTGCCATTGGGTGCTTTTTGTGTCCACTCACCGTGAAAGATAAGGCCTTTCGCTTTTCTTTGATCCTTTTGATGGCATTCCTCACCTATGTGAGAGGCAGCAGAAGGTTTCTCCAAAAGGGCCTCTCTTTCTCCACAAAGTTCCATTCTGCCTCAAAGGCAACACAAACCCTAACAATGGAACAAATGCTTCCTTACCTCACTGTTGTAAACAGCATATACTAAAAAGATATAGAGGCCCTGTGAAGAGAAGCAAGAAAAGTAAACTTGAATTAACATCAGGATTTCTGTTAGGTAATGTTACTTTGTTCTTTCTTATAACTCCTCAGAGACAAGTTCATTTAAAAGTCCATAGCTATCAAGTCAGAGAAGGGCTTATAAAAATAAAAGTTTGTTACATTTCATGTGCAAGTTGCCAAACCGCTCAAACGAATGAATCGTAGAGCTGAGTAATGTCTCTTAAACAAAACTAATTTTATGGTTTTAAATGTAAGTGTAAGTTTTTTGCTACAGAACACAGCAAAAAACAAAGAAAAAAAGTTTTCTTTAAAATTATACTTTCAAATTTAAAGGGAAAAGTTAACTAGTCTGAAACTTTTCCCTAAAACCATGTTTAGTAGAATTTTAAAACAAAAAAAACAACAACAACATATGTGCCTTTAGATGTATGGATAGTTTAAATGTCATACATTTGAAGGCAGGGCCCCCCCATGTGACATCATATCAAATAACTCTATAAGCTTTAATAAAGAGACAGAAAATACATATAGCTTCACTAGTTTAGATGACTCATTTAACGTTACTAATCTTAGGATTTAGTCAATTCTTTTAAATTGATACTATTGTCGTAAAAATATTTTAATATCACAATGTTGTACCCTTAAATTCCTGCAAAATTTTGATGATCATGTGATCTCTAAATTCCATAGGACCATTTTTTCACGCAATAAAGTTTATATATCTGTAATTATTAACTGACTTCTTGGTTCTTTTGTTATCAGACACGAGTGGTGTCAGAGTCAGACACAATTTCGTCAAAGTTGTCACTCTGACGAAGACCGAAGACGTCGCTCGAAACATGTCAGGTATGTGAAAACACAACTCTTGTCTGATAACAGAAGAACCAAGAAGTCAGGATCACTTCTTTTACTGCTCTTTCTGTGCTGGCCTTAACTGAGTAATGCTCATTGAAGCCAGCAGACAGTTTTGTGGGATATTCAAACATGTTCTGAAATAGATACTGAGGTGGTTCTGTCAGATCTGGTGATCTTTTTTTCTTTGAATTGTGTTGTAGTTAAGGGTTGATATTAGCAGCTTGCTGAGACTGAAGCCTTTTTTATTCAACCACTCTTTTCTACTTTTGATGCGTCTTCAGTGTCCCTTGCTATGCTGCTTAAAGTGATCTTATCTGCATTGGCGTAATGTTTCCTTTCACCTCTGGTTTGACTTCCAGAGGTGGCTCTTTTGTGCAAAAGCTGCATAGTTTCCAAATTTTCCTTGGGAAAGTGGAAAAAAAAGTGAGAATACGTTGTTCCTCTTGTTGCTTGACCTAAATATTAACTATGAAAACTTAAAATTCTTTTATCGAATACAAATCAAAGCTCCAAATGTGACAGATTTGGCCACGTATGTAACCTCAGTTGTTAACATTGACTGTATAAGAGAATTGGACCGAGTGAGAGTGACATCACCCATAGAAAGTAGCTCACTTATGGTTCCAACAAACTGAACTCAGTTACTGTTTTTCCATGATACTCAATGTTGGAGGCAGACATTGTGAGTAAGCAGTGAATGCTACCAGTCTACTTTTCTACAGTCACCACTTTTCAAAAATCAGGAGTGGGCTTCGTTCTACGCGAGACCACCTACTTTTGAGGGTATCTGATCGGCCAGTTTCTAACTTGAATAAGTTGTACTACAGTGAAAATACCATGAATAAAAATGAGTAATTTTAAGAACATGTTAAAAAATGATAGGCATCAGAGCAAGAATGGTTGTTCTGACAAATATGACTGAGTAATGGCTGTTTATGGGGTTTCAGCTTTTTGGGACCAGCAGGAACTTCCTATTTGGAATGTTAGGGGTGAATCAGTTCAGTTCTCTCATACAGATAATGTTTGCTAACAAAGCAGACAATAAAAATGTCACGTCACAACAATGGCCTAACCATTGGTACTGTGGTCCCTCGCCATGTCATGGTTCACCTTTTGTGGTCTTGCCGTGTTGCAGATTTCTTTCAGTGCAGTCTTACATGCCTTTTTTTTTTTTTTACTGTGTTCTGTGTCATGATTGGCTGTGGATTTTGTCAATCAATCGCCTCCATGTTGTGACTCCTGTACAGAACACGTTCAGCTTGTCAGAGTTAAATAAATCTGCGATTGTAAGTAGATCTTTGTTTTATTCCTGGATCTGTTTTTCTATGAAGGTGTGAACTTTGAGATTTTAAACAAGAAAGAAAAGTGTGAAAATGTTCATGTCTCTCTGAGTAAATTGGATAAAGTGTGTAGTGAGGAGTTTTTACAGCCTTAAAACATCAATATTCTTGCTTAACGGATTTCACCTATTGTGGATTTTGTATGGAATATATCCTTTACGATAAATGAGGCAGCACGGTTTGAAAAAATCTCTGTGACTGTGAACGTCTGCCTGTTGTTCAAGGATGAAATATTAATCCCAAATTGTGATCTAAACCTGTTAGAGATAGCAAAAAGTTCTTCCTGGATGTGTGTGCGGACTTGGCTGCAGTCAGAAGGAGGTGATTTAGCTAGTTGGATTTAGTATTGTAGCCTCAGAAGATGAGAGCAGATTCAAAGGAAGATTAAGAACTTTACTGTTAAGAATGTTCAGGCTTGATCACTATAAAATGTAGAAAGACCTGATCCCAATGAACAGGTTTTTACTCCAGTTGAGCACTAGCAGTGCCGTTTTGAGAAGAAACCATTCTAATCAGTCAGAGCAGGTCCCCGGAGAGCCTCATGGCGTCATCTAGAGGCAGCCAGCTGCACAAGACAAATTATGGTTCATTTTTTCATCACGCTGATTGTTGTAAGACAGATTGTTTTGCAAATTTACTGTTTATGGCAAGAGCCCAAACAGGTGGAACATCCTGTCAGAGGTACTGCACACACAGCTGTTTGTTTCAATTATTGTGCGGATTTTATTATGTAAATATGGATGATTTATGTGAGAATTAATAAAACAAAGGGACATTTTATTTCACACAAAACAGTTTTAGGTGGAAGTTTGATGACAACTTCGGAGATTTCCATACTTGGTCAGCGGATTCAATTATTCAGAACGAACCAATTTCCTAAAAAAACGCAATTCTGTACTTTAGGAACATTGCTGAAACTAGACACTGTTTTGCAGCAAAGATTAGAAAATGTGCTTAACTTAATTAACAAACCTAATTTTTATTCGAATTGTTTGCATGTTTTTTTCTTCTTCAGAACCTTGCAAACAAGAAAAAAAGTTTAAAAAACAAAACAAAAAAAGGTTGAACTTTTTATGTGATTCTGTGCTGCAATTTAAACCAAATGTAGGAAAAATGTGAAGATTACACAAGTTTCCAAATATTTGTAAATTGTGTTTGTGCTACAAAGAACCTTCCAGTGATTAAAAGTGCACACAGTGCCCAGCCACTGGGCCAATCTCAAGATAAGCTCTAAGAAAACAGCTTTTAAATGTCGCACTTTAACTTGATTTGACTTCAGACAGAACCGGACACATAATTCCCCCAATGAATATAATTGACAAATATTTCATTGCACACAGCAACTTGCAGAAGACCTATCTCTGCTGAGCCTTTTATTGAGAACAGTTTTGTTTCATTACCACCTCTCCCTATTTTCATAAAAAGAAAGGCTGGCTAGGCCTGATCCTCCTACCTACATGAGGAAAAACTCCTACTGTAGTGTTATCTGGCCTCAAATGGACACTGGCAGTAAATCTAAATTAACTAGCATCTCTCTGGGGTCACCCAGGGGCTAGCTCATTTTGATTAATTGGAGCCCGGGAAGGGCAAAGAGGGGTGGGAGAGGCATAAAAGGACAAGTAAAGGGAGAAAAGGCACATTTTCAGAAAGGTGTAAATGAAACAAGGGCAGAGTATGGAAAATGGTGAGTAAAAGCAGCGCATGGGAGAGGAAGTGAATGACGTTTTATTTGAGGAGGAGGGCTGGAGTCGGATGTGGTCTGACCTGTCGTTCAAAGCAAAGATTGCTCCCTCCCAAACACACAAAAGACTCTCACACTGTACGAGCGCAAGAAAAGATATGGTGGATTGATTTTCAAACAACAGGCAAAAACAGCAAAGAATATTAATAAATGCCAATCACAGGAAAAGCATAAATAGTTCTTATGTGAACATGTAAGCAGTTTTTCACGACAACACCACAATAAATGTTTTCAATTTTTTGCTGCAAAACAAATCTGTCTATTTCAGATTGAACATGTTAGAACACTATGAAAAAAAAAATCTTTCTTTAAGTGTTTTATGTTTTCAGTAGGGTTTTGTATTTTTCCCTCTCACATGATTTGATATGCATCTAAGTATCGTCTTTTCTGCGTATGGGGTACACCATCAATAAATGGTCTATTTTCAAACATATGTCATATATAAGGTGCACTGAACTATAAATTGCTGTGAGACCAAAAAGTCAGATAAATCTGGACTTGTTTATAACACGCTATGTGTTAGCCACGCAAGAATTGTATCGAATTCACAATACTGTTAAGTCCCAACCTTGTTTGCGACTTTTAGGCTACTCCAGTGTAAATTAGGCACGGCAAATACAGTAATTACATCCTGATTGATTTGATATCTTTTTACCAACATAATCTTGTTTACATCTGTTTTTGATAGGGGTGTGACAATTCATTTTAGCAATAATACTATTTAATTCACTTTGAATGTTGGGTAATTTTGAAAGATTTGATTCACCGACCTAAAATTGATCCAGAACATCTTTAGCCAAAACTTC
The DNA here is from genome assembly GCA_023969325.1 of Oryzias curvinotus. Taxonomy (NCBI): domain Eukaryota; kingdom Metazoa; phylum Chordata; class Actinopteri; order Beloniformes; family Adrianichthyidae; genus Oryzias; species Oryzias curvinotus. The sequence goes on from CM043714.1 coordinate 7,014,886, forward strand.
AACCAGATAAATACCTGCTGCTGAACAGTGCAGGTGAAGTTTTTCAGATTCCTTCTATTTCTCGCAAGATATTCAAGTGTAAATTAAATGTGTACAAACAAAGAAGTAAACAAGAATGACTGTCAAATCCATTCACATTTTAGTGTCATAAAGTTTAGCTCACTGTTGTTTTTCCACATCAAAATATTCCAAAGGGAACATTCTAGCAGACTGTGTGGTCACATGTCTTTGCTAAATTCAGAGTGTTTTCACACTTTGGACTGGAATGATGGACTGATCAGTTTTTGTTGCATCACATGTGTGTTCGCTGCTGTGATGACACAGTATATTAAACCTATCATGCCTCAATCTATTTTTCAGTTTCGATTCATATTTTGATTTATCTCATTTTTAAACCATTTTTTAACGGCATTGGTCAATTCGATTTGATTCTGCCTCAGATAGATCAATCTGATTCGATTAATTGTTTCACCCCTAGTTTTTGAACAGATACTGCTGTTACTCTCACAACTAAATTCACTTCTCAATAAGCATCTGTATCCTTTACATCACCAGTTTTCATATTAACGGATGAAGATTGTATCACACATACTAGTCTTCCCAATGTTCTTTTTATTCGGATTGTAATTGGTTACTTCACAAAAAAGCTTTTCAGAGAGGGGTTGAATCACAAAAGATAAACCAAGTCTAGTTGACAGTTTTTTTTACCTAATACTTTCACAAAAAAGCTTCCTCCTTCATAAAGTTTTTCATGGAAATTAAAGCAAAAACAGACGAAACTTCCAATGATAAATCAAATTAATTACTTTTGTTTGTTCAAAAAAACAAAAGAAAGGTCAGCAAAATAGGAGTATGTATGCTATTTTCAAGATGAAAAAAATCCATTACTAAAAAGCACATATTTGATTTCTTGTTAAAATCTTCTGTTTGAAATTAGCAGAGAAATGTTTTTAAAGCACTTTTCATAAAGTGGATAAACATTTGTGAAACTCAATTGAAACACAAAAATTGAAACTGCTAAATTGAGGAAATCTTCCAATGACGACTTTTATTTATCATATCTTTATTCACCAAACATATACAACAACACATAATTGATTCTAACGGACAATATTATTTTGGGTTAAAAAAAAGATTATTTTTCCCCTATGTGATGCATTTTGAATTCCCAATCACATTCATCATTGGAGTGGGTCTTTAAAGATTTGTTTTTGGTTTGTGGTTCAGAATGGCACGCTTTCATTCACAGTGGGTTGGAAAATTCTATACCTACACCTATTATCCCTGTGCTTCTTAAAAAAAGAAATTCAACAGAATTTGAGTGTTCTGTTTCAGACTCAGAGTCTAAATGTTTATTTTATTTTATTTGCTCTGTTGAAATTTTTGACATTGCAACAATTATTACATATTAAGTTAGGTTTTTCTCTTTTACATTCTTGTTCTGTATTGTAGTCACTTTGCTTTGTTCGTGACATTTATAACCTAGCTTCCTTTGTGCTGTTGAATTGTGTCAAATTCTCTATCATTGTGCATTGTCTTGCTTGTTATACACTAGTTCAGATCTTGGTTTTAAGGATTTTCAGGGCTTCCTATTGCTATGGGTTTCCACAAAACTTTTGCTTACTTGGAAAGAATTGAGAGCGATGAAGACATAAGCCATGACCACAGACAGGTGGACCAGCACTCCACACAGCCAGGTCAGACCCAGGACTGGCAGCAGGATGAGAACCGGGCGAGTGACAGCCCTACAGACACACGTATATAGTCAGGTGAAGTGAGAAAACATTGTATGGTCCTTTACAGAAACGCCAACAAAGGCATACTTGCAAGATCAAGCCAAGCTCTGTTTTACTGTAGAGGCTCAATGTCAGCAGCTGCAGTCAATTAGCTTAACTTGATAGACTGATTATCAGCTGGTGTGGATACCTTTGTCTTTGGAAGCATAAAGCTAAATCGAAATATGTTAGAAATCACCTGATAAGGCAACCAAAGGAAAATGAAACCACCTGTAAATAATTATTATTGGAAAGTATAATGCCTAAGACTTATTGCACTTTGTGTACATTCTATAAATAAAACACCACACGACTTGTTTAGACAATTGCTACAAGACCTGTTGCTTCTATGTAAAACTAATCAGGAGTTTGATTTAAAAATGTGATTGAACTCAAAGCATTCTGAAACAGATCTGACCATAATTAACCAAAAAAGAGACATTTGGTAATATTTCAACAATCTATGCTGTTTTTTGACAAGCAAAAGCCTAAAATATAAAGTTTCTTGTAGGCCACTGCAGAGGAGTGTTGATGCTTCAGGTTTGTTTTGCAGAACCGTTCTATCCAGCTGCTAAAGCTTGACTCAAACTGGGTAATGAGACAGATTAAGAGTCCCATCAACAGCAAAACAAACCTGAAGCAAAAAGGAAGGGAAAAAAAATAACAAAACTTACTATGGAGTTCCAAATATTTTCAAAAAAAATCACAGAATCCTGTATTTATTAGGTTGTCTACCTTTTATCATCTAAAATTAGGGGTGCTCCGATCAGGATTTTTGGGGCCGATCACCGATCCCCGATTGCTGGAAGCTGTATCACCCGATACCGATACCGATCACCGATTACAGGGTCTATTTGAAGCCTTCTATTTATCATGTAGCATAATTTTTTAAACAATATTTAACAACAATGCACATTAAGTATTACAATTAAGAGAAGACAACGCATCATGAATTGACAACTGTGTATTTATTTGGAAGCAACATTTCCAACAAATTAACTTAGCAGCATGTGTTTGGTTATTAGGAACAACTTAGGACTTGACTAATACAACTTTCCTGGAGAATATATAAATAAAATAAGATAAGACATAACATCTGAGTCTTTAAATTTAGCTTTAGGATACTTTTAAAACTGCAACAAAAAAGGCTATAGCCAAAATATTGTTTTAAGTCAGTCAGACATTGGTTATTGTAAAAGACCATTGTAAAAGACCAAAAGAGCACAGGTAGTAAAGTGCACAGCAACAAAACATTCTAATAACTAACAACTTCCATATCTGTATATCTATAACAGCTTTCTGAGATACTCATTCAGATTTTGTGGGCATTTAGGGAGGTAGAGAGAGGTAGAAAAAGAGAGAGGGGGGATAGAGATTATTAGATTGCCCAAAGCTTACTTCTTAAGCATCAATGGCAGATTTTTCTTTATAAATATAAGCATCTCTGCATTTTTGGCTGACAGCTTGTTCCTCTTCTCATCAATAATATTCCCTGCTGTGCTAAAAAGTCGTTCGCTATCAACACTTGTACACGGTGCACAGAGGTAGGTGCGTGCTGCTTGTGCGAGAGCGGGAAAGCGGCTTTTATTGTTCTGCCAGTAAACAAGTGGCTGTCCACTTTGAGCGATAACTGGCTCTGACAGGTAGAAATTCAATTGCAATGATGCTGAGCTGGTGTTTTCACTGCTACCACATTCCTGATCTCCACCCAACAACTCAGCATACATAGCATGCAAGGAGCCGGTTCGTGGTACTTTCTCTGGGGGTCCGGACCCGCTTGCAGCCAAACTCGCCTCACCATCCTGCTGCTCCAATCCAGTGGCCAGGACATTAGAAAGCAGTCCACGTATCTGGGGCTTGACTGCGTCAGAAAAATATCTGTCTTTGTACCTTTAATTTACAAGAAAACAAAACATTCATTAATTTATTTAAATTGAATTTGAATTTGTCAAAAATCAGAATCAAAAATACTTTAATTATTGGGTTACAGTTGCTCCATGTTAGAAAAGAAATATGTAACAGCACAGAGAAATTACAAGAAAAATGGAAAATCTATACTAAGAAAATGTTCTATTATTTAATTTTGAAGTTTATGATTGGCTCTTGCTATGATTAGTCAGCCTAGCATACTCCAAAAAATATGCTTTTTTATTATTAATCTTATTAATAACTCTTCTAAATGCTCATGTTTACAGCAAATTTAACAGAATTTGAAGGAAATACCAGCCTACCCAAAATAACACAATTACACTATTTCAGTAATAATAGCTTCTTGTATCAATCATTTAGACCAAATATGCCTATTCTTGCTATATGAATTAAGGAGCTTACTAGAATAGTCAAAAATATATATATTTTTATCAGTTATGAATTAAAACGTTTGAAATACTCATTTGCATGCTCTTTAATACGCTCTGACGCGCGGGCGCACACACTCACACAAACAAATGTGTAAAATAAGATTTCTCACCTCGGATCGAGGATTGTAGCAATGCTATACAGGCGCTCACATTCAATGTCACGGAATCTTTTCTGGACCGCTTCCAACAACGTGGCTTTTGAAGTTTTTACACCGTGGTCAGTCTCTGCTGTCTTCTCAAGAAGACGAGTTAAAGCTCTGATGGATGGTATAACATCTGCAGCAGATGCAGTGGATGAGCTGATCTGCTGCGTGAGCTCTTCAAATGAGGCGAGTAGCGAAATCATATTTTCAGCTAATTTCCACTGGCTACTGGTGAACACGGAGGGTAAGTCATAGTCGGCTACATAAGCACACAGGGCACGTTTCTGTTCCAGCAGACTCTGCAGCATGTATACAGTACTGTTCCACCTGGTAGGTACATCTTGCTGTAGTCTCTTGATAGGCTGGCCCAGTTGTTTCTGAATACTTTGAAGTCGTGAGTAAGCAAGCGGGGAGTGTTTGAAATGACCGACGATGCGTCTTCCAGAAGCGATTATATCAGCGATGCTGCGTTGTGACATGACTCCCTCGGTCACGGCGAGCTGGAGTGAATGCGCCATGCACGGCAGGCTGGGTAGATGGGCATCCCTCATGGCCTTTTCCATGTTCTTTGCATTATCCCTTAGAATAACATGCACTTTTTCCTTCGGGATTCCCCATGCTTGAAACATGTCGCTGAATGCAGCAACAAGAGCCTCTGCGGTGTGTGACCCTGAAAACTCTTGAGAATGTAGAACAACTTTTTGTAGTTCGAAGTTTTGATTAATGAACTGCGCAGTGAGGCTCAACATGGACATGGGGCATACACTCGCACTCCAAATGTCACTAGTGAAACCAATCGATGTTATGTTGTCCTTCATAAGGCTGTCGACATATGTAAACACGGTTTGGTATAACTGCGGCAGGCACACATCAGTGAAATATTTACGCCCTGGCAGAGTGTAACGTGAATCTAAATAGGACATGAGTCGCTGGAACCCTTCGTCTTCCACAACAGACAGAGGCTGGTGATCTAGGCAAATAAATTCCATTATTTTGTCTGATATCTCTTTATGCTTCTTACTGTCCCTGCTGTAGGGTTGCTTTCTTTGAAATGTCTCTGTTACTGACAGCTGAGTGAGTGGCGCTTGAGTTGCTGAACTGTCTCGCTCTCTCTTTGCGCTAGCTAACTTTGAAAACTGCTCATATTCCTTTACGTGACTAACCTTCAAATGTCTGATGAGGTTGGTGGTGTTAAAATGTTTTGCGTGCTTTCCGCCTCGTGGGATTTGCTTGGTACACACGTTGCAGATTGCTAATGTATTATCTTTTTCGCACACCACGTAGAATTGCCAGACCGGTGAAGCCATTTTTAGCAGCGCGTAAAAAAATCGTCTCGCGAGTTTTGCGTCATCTGATCGGCTTTTCTGGATCGGCCTTTATAGAGACGGCCGATCAAACATCCCAAAGCTATAATCGGCCGATTATGATCGGCGACCGATCAATCGGAGCACCCTTATCTAAAATGTACGTAATTTCTTTCCAATATGATAATGCTAATGTCTAACTTCAGATTGAAAAGTCGTAAAAGAAGAATTTTGGGAGAAACCCTTCTTAAATGTAATAAATATTATATTTTTATTCACAATAGGCAAATATTTTTAAACCTTGGTACGGTCTGGAATTTTAAGCATTCCCATTATAAAATGGACCAATCAACTGTACCGGGTCGTTCCACTTTTGGGCCCCCGTTGATTGTAGGTTAATAGAAAAATAGGATGGAATGGTTAGGGTGGAGCCATTGTCATCACACAATGAAACCCGTTGATTTCTGAAAGGTTGTTATGATAAAAAGAAAGCGGCAAACCCGCGCTAACGTTTTCGGCTGTATTCCTCTTCATCGTCCGCAGTCTTCTCTCAAACAACAGTAAGTGCTTTTTATATACAAAGCATCAAAAGCCAAGTGGGAAAAAATAAAGCTGCTGGATGACTTCCATTGTAGTTGTTGATAGCTTCACTTTAGCTGAAACTATGACGCAAAGCTATGCAATCGGGCCCAACTTTGAGTGGAGAGGCTCATCTGAATTACCTGGACCATTCTAAACTGTACCATACCTTACCGCTCAGTGGAAACACATGCTAAACTATAAGGTTCATCAAGTCTGTTGATACCATTGAGTCTCTTTCGATGATTTTAAAAGTAATATCTCTTCAGATATTTCGTCTACAAATTTTTGTTGCCGAAAAAAAAAAAATCTTCGCACAACTTCTAACTTTTACTGAGGGCTACAGTTATTTTTCTGTTCGCTGGCAATCATCCTTTCAATGATCTGGTGCTTGTATGGCCAATGAACATTTCACAGGGCAAGAAAAGGTCGCCTTTGTTCAAATAACTATTGTTGCCGCGGTGCTGCACCTGGGTAGAAAAATTGAGTTTTCAGGCTGCAGTCTGTGCAAGGACAAAGCCGACTGTCTCTTCTGTTTAGTTTTGAAAGTCTTTCTAGCTCTAATCTCGTGAACTGACGAAACACAGCTGGCGCATACATCTCCTTCAGTTTATTTGCAACAGAATGAAAAGGGGACTGAGCGAGAGCAGTGTTGAAACATCTCCATCAACATTGGACCGCAGAAGCATATTTTAAATGCTGTTTTGAGACAAGCACAAATTTAAGGGTTGTGAGTTATGTATGTTAAGCAGAAAAGCTCAGAAAAGAAAAAATCTCAATTCAAACTATCAAGAGTGACCACAACACAATTGGTAATTTGATGAGATTGAAATGTTTTATCGGGTTTTTATTTTATTCTCTCTAAGAAAACCCCTTTTGCTGAATAAAACGAGATACAACTAAGAAGTACCAAGAAGACTCCAGGATATTCATTACTATCCAAGGTATAAACAGGCTTTTCTTACCTAATCAAGCAAAAACCAAAACAGAATGAAGTGCTTGTTTGTGTTAAGCTACAGCCACACCGGACATCTGACACACATTCAAGAGTGTGCTAAATATTCCTTAACGCCGGTTCAACATATTGTGTTCACGTTTGACAAGCAGAGAGGGTCTTTTTCTTCTTTTGCTACTGTTTACTGCTGGAAGAGGCTTAGTGTGAAATATCAAAGCAGTATAAATCTTGTGAATCTTTCTCCGGGCTTTTTCATTCACAGCTCTATTCCGATGAATGAAAGACTTGATGTCATAATTCCTGCCGGATACAAACCACTATTATTAATGTCTCCTCTATGATCAATTTTCTAACAGTTGGTAAATGGTAAATGGCGTATACTTATATAGCGCTTTCCACCTTCTTACGAAGGTCCAAAGCGCTTTAGAGTCACAGTCCCATTCACCCAGGCACACACACATTCACACACACATTCACACACTGGCGGCGGCTCCGCTGCCGAACACTGGCGCCAACCTCCCACCAGAGGCAAGGTGGGGTTGTCTTGCCCAAGGACACTTCGACACATGGGCGTGCAAGGCGGGAATCGAACCTGGAATCTTACGATCATGAGTTGACCGCCCTACCGCTGCACCACGGCCGCCCCCAGTTGGCACTTGTGGCAACTAAAGGGGATGTTTTTCATTCGTCATTACCAAATTGTCCCTGATTGGTCAAAGTTCAACCAACGCATGTTCAATGGCTGTACCTTTGTATGTAGATCCCAAAAATGGTCATATAAGCTTGTATGCCTAATCGAAAATGAGAGAGTTATGGATTCAGAAGCTCAAAGTGCACATTTACTCAACTTTACATAGTCTTTTCATTGGTCGCTTACATGCAAGTTGCCAACGGAGGTGTAAACATAGCTTTAGTCTTTGACAAATATTCAGGTGTGAGTAATAAAGACAAAGAACTCTGGTTTGAACAAAACAGGAAGATTGAGACATATCTGAAGAGGTGGTCTCATTCTGCTTACAAACAGACCAGGCACGATTTGATCTGGTTCTCTCAACATGTGTGGTCCTACTCCCAACATCAGCAGCTTTTTTACAAAACAAGCTACTATGCGGCTGAGTATTAGTAGAATGAAATACTGTGGTAGTCAAACTGGAGACTGTGAGCTGTGGACAAACCTAGAAACACACACACACAAACCATCACACATATACTTTGTCTACAAGTTCTACTCCATTTTCAGAATTGGAAAAGAATAAACTCCATTCAAACCAAATTAGCAAATCCTAAAATCAGACACACGTTCTATTGGATAGCAGGTTTGTGTGGAAATTTTGGGCTAAAGTTGTTCTTAAAGTCCCACTCTGATCATCTATTTCAAAAGTATCCCTGCCTTTTAATCCTTATTATATATTATATATTTTTAGTCAAAGTTAAAAAAAACCCTGTGTCGTTTTATGGACAGGAACTTGCCTCTGAGTTGTGGGCGGGAATATTGGCACAGTGTAAGCTTGCCCCATCTTTCATCCCTTTATTTACACGCTCTACCACTGTCTTACAGCCCATCACATCCCAAACCTAACATAATAGGTTCAACAAAAATGGCGAGCAATATTAGCGCCATTCAGTCGTACAGTTTTTAGCCAGATGCCAGCTCAGACAACGAAAACAAATACTTAAATGGATCCAGTTGTCAACAAGCAGATGCATCAGAATGGTGCGCAGCAGGGAGCTTGTTGCCTGCCAACAGCAGCACCCACGTCATTGCTACAAGCTTTTTCAGTCTGCATTTTTTCGTCTGCTCCTGATTCACAATGATTTGGGAAATGCAACTTTAAGCTTAATTTAGTTTTTATGTGTCCTCTATCATCACAAAAATGCCACAAAAACATGTTAAAAACACATTTTTCATTGGAGTGGGTCTTTACTGAAACTGGACATTTGAGGATTGTGCTCCTGGATTTGGTTTTGTCAACTGTTTCTTGGTTGTGGTTGTGTTCTGTTTTGGGTTGTCCCCCTGTCAGTCACAACAGGCTAATATAAGGAGGAATCGATAAAGAATACAGTTGTGCTTGAGGTGGAGTGGTACCTTCCAGCTAATAAGAATAGCCAATAGCTCTGTGATCTCTGGAGCCATTAGCAGAATGCAGCATGAGGAACACTACATGGTGGAAAGCAGAGCCTCTATTTAATGTTATATCAAGAAAGCAAAGTAAGTCCAGCCTCTTCGTGACCGTGTATGAATGTATACATCAGTAGCTTCACTAAGTATCTTTTTTTGAAATTTCTTTTTAGGATTAACAATGCATTTTCCAATGAAATGTGTTCATTCCTGTTGCAAAAAAAAAAAAAAAAAAAAAAAAACTGCCTCCAATTAACAAATAACAGTACTGTTTAACAACTTGTAAAAAGTTAAAATTCCAGCTTCCATTTTTCTTGCAAGAGTCACGTTTCCAACATTGATCATGTGAACCTTTGAGCAAAACTAAGCACCACTGGATGGATGGTACAACAAAAACACACTTGTTGAAGACTAGAGGTTTAAAGGACAGACCCAGAGTTGCACCCCGTCCCACCCCTGAAACACACACACAAACAAATGAACAGACACACACAACTGTGCTGAGACCAGGTGTTAAGTTGATAAGCCCTTTCCAACTCCCACTGTGAACTCTTAAACTCTCACACAGTCTCTATTGACAATGACTGCTCACCCAAATAGAAAGTACTACTCCTGTGTGTATGGGTGAGGGAGGGAGGGAAAGGCAGAGAGAGCGTGGGCGCTCAAGAAAAACTGAAAAAACCTTTTATGAAAGAGAGAGCACAAATTGCAGGAAGGGAGAGAGTGACACAGAGTGGTAGACATGCCATTGAATCTCACCAAGTGAGGTCAAAGGTCTGCATCTTTGATGCTGAACTTGGACTGAGCATCTTAGCTCGTCGATGAGCGCTGGAAACGGTCACCATGACAACCCGACACAGCACAACTGCATTGACCTGCAGACAGAGGACAACAGCATCAACATGGCCTCGGTCAAATATGAGACGTGCCGCTGCAGATCCACTTATCCTCACGAATTGTGCTACACCCGCTCAGAAAGAAGAGAAAAAAACAAATCACTGCAGCTTCTGCAGAAAGCATGAGATGGAGGCAGCTGCAGGGGTATCTTGTTGGTTTATTATTTTTGCGCTGAATGGGATTTCAGTGTTGTTTGAGCTCATTTTGAAATTATATTTCCTACTTTCTGTGCTCTTCTTAAGGTCCTTTTTTGATCTGTGGGTTTTGTAGTTGTTTATTATTTGATCGTTTGGAGATTTGACTCCTGAACTTGACAGGCATTGTTTCTCTGGGTAGGACATGTAGATGTCTGCTTAATCCAGTGTTATATAAAGTCTGCACAATGATGAAGGGAATTGAAAGGCTGCCAATCTAGCATTTTCACATCTATAAACTGGTAAGTCCTTTCGCCATAACACAAAAAAATCTTTCTGGGACCTAAAGGATCTTTTTTGTATGTAGCAGTGTCAGGTGTTCAAAAATCCATCCAAGCAGACTGGGCTTTTAGTACACAATAAGAGACAAAAGATAAAACAAGACATTAATGTCTGATCGCGGAATAAAAAAACAACATTTTTGGACATTTGATTATAAAAACCTGTTCTTTATAATGTGCTGGTTGGAAAAAGAGAACTATTTTGTTTATGTTAAATAGAAAGAACGTAGCTGACAGAGCTATCAGTCTTTTTTATAATATTATAATAATTCACAATATTTCAGACTCAAATGCGGTCCATAGAAAAAAATACAAATACAACATACATAATAAAATAAAAAGAAAAATTGAAAAGAGTATAATCGCTGTTTTTGAGTTTTTGAGCAAATTCTTTTAACTTTTTTATGATTCCATGTTATATAGTTCTGTTAAAGTGATGTAAACACATTCAGCCATAACACAAAACACTTGGGGCCTCATTTATAAAACTTTGCATAGGATTTGCGTCAGAAGTGGCGTACGGATGAAACATAGGAAGTGCGTACGCAGCTTTTGCTGCGCAGCAGTCCATGAAACGCCCACAAATGAATATTCATTGATTGCGAAATCATGGCAAACACAGAGAGGAAATCAAAAAACGTAACTTCACTCGATGTGAAGTAGAAGTTATCATTGGCGAGGTGGAAAAGAGGAGAAAAATGTTGTTTGGAGGGCACAGTGTGGGCATTACTAATGCCAAAAAGGCACGTGAGTGGCAAACGGTGGCAGACCCCGTAAATGCTGTGGCCTCACAATCTCGGACCGTAGCCGAAATAAAAAAGAAATGGTCGGACATCAAAGTCGAGGCAAAAAAACGTCTAGCGCTGCATCACCAGAGTGTGTCTGCCACGGGTGGGGGGTGGGGGGGCACCGGAGCTGACCCCTCTTGATGAGAGACTGGCGGCAATAATTGGGGAATCCCTATTAAGTGGAGTGGTGACTGAGGGGGGGGGGGACACACCAACGCACCAGATGCACCGGGTGACACACCCCCAAAAGCTCCAACAGGACGGCTCGAGGAAGTGGGACCGGCTCATAAGACACTCGTCCTCGTTTGCCAGCAAGTCTTCTTGCTGTCTAGAGATGCGTTCACGCCGAATTCTTCCATTTGCCACATCTTCTAAGAGCGCAAGATCAGCCATTGTGCGTCATTACGCATTGAGATGGGGCATTTTATTTCCATCCATTTAATTACATCTGACAAGCTACAGATGTCGGTAATAATCCACGTGGAAATGGGAAATTGTTCAGCGCAAATGTAATTTCTTGTTGCTGTCTGAATGGTTGAGACATACGCCAGACATTGTTTTATCAAAAATAAAGCAAACTAAAGGCAAATGCATGAATACCATAATTCTGTAGCTTATGAAGAAATGTTTTACTATGAAAACAACTTTCCCCAGTGGTCTGTCTGTCTGTCTGTCTGTCTGTCTGTCTGTCTGTCTGTCTGTCTGTCTGTCTAATTACACCTATATCTGCTCCTCCAGACGGACACATTGACGAGAATATCAGTTTTGTACATTATTTCGTTCTGTTAACTATATTATTTATGAGGATGAATTGCACAACATGCCAATATTGCAGAACATATTTCACTTTTCTTTTTGTAAATATGTGTTAATTTGAATTTCTGTTGTAATTTTCGTTTGATTTTTTTTGTTTGTTTCACTGCTGATCGATCAAACGGGTGTTCGTGTAGCTGTTAATTGTGAGACTTGCTTTGTGAAGTCTTCATGTTATTTATGAGAGGCAGTATTGTCATTTTCACGTTCACGTGTTTCTTCCATCTGCTGACGGTGTCGCCGTTTCTCATTTCACCCGTTTTTGGGCGTACGCCTGGGTCAGAGCTTGATGAAGGACCGCACATTTTCCCGTCAAGTTTGCTTTTTATAAATCTCAATTATTGCGTAGAGAGTGGCGTACGCCTTCTTTTGTGCGTACGCAACGTTTATAAATGAGGCCCCAGATCTGTGAGGATTTTAGTGACGTTCTTCGGTTTTTGTCATGTTGTGTTTTCCTGGTGAGTCACACCAGGTTTAGGGTGTCAATTCTCCACACCTGTCCTGACTTGTGTTAATGACCCCTGGTGTATTTAAGTGCCTGGTTTTCATTTCATCATTGTCAGGTCATCTGTTCTGCTTTGTCACCTCCGTGGGTTTTGTCATGTTTAAGTTTAATATTAAATGTTTAGGTTCCTACCATGAAGCCTGGTCTCCTGCATATCTGGTCTCACATCACCAGTTCCCGACAAGTGCAATTCAAAAAGACTATTTAAAATAGTTTGTGTTCTACAACACAATTTAAAAGATTTTGTAAAGTCAAATAAATTTGGGGGGGGGGGGGTGTTTTCAATTTCAAAACTAGTTTTAGTTTTGATATTAAGAACAAAATGGAGTCAGAATTTACATTAATTTGATTTGTCCTTAGCATGACTACCCGTCCTTTTATGCATATTGCAGGTGATATAATTATGCAAAAAAGTACAGCAAGGTCACACAAGTGGAAGAGGAAATGTTACTGTAGACCAAGTATTTGCAAATCAATTCAAGATGAAAATGGTGAAGCCTGTAGCTCCACCCACAGGTATGATGACATCGGTGCATTCATAGAAGTTGCATTAATCCTTTAATGCTGAAGCTTTGTTTAAATTACCGTAACTCTTCAAATATTTTTTTGTTATTTTTGTAACTCTGACAGATTCTGTAGCAGAAAAAACCGCTTTGTGCCGATATGAAACATACAAATTGGTGTAAAGCTGCTCTTTTGCACTTCCGAATCTGTTGGAATTGTGGAAATTGCATCAAAAACAGAAGAATACTGGTAGTTGGAGGAGTATGTTTATAAATGAATCCGAAAGGGGGACCTGATGAAGGTGAAGGCGAGGCTGTTCCACAAACCACTGGTTTCTATGTAGGTACAATTTTTTAATTGTCCGTGTGTTGGTGCCAAATCAAAATTGCATCTTAAAAGTATGATTTTGTGTTAATATGTGTTGGTGGCTTGCTTCTATAGCAACAAAGTCAGTCACACTAGGTTTTATTGCCAATTATCAATAGTTGTCTTGATCCTCAATGTATTTAAGTCTCTGGTTTTCAGTTTGTCCTCGTCAGGTCACCAGGTGTGTCACCAGCTGTGTCACCAGCTATGTCACCTGTTTGGTTTTGTCATGTTAAAGTTTATTTACTAAATGTTCAAGTTTCTGCCACCAATCCTGGTACTCTGCATTTAATGTCCCCCACCACTAGTTCCTGACAAAGCTTTACCCACAGAGTTAAAAAATACTTTGTGTGTCTGACACAGAAAAATACACATCCTATCAATAAAAGATGGAAAAGAGTTTTAACTATTACTTATAGTTATTGTAGTAGTTATACTGCAGCTATCGTAGTTATAGTTAAGCTGTCAATTTCAAAAACTTGTAATCTTACAAGGTTTCCTCCAACGTATTTTATTACATATGTGTTGTAAATATTGTGTCAACTTTGGAAGAGTCAAGTTCCAAGTTGATTTGGTTGAATCTGAAAGGGTTTGGGGGACTTTTAAACATTTTGTGAGATTATGTAAAATCAGCCATTTGACACACCTGATATTTTTTCTGAGGAGTCAGCCTTGTTCAAGGTTTGAACTCTAGTGGATTCACAGTGAAAGTCATGTGAACAACGTACTAATCAAGAATACGTACCGCCAAGACAAAAACAACAGGGCCCACAAAGGCCCAGATTGTGTCAGTCTGCACGTTGAGCCAGCAGTGATCTTCGGCTTTGTACTTGTCCACTGATACCGCCAATGTTAGACCAACAATCAGAACAGGCACTCCTGAAAAACATATTGATGAAAGAAAAGATGAATCTTCATATAACTCTGACAAAAAAAAAAAAAATTAAAGATGTATTTTTGTGAAATGGATTGTTGGCGCGTGTTCAGTTAAATATTTTGTCTGTTCTGCTCCTGGTGGCTGTTTAGTCTGAGCAGCATTCTGAACAAATGCATGAAGATGTGAGTCCCATCTGACTGTTTGTACGACGAGCTCACATGGTGTTCTCAGCTCATCATGCGACAAAACAAACCCTGGCAGACAGATCTGGAAACACGAACAGCTGCAGGATGTTTTTTCAAAAACTGGGTTAAGGCTGAAGAGTAACATGACAAGACATCGCGTAATGTTTTCTAGGTAGGATACAATAAATAACAGCTATAAAACTGATAAGAACAGAACCTATACAGGTCAAGAGTCGGAGGCCACAGAATGAGTTAATGTCGTTCTTCCATCAGCAGGACCATGCTCTATTTTCAGCCCTTACTGTTTAGCTATATCGATCTCTCTATTGTTTTTTTAATCAAACAAAAGTGAATGTATAATACACATAATTCAACTTTTTAAAATGTAAAACAAGTTCAATGGGGTTTGAAAAGGGTTAAATCTGAGAAGCAAATGTGTTGTGAAATACTTGAAACATAGCAGTTATAGCAGCCTCTCTAAAAGGAAATTATGAATTATGGGTAACCCCTTGTAACAATGGAATAATTTTAAAAAGCAGGTCACTCTTTAAACTTGGTTAAAGACCTATGCCAATGAAAATCATGTTTTTGCTATTTTAACATGTTATTGTAGCACTTTTTTCATATCGAGGAGATATATAAAGAAAATTGAATTTAAAATTGTGTCTCTGAGTATTTCTTTATTCAAATTGTTCTGAACCAGGAGCAGACGAATAAAATGCTGATGGGAAAAGCTTGAAACTGCAACGTAGAAGCTACAATTGGTGGGCCACAAGCTTCCTGCTCCGTTCCATAATGATGCATCTACTTGCAGACAAATAGATCCATGTATGTCTTTCGCCACAAGCAGGAGGGCAGACGGCTGGTTCCACGTGGAGCAGGCTTATTGACAGAAGGACTGACAGGAGTCAAGCACAACTAGAAGTAAATGAAGTAAATGAAGCTCGACCTTAGCAGGCAGAGGTCGAGCACGAGCATGGGAGCATCAGACGTCGGATATCACAGTGCAGCTGTGGGTCGAGGCAGGTGGCAGGCAGTCAGAGAAGGACAGAGAGGCCTGCAGGCTGGCAGGCACAAACCATAGTTGGGTGATTGTCAATGACAGTCAGGTGAGCGGCATCCAGGAACTGTGCACAGGGGCAGCTGAGAGGAAGTGTGTTAGTAATCTGAAGACGGTGACCAGAAGGGGAGAAAGAGCTCTGACTACTGACATCTTTGTTGATCAGGTTGTCGATTGTGCTCGGTGGGATATGGGTCCACTCCTCTTCAATGGCTGTACGAAGTTGCTATTGGCAGGAACTGCAGCACGCCGTCGTATACGCTGATCCAGAGCATCCCAAACATGCTCAACTGGTGACATGTCCAGTGAGAATGAAGGCCATGCAAGAACTAGAATGTTTTCAGTTTCCATGAATTGTGCACAGATCCTTGCAACATGGGGCCGTGGATTAGCGTGTTGCAACATGAGCTGATGCCAGTGACGTGCGGTCAGGTGAGGCAAGTGAGGCAGAGCCTCACCTGTCATAATCGTGATAAAACAGAAAAAGGTAAATTAAGTAAATATTATTTTCCACTGATCTGTGTTAAATATACTTTTTCCGTCAACTCAACACATTTTCCACAGTTTTTGAGGTTAAAATCGCCGAATTTGAGTGCTGCGCGATCACAGACGGAGCTGAATCTGTGGGTGAGGCTCAGCAGCGCTGTGCCTCACTTCTGACGGTAGGGCTCAATGGTTCGCAGACGTGCGCTGAAAAGAACTGCTATAGGCCAACATAATCGGCTTCAGGTGAGGCATGCCTCACCAGCAGGGGGCAGACGTGAGCTGACAGCTGCTTTGGAGCTACACTGGTGCCGTAGAAAAACCGTCTTTCTCCATTGAGAGGAAGAAACTCATATAAACTAAAGGAAAATAAGGAAGACTTTTCCAACAGATCATAGAGATTTAAGTGGAGAAGTAAGGACAAACAGGTTTTTCAATGTTCGTTTTTTTAAATATAACATGGGAGTAAGTGGATAAAAAAGTAACTAAAATCATGTTTTATTTTCATGATCATTTTTACAGACAATATTTGATAACTGATGAAAGCACCAGAATTTGAAGTTGGAAAAATATCAGAAATAGCTACCAAGGGTCAAATGTGTGCTGAAAACATCTGTACTTTAATTTGTTTACAGTATATATGAATAATTTATACACAAGAAGAGTGTTCTATCTATCTATAAAATAAATATTCTCTGTAGGACAAATATGGTCTTGTGTGTATTTTATAAGCTGTTTCCTGCTGTTGGATGAATGGTGAAATATTCTGTTCTTTCATTGTAAATCTGACTCCAGAGGATTCAATGCCTCACCAGTCATCAACCTCACTGCACGTCACTGGCTGATGCATATCTCTGTGCATTCAAATTGGCTTCAATAAAATGCACCTGTGTTTTTTGTCCATGATATATGCCTGCCCATAGCACCCCCCCCTCACCACCACCACCACCATGGGGCATTTGATTCACAACATTGACATTGGAAAATCGCTCATCAACATGACGCCCCACACGTTGTCTGCCATCTGCCCTGAACAGTGGAAACCGGGATTCATTTGTGAAGAGAACACCTCTCCAATGTCCGACACACCACTGGATGTAACAATGTAATCACTTAAATCAGTTGCGACAGCGAACTGGAGTCTAGTTGAGATCCAGATGAGAATGGCGAGCATGCAGATGAGCTTCCCTGAGACGGTTTCTGACAGTTTGAGCAGAAATTCTTTCGCTATGCAAACTAATTGTTTCAGCAGGTGTCTGAGCGGCTGGTCTCAGAAGATCTTGGAGGTGGACATGCTGGATATGGAGGTCCTGGGCTGGTGTGGTTACTTGTGGTCTGCGGTTGTGAGGCTGATTGGATGTTCTGTCAAATTCTCTTAAACGCCTTTTGGAGACAGCTGATGGTAGAGTAATAAACATGCAATTCACGAGCAACAGCTCTGGTGGACATTTCTGTTGTCAGCATGCCAACGGCATGCTCGCTCAAAATGTACAACATCTATGGCATTGGGCTGTGTGACACAACTGAACATTTCAGAGTGGCCTTTTATCGTGCCCACTCTAAGGCACACCTGTGCAATAATGCTGTCTAATCAGCATCTTGATATGGCTCACCTGTGAGGTGGGGAGGAGAAGGGCTCAATTTCACAGATTTAGACAGATTTGTGAACAATATTTGAGAGATATTGGAGCCAACCTATAACCACTGGAGCCAATGTGGGGTTCAGTGTCTTGCCCAAGGACACTTTGACACATGGGCGGGCAAGGCGGAAGTTAAGCCTGCAATATTCCGATCAGAGGTCGACCGCCCTACCTTTCTGAGAGGTCTTAATTTCACAAAACTGTCTGTTAATACTCATATACAATAAAGAGGAAGGTTAATACATTATGTCATGTATTTGTGCACGTCAAACTGCAGAAACAGAGGTAAATCCTTTTTCTGGGTCAGTAAAGTAACCAACAAAAAGCCAAAACCATTTAGGATCTCATGTTTCTATTTTGTATATAATTGCAAATTATCCTTTGGAATAATTAAAATACATGTACTTTTAATGAAACACATATATTTACACATTTTCTAGCACAACACATGTTAACTATTAGGAGCTTTTAAACTATTTTAAGCTATAGTGGTATTGGAAAGTCCAAGAATCAACCCAAACTGTGAGAAGATTTTCAAATATGTACCCCATCCAATGATGTAATACAGCTTCATCCTTCTGTCCTCACTGATGTTGACTGCCACGACTTTGCTCCAGAGCAGAAGGCCCTCCACCAACATCCAAGAGAAGGAGGCCATAAAGAAGAGGTGGAGGAGTGCAGT
The DNA here is from genome assembly GCA_023969325.1 of Oryzias curvinotus. NCBI lineage: Eukaryota > Metazoa > Chordata > Actinopteri > Beloniformes > Adrianichthyidae > Oryzias > Oryzias curvinotus. Next base: position 7,033,396 of record CM043714.1, read on the forward strand.
CACCAAAAAACAAGCTGCCTGCAGGATGGAAGGAAAATCAGAGCCGTCACAAACACGTTGGCCCGTACCCATAGCTGCTAATGCTACATCACTGAGGGAATTTCTGTTTCAATTTTGGAGAACAATAAGGTGCATGTGATTTCTATTGGTACCCAGAGACATAGTAGTGGTGGCAAGTTTGTTGATACTTTGTGTAAATTAATTCTTCAAATTCAAACCACAAGTATTAGAGCCCAGCAAGCTAAAGTAGAAGACCCACAGTCCTGTTAAATGAGATCAGGACTGCAAATGGGCCCATTTGGTTCTGATAAAGAGCTTAAGCCTTAGTCACATGCACCTATACGAGAGGATTGACCCGTACGGGTGCTTCAGGTTTTTGGGTTGTCCAGGCCGTTGAAGGTTGTAGAGTGGAGGGATTGCGTCTAAAGAGGAGCGTAGGAGTGTCTTGAAGTTCTCTTGAGGCTCGTGTGACCACCTTAAAGGACGTCATGGAAACGGAGCGTACCATTGTCATTTGTGTGGCAGGTGTATTGTGAAGTTAACAGAAGTTACATGCATTTATGTTGTACAGGTGCAGTTGTCATACGGTGCCCTTTATGCAGCACGCCAGTCATATGTAAGGAGTACTGACTCCTTACTGACTGCTCACAGATGCTGCCCTCACGGGGTGTGCATGTGATACGTAAGTGCCTGTAGGATGCCCACACAAATGTCATGTCATAAGAGTCAGTCTTTCAAGCAAGGAGATGTGCAGGGAGCGCACACTGATCACTTGAACAGCAGTAACATGCTTCCAGCACAATGCGTAGAGTTTGGGGGGGTTAAAAAATTACAAATCTGTACAATGTGCCTGCATCTCACCTACTTCCTCCTTCCACCTTACTTGTTGCCTAAGTGCTCACTACAACCTGTCCTATGCAGCATGGTCAGAGAAGAAAATGTGCATGAACATTTACGCTCTACAGGGTCACCAGGTTGTCCATGATCTTAAAATTGTGTGTTGGCCACCTTTTTTTTTAAAAAATAAGTTTAATATATTATGCTGGTGCAAACTACACTAGCCTTTCAGATTCAGTGTTTTAATTTATTGATTAGTTTAGTAATGTTTGATATTCTTATTTTTATAATCAGTATCATTACTTTTTTTTTTTTTTTTTTTTTTTTTCTTTCACTTGTTCTGTCCAACAACTTAGCAAACAGATTAGAGCTGCAGGCCTTTTGTGTTGGACAGGTTTTACTATCACAAAAAGAGGTTGTAGAACTTTAGAAGCCAGAGTGTAGATCTGAATTAACCCCTTTTTGTTGAATTATTTATTTCTTTATTTGTTATATTCAGTGTGTGTGGGGAGGAAGAGGGAAAATGTGTGTCGGGGGGGGGGGGGGGGGGGTGGAAGAGAGTAAAGGGAAGAAAGGTGAAAAAAGGGGGGATACAAGCACTGATTTGGATCAGTTATTCTTTTAAGCTGTAACAATTATACTAGATCTGCTGGAAAGACAAATATTCCATCATGGGTAAAAATCTGACACGAAGATGAGTGGAAAATATCTGTCCATCAATACACTGTAGGTCAGAAGGAGGGATGAAGCAGACAGGGAGCAGTGTGGCAGTGTGCACGTGCACGTGGGGGTGGAGATACATGCATGCTGCCGAAGTGAACCTTGTGTTGTGGGGAACCAGATCCTACCCAGCCAGAGCAGCCAGACCCGGAAAGGGGAGGAGAGGCCCCCCAAGGCCAGCGCCCCCCCCACGACGGACCCAAGCAGCCCGGGAGGGGGGGAGGCGGGGACCGCCCACCCGGCCAGCCAGGCGCAGAGAAGGCCCCCCTACAGGGGCCCCCACTACGCCCAGAGGCATAAGCGAACCCGGTGTCCGGCCCCCAGGCCACAGGACAGGAGCGCTTAGCCGTACCAGGCGGCAGCCATGGGGGCCGCCGGGCGCCGGACGCCGAGACAAGGGCCAAGGACGAAGCCAGGGCCCCAGAACCCGAGAGCCGCCCACCACCCGACCGGTGCCCCGTGTCCGCGAGCCAGCCGCGGCACGCGACCCGAGCAACCCAGAGATCGCCACGCACCCACAGCCACCCCCCATAACCCTACCCACTACAATCCCCCCCCCTCCCTTACCCTTAAAGTGCCCTATCAGTATCAGTATCATTACTAAAAGGATTTTTCTGACAGCTTTATTTGAAAATGTTCAAATACGTATTTATTTAAAAACACCTGTTTTTCTTACAGGCTGACAGCATGTTCTTGTTCTTTCTGCAGAAAACCGCTGATTTTTACCTTTTGAGTTGATTAAAGCGCCTGTTTCCAGTGATCAAGATGATTGAGAACAGCTTGGACTATCTAGAAAAGTAGATACATTTAGATTTTCCAATAGATTATGCCTGTGCATGAATTCACTCACTGCTCCATAAAACCCTTAAAGACTATATGGTGCGGGACTATCCAGCTCCCTGGATTTTAACCCAATCTGGACACCATGCTCACAGCTTTTTTTTAAAAGCCAAAGAAGAAGAAAACAAAATCTTAATAAATATAAACTATTTATAAATCCACTTTGTTCTGATGATGAAAACGTGGATAAATAGTGGAGTATAATTTATTACGGACTTAAAGTCCAAATGTTAACGTGAAAAACAAAGCATAAGTCATACAGCAGACTTAAAATACTAGTAAAGCATAAATTCTAAGCTGAAAATCTTTAAAACGTTCAGATTAAAAGGCATCTATACCAGTGCTTCCACTTTAGAAACTGGAAACAGAGTTTTAAAAGAACAAATCTACAAACATTGTTTCAAATGACACATTGTTCAAAGGCAATGCATTGTGGTCTATCTATGCCAATAGTAAAACACTTGTTTTTTGTAGAGACTTCTGGGAGATTTCCAATGCACTGGATTTTGGAATTGTACTTTGTGTCCCAATTCCTTCCCTACTCACTATATAGTGTGGTCGCCATATTGTAGAGCTGTCCGAATCAACAACTCCAAAATCAAGTGCCCTAGAAATTTCCCAGAAGTCTCTGCAAAAAACCAGTGTGCATTGATGCTCACTAGATCGACGAATATAGACCACAATGCATTGCGTCAGAACAAATTTTACCAAAAAATTATATTTAGATGTATTTTATTAATAAACCATCCACTGTTATATCAATTAGATTTTATTTTCGTGGAATAGATCAAGGCATATCCGCCGTTAAAAAAAACAAAGCAGTGACCATGGTGCCTGAATTGCTTTTAAAATTCAGGGGACTACATAGTGCTGCACCATATCGTTTTTTAGTAGTTAGTGGTTAGGGTGGGAATTCAGACATAGCCGTAGATTAGGCATACACTCTATGATGCACTAACCGGTAAGCAGCGAGCACATTGGGACATAACCTTTGACAGTTTGCATAAAGTGTAAATTATTCACTTTTGGTTCAAATTTAAATAGAAGCGTTTTCATTAATGCCTCTTGTTGGATATATTTTTTATGTTTTGGGAGATGCATGACATTTCTGGTAAAAAAAAAACAACCTTTAGCTGCTGGGTAATTTCGTTTATCTATTCTATTCCTAGAAGGTATATATCATATTACAAAGTAAGCTGGGTGTTGTAACCCCACAGAAACCACAAGTGCAGCAAAAAAAGGTGTCTTATATGAACATATTATCATGTTCATTTGAATTCACATCTATTCAGGGGAGATGGTAATTGGTGTGATGAGCATTCCAGCAAATGTGGGTCAAGTTTACAAAAACATGGAAACTCACCTGGTTGTCAGAGGCCCAATCGCTGCACATTAAAAGCAGCTCAGCAACACCAAGAGCAACTATCAGGTTCTTATGGACCGTGGTGCGGTCAGACTTAGGGACACTGCAAAGACAAACAGAAGAAAGAACGCAGAGAACATAGAGGTTGAGTGATGCTTTTACAGTATTTCTCAGAATCTGATAAAAAAAATAAAACTGCTGCACTGCAGTGAAATGCTCACACATTTACAGAGCACAATGTTCGCCTTTTTCATTTATTGATGTGACTGTGGCAGGGATTTGTGAAATGCTTTTCACCCTTGATGCTTTCAGAGTGCACTCTGCGATGTTTGTGACTCACCCCACAGCAATGAAGAGGATGAAGGTGAAGAGGAGGCCACACATAGACACTCCACAGCCAATGAACGTCAGCACCTGCAGAGCTTTTTCGTTTTCTGGGCTCCTCTTTGAAAGAAAAAAAAACAGAAATGAAGGAACCCACACACACACACACACACACACACACACACACACACACACAGAAAGCATCTGATATATAAATAGTGGAACATTCCGTTTGATTAAAAGCGTACACAAAATTGTAACAGCTATTACCTGAGCTTCATAGACTTGCAGCAGCAAAGCAAAGTTGGTGGTGTGGTTGCAGTAGCACACGGTGTAACCATAATGTCTGGACACAACTTTGCAGCCTTTAGTATTCCACCAGCCACCAGTCTCCGGACTAGTTAGATATAAACAGCATGTTTTGAAAGATCTTGATACACACAGGAATGTGGTTGAGCTTGATCTTTCTCACTCACCTGAGATCAAAATCCCAGAAGGCACACACTGGATCATACACCGTGCCAAGAGAATTCTATTTCATATAAGAACACACCATATGTATGAAGAAACAGACAGAAACTCTTCAGAAATCTTCAAAAAAGATGATTGACAGGGAGTGTGTTGACCTCCACTCTGTGCTGGAGCTGGAAGTTAACAGCCATGCTAACGGGCTGGTCATCACCCAGAACAGTGGTGGACACGACAGACGAGCCCAGGAAAGTTCCCAAATATCTGGTGGGGTCGACACAAGTTTACAGCTTTGGCGAAAAAGAAAACAAAAAATGGTTTACCCAAACACAAATATGTAAAAGAAGAAACTCACAAACAGGGGGGAGATTATGTAAGGTCGCTTCCTCTCTTTCAAGGAATCTATTAAATGCTTTTTGACAATCTTAATACTTAATTTCATTATGTAATGGACCATATGCAAAATAACTAATATGTTTATTTATGATTGCGGGTGATAATTGAATTATTTACTACTGTATGTAGACATATGTGTATTTTCCAATCGACTATTATCCTATGTTTGATATATCTTTGTATGCATTTCTGTTGTTTGTCTTGTTTTTGTGGTACTCTGCTTTGATTGCTTGAAATAAACCATTTTACAATCCAAGTCAATCAAGTTTGTCTACGTTGTTTCAGTAGATAGAAACTTGCATTAAATAAATGTCAAGGCACGTTCACACCACCCTCAGCATTCTGCGTTCAAGCAGCTGCTTCCAATGAAAAGTCTAGGTAAACGGGCGTAAATGTGCATTTTCGGGCTTTCGCATTCAAGACTCTCGTGCTCACGTGTGGCTATGCACATGTTTAAGAAGGATGTACGGATCGCGTGCCCTTTTAAATCAAGGAAAATGCCAACTATTCTAAAATTGATTCATAGCGAGATTTGATAGATTTCACACCAAGTGTCTTCCAATTGCAAGGGGCGGATATGGGCTAGTAAACAGTAGCAAAAGAAAAAGAAATAAATACCGTATGCTAAACGTGCATTCAAGAATGTGCTTTTACTGTGTTCTTGAACATGCCTCACATGCCCGGTGTGAATATAGTTTTAGAGTTGACTATTCAGGATATTTCTCGATTTTAGGGCAAGCAGTGTCATAGGTCGGAAAAAAGTACTTAGAGGGATTACACTGAAAAACGTGAGGGAAACAGCTGGGACAAGAATGTTTGTTTAAAGGTGATTGTGTGGACTCCATAGAAAGCAGAAGAGTCAAGGTGTGAGAAAAAGTAAAAAGAGACACAGTTTGCTTCACACACTGGAATGATTGTGGAAACTTTGTGTTACTTTTAGAACAAGCTGAATCCTGAAACCTCAAATGACTGATTCCTGAATGCCTGACCTTTTGGTACATCCTGGAGTCCGAGGGATAAAAACTATTGTTCATTTCTAAATAATACAAACTATTAACACTCAGTTTACTGTGCACAATAAGCAACACAGAAACAGTTTCAACAGTTTTTTTTCTTTAACCCTCTGATAGAACATCTAGCGAAATAAAGTAACAAAATATTCACCACTCACCCAAGTCTGGGGAGCAAGCATGCGTGACAGAACTTGTGACATTTACATTGAAAAAACTCTGAAATATGGATTGAAAAAGTGTGCTGCTCATCGCAAATGAGTACAGTCTAAGCTAAGTTTTCTGGTACAGGATGCTTTAAACAACAGAAATATGAAATAAGTGCAAAAATGAAGGCAAACGTAAATTAAAATAACATTACCATAATATGAAACAGGAAAATATCTTATCGATCTTGAAAACAAAGGATTGTTTCAAAGGATTCTTTCACAGGAACAGGAGGCAGGAGAGACAACACCCCTCCACCAGTCATGAAGCCCTGTGTGCATCAGTCTTTGCTTCTTTCAAAGACCTTTTTTCTCTGTCGGGATCAGGTGTTTCCTCCCTCAAATCCAGATGGGACAGCTTGTAGTTTGACATTTTACCAAAGAGATTTTAAATGTGCAGAGTTACTTTTCCCATCCAATCCTTTTTCTGTTTTCGTTTAATTCCCATGCGGGATTACAGGTACTATAGGACAGTGTTTTTCAACCTTTTTTGAGCCACGGCACACTTTAACCTTGACACCAAACTCATAGTCTGTATTAATCTAAAGCCCCTTCGCATTTTTGTGATAATTGTGGCAGAAAAAGCTGGAAGCTGCAGCTGATTTTTCCAAAAGATCTGATAAAAGTTAAGTTAGAAGATTTAAAAACTGTTTGATGTGTGTTCGTTGTTGTTTCAAGACGTTTAACACGAAGACTCATTGTGCGCTGAGATGCTGTCACTTTCACCTAATGCATCATGGGAGATGTAGTGTGAAAACGGCCGGAGATCGTTTCTCTGAGCTGAGACTGCTATAGGATCTATCCAGCTACTATCAAGTGAAGGCAGGGTCTGCCAGTCCATTGCAGGGCCTGCCAAAATTAAATTTCCCTATGTCAGAAAATCCTAAAACCACAATTGTACATCTCCTTTTCTTTTATTAAACTATGCAGATCAACCTGTTAACTGTATCATTCACAACTGTACAAATGGAATACTAATAAAAGATTCTTGTGGCCTTGCAGCCTGAAAACGAAGGTAGAATCGTAGTGTGATCTCATGCCATGTACATTTAAGTGTCCCTGAATGACCACATGTCTTTGTTTGACATGTTCAGACTGCAGCAAATTGGGACAATTCTGCTAACCCTCTTCAACCGGTGTCAAAAGATTTTATTTGATCATATAATGTATATTTTAAAACTTCTTGGGACATTTTTTAGCTAAGACCTCAGTTGTCAACCCAAATTTGGCTAAAGAAATCCAGCCTTTTTCTTACGAAGATGGCTAGCATTAACAGCCATCCATCTTCTTCCGCTCATCCAGGACTGGGTCACAGGGGCAGCAGTCTAAAAAAGATGCCCAGACTTTCCTCCCCCCACTTCCACCAGCTCCTCTGGGAGCACCCCGAGATGTTCCCAGCCCAGCCAAGAGACGTAGTCCCCCCAGCGTGTCCTGGGTCTTCTCTAAGGGCTTCCACCCACCAGAACATGCCCAAAACACCTCCCCAGGGAGGCGTCTAGGACAGTGTTTTTCAACCAGTGTGCCGCGGCACACTAGTGTGCCGTGGGAGATGGTCATTTGTACTGTGGGAAATTACCCATTCACTAATCTAAAAACATTTACCAACGCCAGGATATCAGCTTTTTGATCATCCAAACAGGCCCTGATAAAACACTGAGTAGTTAGGAATATAAAAGACCATAAAATCATTTCTCTTCATGTTTATTTGATTCTATTAAAGACACTTTGATAAGAATGATATTTTGCCGTAGCGTCAGTAACTGTCTCCACCAATCATTCTTGGGGACTTAATCGCATGTCATCAGTCTGACCAATCAGAAGTGGTTAAAGTCTTTACTTCCTTGTACCGATTCTGCTTATAAAGTCTCTCAGGCTGCGTTCACACTGCAGGGCTTAATGCTCAAATCCGATTTTTTGAAAAAAATTGTTTTTTTTGCAAGGCCGTTCACATTTCCGATTAAATGCGAACTTTTGCGATGTCCTGTGTGAACGTGAAATGACCCAGAAGTGACACACATGTGCAGAAGAGTACTCAACGGTGAATGACGTCACTCGTTGTTTACGGAAGTGGCTAACGTTAAGAATGGATGTCAACAATGCTGGGCTTATCCCCAAATTGCGGTCCAGCTCTTCGTAAAATGGACAAGACAAGAGAAAAACTAATAAAACTTCAACATGTTTACTTTTTGTGTAGCTACAGAAAACATAAATATAATGTTAGTCCTTTTGTGTACATTTTTTCAAGCATATGTTGATCATGTAATTGTTCAAAAAGTTTCAGTTGCCTTTGTACCAACATTGAAATAAATATAAAAAATAAATCACTATTTAGAAAGAATATATCTGTTTTTTTGTGAGGTTACATAAAATTGCATGTTAATAAACTGAAGGGAAAAACAAATAACAGGGTAAAATGTCAAATAATTTAGTTAAAAATTATTGCAGAAAACTAATGTAACTTTTATTACAACTTTTAGAAAAAACAGCTGTAACTTCCAGCTTTTTCTGCCACAATTATCACAAAAATGCACGTGAGATTGCAGAGGACAATACAGACTATAGAGTTTTTTCTGTTTTTTCAGTTTTTAGATCCTGGTGTGCCGCGGGAATTTTGTCAAGCATAAAGTGTGCCTTGGCTCAAAAAAGGTTAAAAAAACATTGGTCTGGGAGGCATCTGGACCAGACGTCTGGACCACCTCCATTGGTTCTTTCACGATGTGGAGATGGGGTTCTACTCCGAGCTCCCTCCGGGTGACTGAGCTTCTCAACGAATCTCTAAGGGGGCACCCAGTCACCCTACGGAGAAAGCTCATTTCAGCCGCTTAACATTACATTAGCTAATGTGCTTGAATGGAAGGACTCAAAAATACTAAAGAGACAGCAAAGAGTGTAAAAGTTATCTGACAGTCATTTTAAAAAGGTTTTTGTGATTTAAGTTTTCTGTAAGCTAACAGATACCCTTTAAATGTTACCTTTGGCTTCCGTCAGTGACGGTGGGCACCATAGTGATGTTCTCCTCTGGATTGAAAAGAGGCCGCAGAGAGCCGTACCACGTGTTGACCAAGGTGATTTTATAGAACCCTGCAATTTCAACACAACAGCTAGGTGAATTTTTTTTTTTTACCTCACATCATGCAGCCAAAGAAAACAGTTCTAGGAGAAATGCTCTTTAGAAAGGATCACTTAGTGCTCACTGTGAAGTGTTGTTGCAAAACAATGTGCCGCCTCTGCACTTTACAGTGGGACCTTGAGCGAGTAAATAGGTGAATACATGCCTAACATTCACAAATCCGTTTCTCTGCATTGTCCCCAGTGTTCAGTCAGAAGAATTAACTCTGAATAAGTGGTTCCTGACAGAGCTCACAGTGGCAGATGATTGGTGTTTGTGTCAAACCATACCGTTGCTATGGAGATCCTGTATTTTCTGAGGTGGCACTGAAATACAGTCGAGATGAGCGTGGCTTTCAGTGTCAGGTCCGCAGAAGCTTGATACTTTGCTTCCCTCCTGAAGCTTCTGCTGTTGCACTTCCAACTCTGAAAGCGCAGAAGAGCAGAATGCAGACATTCACAGCCAAGATGTAGGTTTTTGAACAACAAAAGAGCCAAAAACGGGGTTCCCTCTGCACATGAAAAGAGTAGAGCACCTTTAGGAGTCTGTTTGAAAGTTTTCTGAAGCACTTTTAAAGTGTGTTCTTATATTTATGAGTGGAGTCAAGTGCTAAGAGGCCCTAAATATAAATTAAAGGTCTTTGAGCTTGTGTTCCACTATAAATAACTATTGCAATTACCTTAACGGCACCTAAAGGTTTGACTAAATCTCAAAAAGTAAACATATATTCAGCTGGTGGGTGTTCTTACTGATACAATAACCAAAAAACAAAAACTGTTGCCCACACCAAGAGATGGTGAGTCCGTAACAAAAACACATGTATAATAAAGCTGCTGGCTAACATTTCAGAATACTGATTGCTGGCTGCACAGTCTAAACATGTCTGACATTTTAAAGGACACCTTGTGCACAAATCTGAATAACAAAACTGAAATGATGTCAGAGCCAGATGCTGCTGCAGGGTGTGGAGATATGAAGATACAATATTTTCATAACTTCTAATTTTTTGTTGTTTTCTAGAGAAGCATTTGAAGAAAACAGCAGAAAACCTGGAATAACAAAATATGAGCAAAAATGAAATTAGAATCAGCCCTTTATAAAACAATATAAAAACAGTAAGTAGTAAAGACATCTGAAAGTCTATAGAAACAAAGGGAAATAAGGTTTCAAGCTCATTTGGAGGTTTCATTACCTTAAAAGATGCTTACACTTTCCCATAAATTAAATAGTTATTAAATTACAACTTTCCTCATTTTATTTAAGCTGTCTTAATGGTAGAGTCTTGAATACACAATTATTGAACAACAATTATTAAATCAGGTCAAGCAATATAACTCAGAATAACCTTCTGCCTTATTCAAACAAACATAAATCAATGTGGGGACACTAGCTTTAGCTCTACTTTTAACAACATAGCAGTACAACCTTGGTCTACAAAGCTTCTTGCATGGTTTGCTTCATTATTTCACACTTAAAAACAAAATCTCTTTTTTCCAGACCTGCAAACCTTTGTTAAATGCTGTAAAGATACGGATTCCGATACATGAAACAATGACATTTTTTAAGAGATTTAGGTGTTTGTGTTTATTTATTTTTTTTCAAGATGTCAGTAACAGCTTTAAAATGGGAGACTTAATTACCACCTGACATGGTGGACAACTATTCTTTCACTCATTCAGTCATTCAAAGACACAGTAAAATAAAACATTCAGACTATTATTTAGTATTTATCATGAAAGTAGTGAGTTCGGAATGAACATTTACTTGAGTTTGCATTTTTTCAATAAATCAAACTACATTTGTCAGTGAAACATTAGCTGAGACATACTGAGGACGATCTGTCCAGGATTTCCCCTGCCTTCGCCCATGAGTGGCCGGGATAACCTCCGGCAGCCCCGTGACCCCGAATGGGACAAAACGAGTTTAGAAGATGAATGAATGAGTGAATGAAGGAATGATTACATTAGTTTAGGACTAGAAATGAGCCTGATTAGAAGCATTTTATCAGTCGGTAAGAGGGTTCACGTTCCATTTATTTATTTTTGTTTGTCATGTGTTTATTATTATTGAATTATTTTAATTATATTTTTCTGTTCTTTGGTTTCCTGTTGGATCTATCTATTCATAGTGTCGTCAGCTGTTTAAACTCCTTGGCTGTTTAAAGGTTCTGCTAAATTTCCTTAGTAAGAAAAGGCTAGTAACATAGCTCTGTTGGTCATCTGTTATTTGTTTTGAGAGGTTTTATTTTAATCAAATCGATTCAAAATTAGTATTATTATTATTATTATCATTATTTTTTCTGGTAGGGACTTCTTTTGCCGGTGGAAATCAGAGCAGAAACAAAGAACAAAGACAATTTAATCTCAGGCCTTGCTAAAAGAACTAAAGTTTAAAAATAACCAAAAAAGAAAGAAAAAAACATTGCATTTTATGACCTAAAGTTGAAATTGTGATGTGTGCATCATTGACAAATGGGATTTTTGTCTGTCACTACTATGAGGTGCAGGTCTGAAGGTCAGGGACATTTGTTACGTCATCACGTTAACTTTTAGTGTTAGTCTGTTTGGCGTCATTTTTGAACTGTTTGTTAAAAAATATAGTTTATCTGTTTGTTCCCAATAAATAAACCCAGAGGCTAAAGGTGAATTTTTCATTGCCACTTTCTTTAGTTCTGAGTTAGTTCCTTGTGAAGCTGCAAAGCTCAGCAGTACCTAACAAACCAATAGAGGACCAGTAACAGTCAGGAGCTTCTTTCATGCTGCCATTCTTTTCCACCTCCAAGGCACATTTGTTGTGCCTCACTCTGCTCCGGAAAACAGTGGAGGAAATAATTATTTGATCCCTTGCTGATTTTGCAGTTTTGCCCACTTAAAAAGACATTGACAGTCTGTCACCCAAATGGAAGGTTCATTTGAACAAATAGAAATTCCTGAAATCGTCTTCAAGGAATTATTATATAAATGTATTTGCATTTTACTGAGGTAAATAATAACTCTCTTGCCATAAGTCTTAGTACTTTGTACTAAGACTGGCAGCACAGTCAGACATTTCAGTCAAAGTCAAAGTCAGCTTTATTGTCAAATATGCTGCATCCATAAGACATACAGCACAGATGAAATTGCTTTCCTCTCACCCCACAGTGCAAGCAGCATAAAAAATAATAAATAAACGACTTAGAAAATAGATAAAAAAGACACCAATAATGAGAAGAATAACAGTAGTCTAAACATTTCTTATAGTTGATGATCAGGTCTATGCACAAATCAGGAGGACTTTTGGTCGACTCTTCATTTCGAATGATTTCTAAATAATTCAGATTTGGTGGCTGTTGCTTAGCAACTCTGAACTTCAGCTCTCTCCACAGATTTTCTATGGGATTGAGGTCCAGAAACTGGACCACTCCATGACCTTGATTTGGATCTTCTTAAGTCGTTCTTTGGTTTCGTTGGCTAAATGTTTTGGGTTATTATCCTGTTGGAGGAACCATCCAGCACCCATTTTAAGCCTCCTGGTGGAGGGAAGGCGGTTCTCACTCAGGATTTGATGGTACATGGCTCTGTCCATCCTCCCATCCACATGGTGAAGTAACCCCGTGCAGAAAAACAGCCCGAAGCATAATGTTTCCACCCCCATGCTTGACGGTGGGGATGGTGTTTTTGGGGTCATAGACAGCATTTCTCTTCCTCCGAACATGACAGGTTAAGTTGATGCCAAAGGGCTCCATGTTAGTCTGATCTGACCACAGCACCTTCTCCCAGTCACTCGCTAAATAATGAAGGTGTTCATTGGCAAACTTCAGACAGACCTGCACATGTGACTTCTTAAGCAGGGCTACTTTGCCAGCACTGCTGGATGTTAAACCCTTAAGTATTTCCAATGGTTTTCTTGACGGCTGTGCATCCAGCTGCTTTGATAACTCCTGCCGTGTTGTTTCAGGCCTTTTTCTTACTGTTTTCGTGATCATGGAAACCCTACCAGGTCAGATCTGGTTTGGAGCCCCAGACCTAAAGGTAAATTGATGGTCATGTTCTTGTATTTTGTCACAATTGCACCAACAGTTGTCACCTTGACTTCCACCTTCTTGATGATGGTTTTGTAGTCCATTCCGGTCTTGTGCAGGTCTACAATCTTCTTCCTTAAATCCGCTCAAAGCTCTTTAGTCTTTCCATGTTTGAGCGTTTGGAGTCTGACTGATTCTGTTTACAGGTTTCTTTTCTACAGGTGATTAGTTCAAACAGGTGTCTTCAATTCAGGTGACAGGTTGATTGGGAGAGTCTAACTAGTCTGTGTGAACCAGAACTCACGATGGTTACTAGGGGATCAAATAAATATTTGCCCCAAAAAAATGCATATAAATTAATATAAATTCCTTAAACGTGATTTCATGATTTTCTATATTTCGCTGTTCAAATGAACCAACCATCAGGATGACAGACAGTCCATTTCTTTTAAGGTGGGCAAACCAAAAAAATCTGCAGGGTGATCATTACAGAATCTTTCATCTTTTTTAACTAACAAATTGCAGAATCAGTGGCTAATAAATAACTTTTTGCCCCACTGTATATAGATCACATTTAGCACAGGTCTATTACACCTCTGGTCTTGTAGGGCCTCAATGATTTCCACCATCAGGCCTTTTTGTGTTGGTGTTGTGTTATCATTCCTTGAGAATGATAACACATTAGAGTGGTTAGAGTGGCATGCAGCAGTTCTGATTTCAATCTCACTAAACTCCTGTGGGAAATGACACCTGTACTGTATATCCAAGCCCTCCATGTGTCAGTTAGACCCCCATCTAACATCCCCTGTTAAATTCTGCCTTTCCTCTCTGCTTCTTTTCTTTAAAACTCTTATTTATTCCTCACCGTTTTAGAAAGTGGCGTACTAATGAAGGCATTATTTTGTGACATCATAACGTGAGGACTCAGTTGTTTTGGTGGACCGGGGAGGGGTGGGTGCTCTGGGTACAGGTTTTTAAAGGAGGGCTCAGAAATGCATGAATGGATCAAAATACCACTTTGGGGTTGTTTCTTTGTGAGGACTTAACATTATAATACACTTAAAAGCTCAAAAAGTAGATGTTGAATGGTACAGGACCTTTAAAAAAATGAATTGTCATACATACATACAAAATGTCTTGTTATTTCTGACTATTTCATACTGCATTTGGGTCATTTTAATGGGCACAACTTACATTGTCTGCTGCTCATTCTTTACAAATGTGCCAGCCTTTTCAAAAGAGGAAGATTTCTTATCAAATAGTCTTTTCTAAAAAGAAAAAAAATACACCAAACACAATTGTGGGTGAATATGGTGTAGAAAAAGGTCTAAACAAAAAGGTGGAAAACGACAAAACAAAAGTTGTAGCACTTGGTAGTTCCTATAATGATGAACTGGAGACAAACACGGTTACATAGATACATTGAAAAACCTTAAAGATTTTGTGATGTAAAGTATTTCTCTCTTATTGTTTTGATCATTTTTAAACTGGTTTGAACTGTGTGATACATTTGGACTTTCTTGCTTTATTCAACAAGCTATCACAATCTTGAAATGACTTGGTCCAAGTAGGAAACACATCTTTTGTCTCATAAGCCAACAGAATTTTTGTCCCAGTATTGGAGATGCACAAGATGTTTTGGGAAAATGTGATCTCAAAATCATTTTTGTGCCAGATGTGGTCCAAACTTTGGACTTTTTTCATGATGCCATCTTTTCAGTGTTTTTCCTTTCATACAGGCGTGAATGTTGAATTTATCTGAGAGAACTGAGACGAGCGGCTTGTTAGTTGATGTTCTAGGTTTCACCATGGCGTTCTGTCTTTTTCTTTATGAGTGTGTATGGGGGGTCTTAATCAAACAGCTACAGTACATCAGATAAAGTATATTTTAATAGGAGAAAATCAAGGTGTCTTAGTAAACTATCCCTAAAATTACAGCCAAAAGTCTGTGTGCAAATCAATGTGTTAAAATTATCCGATTTATTTATCAGATTATTTGACTATTATGTGGTTAGCCACAAATAATCTTAACAAGATTATATAAATTATGAGATTTTGAAACACTTGGATTTATCCTCAATTATCATATTGTTTGCTGCTTGTATACATATTCATCTACATATTGATTTTTACAATAAAAATGAAAATGAAGAAAGTTAAACAGAAACAATATATAAAATAGGCATCATCCAGTCACAGCATAAGTGGAAAACAAACAAACTAAAGTATCAAACACAAACACAAAAAGCAAAGCAAAGTATTTGAAAAAAGATTTTTAGGCACTTGTACTCTAGATCAGCTCATTTGCCGTTATCTGATTATCGGTAAGTTCAAGTTATCAGATGTTTGTGAACATGTAAATAGGTTCATTATCCGATTACACAAGTGCGTTGTTTAGTAACAGATTGAATTAGCTAATCAAGAAACCAAACAATGACCAGTTTTTCGGCTCAGGTCAAAAATGACAACCCTATAAAATGTTTGGTCTTTGAAGTAAATGCATGGTGCATTCTAATCAAACACATTCTTGAACATGTCACTGACAGTCTCTTACTGTAATATTACAATTTTTCTCACTTATTGTTCACTTTCTAAAGACCAACAGTTACATAACTGCATCTTTTATTTCTTTATTTGCTTTTCTTTGTTTCTTCAATGGCAGAAACCAGGTTCTGGCTTCATATAATTTCACTATAGAAGAAAATTCCAGCACTAAATATTTGTGGTGCAGACATTTTGGTGTAACTCACTAATGTTGGGGCTGGTAATGGTCAGCTGATCGGTCTGCGACATCAAGTGAGGGCTCAGGTGGGTCACCATTCTGTCAATACTCTTCACAACATCCATGGGGCCGTTCACCACCTGAAACAGAGTTCCCCTTGTGTCAGCGTCAGCAGCACTCAGCCACTCTATCCTAACCTGCAGACTCAAAGCCATATACACTTCAAAATGACCATTCATTGCCACACAATACAAACTGCTTTCAGTGCCGTTAACTGTTTGCCAGAGTCTACGCAGTTTCACAGAGGCGAGCACAAAAAGCTCAGCATGCGAGGCTTATGGATTTTGCCATTGTCTGAGCTGAAATCCTGCATTCTGATTTCCGCACCCCAGAAAGGAGCCTTGGAGAGAGAGCTGGGAGCAGAGCAAGGGAGTTTTTCGGATGCCTCAGGTTTTCAGAGTGCTTCTCATCCATTGAGACTGCGTTGAGGTGGCCTTGGAACACTGAGAGGGTGGGGGGTGGGAGGAAGGGAAGGCAGGCAGAGCTCTGAGAGAAATGGTTCCTTGTATGAGGCAATCATCTAACGGATCTATGCACACCACGGATCAATAAGCAATATGAAGAAAAAAATGCACCAACTAATAATTGCATTAAACCAATGTTTCTGTAAAAATGTGGAGTGAAACGGAACGGCTGAACGGTGTCTTGGTGGTACATTTGGAATTCATCGGCTCCCCTAGACTGTTCTTTCAAATAATCTGGTACTTTTACAATGCATCTGTACAGAGCCATACTCCCCTCTAGTGGCATGACTACAAGATAACACACTTCAAAGAAGGTACAGGACCAACGAAAAAAACACTGTGTGGATGGATGTCTGAGAAAGCAGATAACCTCAGTGTGCCAAACAGCTGAATGGCCAGAGCCTCCTAACAGGTTCCTTTTAGGCAGATGAGGTCACATCTGGTCCAGATTCGAAGACTCCACAAGCAAAAAGCTTATATGGATGATATTTGTTGTTGTTGAAAAAAAGGTCAAATAAACCTTAACCTGGGCCTAAAAAATCATTAGTCCTCGTAACGTGAGGTCATTTCATACTTTTTTTTAAACTGCACAAATGTTGCGTTTATTCTGAAAAAAATGACTTAAAATGATCCTTTTACTTTGTGTGATGTATTTAAATTGTTGTTGTTTTAACTTTTTTTGTATTTTATATATTGTATATAAGTTGTACCTGTGCAACCTTGTGTGCTCAGAAAGGCGCATTATAAATAAAATGTATTATTATTACTATTATTATTATTCATAGTAGATATTGGTTCCTTTGGAACATGATTCACTGATCTAAAATTGAAATAAATACCTGGTACTGAACAGTGCAGGTCAAGTTTTCCAGAGTCCTGGTATTTCTTACAAGATAATCAAGTGTAAACAAATGATATGTAAAAAAAAGGAAACAAAAATGAATGTCAAATCTATTCACATTTTAGTTTCCTAGAGTTCAGCCCACTGTTGCTTTTCCTTGTCCAAATAATCCAAACTGAACATTATAAGAACATTCTACCACACTGCATGGTCACATGTCTTTGCAAAATTCCAAGTGTTTCCACACATTGGACTGTAATAATGGCTTGATTCAAATGGTATCTTCCAAGTAGCTATTGTATTTTATAACTAATTTTATTTTTTGTACAATTAGTGAAGCCTATTGAGACAACTGTTTTGTAATATTGGGCTACATAAATAAAACTGAATTAAATTGAAGCCCAATTTATTTCATTTGTAAAGGATTTTGTAAAGGTATAGGTCGATTCGATTAACAACTTGCCTCAGACAGATCAATCTAGTCGGATCAAAGGAATTTAAATTGATTAACCCTTGTGCTATCCGAGGCACTTTGACATTGGTAGTTGGGTCATCTAGACCCCACTAGACAGTGCGCTGAACCTTTTTTCTTCAATGATTTGTGATCTTCACTGGTGTCCATGGATTACATGAAATCCTCTCCACCTTTATCCACCTTTGTCATGGTAGGGAGAACACGTCAATGTGGGTTAAGTCAATTCATTGTTACACCCCTAGTTAAAATACTTAATGCTCACAAAACTTAGAGATGCAGAAGCCAACAGCAGGGGGTAGTGTGAGAAAATGATGCAAAGTGTTTAGAGTACATTCAGTAATCAGAATGTATATTAAACTGTTTACACTGAATCCCCACCTTCCCTTCTGACTCTGAATTTCATGCAAACCAGGAAGCAACAAATGTAGCAGTTCCACAAAAGACCACTGGAGGCAGGTTTCAGAAGGGAGCAATTGACTTTTCCCTCCCATGTTGAACAGTCTGATTTTAAATAAAAAATAAATATATTTATATTCTGGTTTCAAGGATATTTTTAATGTGTATTGCTTTATTTAATTTTCATGGGATTGCTGGCACTAATGCTAGAAACAAGTCAAATTTGCCCTCAAGCCTAAGAAACAATTGAAAATCCTGCTTTTTACATTTTTGAACAAGTTTCCTGTCCATTCTTTCCGTTGTGCTGGTAAAAGTATCAGAAAAAGTTTCTCCTGGAGTCACACAAAAAAAACACAAAAATTGTGTTGACTAATTTCATTGGCATAACAATATAACATATCATAAAACCCTGAAGGTTATGTTGGAATTTCTAAACTCTTAATCTGCACCAATCCATTTATCATTCAAATCCTAAAATGATAGAAGCTCTCAGTTTCTCATTTCCCGCCACCATAAATGGTTTAAAACTGTGAGCCAAGGCCTCAGACTTTTGGGACACTGTTTTAGAATCATTTAACAATCTAGAAACTCAGTTACATAAAACTAGCCAGAACCACAAAAACTGAAATTTGATCCAAAGTTGCACGCGTGTATTTCAAAGTTGTTCATCTTACCAAACTTCTGCATTCTCCATTTGACTTTTTTTGTCTTTTGGAAAGTGCTTTTAACTTAGATTTACTATTTTAATTCACAGTTTTCTTAAACAACCCGACATTTAACGGCTTTGCCACCAGTTAAAGAGCCTCTGCAATTGTTTTGCACATCAAGGTCAATTCTGTCTTCACAAAAATCTCTGCTCAGTCTGAGTGAGGAAGTGTGAATTTATGCTGTTAACATTTGCTGTTACAAACAGTAAGGATACAGATCATGGTGGCTTGGTTGATTGGACTGTTCATAAAAAAAGCAGCAAAAATGACAAAGGGGTTCATATTAAGCCTAATTTTACCTCTTTGATGGCCTGCCACTTAGGCGTGTTGACTTCACTGATGATGCTATCAGCCACACTGACAAAGTGCTGACTGAGTTCCAGGACGCCATCCTGGCTGCTGTTTTCCAGAGGGGTAGGAGGCTGAATGGGGATGTCAGCTGTCAGAGACAGCAGCTGGATGAGGGACACCATGTCTGCTGGCTGCAGTTCCCCCTGCGGGGTGTGTTCCAGAGCCTGGGCAGAGATGTTCAGCAGGACTGAGGCCTGAGCCAAGTTGTTCAGGTCTGATGGGTGCTGTGCTAGAATTGGCTGACAAGGAGAAATAGAAACATTTACAAAAAATGATAATCTTTTTTTTTCAAACCAATCAAATCAATCAAAACTTTTTGCTTAAGCATTTCTATTATTTGGGTTCGTGTAGCAACTAAGCCTTACTTCTAGTTTTGAACAAGCAGCTATTTAATACTCTGAATCGACATTTTGAACAAAATAAATCCAACAAATTTTACATTTTTAACACATAAATGTGATGAATTGTACCTGGGTCCTGTTGGACAGCATCATCAGCTGGTTCATAAAGGCAGACGGCCGGACACTCTGAGATTCACTCATCTGCTTCATCTTCAAGTATCGTTCTGCATCAAAAATAGTTTTAGTAAAGCATCAGGATGACTGAAAAATACTTGAGCACCTGATTAACAGTATTTATTTGAGAGTGTGAAAGGACAAATGTTTCTAAATTAAGCAGCAAACTCAAAGCCAAAAATACTTTCTTTACTTAAGTCCTTTTCACCATGTGAAGGTCAAGGAATTCTGCTAGAAACTGATTTATTCACACAAAGAATGGCTTAGTAATGGTAGTTTCATAATGTAACCATGGTACTCCAGAAATTATAGTTTAGAGTGAAACTTTTAATGTCTTGTAGGAAAGAGCAAAGGAAAAAATGTAATTTTCCAAACTCATTGTTCACTTACCAATGGTAAGAAACAACACGTTGCAGTGGCACAAGAAATGAAGAAGCTACGGTTGTTAAAAAATAGCACAAATTCAATATGTTTGTATCCATTTTTTGAAGGTTTTTTTTGTTTGTTATTATTATCTTTTAAGGTGAGACAAAAACGGAACATCTTTTTTCTAAAATCCATCAGTTTACAGTGTCAATACTCAGACAAACTAACAAAACTCAGTTTCCTGCACTAAAAACATTCAGTTATTCCTGGTCAACAACAACTTCTAAATACTAAGAAGAAAAAAAACAATTGCAGTTGTACAGGAAGACATGTCATGTCTTGCATTTAAACAAAATGTATAGCTGCAGTCATAATTTATGGCAAGAAATAGTTTTATAACATTATGGTGAAAAGGGTTTTTTAGGATTCTAAACACTTTTTTACTCTACAAACGTATCTCTTTGCATAGACCAAGATGAGAAAAGACCAACCAAAAGAAAAAACTGCTTTCCCTCTGGAGAAGTTCCAAGTCATCAGTTTGGTCTCTGCCCTGACGTAATTGTTTACATTACCTTTTGAAAAAACATTTCAGAAAACTGTAAGCAAAGGTAAAAACCACAGACAGGACATATACTGTGTTTTTCAGAGTATAAGTCACTTTTTTTTTTTTTTTGCATAGTTTCACCGTGGCTGCAAATTATACATAAATAAATAAAATTCAAGTAGCAACAGCCACTAGAGGGCACTGTAGGTGTGTGTATCAGTATTTGCTACTGACAACGACGCAGAAGAAGAAGCCCCGCCCAGTCTTATTCCAGCTTGACAGAATTGTTCCAAAGCGACACAGAAGATAAAGAATTCAATGGATTTAGTGATTTAAATGGGAGACTTTAGTTGACGAGTTAGGATGTTTTGTTATGGTTTCCTGAATAAGCATTCATATGGTGCACTAATATAATAGATTCCTCCTATGTTTCATGAAGTTAAATAATTATTAATGTGTTCCGGTAGTGGAGTGTGCATATATTCATTCCAGTATTGTTATGTATCCCATTATTAGAATTTGCCTTTCAAGATGAAATGTCTGTTCTTGTTTCCATATTTTGTTGTATACATTTCTCCTAAAAGTGGGACTTATATGCAGTGCCACATTTATATGATGTTTTTTTCTTTATTATGCATTTTTTGGCTGCTGAAATTAATACTCCAGAGCAAATTATTGTCTGAATAATACAGTAAACATTTCTATATGTGTTTATGTTTTCAACCTTTGGGCATATACATTTCCTAACTGATCTCAAAAGCCCCATTCTTTGCTTTTTTACCCTTCTGTTTTTGATTTGATGCTATTCTCAGGATTCTATTTCATGAACCAGCTTTAGACATCGCTCCAGGGCATTCCACATGCTCTCACATTTGGACCACAGCAACCCTTGTTACTCCTTCTTCTCCCTTTGGCCTCCAGGATGACATATTTGGTAACTTAAAGAGATGGTGTTAAGACAGAAGGTATCAACTTTTGCCATTCTCATTCCCTGTGACCTCTCTCTCATTTACACACATGTACTCCATCTTGCTACGGCTAACCTTCATTCTTCTCCTTTCTAGGGCAAACCTCTGCCTCTCGAGCTTCCCCTCCACCTGGGGGATATTCCAGGAAGCATGTTTAAACTAGCCTGACTTTAACCCTGAACTCTGGCTGAAATCCGCCTGAACTTGCTTACTCTGGGTATGTCGGTTCCAAAAAGACAGTTTATGAGTTGGCATCATTACGCTCGACTTGGTAACTCTGGGTTAATACACGTGCACGGCAGGTACATAAAGACATTCTCAATAGAGCGCCGATTTCCGGAGTCAACATAGAAACGCGTGGTGAAAAAAAGAGAGCGCCATACTTCAGTGAGACGGAATCTGAGATTTTAATGACGGCGTATGAAGATTATACGTCCATCAAAAAAGTAACACGGCTGCATCAGGAAAAATAAAGAGTTTCTGCTTGGAGAAAAATAACGGACAAAGTAAATGCACGAGTTTCTATCTCATTTCCATTTTCATTGTGACGCATATGTATATAACTCATCCAACGTAAATGAATTAATTCAATTGATAACAAGTAATTGAGGTAAATTTATTCAACCTAATTTCTTACGTCTATTCAACTCAATATTTTTTTTTACAACTCAAATTTACATATGTATCTAACTAAATGTCATATTACTCCAATTCAACTAAATATTTTCCATCTTAATTTATTGTACTTCTTGAACTCTCATATAACTTTGAGCCGGCAGATACACTCATCTATATAATAATAAAAAGAACAAAATAATATGCTTATTACACATACATTCATTTAGGAATTTTTCAAAATTCCCATTACACTATGTTGCTGTTGGCTGTAGGGGTGCTATATATACTCATCATCCTCTCCATCCATCTCACTTATGGTTCAGAGACTTACGCATAGTAGGACAAAATAACTCGGCAAAACACAGTAAAACAGCTACACAACTAAACACATTTGGTCAAAAACCCACACTTAAACCCAAATCAGTCCAGACAGGCAAAGGGAATGGTATCCCACAATCCCTTGCGGCGCCAATCTAACAGCAGCACCAAAGTTACACCTACTTAATTGAATTAATTTGAATGAAAGTAAAAGAACTGTCTGAAAACTACGTTTTATTTTTAAACTGACTTAACAAAAAAATGCTTTTTGATTATCTTAACTGAAGCAAATCATTAAGTTAAATCAACAATGGTAATCAAAAAGGTAATTTTTCCAACATCCATATGTGGTCTTGTCACCCTCTGACGGTGGAAAAAGTATTATCTGAGCTTCTTCATCCACTAAATCATCTTCAAATGGACACGCCATGCTGCTGCACCTCTCTGAAAACAAACTAACCTTCAACTAAACCTGCTCCAGACCAGGTTATGTTCAGAGCATGAGTAGCCATGGCAACTTGACATACCCTGAAACATACCTCCATTTCCGGAACCGAAAGCTGAGGTTATCAACTTCCTTAGCCTCAAACTTACCCTAGCATACCTAGCATAATCTGCTTTCTGGTATACCCCACTGGTCAGAGGTTTAGACCTATTTAAATATACAGAAATGTGATCTCTTTCTAAGTAGTTACTATAAAAGCAAAAAGAGAAACTCACAAAGACAAACTTTATATTCCTTTTTACTCATGTTTCAGACAACATTTTTTATATTTTCTTTATGCACATTGCATCTTTTACAGTAGAACAAATATGTTGTGAACGGGAATAACAAACCTTTGGTGCTTCTGCAAACAAACGGCAGCAGATTTGAGCACTCTGTCTGACCCCAGGCTGGCAGCTGATTGGTCCAGCCCTGCAGCGTCCTGCAGTCCTGTAGCTCCACCTGAGGGTATGCTGCTGCTCACATGTTTACATTGTTACACACACACATGCACACAGACACACACACACGCATTACAAACATGTATTGTTACAAAAACATAGAAAACTAAATCTGGGCTCGCTTAAAATCTGTTTGCCATTTTTAAAAGAATAAATGTAGAAATTTTTTTAGAAATTATGAAATCTCAGGAAAAGATGAAGATTAGAATCAGCACCAAATTTAAGAAAACGATTAAGCAAAATTTAATTTTTACTTACCATCTGCAGTAGATTAGTCTAATCCAGTAAAGTAGATTTTTTTTTTTTTTTTTTACTTTTTATTGTAGTTTTCTCAGGAAAAACCTCTTCTTCGTTCATTTTCAACAAATGAAATTCCTAATTTTGTCAATTTTATACCTTTACTTTTGTGAAACCATTTGAATTTGGACAAAAACTTGAAAATAAAAATGATGCTGCAGTATAGCTCAAGTCAAATGGCTTTTGAACAGAAAATGCATTGAGTTCAATCTAGTGATTTGGCAAAGATACAAAACCCCAATGGTTACAAATATCTTTTATTTTAAGATTATACCATAACCACAGATTTTATGTCCATAAGACACGATGAATTGGTGTTTCTACTGTTGAGGACTCCTATTCAGGAGTTTTGGCTATATACATCTCACCCTGTGTCTCGCCTTTGCATTTCAGGTCAGGGTGTTGTTTAAAAATGTAATAGTTTAAATCAATTTTCACTCAGAACAAAGCAAACATTTTTCTCAAATCCATGAATGGATATTCTTGTAAAACATTGAATACATAATGAATAAATAGTTTAATTAATAACATTTTTAATTTTACTTTAAATTAGTAATTTGAGAGCAAATGTTTTATATATGTGTTTCAGATTTGTATTAATCAAAATCCAATTTGATTATAAAGCCTAGAATAAATTGATTTTGTACTTTTAGCAGTGATAATCAAACCTATTATTCATAACTCATGAACTTTGACATTTTGAATTTAAAACTTTAAAATTCTGGTCCAGATTTTTGGGGTTCTTCATCAGCTTGTCACCCCTTACAGAGGAGATTTAATTAAAGCATTTAAGTCCCCTTCCAGGTTCAGATCCTTTTGACGACAATCTGCTGATGGTGTCTTTCTGTCGCTTTAGATCTCAAACTTGCACAACTTTTCACACAGTCCTCCCCACAAACCTATTCATGTTTTTTCCAAACTGCTGCACCTTTAAAAATAATCATGTTAAGATACTTTTGTTGTTCCATGATGTTAATGAGACTCAAAGGCATTTTGGTCTAACTGCCAGTCTTGCTTCGTAATCCATCTATCTATTTACTGAGCCAGTTTTATCCCTTACAGGGTCACAGGTCACCCACACACACACATTCACATGCAGGGACAATTTAGAGTCATCAATAAACCTATGCAGCATGTTTTTGGACTGTGGGAAGAGAAAACCCACACATGCACAGGGAGAACATGCAAACTTCACACAAATAGCTACCAACATGAACTGTGGCCTTCTTGGTGTGAGGCAAGAGTGCTAACCACTGCTCCACTGTGCAACCCACTGTGCTTTGTAACATGCACGTTATATACTTACATGTATTAATTTAGGTTTATTGTAAATTCCTTCAGGGCAAATAATCTGAGAAAGTTCAATATGGATGTAAATATTTCTCACTTTCTAAGGGTTCTGAACATCTTCATGGGATGAGAAAAACCATCTGAGAGATGTTTCATTGTAAGAAAACTTTCACACTTTTTCTTTTCCTCTATTAATTCCAAAGGTTTTCCTAACCGCAAAACTGAGCATTTCTACTAACTTGTTGAATTGTTTAAAAGTCAGGTATTAACACATGCCTGTAAATAGTACTGCATATGGTAAATTATAAAGAACACTCGTACGTTTGAACAACATAATGTAAGAGCACTAAAATCAACCAGCGAGAACTCACCTGGACAAACCAGACTGGTCTGAACCTCCTTCACTGCAGGGTGGCTGCTTATGCGATCAAGGCTCCATTTGAAAAGCATTTCCTGGGACAGAGTTAAACATGAGTTCAGGGCTCGAATATGTCTTGATTCCAAGCCCATGGTCCACACATTCAAGTCAGTGATATTCCCAAAAAAAGGTTCAGTGAAATTTCCACCAAAAGAGTCCTGGTCCTGACCGAGGATCAGAATCCCATCCCCGTGGATATCTCTGTTTGTGTCTGTCCCTGAGCCCGTGTCCTTACTCTCTCCATCCACATAGATGGCCCAGTGGTTGCAACTCCGACACCATGTGACACAGATGTGATGCCATGCTCCGTCATTTGGGAAGGATGCCTTATATGGCAGGTGCTTTCCATGGATGATGAGAGCCAGGAGGACGCGACCCTGAACATCCAACTGGCCTCTCAGCTGAAACTCATTGGTAAAGACTGGCGCAGCGTAAGAGAAGATGGTAGAGACATCATTCCAGTCTCGGTCCCACTGAACTCGGACGCACATGCTAATGGCTGACAGGGCAGGAAAGGATATATTCACACGAGCAAAGCCTTCACGTGACTCCTTTGGAAAACTCAGAGCTGAGATCTGCAAATCTGAACAGAACAAACGAGTTATATTTGTTTTGTCAAAATCTTGGAGAGACTGGAAGGTCAGCTAATTTCTCTCACATTGCTTGGAGGGTGCAGCAGGCTTGGAGGATTGCCCAACCCAGACGGATGAACGTGTTCCAGTTTGGCGAAGAAGCTCTAGCAAATCTTCATGGTTTTCTGATTTATTTAGAGTAAGAAGGGAAGCAAACTGGCTTCTACAGAAGCTGTTGGCTCTGGAGAAAGGCAGAGAGTCATTGACCAACTGGAGGGCCCACTGGGATGTGATGTAGACCAGTTTGTTTGTGCCTGGAAAGCCACAAAGGTTAATGCACAACGAACGAAGCTTAGGAAAATGTCAACATCAGTTTACATCCTACACTTTTTTTTTTTAACAGCCTCACCATGTTGGTCAACCGCTCTGTCTGGTCCTCCAACCGTTGGCTCCCCTTCACAAACCTTTTACAGCAAAAGAAATCCAAATCATTTCACATTCTTTTCTGTAAAACTGTGTTCTACAGTTTGACAATATTTTTTGAAAACCTTTTGCAAAGTGAATTTTACTACGTAGGATAAAACTATTGCTACCTTAAACAGGAACAGCATCACTGCAGTGACCAAGATTCCAGCCATCTCAAAGCAGGTGTTCTCCCCACCTAAATAAGTAAAAAAGTTTAAATCAAGCAGTTCACTTTGGGTGAAAATTCCTAAGTTGCATGTGGGGGTGTACTGATTAATCAACTTTTTCATTTTCTAATCCGTTTTGTCCCTTTCTGGGTCACGGGGCTGCAGAAGCCTTTTCCGACCACTTGCGGGCAAAGGCAGGGGCCATCCTGTACAGGTCGCCAGTCTGTCATGGGGCCATAATCAAGCACCCATGCACACTCACACCTATGGACAATTTAGAGTAACCTATTAACCTTTGAAACATGTTCTTGGACGGTTGGAGGAAGCCGGAGTCCCCTGAAAAAACCCACGCATGCACTGGGAGAACATGCAAACTCCACACAGAAATTTAATAAATAAATTAATTTATATTCTATGGTGGCCAAGAGGTGCAAGACACGCTTACATTTAAGATACAACAAGTCCCATTACAAATGAACAAAAAATGGAACACAATATTAAATTATGAAACACAACAGCAAATCAGACAACAAATGACAGAGTCCTGAAAAACAAAAGTGAATCCGACTGTAAATTACCAAATTACATAATTCAACCTCGTTACAAATGACCAAAACCAGAAACACAACAATGAAAGGGGAGATAAGGCTTCTAACAGAATAGGATGTGATCTAAAACCAATCGTGTATGATTTTTTAAATATATAAATTACTGTTCTATTTCTGTGGACATTTTAAATATATGACACAGTCCAAAAGCATTTTTAATGGATTTGTTGCACCCTTGAAAACAGACAGGACTTCGTCTTCTTTTTGGCAACTTTATTCACCCGGACTTTGTATATTTTTATATTTAGTGCTTTCTTCTGAGGCAGCCAGAGCAAGAGAGGAAAAACGTGATGGCATACACAGCAAAGCGCATCTGCGTGCTGCCCATGCACACATTGCAAAAACATGAAGAGACTGCTGTCTTTTCAAAATAAAAGAATAGTAAATAACTAAAATAAGGAATGTTTCTAACATCTTTCATGGATCATGCTGTAATTAAAGTAAATGAACGTAGAATTTTCTGTCTGCAACAGATTACTCCAATAAAAATAACAACAATGTTTAGCAAGGTAAAGTTTTTTTCACATCCGGTAGTGAGGGTATTCCCTTTCCGTTAGCAGCTGCTCACTTTTGTTCATTTCTTCTCCTTCTAAAGTCCTGCTTTGCACTTGCAAGCTTAACGGAAGGAGAATACCCTTAATACCGGAAGTGATGCAAAAACTTTACCTTGCTAAACATTGTTGTCGTTTTTTTATTGTAGTAATACAATTTAAAAAATGCTTTTGGACTGTTTCATGTATTTAAAAAGTCCACATAACTCTTGTGCTATCCTATGGTGTCAAGATGATCATTGACGTGTTCTCCCTACCATGAAAAAGGTGGATTAAGGTGGAGAGGATTTCATGTCATCCATTGACACCAGTGAAGAACACAAATCATTGAAGAAAAAAGGTTCAGCGCACTGTCTTGTTGGGTCTTGATGACTCAACTCCCAATGTTAAAGTGCCTAGGATAGCACAAGGGATAAAAAAACAGTAATAAAGAAATGTAAAAAATCAGACACAAAAAGTTTATCACTTCACTTCTGGGATTCAGGACGTTTCCTTTCTGTTTCAAGCCGTTTCTCCGCTTTTGTGTTTCTGTTTTTTTTTTATTTGTACCGAGATTGTTTTTGTGATTCGGTATTTGGTAATTTGTACCCAGATTTGCTTTTGTGTTTCAGAACTCTGTAATTTGTTCTGTGATTTGCTGTTCAAATCAAATCAAACTTTATTTATAAAGCACTTTTCATATGAAAATATAACACAAAGTGCTTTACATTAAAACACAACAAAATATAAAAACAGGCATTGACGATTTAAAAATAAATAAAATAAAAATAAATAAATAAATAGGGCCCCCCTCCCTGTACCTAGCCCCCCACTCCTCTCACACCTCCCACCCCCTAAGTGATGGCAAAGGACAATAAGAAATAGGCTGAGCACAAAAACAGGATGCAGGAAACGCTGGTAATTGGAACCTCCCCCTCCGTGAACAGGCGCATAGACAGCCAAATGCAGCATCACAGGCGGGGACCACTCCACCACAGCTAAGTGGTGGTGCAGGTCCCCATCTGAGCTACAGTGGCTGAACAGCAGCCGACCCAGAGGGAGGGGCTCCAGCTGAGGAAGCACCAGAAATAAAAATGAATAAAACTGAGAATCAAAAAGTAAACATTGATAAAAACAATAAAACATTAAAATAAGGTAAATTAAAATAACGCGTTAAAAATCAGATTCAAGTTCATAAAACAAGATAAAATGGATGAATAAATAAATAAAATAAAAAGTACATATAAATAAATAACTGAATAAATACATAAAAGCAGTAAAGCATTAGCTAAAAGCCAGGTTAAAAAGATGGGTCTTGAGCCTTTTCTTAAAAGCATTAACGCTCTCTGCGGCTCTCAGGTCCTCCGGCAGACTGTTCCATAAGCGGGGACCATAGTGCTGAAACGCAGCCTCTCCATAGGATTTAGTTTTTACAGCTGGAATGGTTAACACATCAGTGCCAGAGGATCTCAGGGTCCGCGAGGGTTCATATCTTGCTAAAAGATCTGATAAATAAGAAGGGGCAAGATCGTTAAGACATTTAAAAACGGTTAAAAGTATCTTAAAATCAATCCTGAAGCATATGGGGAGCCAATGCAGGGATTTTAAAATTGGGGTGATATGAGCTCGCCTCCTGGTCTTTGTAAGAACTCGTGCAGCAGAGTTCTGGAGAAGCTGAAGGTTCTTAATGTTGGTTTTTGGAAGACCAGCAAGCAGGGCGTTACAATAATCAACTTTACTCATGATAAAAGCATGCATTAGCATCTCCATATTGGCAAGAGAGAGTAGTGGGCGGACTCTAGCCAGATTTTTGAGATGATAAAAACCAGTTTTAACCACCTGTTTTATATGTGGGATACAAGTCAGCTTAGAGTCGAAAATAACACCCAGGTTTCTAACTGTTTCTGAATGACTTAAGGAAAGTTCCTGTAGCTTCAGAAACTGTTTCTCTCTCTTGGCTTCGGGACCGATAATTAAAATTTCCGTTTTGTCCTGGTTGAGCTGCAGAAAATTATTTGCCATCCATAATTTTACATGTAAAATACAGTTAAAAAGTGCTTCTATTGGTCCTGTGTCATCAGGAGACATAGCTATGTACAGCTGGGTATCATCAGCATAGCTATGAAAGCTGATGTTGTGGCTTCTGATGACATTCCCCAGAGGAAGCATGTCAATGTTAAAAAGCAAGGGGCCAAGGATGGAACCTTGAGGCACACCACAATTAATTTCATGGACCCCAGAGAAGTGTGTGTCCATGCTTACCATAAAGTTTCTCTCCATGAGATACGATTCAAACCACTTGAGAACAGTCCCTGAAAGGCCAAGACTTTTAAGTCTGTTTACAAGGATCAGGTGATCAACAGTATCAAAAGCTGCGCTTAGATCTAGTAGAACTAGTACTGAGATCTGACCTGAATCCAAGGCACACCTGAGATCATTAACAATTTTTAACAAGGCTGTCTCTGTGCTGTGGTTCGTTCTAAAGCCAGACTGGTTTATCTCAAAAATGTTGTATTGAGAGAGAAACTCATTCAGCTGAATAAAAACAAGTTTTTCTGAAACCTTACTTAAAAATGGCAAGTTGGACACAGGTCTGTAGTTATCAAAAACGGAAGGGTCTAAATTAGTTTTCTTGAGTAACGGTTTCACTACTGCTGTTTTAAAGGCAGCAGGAAAAATACCCGTCTGTAGAGAGGAGTTCATGATATTTAAAATCTCACTCTCAAAAGACCCGTAAAATGATTTAAAAAGTGATGTAGGGATGGGGTCTAAAAAACAAGTTGTTGGATTAACTTGGGAGAAAACTCGACCAAGTGTTGCAGCTTCAACCAGGTCAAAACTGTCCAGTGCTTCCTCAGGTAAAATCAAGCCATCATTACCAATAAAAAGGCTTTTCTGTCCTTTTATGATGTTAGATCTGACAGAATCGATCTTGCTCCTGAAGTGTCTGCAAAGTCCTCACACAATGAGGCGGAGGCCGGCATTGTGTTTTTGTTTGCCTTTGAGTTGATCAGGGACTCAATTGTAGTGAAGAGGACTCTGGGGTTATTTTTATTTACAGAAATGATGTTCGCAAAATATGAACTTCTGGTCTGTTTTACTGTTTGATTGTATAGTTTTAGTTGGTTCTGGTATAGTTGATAGTTTATTTCAAGTTTGTGTTTTCTCCAAAGTCTTTCAGCAGATCTACAACGTCTCTTCAATTGTTTAATTTCCTCAGTTCTCCAAGGGGGTGTGGCTTTGGTTCTTATCTTCTTAGATGTTTGTGGAGCAACTGAGTCGAGACTGGATTTTAATTTACTGTTAAAATTTTCAACGAGTAGATCACAAGAGGCCGGTAAGGCAAGCGGAGAGTTGGAGCTAGAGGTAAGATCTTAGGCCCGAGCCCGAGTCAGAACCCGACCCGACCCGAATTTCGGGTCGGGTCGGGTTCTAAATGACAGTCATTACGTTCGGGTCGGGTCGGGCCGGGCTTCTCTCTCGCTGACTTTTTTAATAAATATATTGTAATGTCTGCAAAGAAGCTCCTCAGTCGGCGGTTGTCAAACAGCTCTTTATTAATCCTGTACGTCAGAACGGTTACCGCACGAACCGAAAGGCACAGCCAGCTTCTTCTAACTCAGAGGGAGAACGTTCCCCTAACGCACACACACACACAGGTAGACCCCGCCCCCTCCCACCAGTCACCAGCCCACCGTTAATTGACATACACTGTGGTCCAGCAACTGGCAGAACGAGGGGGGCGCCGGCCACCCGCAGCTCTGCGCACGTGTCGTGAACGTAATCTTCCCTCCCCAAGTCCGCATCTATTTTGTTTAGGGATCCCCGATATGGAGCAGCAGGAAGTCAAGGATAAACTTCAGACAGGGAAACTGAAAAGGCAAACGCGCACCGCTGCGCCTGCAGTATTTCTCCGCGTAATGAAGCGAGTGCTTATCATCAAGATCTCTCTGTCACTCTCTCTGTCTGCCTCTTATTCTGTGTTCCAGCGTTATTTCGTTGATCAAATGCATTTGTCATGGAGGGAGGAACCTATGCGCAGAGCTTCCAGCTGAACTCTATGCCACAACAGCAGCTTATACGCGCGCGGCTGCAGCGACCACTCTCTGTTAGAAAGACCATAACTTTCATGATCATAAAAATATATAGATTATTTGACCTTAAAGAAATCTGGCGATTTTTTTCTGCCAAAAATCCTATGGGTTAAATTGAAATTTCGGGTTTGCTTCGGACTCAGTCCTGCAAATCAAGTTAATTGGTCGGGTTCGGTCCGAGTTCGGCTTTAATGCCCGCGGGCCTGTGTCGGGTCGGGCCGGATTTTTTAGGCCCGATCTTACCTCTAGTTGGAGCGAACAGAGGTAATAAACTTTTCGACCACTTCAGGAGTCAAGTAGCGTTTCTTCACCGTTCTCACAGAGGTCCCCTGCTTTTTAAAACCAGTAATGTTAAAAAGCACACAGTAATGGTCAGATACAGCCAAGTCCACAACAGTGGACACACTGGTAGGTAAACCATGACTGATGACGAGGTCAAGAGTGTGCCCCCTGTTGTGAGTCGGCTGCGTGACATGTTGTTTAAAATCAAGAGAGGAGAGCAAGTCCAAGAACTGAGTGGTGCAATAGTCCGACTTCCTGTCTATATGCAAGTTAAAATCACCTGTTATTAAAATCATGTTAAAGGAAGTGTGGACAGATGCTAGAAACTCAGAAAACTCCTCAATAAAAACAGAGCTTGGTTTGGGTGGTCTGTATGCTGTGATGCATAAAATTGGAGGGTTGTTAAAAACAAAGGCGTGATGTTCAAAGCTGG
This sequence comes from Oryzias curvinotus, assembly GCA_023969325.1. Lineage (NCBI taxonomy): Eukaryota > Metazoa > Chordata > Actinopteri > Beloniformes > Adrianichthyidae > Oryzias > Oryzias curvinotus. The sequence goes on from CM043714.1 coordinate 7,066,115, forward strand.
GGTACTCATCTAATGTAATCTGCTTTACTGCAAAGGAGTTGGACGTTATAGATGCAGTACCCCCACCCTTTCTGCCCTCCCTGGTGGAAAAAACAAAGCTAAAATTGGGTGGAGAAGCCTCTGTGAGAACAGTGGATGCATCCGTGCTCAGCCATGTTTCAGTTAAAAACAGTCCATCAATATTATAATCATGGATAAAATCATTTATAATAAAAGTTTTGTTGGACAACGATCGAACGTTAAAAAGTGCCAAGTTAAAATAGGGGGGTGGAGTGGTTGTGGAACCTGCTTCCTCAGGTTTTGGTGCTTCCTTAAGTGGACGAAGCCAGTTAGTGTTTGCTTTTCTCCCAGCACGTCCCCTCATGGAAGACCTGTCTGTAATAATAGTTTTAATAGGAAAGACTGGGGGGGCTCCAGGTCGTGGCAAGGAAGCACTGCTGATTGAAGCAGTTTCTTGGGGAATGTGGGGGGGGTGATACCATATCCAGTCAGTCACTTCCACAGACTGATGTCTGCACGGATGAGGAGGAGGTTTGGACTGGTGGGGGCATGATGGGGGCCGGTGATGTCTGGACAGAGTGTCTGATGTTTGCAGCTAAAACATTGCTGCCCAGTGGACTGGGGTGAATCCCATCAGTTTTATAAAATGAGGTTCTGTTCCAGAAAAGATTAAAATTGTCAATAAAAACAAACCTATTTAGGCTGGAAGCAGAGTGGAGCCAGGAGCTCAGACTCAGCAGCCTGCTGAAGCGGCCCTGGCCGCGGGAGAGAGAGGGGAGGGGCCCCGAGATAAAAACAGTCAATGGACAGGAGTTTAAAAAATTAAAAAGTCTGATGAACGCCTTTTTAGTCGTTTCAGACTCCCGATAAGATGTGTCATTAAAACCAACATGTAAAATCAGCCTCCTGACATAGGACGGGAGAGATCGCAGCAGGTCTGGGAGTTTCTCCAAAATATCCAGAACTGTCGCTCCCGGAAAACAGTGTGTGACCGCGTTAAAGAAGCGGACCTTCCGTATAATGGAGTCCCCGATTATCGCCGTTGTCGGGGCAAACAGGGGAGGAGGAGACGCGGGCGCAGGTGCAGAGCCGACAGGTACCTGCGTGACGCCAGCGGCGGCCTCACCTTGCGGCCGGTGGTCCGACAGCAGCGGCGAGGCCCGAGCCTTGCTGGAATGGAAGCGGGCGGCTTCCTTCAGGATCCGACGGCGGGAGGAAGATGCTGGAGCCCGCGAGGACGCGGGGAGATCCAGACGCTCGTCTGATCCTGATGATGGGGCTTTAGCTGTGATCCTCGAGGCCCGGTCCGGGTTGCTGCATGCCGCGATGCGTCCGTCTTCCTTCGGGATCTCCGTGGCGTCTCTCCGTAGAGCGGGAAAATCGACGGTGGAGCCCAAGTCTGGTGGAGTCTGTGCCGCTGTGACCGCTGCGGAAGGAGCGGGAGAATCCGCAGCCAGGCCGGAGAAGCGGTTGGACAGACTCACGACAGGAGCCTTCCGGGTCTCATCAGATCTCCTGCTGCGCCTTCGGACAACCACTTCTTCATCCAGGGATCTTTGCTTGGGTGTTGAGGATGAAGAAGGGTGTGCACAGGTGGACGGGTCCCATGGAGCTGTGTCCTGAAGTGCGGCGCTAAGCGAGGTTAGCCGCTTTGACTGAGCGAAGGAGACATCCATGAACTTGGAAAGGAGAGCGTCCTTCATTTCCAGCTCAGCTTTTAGACGACGGATGTCTTCCTTGAGGTCAGTAATGATTCCACTGGTTTTACGTAGAGATTGTGAGTCCAGATCTGTTTTTTTACCCAAGTTCTGGTCTGGACACACCACTGGTGTTACTCCGTCCGCCATCTTGTCCGCCATTCCTGTTGTGTTTCAGTATTTGTGTATTTGTTCCGTGATCATTTTTAGTGCTTCATGATTTGTTAGTTTGTACTGGGATTTGATGCTTATTGTATCTTAAATATAAATGTGTCTTGCACCTCTCAGCCACTGTAGGTCACCAACCCTGTCCATCATGGGCTACCGCCCTGCTTGTCTCTCAGCTAACTCTCCTTCAGTCATCACTGGTCACCTGGATCAGGTGTGTTCCATCAATCAGGAACTGGGCTGAATCAGTCCAGCTAATCGGCATCTACTGAAGCAGGCTTAGCTGCAAAACAAGCAGGACGGTAGCCTCCAGGGGCCCCACCCTCCCATTAAAAGCTAATCACTTCCAATCCTTCATGACACAAAGAGCTTATAAGGCTGCAACCCTGTCTGTCACAGCCTTGAATGTCTCTTCCATGCTCTCTGGCATCTCTAAAGGGCTGCTAGCTCCGTGAGCGGCTCTCTAGAAGCGCGTGCTACAGGAAAACACTGCTGGCTTTGCTGGGTCGGATCCATTGGGCGGGAACTGTGGAGGCGCGCTGGGCAATTCGGGCCTCAATAAACACCCCAGTGGGCCAGAGTGGTCTTCTGTCGGGGACTTGACATGCCGTGGGGCAGGTAGCGACTTTCTGATGACAGATAGAACTTGCGCTCAGTGTATTTAAACACACGTGCAGTGACGTATGTATCAGAGGATGATCGATTGGCCGTTCTGAATGTCAATCAAGTCATGTATTTCTCAGTGAGGATTTTGATTCGCTGATAGATTTTTTTAAAATAAATTTACATGTGTGTATATATATATATTAGGCCTGGGCGATAAATCGATCAAATGAATTAATTCGAATTTTTTGTTACGGGCGATTTCAAAAATAACTAAATCGAGTTTTCATGTGGCGCATTTTTGGCTCCTCAGAGCCTCCGTAGCGTTAGTTTCACATGGCACGCGGCAAACAACACACGAAACAGCACGCGACAGCAAGGCTACCGGTGAGAGTGGGCAGTTTGTTCCCAAGAAAGAAATGAACTCATCTGTTGTGTGGAACTGGTGTGGCTTTTCTGTCACAGACGTGGAGGAAGAGTCTCCACGTCTGCAACATTTGCCTAAAGGAGCTCATCGGAGTCAAAGGCTCTCACGCGCGGTCACGTGGCACGCGCTCAGTCTACTTACACATGCACGCGCCCTAACACACACGCGACCTGACACACATACTCATTCTACAACGCCTGTAGTTAGTTCATTAGTTAGATAGTTATTTTTTACTGTTATTTGTTAATAAAGAATGCTGCGTTGTAATTATTACTTGTATATTCATTTGCGACGCGGCCACCGTAGGATTTTGTTTCGGGAGAGGACGGAGGCGGCGGGGGGTAACCGCGACTCCTTCTGCTTCATCATCAAGACGGGGTTTATCAATTTATTTAAAACTTTAGACCCAGATATGAGCTGTATTGATAACTTTTTAGAAAATGCTGCTACTCTCAAGGTGAATGTTTGTCTCATTTTAGTCTAGACTACAGAGTCTGACGTAAAACACAGCTGGGACTTTAAGGAAGTAACCTTTTCATTTTGGACAAGTGAAAACAAGAGTAGAATAACAAAATAAGAAAAAAGCAAGACAAAAATTATATAAAACCAAGAAAAAATTATATAAAACACAACAAAATTATATAAACACAAGTCCAAAAGGGAGTGAGAAGAAGAAAAATTTTATACTTAACTTTGATTCCAAGAGTGTGTTTATTTATTTATTATTCATCCCAGAAATGGGGGTTACATTTGTCTTGCATTTGATTAAATAAAAGCAATATTTGCTTTAAGTTGGCTGCAGTTTGTACTTATTGCTTTCCTTAAGTAGGGGGGGAAAAAAATCGGGAAAAAATCGGAAATCGAATTAAAAAAAATAAAATCGGAGATTTTATTTTTAGGCCATATCGCCCAGCCCTAATATATATATATATATATATATATATATATATATATATATATACACATTATATATCCATCTCTTCATGGTGTGAAATAATCCCAAAAGCAAAATGCACATGAAGAAATACTTTAATGTTTTTTTCCATTCTCCATTCTTTTTCAATTAGTGATGTCACTTTTGGAATGTGCTGACCAGTCTTCTTCTACAAAAAGAAAGAGTGGAAGCTCAGTGTTTTCAAGTTAAAACCGGCACAGATCAACTGCAGCAAATGAAGAAGGATCTGTCTGTGGAAAATGAGGAACTGCAGGACAAATTAAAAAAATGAGAAATTGTGGAGGAGAAACTTTAGCTGTGAAAGAGGAGAATCTGACCACGAGGACAGAGAATGACATTCTTCTGGACCAAACCAAAACGCTGGATAGTCGGGTTCAAACTCTGGAACAGCAATCTGCTTTTCAGCTTTCCAATAAAGCTGCAGATTATAATAAAAACTTTAGGTCCTATAATTGAGCCTTTTGGGAGTCCACAAATAATATTCATGTAATCAAGATCAAAAAGGCAAAATCAGATAGAAATACACACAGGCACATAGCCTTTAACCCTGTAACACTGGAGATGGAGTTATGGTCGTCCAAAGAAAGTTCAAATCAAATCAAATCAAACTTTATTTATAAAGCACTTTTCATATAAGTTGAAACTTTGAGATTTGTATTACACTTGAACCTTACCGTAATGATAAACATCCAGTAAAGTTGTTGCTTTAGGCTGCATCATGGTTTTATCCTCCCCTCTCCTTTTATCACCCTCCTACCCCCCCCCCCCCCCCCCCCCCCCTATCATCCCTCTCTCTTCTTCCTTCCTTTCCTTTTCCGTCCGGTGCAACACCAAAGATATTCAAATATGATGGAATTTAATAAAGTTTGGCCTCAACTACAAAAGGGGTTTATTCAGAAATACCTCTGGTTTGTCTGAAGATTAATAACCCCTGTTGTAAAAGTAAAATATGTCCAACAGGCCTTAAGCTCTCATCTGTTTGCCCAGCTGTTGGACAGGACAAGTTAGAAGAAAAAAAAAAAAGATACAACAAGTCCCATTACAAATGAACAGATAATGAAACACAACATTAAATCATGAAACACAACAGCAAATCATGAAACACAACAGCAAGTCCTGAAACACAAAAGCACATCCGGGTGCAAATTACCAAGTTACAAAAATCAACCCTGTTACAAATGACCCAAACCAGAAACACAACAATGAAAGCGCAGACACGGCTTCTAACAGAATGGGATGTAATCTAAAACCAATCGTGTATGATTTTTTTAAAGTTATTAATTACTGTTTCTTTATGTGGACATTTTACATGAACTTTACATTACAATTTTTGCCAGAGGGGTCTTAATGGAAAGGGAATACCCTTAAGACTGGAAGTGATGCAAAAACTTTACCTTGCTAAAAATTGTTGTAATTTTTATTGGAGTAATACAATAAAAATGTGTTATATGAAGCATTTATATTCATATTAAGCATTGATATTAAGTCCCATTCTGTTAGAAGCCTTTTCTCTGCATTCATTGTTGTGTTTCTGGTTTGGGTCATTTGTAACGGGGTTAATTTTTGTGATTCTGTATTTGGTCATTTGCACCTGGATTTGCTTTTGTGTTTCAGGACTCTGTCATTTGTTCCATGATTTGCTCTTCTCTTTCAACATTCATTTCGGTATCTCACTATGGGACACGCCCCCTGCGCTGTCCTCCAGAAGCTCTTTTACATTACGCCAGTCCTGACTGGCAGACAGAAGGTGACGTCTGCTCTCAGGAGGCGGGACTTTCTCCTGCTATAAGAGCCTGACGCCATCTTCTCTCCTCAGTCTAACACCTCTTCTCGCTCCCAGAAGCATCCTCAGACAGCAGGTGTAGTATCCGAAGCTAGCTTAACTGTTCCTAGAGCGAGTTAACAACTCGGTCGCTGAACGCTAGTCAGTGTTACATTAAGCCTGTCTGGGTTACGCGGTTGGTCTGTCTCCAAACAGCACCCGTTTTAACTAGCCACCATACTAGTTTTTCGCGCTTCGTTCTCAACCAGAGTCGACGAAGCCGTGGAGCTGGGACCTTTCCTCGCCATGGAAACGGTCAGACCTCTGCCTAGAGCCTTCACATGCGGCAGCAAAATTGCGGGGGCAGACACCCATTCTGCCTGTGCTGCGTGTCTGGGGCTGCAACATGCCCAGGACGCGTTAGCATCTCCGGCTAGTTGCGAGCATTGTGCGCGCCTCTCCCTCAAGACCCTGAGACGCAGACTAGCGCACCAAGCTTGTCTGTCCAAGGCGGACCCGGTCTTGGGGGTAACCAGCCCCCCACTACCAGAGCTAGCTGAGTCTACTCGGGGAGAGGTGGCAGGCACGAGCTGGGGCGACCAACTAGATGCGGTCGCGCTTTTGATTGCATGGAGGAGCAGGAGGCCGCGCCCCCGGAGTTCCAGGACATGGTGGACACTGTGCCTGACTCCGGAGAGGAGTCCATCAGCCTCGGCTCTGAGGAGGACAAGGAGGACAGCAAGCCTTTCTTTCTGCCATCGGCTGCAAAGCCGCTGGCTGCGGACGACGCGTGCGTGAAAAAGACTGCCTAAAGCCAAGTCTTCCAGCAAACAGCTGCGGCCAGTATTCCCTGAGTGCTTGGAAGAAGCGACCAGGTCCTGGAGCACCCCCTTTTTAGCCAAAAGCCCCGCCCTGGGAGGCTCGGCTTTGGACTGGGCCAACATGGAGGAGAGCGGGTTCTCACATATCCCTCCAGTCGAACCACTGCTGGCATCCCACCTGCACCCGACGCAGAAGTCCACTATGACTTCAGCGGGCCCCGCCCTGCCCTCGAAAGCTGACTGCTTCCAGTCAACTCTCACCGAGAAGGGCTACAAGGCCGTTGCCACATCCGTGAGAGCCCTGAATACATCTTCTCTGCTCCTAGCCTACCAGGCAGAGCTGCAGGAACAGATGTCAGCCACACCAACTAGAGCTGTGACGGTGACGGATTTTTCATCACCGCGGTGATGAACCACCAGGGGGCGCGGTGTCGCGGTTAACCGCAGCCCCCCCCCCCCCCCCCCCCCAAAAAAAAAGAAGAAAAAAAAAAACCACACACACAAAATCCCCCCGCGGCTGCATCATAAATACATACAGTTACAACGTAGAATTCTTTATTAACCTTTATTAACAAATAACAATAACAACTGACTACTACCTACCGACGAACCCCCGCCCCAACACAAAATCCTCCGGCGGGCGGCCGTGTCGCGCACTCAAGAACGCACGCAGCTTAGTGGAAATGAACAATTAGAACGCAGTAAATTTGTCGTATTTCCTCGCAAGACAGAAACTTCTTTTGTAGAATCAGGATGTGTGTGTGCTTCTAAAACAGCGCACGTGTGTCTGTAAGTAGAGTACGCACGTGCCCCGTGCTTCTCTAAGAGACAGCTACAGCCCGCGCGCGCGCGCAGGCGGTGCAACGAGGAAAGGAGAAGAGTGATAAAAGGTTTCCAATAGAAACCCTTTAAGTCTGAACACAGGACTAGCAGAAAAAGTAAATTATCAGCAAAGATTAATGTGTTTATTATAGTTCCAATCACGCACCATATGCAAAACTTAAAAAAAAAAAAAAAAAAAACCTTTCAAAATAAAAGTGCGGTGATGCGGTGATGACCTCATCACCGCGGTGATGACCTCCGGTGATGCGGTTATCGTCACAGCCCTAACACCAACCTCAGACCTGTGAGACGAGCTATGCGTGGTCACAGACCTTTGTCTGCGTCTCCACAGGTCTGCAGTCCAAGCCTCTGGGTGAGCCATGGCCCTCATAGTGGTCCAGGAAAGAGCCCGGTGACTGAACTTATCTAGTCTCTCTCAGAGAGGAGAAGACTCAACTCCTCTATGTGCCGGTGGACCCAAAGGGCCTATTTGGACCAGCGGTGGCCACTATGCAGAGGCGCTGTGAGGAGAAGAAACGGGAAGGTGAAGCGCTGCAGCTGTGCCTGCCCAGGAAGGTACCTCCTCCTACCCCAGCTGCACCGCGTCTTTCCTTCACTCAAGCGGTAGCTAGACCAGCTTACCGCACTCCGAAACGCCAGCCTCAGCCAGGTGACCGGGGCCACGGAAAGCCTGCTGAGGCCAAAGGGGCCTGGGCCAAGAAACCGTTTGCTCCCAACGTGACAACGGCAGCCCAGCCAGCGCCTCCTGTCGCTCAGAGCGCAAAGAAAAAGAGGCGTGCCACCTAGGGCGCAACCACCAGGGAGGGAGAGCAGGCACGGCCAGAAACCTGCTTCCCCCCTTCCACGACACGTTCCGTTCCTGTCGTTGTTCTCCAGGGCGTGTTCCAGCCCAAGAAAAAAGCGTGCAGAGGCCCCGGTGGCCCTCTCAGTTCACAGCCAGTTAAAGAGGAGAAAAGAGGGACCCACAGAGAGCTCAGTGGAGCCACAGTTGTGTCCCAGAAAGTGTTTGAAAATGTTTTTAAAGCAAACACAAATAAAAATTCCCCAAGGTGCGCAGCCAGGCCCCGAGCCAAGGGCGCAGCCTCAACACAAAAAAATAAAAAACAAAACAAAAACAAAACTCTTACAAATGATGGGAAGCCGGGTGCGCGATGCGCGGCTGCACAGGAGGGAGCTGTTGCTCCACCAGTGGCACAGCAGCCCAGCCCCGTGGTAGCGGCGAGCTTTGCGTCAGCAGAGCTTGCGCTGTCCATGCCCACCAGTACCTCAACGCAGAAGCCGCTCGGCCCGCTCTCGGACAAATCACAGCAATGGCGACGCTGCAGGGCGCCAGACTGGGTTATAAGCACTGTTACCAAGGGTTACAGACTCCAGTTTGCATCCACCCCTCCCCTTTTCAATGGTATACTGCAGTCGCAGGCCAGGGGGCAAAACGCATGCATTTTGCCGGAAGAGATCAAAACACTGCAAAACAAAAAAGCCATTCAGCTAGTGCCACCGGAGCAGGCGCACAGCGGTTTCTACTCCAGATATTGCCTGGTCCCAAAGCGGGGTGGAGGCCTGCGTCCGATTCTAGACCTGCGAGCTTTGAACAAATGCTTGAGGAAGTACAAATTTAGGATGCTAACACACGCAGGTCTGGTACGGTTTGTGCGTCCAGGAGACTGGTTCGTCTCCATAGATATGAAAGACGCATATTTTCACGTCCATATTTACCCCCCTCACAGAAAGTCTCTCAGATTTTCCTTTCGAGGGAAGATTTATGAGTTTCTAGTGCTCCGTTTCGGGCTCTCACTGAGCCCGCGAGTGTTTGTGAAATGCACGGAGGCCGCCGTCGCACCCGTGAGACAGATGGGTGTTCGTCTGGCGATGTATATAGACGACTGGCTGCTGGCTGCTGGCTGCGCAGTCTCCCGAAGAACTCAGGACGCAGGCCGGGTTGCTCATATCACATCTGACTGCGCTGGGCTTCACAGTAAACTGGGAAAAGTGCGTGTTGACACCAGCTTAAACGATCACTTTCATCGGCTTGTCCCTAAACTCAGTCGAGTTCAGAGCGCGACTCTCAGCGGAAAGAGTGACAGCCTTCCGGGCGTGTCTGTCAAAGTTCCGCAGGGGGGCGTGGATAACGTTCAAACTTTGCCTCAGGCTGCTCAGCCTGATGGCATCGGCTCTGTCCGTCATCCCTTTTGGTCGCTTACACATGTGTCCTTTTCAGCGGTGGGTTGCGTCACTCAATCTAAGCCCCACCCACCATGGTCACCGGTGGGTGCTTGCTTCGGTGACGTGCATTCTCGCCCTACACAAGTGGAGGGATATCTCTTTCCTCACCACGGGCGTTGTTATGGGAACCGTGCAAACAAGACAGGTGATCACCACAGACGCCTCGCTGACAGGCTGGGGAGCCACTCACGAGGGCAGGATGGTGAACGGTCTGTGGGGCTCCCACATGCGATCAGTTCACATAAACTGCTTGGAGCTCCTGGCGGTGTCTCTTGCACTGAAACATTTCTCACTATTCCTGAAAGGGCGCCATGTTTTAGTCAGGACAAACACTACCACAGTGGTGGCTTATATCAACAGACAAGGCGGGCTGCGCTCATTTCAGTTGCACACGCTAGCACACAGACTGATTATGTGGAGCAGCTCCCGACTTCTGTCGCTGCGGGCCATCCATGTACCGGGGATAATGAACCGGGGAGCTGACCTGCTCTCCAGAGGGAACCCGCGTTACAGGGAATGGAAGCTCCACAGCCAGGTGGTGGCCCAGATGTGGAGCATTTACGGTCAGGCAGAGGGCGATCTCTTTGCATCAGCGGAGAACGCTCAGTGTCAGATGTTCTACTCTCTGACGGATCAGAGCGCCTCCCTGGGGGTGGACGCTCTAGCGCACAAGTGGCCGTGCCGACTTCTGTATGCGTTTCCACCATTGGAGTTGATTGCCCCTACCCTCACCAGGGTTCGGAAGGGGAAACACTCTCTCATCCTCGTAGCCCTGCGGTGGCCCGAGAAACACTGGCTAGCAGACATCGTTCAGATGCTGCACAGCCAACCGTGGCCTCTGCCTTTACGCAGGGACCTCCTGTCGCAGGCCCGCTGGGAAAATTTTCACCCTCATCCGGAACGCCTGGCTCTGTGGGCCTGGCCCGTGAGAGGCTAAATCTCATGGAAGCGGGACTCCCGCAAAACGTCATGGACACGATCCAGAGTGCCAGGGGACGGTCTACCCGCTACGCCTACGCCGCCAAATGGCGCGTTTTTGAGGACTGGTGCGTAAAAATGGCCGTAGTGCCTTTTCAGAGCCCTGTCCCAGTCATTCTATTGTTCCTTCAGGAACTGATTGAAAAAGGTTTGTCCTTTTCCACCATTAAAGTGTTTCTGGCGGCCATATCGGCCTGTCACATAGGTTTTAATGACAAAACAGTGGGCCAGCATCCGCTTATTTGTCAGTTTATGAGGGGCGCACGTCGGCTCCGACCGGTGTCGAAAAGCCTGGTTGCTCCTTGGGATTTACCGGTGGTGCTAGACGCACTGTCGTGCACACCGTTTGAGCCACTGAGACAAGTGAGCCTCAAAGCGCTCTCCTTTAACCCTTGTGCTATCTTGGATGACCCCACCCTTACTTTGACATGTTCTCCCTACCATGACAAAGGTGGATAAAGGTGGAAAAAATTCATGTAATCAATTGAACCAGTGAAGATCACAAAAAATAAAAAAAAAAGGTTCAGTGCACTGTCTAGTGAACCTAGATTTTTTGATTTGAAATGGTTTATTTCAAGCAATCAAGTAGGAACAATACACAAAAGCAATACAATCTGCAGTTGTACATTCATACAGTAACTTATCAAACTTAGGATAATTAGACATATTAATAAATATTGCTTGAAAGGGAGTGGAAGGAAGCGAACTTATATAATTCCACCCCGTTATACTATAACCATTTTAATACATAATTTAATCAATATCCGGTTCCCAGTTTTTATCAGACAGAATTAAAAATCATAAGGTATCAATAAAGCACATGACAAAGATGAATTACTTAATTATTATGTTAAAAATAACTATTTTAAAAATCAACATGGCAAATGCAGATCAGTTATCTAAAATATATGTTACTCATAAAAGTCATTCATATGATTAGAACATAATACTATATCAGTAAAATAGACACAACACTGTTTCAGAGATTTTCATAGTAAACTTTCATCAAGTATCAAAAGTTAAAAACATGTGCAAAATTATGCTACATTAGGAAAGATTTTTGAATCAATTTATCAATTTTTGGAGCAAGTGAAGTAATATCATTAACTTATTATTATTATTATTAATCATTTTTTTTTCTTTTCTTTTTTTTTTTTTTTTTTTATATTTAATAAGGTAATGCTGTAAGGGAGAGAAAAAAACAAACAAAAACAAAAAAACAAAACAAAAATAAAAGGGTCCATATTCTGTCAATTATCCAAGGTTGGCATATCTTCTGCTGAAAAAAACAGCTGTCCTTATGGGTTCAAAACAGTTTGTAGTCTCTTCCATGTTATGTCTGCAGACATTAGATTCAGGTCCATATCCTTCTTCAGCTGATATCAGCTCGGTGAAAGTTGAGGTCAAGTTGTCTGCAGGTCAGAACTCTCTGCTGTTGATTCAGGTGACGTCAGACGTATGGAGAAAGTGATGAATCCACGTGTCATATTTCTTGAAATTATTTGACTCTTTGGTTTATTACTCCATGTTGTTTTAGACCACTGTAAACAAGCACTTCTCAAAGTCGCTCATGGTGTTCACAACCAGAACCTTGGACCGGTCCGGTGGACCGAGTGGTTTGACGTAAATCCTGCAGCCTTTAACCCAAGTGTTCTCAATCTGCTTCTGCTTCCTGAGAAGCCGTGCATGTTTGGAGATTTCAGCATTCCTCCTGGTCAGATGGTCGTTTAGATAAACAGCAGATCCTTTGAGGTTTTTACGTTGATTCATCAGAGCTAGCTTGTGTTTGTGATTCACAAACCTGATGAGGATCGCTGGTTTATCCGTCTCCTTTCTCCTGGGGAGCGGGTGACAGGTCTCGATGGTGTTGAGATCCAGGGAAATCCCTTTAGATGTAAGAAATGATTGTATTTGCTGATCCAGAGACTCTACACAGCGCTCCGTATTAGCACTGCTAGCTACGCTAGCGCTAGCATTAGCATTAGCAGTGCTTGCTCCTGGTGTTAGCTTCGCTCCAGGTTTGATTGGTAATCCAGTGAGAATGACATTGTTCATCCTTACTTGCTGTTCCACATCGTCCAGTCTTTTCTCCAGAATGTCGACCCGGTTTTCTCGTTGCTCGTCTTGAGCCCGAAATCTTCGGAACTCTTCCATCATCTCCATGAGTGGCGTTAGCTTAGCCGACACCTGATCCATAAAAGATTTAAGCGTTTCTTGAATGCTATCGATAGCTTTTTTGAGCTCTTCATATTCCTGGGATTTCTTAGGGGGCATGGTCAGCTCTCTTTTTGGAGAAAATCAGCTTTTTAAGTAATTTAAGATAGTTGTATCTGCAGAGAGACACTCCACGCGCCCTGCCTGTAACCCGGAACCGGAAGAAAAAAAAAAAAAAAAAAAAGATGACCCAACTCCCAACGGTAAAGTGCCTAGGATAGCACAAGGGTTAAAACAGCTTTGCTTATTGCACTAGCTTCTGCTAAACGAGTGAGCGACATCCATGCGTTGTCAGTTCACCCGTCCTGTTTGCAGTTCTCCAGAGGGGATTCTAAGGTTTTGTTGAAACCGAATCCGGCATTTATGCCCAAGGTTTTCAACCCTGCCATACCTTACCACCCCATTGAGTTTTTGGCATTTAACCCGCCTCCTTTTTCCTCTACGGAGCAAGAGAGGCTTCACACATTGTGTCCTGTGCGGGCGCTGCGGATGTATGTGGAGAGGACGGCTGGCTTCAGAAAATCTGAGCAGCTGTTTGTGTCGTGGGCTTCTCCTCACACAGGTAAGCCCATAACCAAACAACGCCTGTCACACTGGGTTGTGGGCGCTATAACCATGGCTTATAACAGCAAGGGATTAACACCCCCGGCGGGCCTGCGCGCTCATTCCACTCGTGGCATGGCATCATCATGGGCAGTTTTTCAGGGCATTTCTCTGGATGACGTGTGCACGGCTGCCAGTTGGGCAACACCTCACACTTTCATCAGATTTTATAGACTGGATGTCACTAGACCAGGGCTGCCTCACGCAGTGCTAGGTGTGGGGTCCACGCCTACACCTGTATGATCAGCCTGGTTGTTCTCTGTTGGTCTTCGGAGTAAGCTTATCTGGCAATACGGGAGTCTCTACATCCCATAGAGAGATACCGAAACGAATGTTGAAAGGAACGTTAGGTTAAGAACTTAAGCCTGGTTCTCTATAAACATGAGTGAGGTATCTCACCAGATCACCCTCCTTGCCTGGAGCGAGAAGAGGTGTGCTTACTTAGACTGAGGAGAGAAGATGGCGTCAGGCTCTTATACCAGGGGGAAGTCCCGCCTCCTGAGAGCAGACGTCACCTTCTGTCTGCCAGTCAGGACTGGCGTAATGTAAAAGAGCTTCTGGGGGACAGTGCAGGGGGCATGTCCCATAGTGAGATACCTCACTCATGTTTTTAGAGAACCGGGGTTAAGTTCTTAACCTAACGTTGTGTTTCATGATGCGTTTCGTGATTTGCTGCTGTGTTTCAGTATTTGTTCATTTGTACTGGGATTTCTTGTTGTATCTTAAATGTAAGTGTGTCTTGCACCTCACGGCCACCGTAATATTCCTATGATACATCCAGATTCATCTGTCTTAGGAAAGTTGCTAATCGAATAGGCCTATACCATTATAAAATCATTTTAAAATTAAATACATTATGTTAATCTTGAAAAATACCATGATAGGTTTATTTTATTATAACGTAAAAAATGACCATGTGCATCTCACTGGACAACCCAGGTGTGATGTCAGCAAAATAGGATCAAGCCATCATCAGATAAACTTTAGGATAAAACTGTTTAGAAGCATGAAAAATCAACCATTAATTTTGAAATATATTTTTTAAATGAACAATTACAGTGGAAGGTGTGGAAACACTGAGTTTAACAGCAGACATGATCATACAGTGTGCTAGAATGTTCTAATAATGTTCAGTGGGCTGAACTTTATAAAACTAAAATGTGAATGGCTTTGACCGTAATTTCTGTGTACTTCTTTGTTTGTGCACATAATAAATTTACACTTATCCTACAAGAAATGGAAGGAATCTAGAAAACTTTGCCTGCACTGTTCAGTACCAGGTTTTTTTCTCTGAGTCACAATAGTTAAACTATTAGCTAAAGATGTCCTGGATCGATTTTAGGTCTGTGAATTGGAATATTCAAAAGAACCAATATTGACTATGACTCATATCAGTAACCACAAATTATGTTCAAATGAATTGTTACACCGCATGACAAACAAACAGCAACTTTTTAGTGAATATGGGTTTCCAACAAATCTCAAAAGCATTTTCACCCAGCTTTTTGTTGCCTGTTTTCCACTAGTAGAACACTTTCTCTTCTCCACTTAGGCGTCCAAACATGTGAGAAATCTAAAAACAAGCATCACACACACTGACTTCATCTCCAGTACCTTGGTGTCACCGTTGACCATATCCAGCAGCGTCTCTCGTCTCCTGGCTGGGAGGGATCCAGCAATCCCGATTCATCTGTCCAGAAGTCCCCGTCTGTCTCAGTCCTTCTCCCTCCAGACCCAACACCTCTCTCTCTCACTCCCCTCTCTCTGCCTGCCACCCTGAAGCTATCAGCCTTTGTCATGCAAATGGACCCGTCTTTTAAAAGAAGCCCACTTGCGCAAGCACTGTTGAGCATTTGGCACAGAGGGTTCCTAAACAGCGGCAGGGTGGCAGACATTTTTTGTACACTTGGCCTTTATTAATTCTTTTGACTGGACACTTTAAAGGTAACAGACACAATGGTTTTATTGCAGTACTTCACAATCAAATAAAAGGCAAGGGTTTTTCAATATTAATTAAAGGTGAAATTTGTCCTAATGGTGGAGTAAAGTAAGTAGTTTATTGCTTCAAAAGTGAAATATCTCTTTTATTCATTAAAAGTTTGAATGCCAACAAAGAAGTCAGGATTCTATGCAGGAAACTAATAAACATGCAAATCATTGGATAGAAACCCAAGTTAGCAAAAGTTACTTAAGGCTCCTGGTTCCAAACATTCACCTTTGTCCATCCTCCCTCTTTTATTCAACATGTAAAACTTAGCGCTTCAGATAAACTTTTGGAAAAATTGTTCAAATTCATTAAAAAAAAATCAACCATTAATTTTAAAATATATTTTCAGTGTAGGTCAATAACAATATAATATCTGTTCCTTATTTACTTTCATCAAACAAGTTGATTTTTTGATTCTTTGAATGTCTGCTTGAACTACAAAACATTTATCTGGTTATCACTGTTTGATTTTGTAAGTGCCTTTATGTCCCATGCTGACCGTAAGGGCTATGGCCACAGCAATGCAAAGTTAATTTCAATTCTGTAGCTTTTGTGTCCTTTTAAAATGAAAATGAAAAACAAAAGCCATTAAAAAAGCAAGAAGTTAGTGGAATTCTGGACATCCTTGCTTAGACTGCCGTCATCGCTATGTGGTCCCAGAAGAGTGGTAGAAATTTGATGGATGGATAGTAACCTAAAAAGATGATTTAATAGCAAACAGTTGTTTCATGCTTATAACTGTCCATTTAAAGAGATAAAAGCAAGAAATTCCTTCATACAGATGGCACAGAGATTTTACCAGTGGGACAGTACAGTGTTTGTATGTTCTCCCCGTGCCTGCGTGGGTTTTCTCCGGGGACTCCGGCTTCCTCCCACCGTCCAAAAGCACGCTTCACTCTAAATTGTCCATAGGTATGAATGAGAGAGTGCATGGGTGTGTGATTGTGACCCTGCGACAGACTGGGGACCTGTCTATGGTTAGAAGATGAATGAATGAACTTAGGTGGGTTTGGTCATCTGCCTTTGTGTGGCCCTTCGACATACTGGCAACCTGCCCTTGCCCAACAGTAGCTGGGTAGGCCACAGCCAACCCATGGCCGTGAATGGAAAGCAGGTATGGAAAAATGGATAGCTGTTGAAGCACAGAATAACACGCATGTGATGGCAGGAAAAAAAACGATAAAGCCATCATTCCAGTCTAATGTGTGGAAACACTGGGATTTTAGCAAAGTCATGTGACCATACAGTGTGCTAGAATGTTGCAATAATGATGCCTTTTATTTATTTTGATGTGAAAAAACATGTTGGCGGAAATTAAAATGTGAATAGATTTGACTTTAATTCTTGTCTACTTGTTTGTTTGTACACATAATTAATTTACACTTGATTATCTTGCAAGAAATACAAGGAATCTAGAAAACCTCACCTGCTGTTCAGTACCAGGTATTTATGTCTGAGTCACACTGGTTGAAGTTTTGACTAAAGATGTCCTGGATTCAATTTTGGTCAGTGAATCGGTTCAAATTGAATCATTTAAAAGGAATCGACATCAACTATAAATCAAGTTAACAACCATAAGATATATTTAAATCCAATCATCAGAAAATAAATCCTTACACCTCTAGAAATTAAAGTTAGGGTAAAGTTAAAGCTATAGGGTTAGGTTCCAACAATGAGTCAAACTCAATACACCAGCTCAATGATAGTTTAGTCGGGCAAACTTGATAATATGTGTTAGAGGATAAATGTCACTGCAGTGTTTTGAATATTGGTGTAGATGACAGAGGTTGTTTTTTCAGATTTAGAGCAATCCTTGATGCTTTTCTGCTTAAAGTCAGACACTACTGCAGTCCAAACTTTCTTAATCAACAGATCTCAGTAAGCAGAAGTTCACAAAGGAGGAGTGGACTAATTGACCTCCCTCTTTTGCTCACCCTTTCCTCCCCTTGTACCATTTCAAACCAGTGTATTTCCATGACAACCTGGAGAGTGCAAGAGCGGCATGAAAACGTCAAACACTTTGTGGGCGTGTATCATTGCCCACAAAAGGCCACTGACATACGTGTGGAGAGAGAGTGAAGGCTTTTCCCAGAAAAGCAGGCCTGGCTGGAGTGGGCAAGACAAAAAAGCAACGACAGCCTCCCTCTGCTATTCAACTTTGTCTCTCAGCCTCCTTGTAAATATCTAAAGAACCCTAAAACAAAGTTTGCAGCATTTAAAATTTGATTAAGAAACATGAGACAAAAATGTCAAAGTTTTTGACAACTTTGTGATTTAGTCAGTACCCCATGAACCAATAAAAGATGACATAAATCAGTTTTTCTCTTGACACTTAACACACCTTTCTCAAAGGGAACATATTAGTAACTTTGCAGACAGACATTTGTAAAATTCTCCTTTGTCAGCAAACACCTCTGGCAAGTCAGACATTGGAGGCCATGTTTGTCTGGCCCAGTCTGGCAAGGGCAGATAGCCTTTATGGCTACTCATTGGCCATTAATCAGGCTCTCTACTGAGTAGCAGCAGCAGGGGTCACGTCATTACCATGGAGACCGGTGTTAAAACGGACCATATACACAATGTGCGGGACCGGCATGGCACAAAGCGTCTTTTTTGCACAAGACGGGACACTACGCTGAACTGAAAATTTCTCTTTTTTATTTCTGAAGACATTTAAGACCGTTTCAGTGAAACTGTGGCTTTGCTAACCAGTTATCACACCATAAATTTAGTGTTGTTATGGCAATAGCACAATAACGAACTGTGTGTCTGACAATAAAAAACTTGCTTCTTATTTGATCCAGTTGAAGGTTTCCAGTTGAATCTGCAGTTTATAATTGCCAGAAAATGTTATATTTTTCTCAACACAAGAAATTCCAGCTGACATTTTTGGCACAGTGGGTATGCAACTGAGCTGCAACTGTGAAACCACATTCTTTGATTATTTGGGCTTTAAAGGGTCTATATCATGCTTTTCTTAATCCTTTCAGAGTAAACTATATCCACAAATATAGAACTAACAAAAAAAACCTTTTATTAGGCTGTAAAACAGTGAAAAAGTGTTCTTTTTCTATACCTCATATCTCTTTTTTCTATTTCTTTTTGCTGTGTAGGCACATGTACACATTACATTTTGGTGTGAATTCAGAAAGACTTCCTTAGGAGATACTTTAACCAGATGGGATGGCTGCAGTTCAATCATTGCCAAGCTCATAGTTTGGTACATGCACAACATACACTGGTTTAAACAGAAGTACTGCATAATAAAACACATTTAATAGCGAGAAGGCCAAGGTTCCGACTGGCTTCTTTCTGTGTGTCATGCATCTTCTCCCTGTGCATGTGTGGGTTTTCTCCGGGCACCCCGGCTTCCTCCCACAGTCCAAAAAGATGCTTTATAGTTTAACTGGCTTCTCTAAACCAGTGTTTTTCAACCTTTTTTGAGCAACGGCACACTTTAACCTTGACAAAAATCCCGCGGCACACCAGCATCCAAAAAAAAAAAAAAAAAAAAGGAAAAGCTCATAGTCTTTATTGATCCACAGCCCCTCTGGAATCTCACATACATTTTTGTGATAATTGTGGCAGAAAAAGCTGGACGCTGCAGTTATTTTTTTTCTAAAAGATGTATTAAAAGTTAATTTAAGAGTTTCAAAAACTGTTTGATGTGTGTTCGTTGTTTAAAGATGTTATGAGGAGAGGCTCATTGTGCGCTAAAGGCCCTTACACACCGGAACGAATTTCGCGCGTGATATTCGCCGACGTTTAACGCCTCCTGACTAAACAAAGGGCACCAATGTGAGTGTGCTCACGCCACGCGTCAAAGCGTCACTTTTTTAAAAACGCCTTGGGTTCGTTTTTTTGGTTTGACGCGCTGCGTCAAAAACTATACAACCAATGAGAATGGCGCTTTTGCACACGTGTCTGGAGCTTCTGAAGTTACAGTAAAAAACAACTTGGGGGCGCTCAAACACAAAACTGCCTTTCTGAGCACACATACCAGCAAAGAAGACAGACGCCAAGTAGCGGCTACACTGCCGCAAAGAAATAATGACGGACATTCTAAAATATCCCCGAAAACGCTCATGAGACATTTTCAGCTCTTGTACCAGTCGATAAAACTCACCATGTTCTTCTCTTCTCGTAACTATGGGATGTACCCAAAATCGGCGTCTTTTCCGGCGTTTTTCATCATTCAACAGAACAATAATTTCTTCATCATCGGAACTGGAGCTGGAGCTACTGGTGCTTGAAATATTCATGTTTTCTTTGTATGATTCTGACAAGCGCGTAAATACTGACTCTCTTCTTGTGAGTGAAAAGCGACCACCTTGTGTACAGGAGTATTTCTGTTTTACATTAAGCGCCATCTAATGTCAGGGAATGAAATTGCATGTTGTCTCGGCTCTTCGTCAGCGAAAATCGCCTGGGTGTGAACACAAAAGACGTGGCGAAAAACGCTGGCGAATAATGCCTGGCGAATATTCGTCCCGGTGTGTACGGGCCTTAAGACAGTCATTTTAACCCAATGCATCATGGGAGATGTAGTGCCGAAAATCTGCCGACCGCAGAAAGACCAGCGTCTCTGAGCTTCATTGTTTTGTTCACTTGTTCCACGGTCTGACACCGGATTCTGTAGACAAGCTTTAGCTGGTATTTTTGTTAGAACTGAGCGACTTTTTGAGCTAAATTGGAACAAGGAAGTTGAGACTTTAACCACTTCTGATTGGTCAGACTGATGACATGTGATCAAGCCTTCAAGAATGATTGGCGGAGACAGTTAAAGGTGCGGGATTTTTCCGGTAACAGTTATAGCTGCAGCTAAATCGCGGTACTGTCATTCTTATCAAAATGTCTTTAAAAAAATCAAATAAACACAAAGAAAAAAGTATTTTATGATCTTTCATATTCCTAACTACTCAGTGTTTTATCAGGGCATGTTTGGATGAACACAGAGCTGATTTCCTGGAGATGGGAAATGTTTTTAGATCAGTTAATGAGGGCAATTTCCCACACACTGGTTGAAAAACACTGCTCTACAGTGTCCCTGGGTGTGAGTGTGTGTGTGGGTGATTGTGTGCTCTGCAACAGACTGGCGACCTGTCCAGGGTGTCCCCCGCCTTCACCCAACAGTAGACTGCAACCATATGACCCCAAAAGGGTTATAGCGGGTTAAGAAGATGGATGGATAATACTACGAAGAGGTGGCATAAAAACGTTTGTTTGTCAGAGTGAGTGAGGGTTCAAGTTTTTTTTAAAATTGACCATGAAAAGATTTGTTAGAAAAATGTTTTTAAAAGTATAATTATTAGATATAAATGAGCTTCACAATGTTACAACATTTAATCCTTTGCATTTCCCACTCACATGTAGTTTTGAGACACAGCCAGCAGATGTCTCCCTTCTCACTTCTTAAAATGCTTTCATGGGGTGAGTTGTGGGTGGGTGAATGGGTTATGTGTCATAAAACATGAATTATACCATTCCTACAGGTCACTCTACACGACACACCTGGGGCAAATAATGGGCAAACAGACCACTGAAGAAGCTACATTTGACAAACATCTGATATTTTGTTATGATATATTTGGGGATCTCCAGAATATTGTACAGTGGTTTTAAATAAATTAGACTAATTTTCTTTTTTGCCAAAAAAATTACTGTGTACAAGACAAAAGGAAAACTAAAAGCTAAGAAAAGAGCCTGAAATCAAATGGATTTAGTGGCATTAGCTTTCAGGTCAATAAATGAGTTAGACTGGAGAAAAGGAACTGTGAGATAACAAAGATGCAAGAATGTTCATTAAAATATTTTGTGATCAGAATTATTTCAATAGAATGTCTATCCTACAAGTACTGAATATGCTATGGTCGGCAGGAACAGAAAGTTTTAGCTTTTGCACAAAAAAGGCCATAAATAGCTCACAACTTGCTTATTGGAGAGTAGAAAGAAAAAACAAACAAACAAATAACTCAAATGTAGAATTTAAAGAATTAAAGAAAAATTTTATTAGATCGGAGAGAGAATTTGTTTTGTGACCATATTAGAAGGTGTTGGAACTGACCTTTATAGCCAAACACGCAGCACAACACGTGGAAAATTATAGCAACAAATACAATTGCATGAAATGTTATTCAATAACATACAGCTCTTTCCTTTGGATAACACACAGATAAAACCCACACACAAATGAACAGAATTCTGCTGCAAATTCATAGAGGTAACATTTTAATTTAAATATAATTAACGAGACTTTCACAATAATAAAGGCAAATTGCTTACAGGAGTAAACTTTTCCTATATATTGTGCTCAATTTATTATTTATTAAAACAACTGCATTTTGTTAATGAGGACTATAAAGTGCAAAGTATTCTTTGCGTATTTCCAATAAAATCAAATAGTGTTAGAAGACTTTCTGAACACACTGCTGCATTTTGCCAGCATTTTAAATGTTAATGTTTAGTAAAAATGTCAACTTAAACTTTTACTCTTAAAGTAATTTCCGTTCTGGTTTATGTTTTTTTTTTTTCTTAATTTGTACAACCACCCCTATTGCCACAGCTTAATAACTGTTTGGGGAAATACTTAATCTAAGGCTAAATGTTACTGCTGATGATTCTCTGTGAGAGCATGTTACATTTTGGACAACACAAAATATAATATTAATTCATGTTTGTAATCGTGGGTTGTAATGTTGCTCTGTTTATAAAGTTATTGTTCATTCAGTCTGTAGAAAAGATTAAGAAGTTGTGTAGAGAAGACAGGAAAAACTAGAATTGAATTACTAAATGCAAGTGAAGCATGTTTTTTCCGTTTTTGAATTAAATCCATAAAATATAAAAACAAATTAAAATTAGGAAATTTACCTGTTAAAATCACTTCCAGACCACAAGATCTATGTTAACATTCACATTGGTCTATTTTGAATTCCTCTGACAGAAACAAAGTGTTCCATTAGAAAAGGTGGCACTGCAGTATATGTGTGTTCTCAAGATGCCATTTTGTAACTTCTTTTATTTAAAAAAAACCTTCAATTTCAGCATATTAAGCTCACTAATACTTTCCGACACTTTTGAGAAGGGTTAATCAAAAAGACCTGGACCATCAGATTATACAGAATTGTATTTGCCCTGTTAATCACCGTTAATCACTTAAAGTCATTTACTTTTAACTATTGCTTTTATTTAAGCTTTTTAACTTCAAACTAGACCCAACCATTTTTTTTGGCTTATTCTGCAACACACACACAAAAAAAACAAAAACAGTTCCAATAACTTGATTTATGTGAGTAATAAAGACGATAATACTCCAGGGTTGTTTAGAGGTAAGCTGGATGGCAGAATAGTCCACGTTGACTACATGTCTAGACAGTGTTCCTCTGAACAGATGCAAGGTTGGACACTTGTTTATGCTTATGTCTGCATCTTTTTCACCCCCTCTCATTTATCTCCCCTTCATTTGAATAGTTTGAGTTTGGGGCAGCAGGGGGTTGAATCAATAAATGTAGCTATTTTTTCTTTTTAGAATTGAGAAAGACCAAATTAACTCAGATTTCAGCACAGATATGGTGCTACATGTGGTGCAGGTCTCTCCTTTTCCACCGGGTGATGCTGTGGTGAAAGACTTGGTAGCCTAACAGATGGGAATACATGCTGTCTGAGATTTTCTGAGCCCAGGAGAAGCTCTAAAAGCATCTATCCCAGCGTTTCCCGCGTGTCTGTGCTTGTCAGAGAGCAGACATGTTTCCTGGTCCCATTTTATTTGCATTCACCTGCAGCCGGCCTCCGCAGGGATGAGGGAGGAGGCAATTACAGGAGCAAGCAACGCAAAACAGATGTGCAATTATGAGAACAGAGGTTTGCACTTAGTCTGCTCATTGCCCCAGCGTCAAAGCTGCTATTCACAATGCAATCCACAACAGCCAAATCCACAAACAGCTAATTAAGTCCTCATCATCTTCAGAAAGCTACAACCACTGATCATCACGCTCAACAGAAACAGACCTGCAACGTACCAGAACGCGTTCTCAAAGGGATAGCATGGACTTCACCGCATTCAACAGCTTATATAGATATTATAGAGTAATAAATGTATGCTTTTGCAAAGTATATAAATCCAAACTCTGGCCTTGAGTCCTATCATCATTTGGTTCCTTCAATTGCTCACATTTCAAGTCAATTTTACAATTTGGTGAAAAGGTTTTTAGATTACCGATGAGAAAATGAATCTAATTTTTTTTGTTTGTTGTGAAATTTGTCTAATCATCCGTAGCACAAGGGGGAAGCAGAACATTGTTGTTTTAGAGCGGCAGGACATTGTCCTCTTTACTTTAATTTCATTGTTCCACCAAAAAACAGAGCACTGGTTGATTTAGACTTAACCATCTATTTTGTCTAATATTTTGCAGCCAGAATGAGTTTTCAGTTATTCATAAGACTAACAGATAAGTGGGAGGAGACATAAATGCCATATAGCAAAACTGAGCCAGCAGATCTGAGCCAAAGTGGCAGAGCTGACCCTGTGTCTCTGTCCATGCCTGCAGCACTGACTGAAACCCATTTTGATAAAGTTTTAAGAGGAGCCATGCCCTGTTTTAAAACCAAATGTTTTGTAACAAAACTTGCAGTTTCTTTCTGAAGACGCAGTACTCTGTCAATAAAAGGTACAAGATAGAAAATATGAAATTAACCTTGTTTGTTTTGTAGGTTTGCCCAATTAAAAATAGAATGACACTCTGCCATCCATTTGAACAATAAGAGATACAAAATTTCATTAAGGGAAATAAGTATTTGATCCCCTAGAAACCACAGAGCTCTGGTTCACACAGACCAGTTAGACTCTTTGGCACACTAATCAACCTGAATTGGAGACACCTTTGGAACTAATCACCTCTAGAGAAGACACCTATCCACAGAATCAGACTTCAAACTCTCTAACATGGAAAGACTAAAGAGCTTTAAGCGGATTTAGAGAAAAAGATTGTAGACCTGCACAAGACCGGAATGGACTACAAAACCATAATCAAGAAAGTGGAGGTTAAGGTGACAACTGTTGGTGCAATAGTGCCAAAATACAAGAATGTGACCATCAATTTACCTTTAGGTCTGGGGCTCCAAACCAGATCTGACCTGGTAGGGTTTCCATGATCATGAGAACAGTGAGAAATAAAAACAACACAGCAGGAGTTATAGATGATCTTAAAGCAGCTGGAAGCAGAGTCACCAAGAAAACCATTGGAAGAAGGTGCCGTGGTCAGATAAGACCAAAATGGAGCCCTTTGGCATCTACTTAACCTGTCATGTTTGGAGGAAGAGAAGTGCTGTCTATGACCCCAAAAACACCATCCCCACCATCAAGCATGGAGGTGGAAGCTGTCACGAGGGGGTTGTTGAGGAAGTGTCCAGATGCAGAAAGGAGGAGGCAGGAGTTCCAGGTGAACAAAGTCTTCAATCCAAATTAAACCAAAAACTAAAACCACTGCAGAGCAGGAAAGACTACTCGAAAACCTGAGAACAGGGGAAACATCAAACTACATCAGACTATGGGCCAGCACAGGAGGAAGGCAAGGACAGGACTTAAATACAAACAGACAAACGACACAGGTGACAACAATGAGGGCAGATGGGGACCAAGTAAATCTCGATACAACAAAACAGGAAACCTTTCAAAATAAAACAGGAAACCAAAACTCAAAACATGACAGAACAAAAAGAGAACCAAAACACAAAAGCAAAGAAACGTAAACCGTCACAGAAACATTATGCTTTAGGGTGTTTTTACTGCACAGGGTTACTTCACTGTGTGGTTTGGAGGATGGACAAAGCCATGTACCGTCAAATCTGTTAGAACCTCCTTCCCTCCTCCAGGAAGCTTAAAGTGGGTGCTGGATGGTTCTTCCAACAGGATAATAACCCATAACAAATAGCCAAGGAAAGCAAGGAGTGGCTTAAGAACCTCCATCCTACAGAAAACTTGTGGAGAGAGCTGAAGCTCAGAGTTGCTAAGCAACAGCTACCAAATCGGAATGATTAAGGAATCATTTGTAAAGAAGACTGGACCAAAATTCCTCCTGATATTCGCAGAAACCTGCTCATCAACTACAAGAAACATCTGACCTCACTGCTGCTAATAAGAGTTTTGCCAAAAGTATTTTTGGCAAGAGAGTTCAAATACTTCTTTCCCTCAATGAAATGCAGATACATTTATACAAATTCTTTTAAGTCAATTTCCTGTTTTTCTTTGAGATTTTTAATCCCTCTTTTTTTTAATGAACCTACAATGAGAATGACACACTGTCAATTACTTTTTGTGGTCATATTTACTAAATCAGCAAGGGATCAAATACTTCAATGAAATGCAGATGAATTAATACAAATTCTTTGATGTTGATTTCTTGTTTTTCTTTGTGATTTTCTAACTCCTTGTTCAGATAAACCTAACATTAAGATGCCAGACAGAAGACAAAAACAACTTCTATTTGTGGGCAATCTTAGAAAATTAGCAAGGGATTAAATACTTATTTGGTGTTTAGAGCAGAACAGAACTAATTCATAAGAAGGCACAGGATATATATAAATGTCCTGAGATTGAGCCAACATAACTGAACATTATATTGCTGTATTAATGACTCTGTATGACCCAAGGACTGGAGCACCTATGGGCAAATCTGGACAGGTCCACAATCAATCACAGGACCACATGCAAATAACAATCACACCTGAGAACAATGTGGAAATTCTATGATTATTATTAAAAAGAAGGGAAAAAAATGGTGGAGAAAAAGTTTTGTAAATTATAAGGCCTAAAGATAATAATTATAATAATAATAACATATTTTATTTCAAGCACCTTTCAGGTTACCCAAGGTCGCTGTACAAGGTTAAAATAAGAAAAACAGAATAAAACATCAATAAGAAATTAGCAGACTAATACATGAATAAACATAAAGATAAACTTTAATAAGACATAATAAAACACGATAGAAAAAAAACAGATAAACAGGATAAAAACAGGATAAGATAGATTTAGAGATTAATCTGTTTTTTTTTTGTCCCAGAATTTCTAATTGGACAAGATGAGTCATTTAACTTTACCCCTCCAAGAGGGTCCTACAGGATTACTGAACCTACCGTATCTGCTGCTGAGAACCAGTTGGGTTCACGGATAACGGTCTGAGAATAGTCTGGGGAGGGAATATTGTGAGCATCCTAATTTAGTCTGCTGTCCCCAAGATGTCAACAAAAGTACCTGTAATTACTACTTAAATATCCTTTTAGTACTGTAAAAGAAAGCGTTACAAAGGTTGATGGAGGAAATATTTTTAGCAGGTGAGTGAAAGTCAGGAATTGGAGCTCATGTGAATGTGTTTATTGGGTGTGCACACAAAACACCGTTAGAATGGTATAAATGTCTGAAGACAGCCATAAGCCTAACGGGATGTCTGTGCCAAAGAGAGACAGTTAGAAGAGTCCTCATTAACAAAATGCAGTTGTTTTACGAAGTAATGCTCTTCTTGATCACCGATGGTTCAAGTTAGCAGGACTGTTTGACATGTATTCTGAGCACGTACAGGATCTGAAAAGCTTGAACTGCAGTTTAGATAAGCAGATGCCAAATCCACATGGATTATCAGAAAAGGCACTCAGCTATTTTTAGTTTGGTACAGTTTTATCAATAGGAGTAAATCAAGTTAAAAGGTGTTAACAATTAACTGTTGCTCCTTTTCTATTTCACTGACATATTCAAGCTCTCCTAATACTAGAAAAATATTGTTTTTGCTGATGAAATGTTAAGATTTTTTTGTGGAAAACTTCAACCTCAGTGCATAAAATTGTAAAACAGTCAATCTGAAACTTTTTGTATACAGGTTTCTTTTTTTTTTTTTAACAGCGCATCATGTTGTCAACCTGATTGTCTGTAGACCTTGTCAACCAATCTCCTCTGGGCCATGTTGGTTGTACAGAATGTGTTTAGCTTGCCGGTGTTACGTAAATCTTCAATTGCAAGTAGTTCTATGGTTGCATTCTATAATACTGGACTTATTTTTCGATTAAGGTTTGAAGTCTAAGTGTTTAAACAAGAGGGAAAAGTTTGAAAATGTTCATGTATATCTGAGTTTTACAGCCTTAAAACATCTGTAATCCTAATTTGCTGATTTTGCATATCGCAGGTTCTTTATGGAACGCACCCCCTGCAATAAATGAGGGAACAATATTGTCTAAAGCTGCAAAGTCTCTACAGTCCTTACCCACTTTTACATACATGGATTTTTTCTTTTTGTTTCAGAAAACATTATTTGTACTTTATTTACCTATTTTGAAACTTTTTGTTTCTATTTTTTAACATCTGCACCATTAATAAACACATGCACAAACAAATTGCAGGTTTTAATTCTTGGATGTCTCTATTTCAAGTACTGTGGTAAAACCCGAAATGCAAAATCTATCCCACAAAGCTTGATCAAAATTCTGCAACAAAACTGCGACCACAGGTTCTGGCGGCTATTTAGATGCTGACACATCTGAGCTCTCTTCCCTCCTTTTGACTTATGCATGCCCTCGCTGACTGATAAGAAACAAAGATGCCATGCAGAATGAGCTGTGCCTTTGCTGATGAAGGAGAGACTGAAGGACCCACACACATTTCCTGCGTCTCTCTGGGCTTCTGAGAAGATCTGCTGCTTACTCAGGAGTGAAAGCCTCAAATTAAAGTGTTTGTGCTGACAAAGGACAAATGGGATTTTCCCTTTGCGCAAACAGTGCAGGATAGTCTTGGCTTGCTCAAAGTTTCAGTGGAAAAATGACTAGTGGTCGACACTTCTAATGGAACATACACGTGGAATTAATGCTAGGATATCGCTGTTCATGTCTGTGGTGAACATGCAAAAAAGGAGGCAAAAGATGAATGAGAAGGGACAATGCAAAAAAAGAATAAACATAGACATGGCAGTCCTCTCTCCTGTGGATAGATACAGTATATCTTTTGTACCCTTGAAGTAGGAGTAAATTGAATATTCATGAGTGAGCTTGAATAAGTGCTCTGTCAGCTCGTAGTGTCACTGATAGATGAGGGGTGATCCTGCACGGAGCCCCACTGGCCAGCTAGAGTTGTCCATAGACAGGTCTGGTGAGGCATCTGGTAGACTGAAGGCTTGTCCTGGTCATAGAAAGAATAGAAGGGTTCATTTTAAGATGTGCATATTGTACACTAAATCTGAAAGGACCCAAATGGTGTTGATTTGGCAGGTCTAAGCTGCTTTGACTGGAAACAGGAGACTTGGGAAGAGCTGCATCGTGAAAAAGAGCCAAAAAAAAAAAAGCTGGTGAAAGACTTTCTGTTCTTTTTCACACATGACTGGACTAAAGTCTGGGGGTCTCTCCTCTGATTTCTGTTTTCAAGTCAGTAGTTCCATGGTCCAGAAACTCCTTCTAATTTCTTCTGACAACTTCTCACAGTTGCTTCTCAATCCCAAGTGCCCTTCTTTTACTTCCCCTTCCATGAGAGAAGGAGCTTAAACAGGCAGAAAAAAAACCTCATAATTCCACTCCAATTTAATTCATGATGCCACTCGTCAGCTGCTGTGCAGACGGATCGGCTGCTGTGCTCGTCCACACGAGTGCAAACGAGGAGAGCTGCAAAGGCAACATGCAAAATGCTCCGCAGAGGGGAGATCAATGAGGCTCTCTGGCCAAAACGAGGCAGTGTGGAGTGAGTTGTATTCCAGTATGCAGACTGGCCTGCACCGACTCCAGTCAGCATGTCTGGCTCCACCAACATGCAGCAGATGGCCTCCTCCTTGGAAAAAGAAAAAAAAAACCCAGAAGAAATCATCAAAAAGTGAAACTGTGGGAGAGAAAGCACTGGTGCTTGACATATCCCAGAAGTGTGAGGATCAGTCAGAGTTATGTCTAACGCCAGGCCTGAATGCTGCTGGAGCTCATCTAATGTTGAGACTAACTAACCGGAAAAGTCCAATTCATATAAAACTGTCATTGCAAGCGACCTACATTCCTCCTTCTACTCCTTTCATCTAATTACTTATGACGATTTCTGAAACCAACCAATTGAAACTAACCTCAAAAATGACTTTTAGCGTATTTCCCAGTGGAAATTTGCTGAAAGGACACAGCCATTCATTTCATGGATTAGAAGGATTTATTTTAGGGATTTTTTAGATGGTGATATGAAGTTTGAGTATTGCTCTTCCACAATTCCAGGGTCAACTACAGCAGAACATTGTAAGAGACAAGAAAAAAAGAGCTGTTATATTATCAAAAAAGTTGAGTGTGTAACTTTGTAATCCCAAATTCCACATATATAAATAGAACATTATTGTTATCCCGCAATGATCACAACCTGAGCTGTTTCTACATTTGTTGAAGAGGTGGTGTTTGTTCAACCATGACTAATTTATCTGCTGCAGTTGCCAACAGGTTGGTAATCAGATTCAACTGACTGTTATTGCTGCTCCCATTGTTGTTGCAGACAATAAAGCTGCAGAGCTTCAGTCTGTGTGTTCTTAGGGTTTGAATGTAAAGTGAGGCTTTGCAGTTCAAACATATTTATGTTAGTGTTCAAGCATCTTTAAGATACGGGTAAAATCTTATTGAAATACTTGTGAAAAAATGCAAAAAATTGAAGTTATGAATTTCACACAGTTCTGTGCATTTATACTCTGCAGGTTTTGTGTGCTCAATCCACTTTTGTTCGTTTCTCTTCTCTGACATTTCAGGAGCATCTCATCATAATGTTGCTGCAGAGTTTGCAGAACTCAACTGTCACTAATGCTTCAGTCACAATTGCCCTTATGAGTGAGGCTGTCTGGGGGAAAAAATGGGCAAACGTGTGCGGGGTGGCTCGCACTAAATATCAAAATCGTAGACTGCTCGGTAAGCTCTTAGAAAGAAAACGTTAATGCACATTTTGTCCCTAGGGGCATGCCATGGGTGACAGTCAAAACCAACACTTAAAAGACACACTCCAATGAAAATAGGGGTTATGGTTTTTTAATCATGTTTGTGTAGCATCTCTGTGATGATGGACACATATAATGAAAATGAAGCCTAAAAATGTCATTTCTGAGTAATTAAAATCGTTGTTAATCAGGATCAGATAAAAAAATTTTGTTTGAATAAACTTGTGTTTGTGACATAGGTGCCACAGTCGGCAGCCCACAAGCTCCTTGCTCTCCTCCATTCTAATGAATGGACTTGCAGATAAATAGATCCATGTACGTCTTTGTTTTTCTCGTCTGAGCTGGAATCTGGATCATAACTGTACGACTGGATTGCTCTGATATTGTTGCACCAGTTGTAGAGGTTGGGGTTGTGAGGCGCTGTAAGCTAGCAGGAGAGTGTAAACAAAGGGATGATGGGAAATAAGGGCAAACCCCGTGCGTGGAGCATTTGCTTGTGGTCAGTAAGAGGCCAG
Source organism: Oryzias curvinotus (assembly GCA_023969325.1). Lineage (NCBI taxonomy): Eukaryota > Metazoa > Chordata > Actinopteri > Beloniformes > Adrianichthyidae > Oryzias > Oryzias curvinotus. The sequence goes on from CM043714.1 coordinate 7,096,826, forward strand.
TACACACACCTCACTAACGAGTAGAGTGCGGGTGACACCATATATTACTATCACTTGTATGTCATAAGTGCACACAATTGACATTATCTTTACAAATACTTCATGATACACTTACCACACGCACAATAATTGTACACTTCATGTCACTCCATATTTATCACGTCCCTTACGGGACAAGCCTAAAGGGCACTGCAAGACGCACCTGCACTCCCTTTGAGATGCGCCCGCTCATGTGTACGACCCTCTACAGGGTCTAAAAACCTGCACCCATACAGGTCAACCCCCCCATACGTGTGCATGTGACTCTGTCCTCACACTAAACAAAAGGCAAAAACATTTAAATAGAGTGTGGACTTTTATATACAAACCTTAACCCACATACACATGAGGAGAACATGCAAACTCCACAAAGAAAGGACCAAACGGGGATTTGAACCAGGGCCTCCTTAGTGTCAGGAGAGGTAGATAGGTAGTGCGGTCAACCTCTGATTGAAAGATCACAGGTTTGGTTATTGCCCGTTGATGTGTCGAAGTGTCCTTGGGTAAGTCACTGAACCCTATATTGCTCCTGGCTGATTTCCACTGGTCCGTCTGCAATGTCTCCAGTTCAACTCTCCGTTATGTTAACTCAAAAAGTTAGAAAATCTATTAATCTTTTGGAATGTTTACATCGCCTCCATCATGTCTGTGTCTGAAGTCCGGTCCTCCGCAACGCAAGCTTCACGTAGAAGTTCTATTTCCAGTCCATCAACACATCAATTTTGCGGTAAAAAGCTGGAGAAACAGGAAACAGGTGCAGATTTTAAAATAAAATTGTCATTTGTACTTTAAAAATAAAACTTTTGCATGATAACACTTTGACCCCGCTGATAACACCATGTCCATTTTTTTTATGGGCGACACAATTTAATTTATGACATCTATGACACAAAACCTGCATTTCACAAGAAATCAGTGAGGGTGGAGAGGATATGGGGCCTGATTACAGAAGTTTTGGATGCTGATGAAACAGGGAAAGCAGGACAAATTACTCCTCCGGGAGCAAGGGGGGTGGAGGGATGGACTGGAGACGCAGCAGAGTCAATGTAAACTAACTGACGGTCTTTTGACGTCCTCCTCACGCAACACAATGGAGACGGGCCAGTGTAAATATGGGGTATGGCAGTGGAGCTACATTCAGTGTGTGAATGTGTGTCTGTGGGTGGATGTGACTATGAAGCATTTTAGGCCTTCAAAGAAGGTAGTAAAAGACTCTATAAGAACAGACCATTTTTACCACTGACCCACCACCATAGCGCCGGTCTCAGCTTTTAGCAATGTTTTTAAATTTATTAATTTGCTCTAAGACCCATGATCTGGGATTGAGACCAACCTGAGACAGAGACACCACGCAGAACATTCTACACCTGAACAAGGATTTTTCTTGACAGATTCAAGACGCCTCATGCAAGATGCCGCAAAATAGCTTTAGAACATTACCATTATTCTTGCTTTACAGTTGAGACAACGTTGTCATCTTTTTTCTTTTCATTTGGCCTCGAAAAACAGTTTGTTTGTATCTTTTTAAAAATGATGAATTCAGAAATTTTTGGATGTATGTACAATGCTTAAGGCCAATTCCAATCTGTTTTTTTCCATGATTTAATCTCAAAAGGGTTTGTGTCCCTCAGTCGTCATAGTCACACCATGTTTCATCGGCAAATCATCCTCAACTGTTTTTGTTTATCATCTGTCGCTTTTTAGTTACTTTAATTACCATGCTTTTTCTGTCAATAACCTGTACAATGTTTCTTGTAATTACAGTTTATTTAGTGTTACTCATTTTTGAAACACCACAGAAGAAGTCATCCTCACACTCACCAGAACTGAACCTGCATAGGGTTCATCCTCTGTCCTCTGAACTAACATTCTGACTGAAAAAATATATATTATAACCAGAGCAGCATTTCCTTCTTCTTTTTACCTTATTTTACTCTGTTGCTCTGTCAATTGCACTTTCATTGATAAAGCAAACAAAAATAAAAACACAGTAAGTTAATTTACAAAGTTCATTTTTACTAACAGTATAATTCACAAGTCTCTTTGCAAAAACTGTTATAAAGGAGCGAGGGGAGAGGGGACATGTTTTTCTTTTATTTTATAGGGCTGTCATATTATTCAGCCCAGCACTGTACATTGCAAAATTTACTTTTCTATGTAAAGGGTAATATCATTATGTTAGATTTTTCACAGTAAATAAAGGCTAAAAATTGTCCTAACTGTTCACAACATAGAAAAAGCTTAACGTGTAAGTATCCTCCTGAGTGAGTAAAATCCCCTTAAGAAGGCCATAGTATCTGAAAATGTGCAAATGGCATGCCATTGTCTTATTTCCAAAGTACCATCCAGGGCCATTTCATACATGAACCAATGGCCCCCCACTGCTCTGTGCTTTTATTCCTCTCTTTTGGAAATACTATATTGTCCACAGAGTGTAACAATCCTTGAGAGGAGGCATAGCGAGATATCACTAACAGGCACTTCTGTCAAACACATCACCATTTCTATGCCCATTGATTTGTGTTGCCTTTGAAAATGGGCTGTTTCCTTCGTGTCAGTTGAGGCTGTAATTGCGACTTGCTTAAATGATTCAAATAAGGTGGACTGCTGGTCTTACCTCTGCCTCCCTTCCCTCCCATGCTACTGTCACCCTCACTTATTTCATTACGGATTCAGCAGACTTGACAAAAACAGCAGGGGTGCACCATTGCACTGTGCTTAACCAGCCTGGACGAGACAAAGAAGTGGTCAAGCAGGGCAACAAATCACACTAAATGGAGCATTTGCTCTCTTTGAAGCCTAGTTATGGAAAACTGATAACAGCATCTAAAATACTGAATTGTATAATAAATGCTGAAGAAGGAGTGTTCTTCTCCTAATTGGGTGGTTTTTGGTGGGAGGGAGCATGTATATTCTTTCTTGTATCTAAAAATGAGCAGTGTGAATCTCTAATAGCCTGAGCACAGTTAAAAGGTGGTGGTGGGGGGTCCATCCTCCTATTCTTCTCCTCTAAGATATCCCATTCTGTCTTTAGGCTGACAGATAAACATGTTCTCTGCTGGCTAATTGCACTCCAGTTTCTACCCAACTTCAGTTGACAGGATTGCTCTTTTTCTGTTAGGCCTCACATCAACAAGGCCTGGCACTGCTGGAGTAAAGCACTGACTGCAGATATAGTGAGGATTTGCAACTTATCAAGGATCTGAGCAGATTATTTACCTCATAATACACTATGCAACTTTACAATTCAGCAAGTTGTAAGAAAAAGCTGACAGCTATCAGATATGTTGAGGTAATAAAATCTGACTTTAGTAGAGCTGACAGTATTAACATAAATTCAACATCAATTATAGAAAGTAGGGGTGTAACGATTCATTTTAACAGCAATGTGAATCATAGCACAATCTGTCGTTGGCGATACGATTCATAGTCATTGTAATATGTAAATGGATCAATCGTGCGTGATGTTACCGACAGAGAAGCCTTGCTTGGGCTCCAACCAAATGAAGTCAATTCCCCCTCCACTAAAAGCAGGCTCAGAAGAATCTGTCAATTGAACATTGGACGCAAGGCCATCTCAGTTCATAACTTCAATAACTTGCATTACAGCAAACATTTTGCAGAAAAAGTCTATGGGATTTCTACTTTTTGGGACTTATAGGTACATCCTAATTGGAACGAGGGGGGGGTTGCTCAGTCCAGTTCTTATTTACTGTCAGAGTTCATAGTCGATATTAGTTCATTTTAAATGATCTGATTCACTGACCTAAAATTGATCCAGGACACCTTCAGCCAAACATTCAACCCGTGTGACTCAGAGATGAATACCTGTTCCTGAACAGTGCAGGTGAAGTTTTCCAGATTTCTTGTATTTCTTGCAAGATAATCAAGTGTAAATTAAATAAGTAAACAATAATCAAGGGCAAATCCATTCAGATTTTAGTTACGTAAATTTCAGCTCACATTTTTTATTTTTTTACATAAAATAATACAAATGGAGCATTATTAGAACATTCTACCACACTATATGGTCACATGTCTTTGCAAAATTCAATGTTTCTACACATTGGACTGGAATAATGGACTGATCATTATTGCTGCCATCACGTGTGCTATCTGCTGTGATGCACTTGGTCATTTTTGTGTTATAGTAAAATAAACCTACTGTGACTCAAGCTAGAGGGTATTTCCCAATATCCATACAATCTTTTCTTTTTCTTCTTTTTAAAATAACCTTACGATGGTAGAGATTGATTTGATTAACAACTTGCTTCAGACAGCTCCATCTGCTTTGATCATAGGAATATTAATGGATTCATCAATTAAGTCGATTAATTGTTACAATCCTAAAAAAAAGCAATGAACTACTTTAAAAATGTGAAGAAATTCAGAGTTCTCTTCTCACAATGAAATAAAGATGTTTAAAATCAATATACAGCCATATACATCAATATACATGTGGTGAGGATCCCAAAAGTATTCAGTGGAAGTACCTTTGTCTGAATGGGCAGCAAGTGGTCATGAAAGATGCAAGTCCTCAGTTGGACACTGGCTCCCACAAGTCAGATGAATAATACTACAAAGGGCTGCTAAATCATTGAGAAAGATACTCTGCTCTTTCGAGACAGCTCTGGTCCAGCACAACAGCACTAACACATCAGATCAATGAAGAGGCAACGAGGCCTGCCTTCCTCCAGATGAAGCCTTTTGCTTGCTCTCTGAGGGAGAATTCAGAGCTCAGGAGGAATTTCAACTCTAGCATCGGGTTCAAGGAAAGAAAAAGCTGATTAGGGGGAAGCTTGAAAGCCAGCTACAAAAGCTGGGCTGGCTGGAATATGAGACGGGAATTCTTGAAAGTTAAATGTGCATGGATGGATCGGCTGTTTTAGACATGAAGGGACAAACGATTCTCTTTTTTCAGATGCATGGTGACCATTGCAAGGAGTATTGGGGGTCTGCTTGTATTACACTGTTCAAGACACGACCCGAGTGTGGGGCAAGGTCATTACAAACATATTTCCTTTGAGTGTGCAGAGGCTGTAGCCTGGACAGAGAGTGAGGGGATACAAAGCATGTTGTTTAAGTAAAAGCCTCAAGAACATTATGATTTATTTAAGTGAGGAGCAGATATGAATAATGTATTGGCTATATGGAGCATGAATCTCTTTTGTACTAATTGTCAGGAAGAGTTGTATCCAGTGCACAAGGGGTGGAGGGGATAGAGGACCCAGAGATCACAAGGGCGCTGCAGCTCAAAGCGGTCCTACAGCTAAAGCTATTGACTTGCAAATGAGCTCAAGCAGGCTAATTAATGGGGGGCTAATGAAAGCGGTGGTTGGGCTCAAGTGTAGAAATAATCTAGGACCCCTGTTTCACTCCATCCTTTTTTGACTCTCTGTATCACCAGTTCCCTGGCTGGATCGTTGCCCCCCCCCTCCAAGATGGCTTGTGTCATTGAAGTTGATTGCGGCGTCCATCAATATGTGAACAAAGTTGTTGGTGCTGGGGTTCAGCAGAGTTGGGGTTGGGGGGGGGGGGGATTGGGGCTTGCTAAAATTAGCATTCATTTGAAGAGTCTCCCCCAACTCTCACTCCCACTCCAGCTTTGTTATTTATTCTGTAGCTTTTAGCACATTTTTGAGATGGGGAGGGATGGAGTAGGTTATTTAGGATGAGTGACAGTCGGTAATGGCAACTTTTGCACTTTTTTTTAACCTCCTGTTTACATGGCAGAGACTTTGGCTGTTGTGTACAAAAAAAGATCCCAAGGCTCTTTCAGACAGCCTCACTGTACCACCTCTGTTCCTCCTATGTTCTGACATATTGCTCTGCATGTTCCAGTATGCCATCACATACAAACTCATCTGTGTTGTTGCCACATTTTCTTGAGAGCTAGTTCTTACAAAAAGTTAAAGGCTTTCCTATACTGTTATATAGGAACAAAGACATAACTCTCTGAACATGGTTTGTTTGTAACGATTGTTTTAAAGTAGATTAAACATGGCACTGTACACACACAGGGACAGCTTCATTGCCATGTAGTTGGTGATGAACACCATACAGACAGATAAAAAGTCTGGTAGTAAACAGACTAAAAATGTGGGAAAATATGAATGGGACAAACCATTTTAGTCTTCAACTCTAGCCTGTTACATATGTTTTATGCACTTTTTTAGCTTATATGCTTGGGATTATTGTTCACACTGCAGTTTTCTATGCAGGTTTTCACAACTTCCTATTTTTGTGTCTAAAAATTATGTTAAAGCCCCACTCCAATCATCTCTTGATCAATTTTAAAAGCGTTCCCAGTGTTCTGTTACTTATGATCATGTTGTTTTTAGCCAAAAAAAAAAAAAAAACCTGTCTTGTTTTCTAGGACATAGTTTCTGCAGAGAGGTCGTAGTTCATTTCCACCTAAAAGTTGAAGGCAGGACAGTTGGCACCCACCCCCTTCTCATCATTTATCTGTTTGCACTCTCTCCCGCTCGCAACCCCAACCTAACAAGATTTTGGATGGATTTTGTTCAATTGTTAATTAGCTGATTCTGTTGCAGAGAAAAGCAACTTTGTATATTAACTATGAACCAGTATAACGCAAAGTGCTATGCTCCAAAGTCGAAATTTTCTCTGAACCAGATGCACGATAATTGCGTAAATGGTGGCAGAGCTACAGTAGATCAAAGAGAGTGTGTCATTTAAGCATTTAAATGACATCTCTAGTGTTTAAGGGTTATAACTTTAGCAGCAGTCTATGGTCAATGAGAAGAATATCAATCACCTAATTCTACTTACCTCCTCTTGAGTCTTCAGCTGAGCCCAACATTGTCCAAAGGATCAGTTTAGTAGATTCTGGGGCTTCTGCATCTTTGATGAATCAAATCTTTCTCATGTCAGGGTCCATGCATTTGACAGCCATACAGAAGCTACATGAAACATACAGTAGGTGTCAATGATTTATTTTTATGAGATGCCAACATTTTATGTGCAACTGGAATCCCAGCATTCTATACAACATGTATAAGATAAGATAAGATCAAGATAAAGTTACTTTATTGATCCCAGCTTGGGAAATTGGGTTGTTGCAGCGTCAGCATTAGGCTTAAGATACAGACACACAAACAATGGGTGACAACAGAGAACAGATCAATCAATCAGAAAAAGAAACATTAGTAAAAAACAAAAAAAAACAGATGGTTTGCATGAAATCTCTGGAGAAAAACAGACAGACCTTAAATGAGTTTATCTATTGCAAATGGATGATGAGTTATAGAGTTCAATGGAGTGAGGTAGGAATGATAGGATATACATCTTTTACAAATATTTTCTTTCAATAGAGATAGCCTTAGGCAAGTATACAAAGGTTAAACATTGCATTCATACTGCTTCCTAAAAAAAACAGCATGCATCCAGGGCATCTCCTGACAGACAGATAGAGACAGGATGCTGTGTACCCAATATGTTGGCTGACAGACTGGTGGAGTGCTGCAGTCCCAGTGTATCAGGAGCGATGCCGGTGCTGCTGTTGATTCTGTTCTTTTAATTCAGTCAGAATGAAGAAATATTCCAGAAGTTGATGCATGTTGCCTTGAACTGCTAAATGCTCAGTAGCACACAATGCTTTTCTCTGGTTTTTGGTGTATATCTTATGCCATGCACAAGTGCCTAGAGCAGGCATGTCCAAAGTTCAGCCTAATAGCCATTTGCAGCCCTGGGTCATATTTTATATCCCCTGTGGCTTATGTCAAAAATGTATAATTTATGGCCTGCCAGTGCTCTATAGTGCAATATATACAGTGCAGCAAAAATTATTTGTCAGTCACTGCTTCTGGAAGTTGTTCAACTTAAAAAGCTGAGAAAAAGGCTGAGTTTGGTCTGTAATGTTTATTAAAGATACAATTACCAGTAATCATTTTATTTAATGGCACAATAAAACAATGCCACCATTGTTATTAGATTTTCTAAACATAATAATAAACCCTTTTTTCATTAGCAGCGTCCTCGTCACATAAGAGAGTCAGTCACTGCATATTATGCATTAATTTTATGGTGTGCTGTAACAACTGTTGCAATAAATTCCTATTTGGAGTGAAGACTCCTGTTTTTTCTGGTATATTCAGCTTTCTCTTTTTTAAAGTCAAAGACTTTTCTTTTGTTCCCTCACTGGCTTTTTTCTGCACAAATAAACTTTCTAAGACGTTTGTTTTTGTTAGCTTCACTAGCTTAAAGCCTTCAATTAAGTGGTCTGAACAACCATTTTAACAACGTAGCAAAAGTGTTTGACTCGACTTGACATGCCTCAAGAGTAAGTCAGAGATGGATGTGGTGGACGGAATGGGCACCTTTACAAAATGCACTTCCTTCAAATTCAAATAATGAATAAAGCTCCAAGAGGATCTCCATGTGACCCATGGACCGGTGCCTCCCGTCAGCCCGGAGATTGAGGACCACTGATTTTACTGACCCAAGAAAACAGTGACTGTTGGATCTGCAATGCCAGACACAGTAAACGCAAACTGAGCCAGGTCTGCTTCAATAATGTCACTAACATCTGCTGATTGGTTAGCAAGTCAAAGTTTTAAGTTGCAATTTTAAACACACATATTAACAATTTTAGGTTTTTGCTTCTCCTAATTAAAAGCACACTTAATGTGCCACAGTATCAGCATTTTTGTAAGTCCTCTGCAACATTTTAAAAAAACACCAGTTTATACCAACCGGATCACTGGACAAACTAAAATTACAGGAAATGTGAAGAGTTTAAAATAATAAAAGATACTCTTGTGGGTGTATGCTCCTGGTGTGGCCTCTCTGGTGGTTCTTTTCTTCATATCATGTCCTCCTGACCCCTGGATTACTGAATCATTGGGATGGCAGAGACCCCTGGCCCGCTCACCAGCAGCTCTCCCTCCTTTTCCCCAGGTGTATGATTCTACCCTCTACCCTCTGCATTCCAACCCCTCTTGCCTCAGTTTCACCATCAGGGACCAGTGCCTAAGATGGATAGTGAAGTGTAGCAACCCCCAGATGAACTGATTTATGGTACCTCATTTTCTTCTAGGCAGAGCAAATACCCCTGGGAGCACCCCCACCTAGAGGGCACTGGGGAGAGCTACCGTCTCAAATCCTGACAGCCCCGACTCCCAGTTCGCATTGATGCCAAGTACCAAACGGCTACTCTAGAATGGTTACCATCCGTCATGCAAGCAACCAGGGATCTTCCTTTTAGAGTGGAAACACAGAGCATGAACAATGAGACTTCCTCCCCTCCTCTCTCCCCCTCCTCACAGACATTGATCTGCTTTTGGAACTATTTATTATATCACCTCTGCTCAGACTGCTGTCAGGAGGTTGGTGAGAGACAATTTCAAACTATTATAAAATATTAACAATTTCAGGTGACTGAAAAAAAGGGTTTGGTTTCCATACTCATACACATCTATACTTTAGTCACAGGGAGTAGTAGTTCTAAGCACACGCTGCTAAAATAAAAAAATATGAACAACAGGAAATTAGAAAATGATGCTAGTTTTAGGAAAGTGAACAATAACAAAACTGTATAATAGCATTGTAATTAAATAGTAGAATAAAACTCTTCGGCATAGATAGAAGCCATCAAAATGGACAAGAAAGTTCCTCAAAACTTGCTTTGATTAATGTCATCAATGACTGAAGGGTTATTTTTTTTGTGTACAACCACACACATCCATCCATGTTCCAAACCTATTTAATCAGTTTTTTTAGGGTCAAGTAGTTGCTGGAGCCTATCCCAGCTCCTGTTGGGTGAGTGCGGGTACACCCTTTTTCAGGTCACCAGTCTTTCACATCGCACCACCTCAAATGTCCACACACAAATAGGCACAAAACTAAAATTTGTCCGCACAAACACACATGTTTAGTACTCAGGCACACTGCAAAAACAAACTAACTCACATCCACACATGAGAATAGTAACACCCTTACAGTGATTTCTAACTTCACAAAATTGGGTGAGAATTTAGAAGTGCAGCAAAAAAAAGTTTTGACAGTTTTGTCAGATTTAGACAACTTTTCTTACTTTGCTCCATTTTACTAAAGAGAAAAGTGTTGTGTTTGTCATTTAAAGCATGCTGATTTGAATGCTAAATGTAAAAGTAACCATAAGTGTTAAACAGAAAGCTAAGCTTAACAGAAAGCTAAATGTTTTGCATTTTCTGGTCCAAAGGGTGCACCAATACCAAAGGGTATTGGGCGAATTCTGCAAAACAGTCAGATGATGTAACATGACTACACTACCCAGAAGACCTAAAGGGGCTGAGAGGGAAGCAAATAGTCAGATGGGTTGATGGGAAGTTCTATACATTCCCTAAAGAACAATGTTGTTATTCATGTGTGCCAAATTTATCTGAAATAACCAGCCTGTGGAGAGAACCCCAACAGATAAGTCTTTTTTTTTTCAACAAATTCAGAGTAATGCTCAACATCAGGGACAAAGCTACAGGGGGACAAGGGGGCTTTTTTCTGTTTGTTTTGTTAAAGCACAGTGGGTATCCGCAACGATACGTTAGTCATAATTCTTCAATAATCCATCAAGCGGTGCGGCTTCTTTACCAAAGTTCTACTAAAACATTTTAACAAGTATCAGTTCAGAAAGCACAAACACAACTCACACATAAGGTACACTGCCAATTTTTGAAAAAAATAATATAAAAAAAAATTGAAGGATTTTGATGGCATATTATGATAAAACAAATATGATACATAAATTTTAAATCAAAATCTAAATCATTTAAAAATTCAATGTTTTTGAATATTAATATAACATGTAAATGTTGACTAAATCTACATGTATGCTGCTTTGTGATTGTGATGGTGCCCTGCAATTCATGCAATTCAAGGCACAAACAAAACCGTCAGGTGCGGCAGGTTCAATATCTTAGGCAATGACACTTTAGAATTGGAACCAAATCTGCAACCTTCCAATCAATCAAAGGTCAACCGCTCTACCTCAGCACCATAGTCGCCAGTAACAACAGTACTGGAAAGAAAAAAAGTAAAAGAAAGGAAAGGCCTGAACTCTAGACCTTTCTGCGAAGTGTGTCAGCTTCAATAGTCAGAGCCCAACAGACAGCCTGAAACCAGCCCCCAATTTTTTTTTTTTTCATTTTTAATCATTATTTTACTACGAGGTCCCATTAAGTTAAATAAATCTCTTTTGCAAAGGATACCTGGCCAAGTTAAAAGCTTAAAATGCATAGTCAGTAGTTTGAAGACCAAACTACAAACGTATAAACATTTACTGTCACTGTTCTTTTTATTTATATGTTTAAAAAAATATCAGATATATCTAATTCTGTTAAATTTTTGATAATTTCCACAGATTTCTATGGTAACTTCTATGTAATCTGTGCAAAAAATCCAGGAAAGAAGGAAAAAAGTAAGACAGATCAGTGGTAAGGAGGGGAAACACCACAGCAGGGATGAGGTAAAACAGAAATGGGATGTCTTAGCTGTCAGAGTCATAGCTGGAACTTTCCAGTTCCACCATAGGGTGCAGACAGGGTGTGATGCACTGTCCTTGAGTGGAGGTACCGGGAGAAGACCTTGAATTTTAATCACCATCAAACTCAAAGACCTATCTGAGCCACACAAAACACAACTGACAGGATTCAGCCATTTTGCAGAAAATTCAATTTTACATGGCAACAAACTATTTCAGACTATTTCTGCAAAGGCACTTGGGTGTTTGCAGTGCAGATTATTATTTGGATCGTTGATTCTGCAGGGTGTTTTTTTTAACTGAGGTACCTCTGTACTTTACTGCATTATAAAATGCAGTCTGTGACTACTGGAGACTCTGCTCAAGGCTTACAGTGGATGGGTGATTGTTGGAATACTTGTAGCCATTCGGCTTGAAGGCGTGATATTTGGAAACTCTCCATTCAGTCAACATGACAATAAGGGCCTTGTGTTAGCGGTGGATTTCAAGAATGTATTCAATTTGAATTTGTAGATGGGGTTCTTGGAGACCATACCTGCTCTGAAAAAATGGGACATGAATGGGACAGTATTATATCCAGGACCATGGGACCCCAAGTGTCTCATGCCAAATTCTTCCTGGTCTTACAATTCATAGTTTCACAAAATATTGCTATTATTGTTTTAGAGTGAGCAAGGCTAACACAACAAACAAAAACCTTTGAGGCTCCCTAAACCTGCCTTAAAAATGAAGAAGTTAAATACACATTCCAAAACTTAAGACCAAGTCCAATAAAATTAACGTTTTTTGTGTTTTTAACATGTGCTTGTGCATTTTACTCAGGACGAGGGACATAGAGAAAATTAAGATTAAAATAGTATTTTTTAGTATTTCTTTGTTTAAATTGTTGTGAATCAGGAGCAGAGAAAAAATACAGGCTTACACTGTGCCGACTGTGCCGCTCACATGTGAGAAGTGAATTTCTAGTAAACTCCCACCTCTCTGCAGAAACTATGTCCTAGAAACGACACAGGTTTTTTTATTTGGGCTATAATGGCATCATAATAATTAAAAGACCACTGGTCACGCTTTGAAAATAGATCAAAGTTGATAGGAGTGGGACTTTGAAATAAAACAGAACGGAAGAACAGAAAAAAATGAGGTCTTACTTATTCTTACTTACTTATACTTACTTACTTATACTTACTTACTTATACTAACCCTAACCCGTCAGAATCCAAAACCCAGCTAATACATATTGGCTTTTACAAAGTCCACAAAAAAAAACACGTTCTGGGTCAATGTTGGGAGCAGCTGAATCAAGAAAAGGTGAAACAGGAGGCAGCAGGTGTTTAAATGGGCTTCTAGTTCGATTCCTATAACTATCAGGCAATTATGACTTAAATTGCACCTGCCACTCAGAACAACACACAACTGTAAAATGATTTGTAAAGATAAACACATTAACAGACAATGATACAAATGTCCCTGGATCACAACAACAGCCTGTAACTTAAGTGTGGCCAAGCTGGGCTGATTTCAAGGTCACATGAAGCAATTATACCCATATATTTTCCCTATGGGTCCTAAATGTATTCACCCCAAAAAGGTTCCCATTTTATTGAATTGACCTAGAACACATGTTTGCCCATTTTCAACAAATGTGTACTTCTGATCCAGGTAGCCCGGCAATAACATAATGAGTAAATGTACCCAAGTCCACTACACACAGCAGGATGAGTCACAACAAAGTATCAACACAGGGACACTGAGGATGTCACTAAGAAAACAGGACACAACACATCATTGATGAACCAGTGGTAGTTTTCAAGTTTACTTTGCATAGCTAGTCAACAGCTGCCTCCTTCACAGTGTAGCTTTTTCCTTTTTTTAAATATCGGCTTCTCTTGACAATACGCTGTCGGGTGACAGCCCTTCAATCAGCTGATCCGCTCCAGCGGTCCCACCTCACAGCTGATCGAGTCGCTGAAAGAGAGAACAGAAAGACAAAAAGAAATAAACGGGAAGAACTGGAAATGCCATAACAATCACATTTAGTGATAGGTAATGACAATTTTTTATCCAGGATATTTTGTAATTAATGATAAATCTGCTAAAGATTTTGTGGTTTGATCCTCTCAGTTCAGAATACATCATATGCTCAAAGCCAGGAATGAATGGAATTGTTTCCTCACGTCAATAAAGCTTATACGATCATAGTAGTAGGTTTAAAGGTTGTCATCTGGACTTGGTTTTTAAAGTTGAAGACATTTCACGTCTTATCCAAAAGGCTTTGTCAATTCTGAATTAGCTTTTAAAAGAGCTGGTTTATATGTGCGGAGCTGACCCCTCTTGATGAGAGAGTAGCGGCAATTATTGGGGAATCCCTTTTACGTGGAGTGATGACTGAGGCGGGGGGACACCGACGCGCCAGATGCACCGGGTGACACACCCGCAAAAGCTCCAACAGGACGGCTCGAGGAAGTGGGACCGGCTCATAAGACACTCGTCCTCGTTTGCCAGCAAGTCTTCTTGCTGTCTAAAGATGCGTTCACGCCGAATTCTTCCATTTGCCACATCTTCTAAGAGCGCAAGATCAGCCATTGTGCGTCATTACGCATTGTGATGGGGCATTTTATTTCCATCCATTTAATTACATCTGACAAGCTACAGATGTCGGTAATAATCCATGTGGAAATGGGAAATTGTTCAGCGCAAATGTAATTTCTTGTTGCTTTCTAAATGGTTGAGACATACGCCAGACATTGTTTTATCAAAAAGAAAACAAACTAAAGGCACATGCATGAATACCATAATTCTGTAGCTTATGAAGAAATGTTTTACTGTGAAAACAACTTTCCCCAGTGGACAATTAATACGTCTGTCTGTCTGTCTGTTTGTCTGTCTGATTCGCACGCATCTGGCGGCGCGTGCACATGCAGCGGCTCAACTCTCCCCTACATTCAGTGTTTTTTGGCTTTTCTTTTGGCTTTATCTTTTTGGGTTTCAAGGATTTATTGTTTTTAAAAGAATGTATTTTTTAAGTCGTTTATTTATTATTTTATATGCTGCTTGCACTGTGGGGTGAGAGGAAAGCAATTTCATCTGTGCTGTATGTCTTACGGATGCAGCATATTTGACAATAAAGCTGACTTTGACTTTGACTTTGACTATATCTGCTCCTCCAGACGGACACACTGAGGAGAATATCAGTTTTGTACATTATTTCGTTCTGTTAACTATATTATTTATGAGGATGAATTGCACAACATGCCAATATTGCAGAACATAGTTCACTTTTCTTTTTGCAAATATGTGTTCATTTGAATTTCTGTTGTAATTTTCGTTTGATTTTTTTTTGTTTGTTTCACTGCTGATCGAAACGGGTGTTCATGTAGCTGTTAATTGTAAGACTTGCTTTGTGAAGTCTTCATGTTATTTATGAGAGGCAGTATTGTCATTGTCACTTTCACGTGTTTCTTCCATCTGCTGACGGTGTCGCCGTTTCTCATTTCACCCGTTTTTGTGCGTACGCCTGGGTCAGAGCTTGCGTGAAGGACGGCACATTTTCCCGTCAAGTTTGCTTTTTATAAATCTCAACTATTGCGTAGAGAGTGGCGTACGCCTTCTTTTGTGCGTACGCAACGTTTATAAATGAGGCCCCAGATGTTAAACCTTTACACCTACTACTATGATTGAATCAACCTGGATGAAGGAGGGTCTTCATAGACAAAGTTTTTTTGAATTGAAATGTGAGCCAAGCTAAAAATGTTGCTACTGCAACCTCACTTCACCCCTGTCATAGAACTTGAATGTGACCCCGGCCCCCCATCAAAATGGACAATTTGACATAAAGGTTAGGTAAGGGAAAAAGGATAGGTAAGAAAAACATTGATTCAGAATGCAGGGTATTTAACCTGGGAAGTTGAGAGAGAGCAAACATTGGTTTCTACTAGGCTATCCTCCTGAAAACCTCCAAAATTGGATCATTAGGAAAGAACACAAAAACCTTAAGAGACTGCTCATATGAGTCATTTAAGAGATTCTGCTCTTACAACTGAAGTCGATCATTTACCTGAGATTGTGCAACAGAAGCTTTATTTCTCTGAACAAGCCACAGAGCTTTATTTGGTTATTATTGATTTTCTAAAATCTAAAATACTGTTACTTTAGATTTCCTGACTTTTTATGTAAAGAACCCAGAGAGGGTTATTTGTTTTTTTAACTGCTTTCATAAAGAGTCTTATTATATATTTGCTGATTACTGTTTTTTTTTTTTTTGGTGAAGAACCCAGAGAGGATTATTTGATATCAGATTGGGTTATTAATATTTGTTTATGTGTCGCTTTCAGTTTACATTTAGGCACCCCTGCAATCGTCACACTTTTTCTGTTTCAAACTGACCCTGGCCCCCGATCAGAGAATGGAAACGTCAAGTGGCCCTTGCTGGAAAAAGTTTGGGGACCCCTGCTGGAGAGGACTTTGGGAAACATTCTACTCGCACAGGATCCTGGAAGAGATTTCATGGCAAATTACAAACTTGGTTAAGATTTTACATCTCTTGGTTGGCCTAGCAACACCTCTAAGTTCGAAGAGATGAACAAGAAGAGGGATGTTTGCTTGTCTTTTAGGAGATTATATGCTTCAGAACGCAATGCCAGAGATCAGGCGAGATGGACAGAAATGCTAATCATTACAACTTTTATCATAATGCATCAGATTTTGTTGTTTTATTAATTTATAGACTCATAAATCATTTATCATTAGAGTTTTGTTCTAAAAATAACCTGTGATAGCTGCAAAGTGGTTATCTTCATTTCTTTTGCAATTATTTTAGTTGTTTTTAAGGCAGAAAAATCCGTCAACACATACTTTATACATTTTTCTCAGTCAGACAAACATTTTCATTCTTTTCTCTTTTTTTAAACTTTTAAACTGTAAGGGTATAGTCAGACTGGACTCATTTGATTCAGTTGAACAGAACGGGAGTTTGTTACCGGAACAAGTCCGAATGCACCCAAGTGGACCCTGGTCCCGGAACAGGAACTGCTCTCAGACTCATCTTTTGAGGTGGTCTCAGTTCGTTTCCAGTCGGACTGAGGTCTGGTTCGCTCTGAGTTTCCTCAGTCTCGCAGTGGAACAAACTGTATTTTTTGTCTGCTCCTGAAGAACTACACTAAAACTGCCACCATAGCCAGGCATTGCAGAGTAAGAAGGAACCGTAAGCCGCAGACAAACGTGGAGCAGTGATGAAACACAGCAACTCTTTGAAAATGGGTCGAATAAATGCAAACTCATTAAAACATCTTTTAACAATATATACATTCCAATCTAAATACACCCTAAAACCTCGTAGAAAAGTAGGTCCAGTATTACAGAATGAAAACAAAGATTTGCTACAGATCAAAGATTTATGTAAATTTGGCAAACTGAACACAGTCTATGCAGTAGACATCCCACAGGGCAGTTAGGATGCAGAACACAATGCGGTGCCAAAAATAGAAAAGAGCATGCAAAACTGGACAAAAGAAATCCTCCAGACCGTGAAAGGTGAACCGTGTTATAGCGAGGGTCCACTGTATATCACTTAAACAGCTGTATTTACAATGCAGACTAGCTTTCTTTTAAAACAAACAAACAACAACAACTCCTGAGGTCTAATTGTAAAACTAGTACATAAAAAAACATAAAATAGTGACAGGGATGGTACCTCATTAGCAAACAGTAGCTTTAGAGTCAAATTTAGATAAATATGAGAAAAATAGATACATTTCTGAAGAAGCACTGGTGTCTTACTGCTTCACAAAGAAGGTCTTAATGGGGGTGAGGTCATAAGCCTTAGACCCGTGGGTCGCTGCACTGCCAGAAGCTTAGAGCCTTTAGGCATCACTGAACAGCAATGCAAAGTAGACTTAATGGATTATAACTGGCAAAGATTACTAAAAGAAATCAACAAAAGCCTCCCAAAACAGCAGAACACGGAGAAATAAAATAAACAATAGATCAAGTCTCCATGGAACAGTCAGCTAGTATTTGTCTACACAGTTGAAATACTTCATATTCTTCATTCTCTCTTTTGATTTCCAGCACTTATATTTCCTTGAAATAAGATCTCAGCGGGCCATTTGTGAGTACACAGACGAAAATTGACAGTATGCGAAAGACAATAAGGGAAGGATCTGTGGTGCTGTTGTCTGTGTTCTCTGCCTTCTGAAAGTGTTATTTCAATTAAAAAGCGGATAAACTGCTGATTAATTCAGCACACTTCCCAATTACACATCAAACAGGCCTCCTGGGGGCTGCAAAGCCCTGAAGATGGCAGATGCCATGCACACATTCAGGCATATTTCATATGGCCATGAAATATTGAGCTGGTGTGTGGCGTTGAAGTACCCCTGGGTGTCTGTTGTGTTGGGGCTGTATGTAAATCTGGTTATGACACCCTTTGCTTAGCAGGAGACTGATATCTGGGACATACTTGGTACAGGGTAGAGGAAAAATGATGCAATCTGAGGCCAAGATGTTCCAGAGAAGTTGCATCTTGAGTTCTGCTGGCTGCAAACAAGCAACTTTGGTGAACCAACCTGTTTATTGTGAACTCTTCAGAATAAAGTGAGTGAGTTTGCAAAAAAAGGTGGTCTGCAATTTGATTTGAACAATTCCGAAGTGACATTTCCTTTGATAATACCCTTTAAATAAGTTGTAGAACAAACAAACAGTATATGATTATTTCTTAAGCACAACACAGGAATGAGTCAACATTTTGACAGCACACGTATTCCCTTTGCTGGGATTGTGAGAAAATCTACATCAGCTTTTTAGTTATGAGATCTTTTGATATCACCACATTCTTAATATTCAAAATAAATGCAGCTAAAATATGGAAATTGATTATTGTAATGTTAAAATCAATTATATTTTGAGTTTAAAATAATAATTAAAAAAACAGTGTAGTAGATAAAAGTGATGCAGATAAAGTTGATACAATAGACGACACAGTAAGTTGCGACTGGTCATAAAGTGGTTTTTAACCAGGTACTAGAACTTCATCATAAAACAAAAAACACAGATAATTGTTGAAAAATAAATATCATAAAATGATTTTTATAAAGGAAAATGTTTTGAAGACAGCATGGGGAACTCCTTAAGACTGTTTTTTCCAGAATCGTTCATCTAAATCATAAAACAGTTTTCTGGTGCGTCAGGTTTTGAAATTTACGGGTTAAATAATTTAACTAAATAATTAGCACTTCTAAAAAAGTTAGATGATGCATACCGTGTTTTTTGGACTATAAATCACTCCGGACTAGAAGTCACAACAGCCAGAAAATGGATAATAAAGAGGAAGAAACCATATTTACAGTAGGTAGTACTGGAGTAGAAGTTGCACATGGGAGAAATTTAAGCCCGGTGTAAGACTGAGTGGCATTTCTTTTTCTGCTTTGTCAGTGGCAAATACTGAGACACACACCTCATGTACAGTTCTCTCTAGCAGATCATGCTATTTATTTTAAAAACTGTACATAAGTCGCACCTGAAATAGCCATGATTAGTTCCTTTGTATTAGTTGTTCTGTCTCTCTTGACGCTTATTTCATATCATCCATTCGTTTTATTTAGACTTTGCTCTTCATGGAAGACTCAAATCAGACAGCGGTGAAAGCTGCTGATTCACTACAGATATTTTATATTTTCAGATATATTTGGCCATATCCGAATTCATCCCCTACCCCTACTGCTTCTCCCTATCCTTACATTAAGCCCTCCATACAGAGAGTTATGTAAAAATAGTGTCTTCGAATTTAGATGTTACTCCCACACGATTACGTCATCAATAATCACTAGGGATGTGTATTGGCAAGAGTCTGGCGATACGATACGTATAGCAATAGGCGTCCCACAATACGATAAGTATCCAGATATTGTACCGGAACACTTTTTTAAAGTATGACTTAGAAAAAGAACTCTACCTGAATATCAATATGTTCTTCATTGTAATGAAACTGTTAAATTCAATTTATGTAATGATCACAATGTTAAGAACTGCAACCGTATCTCATATACAAGTTGCTTTTACTTAAGCAAATTCATTGTGCTTTTATTTTGGTAACTTAAAATAAAGGAAGGGAACAGTCCACATTGTCTGATTTCACAACAAAATAGTTTTCAGTATACGAAAAAAAAAATAGAATGAATGTGCCTTAACCAATAAGGTTCTAAAAGTATGACTGGGGAAATAAAGTGCTGTTTATTTTCAATATTGCTTAATGTAGCTTCTCCAGTACTTTTAAACGGTTCAGGAGCCTGAATGGTGCTTCAAAAATAAAGGGAAAAAAACAAAACACAAATTCTTTCCAGAAACAATAAGAGCGTTTTATTGTAGCTAAGATGCTTTATTTTGGTGACCGTCTGCACTACACCGCTGCAGCCCCGCTTTCTCACACGCAGAAGTGAGCACGTATTTTAATGGGCATCGCCACAACGTTGTTTTTTTTTTTAGAGTGTTGTACACATCACTGTGATCCATCAGGTCGCTAAACTAGAGTCTATAGCTGTGAGGTTCTGCAGAACTTTGGCCCACTTTGCCGACAGCATTTTGGCTAAAGCGCCGTGATTAGCCGCTGCAAAGCTGCAGTGCTTCACTCGTTATTATCTGAGCCGCTGCAAAGCACCACAATCTGCGTTTTTATATGATACTGACAGCACCGTGGCACAGAGCTTCAGTTTGGTACCCATGCCAAGTAAAAACTATGTGGTGCATGTCTCATAGCAAGAAAACAAGCTGCTTCACTGAGATCTTGTAGTTGTTTTGTGTAGAGCTGCTCAAAGAAGCTCCATGTGCTCTGCTGCCAACTAGTGTTTAAGCGATTTAAGTGGAAAACAAGAGTCAGAAACTAAAGGACGATCATAAATTATGAAATAAATAAATAGCATTTTGAATCGAGTATTGCCAAATCAACTATTGCGATATATCGCAGAAACAATGTTTTCGAACACTGCTTATAATCAACAGTAAGCTACTTCAGCACGGACCTGCTAGTGCTCGGAAAATACATGTACACTTTGTTTTTATAACTTTTAAAAGGCCGTGCTAAAACAAAAAGTCAGTGCTTACATTTACATGTAAACTTTTGAGCATCAGAGCACACCCACATAAAAAACAGGTTAGGAGACCACTACTGCTCCAAATGCCCCTGCATTGGGAGGGGTAAGGAGAAACTGGAGGGATTTCTTTAACATTTAACTAAATACTTTGATTAGAAAACATATTTGTTCCAAAAGTAGTAAAAAAAAACATTTATTTTTGGTAATAATAAAAACAAAAAATTCTTGAAAAATGTTAGATTTAGGTTGTTGGTTGTACAGCACAGTAGCTGTTAGCTTGACTCAGTCATTAGATTTTCCCTGCAAATTAATATGATGTTGATGTGTGTCTTTAACTTTTGAACCACCCAAAGAAACAAAGAAAGTCCAATAAATCAACGTTTCATTTAGGAAATTATAGGTCAGGTTGTTTAAATTCTCTTTAATTCTAATTAGCTTTTATTATAGGCTTCAATATCCATCAAAATCAACCCATCTTTACTATACCATGATACGGTTCCCTCTTCACAGTAAAGCACTGCCAGCCTTCCCTCCCTTCCTGCATCCATAACTCATTTAAGTGTAAAAGCAAACAAAGAGCTGTAATAGCCCTCTGGACAGGAGTTTGCCTGGTCCAGTTATATGATGCTGCTGTTCTTGTGCTGTGCCTCCTCCCAAACGAGCCTGCGGCACTTTGTAACCACCGCTCTGCGTCCCAAAAGACAGCAGACCAATAGTTGCTGAAATCCAGTGTGACCGTAACACATAAATCATCTTTTAAGCACAGGGAAGAACAGGTGTGGGCATAAACAGTGTCGACGCTGCTTTCTCAGTGATGTAAATAATTTATCAAACCTACACACACACACAAACACACACACACACACGGCACTGTTTATTCCGTCCCAGTCAGTGTAATCCTCAGACGCCATTTTAGCGGAGGGCTTGTCAAGACATGCACACATACTGGTCAGTGTTTTAGAGGCGGCCCTGTCTGTCGCTGTAATGAATCCCACTGTGATCACTCTGGCAGTTGTGGTCATCACTCTCTGACCAGCACACAAACAGATGCATGCGCATGCAGACTCCCTCTGCATGAACACACACATGCACACACACAGCAGAGGTCCTGCTGACTCTCTGCTCATTCATCATGCGACCCCTCATGGAGTTGCTTGTGGGAGTGTGGGGATGCAGTGAAGATGTAAGTGACTGAAGACGAGAAGGAGGTTTGGTGGGGGTTTAGAGGAGGAGTCTCAGGGCCTGGGTGAGAGTAGAGGAGGTTACCACAGTAGAGGCTGTCTCACAAACCCATACTGCCTGGAATGACTCGTCGCAAATGTGAAGAAAACAGGGTTCTGGACAGAGTGATACCGGATCCACTTTGGTTGTGGCCCCGAAGAGCAATGCTATAAATTCTTCCTTTCTTTATTCCTGACATTTTTTCAATGGGCGCTTCTTTACTCGCCAGCAACTAAACATTTGCCTCCCCAAAAGCGTTAAGTGCATATCTAAATAGTTGATGAGCACTAAGCTGTTGGGGGATAATGTCGCCAGCGGCGCCTCATTGAATGTTGCCTCGCAGATGCCCAGTGGGACTGCTTTAAACAACCTGGCACCCCGTTGCTCGGCAGCCTTGGAAAGGAGACGGTTCCAAGCCCAGCAGGTCTTTCACCTCCCAAATTTTTAAAAAATAATTATCAGAGGACACAACTGTGTTTCTCAGTGACGGAGGTAAAGTACACATAAAACGGATCAGTGCAGAGAGTTTCTGAGATTTAACAAGGCTTCCCTGGTGATCATGTTTCCCTTCAACCAGATTTGACAGCTTCTGTAGTGATTTCTAGTATTTCAGAGGCTTCAAAAGCAGAAGTGAGGGATGCCTGCTGTCAGTTGAAGTCACCTTCAATTTAAATTTCCCAAAGAAAACGTCTTAATTTGTCAAACTCAGGCTCATAAACACCTGTAACCTTATTACAAAACTTTATTAAATATTGAAGACTATTAATTCATTCCAAAATGTAACGTATTTACCTACAAGTTTCAGTAAACTTTAAACGACATCAAGCATGAGCCGCCAACTATAAAAGCCCAGCCTGTCAAAATTAACTCAATTTTATTAGATTTAGCTAACTTCATGACAGTTGTATTGTCATTACATTTGATTTTCAGTGACAACAAAAATTTTAATAGGTGTTAGTTAAAAAAAAAGGCAAAATTATACTCTTATACGTTAAGATAAATGCTGAACAAAATTACCAATTGTAATGTAAAAAATTAGGTTTAGCGGTTCAGTTTAGTAACAACAAAGGTAATCAAAGATAAGATAAAAATTCAGAATGTTAATTTTAAATATATTTCTAACTCAATTTTGACCATTAAAACAATGATTATAATAAACTAATACGTCTAAATGGCTAAAACTTGATAAATATAAGTGAAATCTAAAGGTTAATTAGGACATCTAATTCTAAATGTTAAACATTAACCTAATTTGTAATGTACTTTAAAACAATACATTCAAACTTGTATGTGAAGCTAAATGCAAATGGTCACATAAATGTAACTTTCAAAAGATTATTGGAAAATATATAATGTTAACATAAAGTCTAAATGCTGTGTCGAAATACAATTGTTTGACAAATGCATTCATTTGGCCACGCCCATTGAAAGAGTCACAATGCTTTGAACTCTGAGCCACGCCCACACAAACCAGACAACTCTTTTAATGAATTGTAAGGTGGAATCTGTTGATTAATACATTCCAATAAGAAACAAAAATTGTAGCTGACATTGCAAGGGCCTCTTCTTTTCTGCCGATACCCACAGTCCAGAGAGTTGGGGAGGGTCTGCACTCACAGAGGGATCCTGTGATGGGCGTGGTCTGATTAACGTCATTTTAAAACATTTAAATATACTTACATTTAATGCTCACTTATAACACTTAGAATTTCCATTTACAACTATTTTGACACGGCATAAACATCTGCATATAAATTAAAACTTAGAAAGAACATACATCTCAGATTTATATTTAAGTAACACTTAAGTTCAGGTTTAACAGTATCATGCATAGATAAACTCTACAAGTTAGTATATATGTTAAACAGGTAGATTAACATTGGCTGATTTGCATTTAACATTGAACATTTAGGTTAGGTTAAACCTTTAAATGTCATTTTGAATGGTTACATTAATAATCAGCATTAAGATTAAATATTCATATAGACTTTTAGATATATTGCTTAAATATAAAATGACCAAAATGATTCAGCATTTAGATGAATATTACAATGTAATATTTAGATGATATGTTCAATTACATTTTGACATGATTTGCAAAAGTACTCAGTATTTTCTGATAACATATTTTTAAACTTAGCATTTATAAACCAGCACAATTTTTACTAAAACTTTACGAATACTTTACTAATACTTTTATTTGCAATCAATGTCATCTAAATGTGATTTAAAAAAATGGCAAAGGTGAGAAAACTTGCCTCAAATAAGTGTGCTATCCAAACCTGTTCTGTCTTCTTTAGTCGCAATGGATGCTGGAGCCTTTCCCAGTCATTTTTGGGCAACGGACAGATGATAGAATTTGCTATAAAGCCATTCAAGTATTTTTTTCACATGTCTGTTGCGTCCGTTTTTTAATACCAACCGAACGTCCGCTGGAAAGTGTTTTGAAACTGCTTTTGTTCTTAAGTTTAAAGGGGGTTAGGTTCACCGGCGGGAATTCATAAAAGCGCTTCCTAGCAAGTCGCTGCTTACCATAACATATTACCAACGGTGAGAGTAAATCCCATTTTACTTTATCTGTGCAACACTGAAATAAATAGGCTTCAACAGAGGCCTGTGAGCATGAAATATGCCTTTAACAGGATTCATTTATTTTGTCCTGATAGACTGAAACAGAGCAGCGGCTTGATGACAAAATCTGCTTATACAAAGTATTGATGTTTCAAGTGTATGCTTTGCAGCTGCTCCCCCTGCTTGTGTGTGAGCATGCATTTAAAAGTACGTTACAGTGTAGCCTCATCCTCCTCCAGAGGACCAAAAGTTGATGTTTGCACTGTGGCGGTGCAGAAACGAAGGAGCTGGCTTGTCCACATTTGATGTCTCTTGAAGGCGTTTTGTTGTTGCTCAACCCTGCACCCCGGGGACCATTAAGCTGAAAATAATTGGCTCTGAACCTCCTCCCTTCATCGATCCTTTAGAGTCAGTGAACTCTTGAAGACACTAGCTGCAGCATATACTGAGTCGGAAAAAAGAAACTCATGGACACACAAGCCGACATGAGAGAGGGAAAGGTGTGAGAGGCGAGGACAGAAAAGCAGCTCCATGGCAAATAAAACACTGACAGACAGCTGCTCAATACAAAGAACCTCATTTCCTGAACATAGATGTGTCAGATCAGTTTAAAGTAAGCACAATTTCCTGATTTTTTTCCTTTTCATATTTTTAATTTTCCACTAAAGCATTGTCTCTAACATGCTTGAGCCCCTGGCAGAAGTCATCACTGGCCCCACATCTTCTGCATACCTTTCAGAGTAGGGACCAACCACCGGCCAACAGAGGGAGCTCATGGTATTCATAATACCTGTAGTCATGCTCACTGGAGCCAC
Organism: Oryzias curvinotus; assembly: GCA_023969325.1. Lineage (NCBI taxonomy): Eukaryota > Metazoa > Chordata > Actinopteri > Beloniformes > Adrianichthyidae > Oryzias > Oryzias curvinotus. The sequence continues at coordinate 7,122,031 of CM043714.1, forward strand.
CTAACCATCTGAATGAGATCCTTAATGTTACACAGATTTTTTTCTTTGTCAAGAATGTTAATCTGCTGAAATAAAATCCCATTGTTAAGAATGATTTAATCAAATGTTTAGCTTCCATTCGTTGTCACGACAGTTTTATTTATAGGGACTTTTATTCTGATATTCTTACATTAACAGAACAATCCCACTTTATAATTGTGGGGAACTTCAAAGCAATGGTTTAAGCTTAAAGGACTCAGAATTTCAACTGTAAATGTACACAACTTAAGTTGCGCAAATGTTTTTAAAGTTTTAAATTTTTCTGCCAATAAAATCAAACAAAGTCTGACAAGCCTACCATTCCTACAGCTAAGGTGTAGAAGGAAAGTGCGGCTAGAAAATATGAAAATGTTTATTAATTTGGTCTATGAGATAAATGTTTCACCTAACCCTAAAAAAAGAAGTGTTGTTTATGATTTACACAACATTCTGAATTAATAACTAGATATTATTATGAAGGAAACATTGGGCATTCTACAGAAAAAAAAAACATGGGGAAAAAAATGAAGAAATGGACCTTGAAACTACACAATGAGCCAAGCATGTAAACAAAGGGACGCATACAGTTAAACAGAAAAATAAAAAGCACAAAAACAGAACCAGGAGACCCCAATCGAGGGATCCATAGATTGATTTTCTTTAGAAGAAGCAACTATCTGCCAAAAAAAACAAAAAAAAAACATGAAGTGTTAATAAATATTTAAATAATTAGGTATTTAGACAAAGACTTTCAGTGCATTTATTCCTACTCTGTTTGCAGCTTATTGTAGAAATTTACAGTGAAAACAGCTCATTGTGATTCTAACATTTTGAAAACATAAAAAACCCATGAAGGTTGCTTTTTTAATACAAGCAAAGTAACTTTGCTTCTCTGCTGGTGATATACTAACAAATTGGACCACTAATGACAGCACTCAGAAGGTAAATACCAACACTTTGGGAAAGGCTAGAAGTGCAGTGGAAAGGCCGACACGACTCTTTGTACGCATTTTCCTATTTTAGGTTGAGCAGGCAACGCAAAGTTCTCTAAACCAAGACTTAAGCTAGAGCTTGACTTAACAGCCATGGCATTCATCCTCAATTACCACCCTCAATCTTCATATAGTCAGGTCTAGATTTAATTAAATCTGTATCCATCTGTCTTCATCATTTGTGTGCTTGCTGGATGAGTCCACAGTGTCGAGAAAGCTATCATCAATACAAGAGAATGAAGGCTGCTCTCTGTTAAGAATTGATGGCCACAGAGGACACAAGGAGGGGTGTTCATCTTCACTCCGTCTTCTTTTCTGGCCTTTGCAAAGCAGAGTAGTTCATCACTATGAACACGGACTATATTTACATACCTTGTCTATCCATAACATGACACCAAAGTAATTAGATCTCTTCGTTTTCATACTTCAGAGATGACATGAATAGTAATTCTGTATCCCAAACATTGAAAATAGGTCAGGTATAATTCAATTTGTTTATCGTATTTTCTCCCATTAAGTGTAATCATATAAGTAGTGGGTTACAGCCCTGTGACAGAGTCCTCCACCACTGATGAACCATCACATTAATTGAAGTTAATGGGCAGAGTGAAGAGCAACGGGGTGGGAGAGCGAACAGAGGAGGGAGTCTGCACGGATGAATGCATCGCATGACTGGCAACGGGAGGGCCGAGTTCACGTTCCCGGTGCTCCCATAGTCAGAACGGGAGGGCAGGCCGGGGGATTAAAAACAAAAAATGTCCCACATACGACATTTACCCGTGCTTACTCAGAACGTGATACAAACCTCCCAGCAATGTGTGGAAAACTGTATTTACAACTATAGTATAAAAAAAAATCAAGAAATCGACATGATAGGTTGGCAGCTTTCTAAGCACACCTTATAGGTGGAATTAATCACATTTACTGCAAATTAAGAGGAAAACAAACACACCCCGTCTATAAACAAGTCAAACTTGAACTCCGGACGCGGAGAAAAGCAGCAGCCACTCTGGCGGACTGGAAAACCAACACTAAAGAGTCTTGGATTGTTCAGGGTTCCATCGCCATAATGTGGTTCACCTTTCATGGTCTGGTCTTTCATGGTGTTTCGCCGATTTCTTTCAGCACAATTTTGCATTATTTTTAAAAGGGTTCTAACAGTGTATTGAATTCTGCATCCTGATTGGCAAATGTGTTCAGTTTGTCATATCTGCACAATCTTTGTATTCATTCTGTAATACTGGACTTATTTATCAATAAAAGTTTGAACTCTGAGACTTTAGATAAGAGGAAAAAGTGTGAAAATGTTTATTTTTGTCTAAGAAAAGTGTAGAAACTGTGTATGTAGGAAATTTACAGCCTTGAAACATCCACTTCATCTATCGTTTGTTATTTATGGAACATAACCACTGCGATAAACGAGGGAACACCGTGTGATGCTTTTTATGAAACAGAGAACATAGCTGTGAACAATAGACAGCATAATGAAGGACCTCTGCAGAAAAGATGCCCTTTAAAGACCAGCTGGGTGGCTTTCACTCTTCTGCTAAGTTTTGGAGGATTTGATAAAACCTGCAGCACGTCAAGACTACAACTATCACCATCAACCTTGCAGACAAGCTGCCAGATAAGAAAAATGTCTTTTTCTCCCACTTTAAAACTGATAATCACAGCACAGAAATCTTGATAAACAAAAAAAGAATTGGAAGAAACTTTCCTCTTCCCATCTTTTGTTAGATCATGAGTCCAGGTTGTCACATTCACAAATTACTTTTTACTGTTTAGAAGATTTTTCTTCTAAACAACTCATTTTGTCATAACATGTGACCTGTCGAAGGGAAAACTTTTAAAAGAGCTCAAAAAATGATCGGAGTGGGACTTTAAGTGCATTAATCTGACCTAAAGTAACAAATAAGATTAGATACGAGTTTTTGCAATTTTGGAGTAACTGGAGCAAACAATGTAATTGTGGGCAAATGTTTTGAGACTCTGAGATGACAGGTGACACAAGAAGAAAACTCCTGGTGAGTCACTAATTGGGATATCTGTTTCATTGACCATGAAAATTCTATTTTCAGACTTTGCTTGAGGTGTTGAAAGTTAAAAGCATTTCTGCAACTGCAGGAGGTGTCATGCTGTACACACTCATTTTGCTCTTCTACAGGCTCCTGCCAGAGTGAGGAAGAGGAATGCTGCTGCCATAACCCTTACTGACAGAAATCTCAGGAAGCACCAACACATACAACAATCAATATGCCAACTTCACACAAAGAGCATGTAGGGAGTCAGACTTCACGAGGAATCTTGTATCAAAAGCTCAAGTATGGGTTGCCCCCTCTTTCACGGTAACATTGCTTCATCTAAGCAAGAAGACATAAAAGAAGAAGAAGAATGCTATGACAAGCTATAGACAAATAGACGTTAACCCCTGACAGACTGAGATGGTGGTATTACTGATTAATTGAGAGTGAGAGCTCCTATCTTCTATTCACAGTAGGCTATGCAGAGTATCCTGGTGGCTCTGACACTCAGCCTCAAACTTTGTGTCATTTGTGTGTGTTTCAGTGTGTGTGTCTCTATAAATGTAAGAAACAATTTAGGTTTTCAAAAGGAGGATGTTTCTATCGGTCTCTTAGTCTTTAATTGATGTAGCCTAGAATCAGCACTGAGGTTGGAGATGTCATTCACAGTGAAGAGAAAAATGATACTCAGCTTGTAACCAACAGGAGAAAAAATGTCATGTCGAAGTAATCATTTTTTTCATCATGAAGTGCTTACACAATGCAAGGATCAGAATATTATTTAACAGATTTCAAAATTATACTTTTTTATACGAAACAACAAAAAGTTCCTGGACTGACAACCTGTCCAGGATGTCCCCTGCCTTCGCCCATGAGTGGCCAGGATAGGCTCCAGCAACCCGTGACCCTGAAAGGGACAAAACGGATTTAGAAGATGAATGAAAAAGGAGAGGCTAAGCAGTTAAACTGATTAGGCACTTTTCAAGTTTAACTCTGTTGTGGCAGCTCTCTACAGACAAATGAACAGAAGTACCTTTTACTTAGAGCTTTAGAAGTGCTTTACTGCTGCATTTTTAGTGGTAAAATATAATGGACCTAGCCAGCAGGACTGTTGACACGTCTAAAGACTAGATACACTAGCTAATATATGCATTAAATAAATGTTGAGATAATTGCAATTCATCTATTTTGCTGATCAATATATTCAGTCAAGTTTCCAGAAAAAGCCTGTAGAATGCTTTGATATCTATTCAACCACTGGAGCTCTAGATGGGAACCTGCATAGCCACTCAGCTGTGGTGGGGCTGGTCCCCCCCCCCTGTGATGCTGCATTTGCCTGGCTATGCTGCTATTCACAGAGAGGGAGGTTCCAAATATTATTAACGTCATTAACAAACATCCTGTTTTTGTGCTCAGCCTATTTCCTATTTTTCATTGTCTTTCCTCATCATTAAGGGGTTGGTAGATGTGAAAGGGGTGGGGGGCTTGTGTGTAGGTATGGGGAGGGGGTTCTTTTAATTTTCATGCTTGTTTCTATATTATTGGTTTTGTTTTAATGTAAAGCACTTTATGTTATGCTTTCATAGGAAAAGTGCTATATAAATAAAGTTTGATTTGATTTGATATATATTCATCTAACACCTAAAGTTCCATGAAGTCACTTGCAAGAATTAGTGGATTAAAAAATGCCCTCCTTCTATACTAATTACATTCAAGTTTCTCATTCAACACTCTATCAAAACAAAGGACAGCTAAATACATATGTAGGAGTACATCTGCTGCACCCCTCAGAGCGAATGGTTATTAGTGTAGTTCATGTACAGTAACCTTTCTGCAGCAAGGCCACGCAAAGTTCAGTAGGTTGCTGTCAGCGACATGTGGGGCCATCAGGGTCCCTGCATTGTTGACTTGACCTGCTCTTCCCATGCACACACCCCAGGATGACCTCTCCAAATTAATTACCCATGTCACTCAGTCACTCTACTTTGTCCTCACCCAGCCAACATCACTGCTGTTAGGATGAATACGCTGATGTTACTAATCATGCACTGTCCACTGGACAATGCCCACTCCTGCAATTCCTTCATATCGCTTCCTCACCTTTTCAAACCTCTGCGTTGTGCATCCTAACAGCCACTTCCCTGTTTTATATATACATCATCTTCTGTCATTAATTACAGAGGAGGGCTGTTGTTTTTGTAACAGTCATTGTTGGTGGAGATGTTTTAATGGTGGAGACACCATTAAAATGGCAATGCCCTCTCCCCCTGGTTTGGACCCAAGCCTCATTAGGGTGATCAGGAAATGCCAGTCTGCAATTGGGTTAGGAGGTCACAACATGGGGCACTTATTTAAAGACACATAGCTGGAAAGGCATTTTCTTACAGGATGAATACATAAGGACTATAATAAACAACAAAGTTCTCTTTTTTTACAATGGATATTAGGTGTGATGGTGTCCCAAAGATTGTGCCACTGTCATATACTGTAAAAATTTACATATTATAATTCTGTAATGCAATGTTTTTGTTTTGTTATTATTAATAACGTTCCATAGTAATTCATTTGCAAAAAATGTTGTGCACATTGCCCCAAAATGGGGGGCCAACTTTCCAAAAGGCAAAAAAGTAGGCTAGTAATAAAAAAACAAAACATAGAATCCATCTTCAGGAGAAAGAACTAGTAAAAGTCCAGAATAAAACATCTTTAGAAAGCATTTTCATATAAAAAATTAAAATCCAAAATATTTTGTTCTCTTAATAGAGGATCTAAAAAAACCTAGTTTATGCCATCACAATAAAAGCAAAAACCTTAAGATTGAAAGACAACTTTTACAGATCCTTGGGTACATACATTTTGTTCAGGTTATCAGTCCTGCAGTCATGAATATCCTTAAAACTTATATCTACGTTGCCAACATCATCAACCTTGAAGAAAAGAGAAACCATGTAACAGAGAGGCTCCATCCTGACAGGAGCAGCAAAAACACGCATACACAAACCCACTAAGTTTCATTGTTGTCAGTGGCAGACTTAGAAGTTAGGGGCCGAAGGTGAACAATAACATGGGGCCCTCTGCAGCAAATTTAAATAACTTCCTTACTGGTCCTGTTACAAATTAGAGTTCAAGAATCCAGATGCAGAGAAAGGCTTGGACACAAAAGGACAAGTTGAACCAAATATGTGACAGTGAGAAAGACAGCCCATTCCTCTAAGACCTATTTTCCTGAAGACTTGAAGAATGAAGTTCACCAAGGTGAATATGCACTCTGCAAGAAAGTATTGTTTTAAATGGATCATGAGTAATATTAAGTACCAAATGGGCCACTTTGAATGACTGACAATCATTTAGACTCACAAATGCTCCAAGTGTGTTTCAAGCCTATGTATATCCACTGTCATTGTATGTATATAAACTGTCATTGTAGCCTTTCCTGTGAATCATCATCAGCACAATAGGGGGATTGCTAATTAGGGGAGAATTATTGATCGTCAGAAGTGGTGTATTAAAAGAAAGCAGACATAAAAAAAGCATTTTACCCCCCAAAAAATAGTGGACTGCAACCGTACGCACTGTTAAAGCACGCTAAATGTGTAAAAACAATATTTATTGGTTGAAGAATTTATTAATGTGAAATTGTGTTTTTACCATTCTATTTATAAATATAAAAATAGACCAAATTCACCTAATAAACAACGCAAGGTGTAAGTGTGTGTGTGTGTGTGTGTATGTGTGTGCATGTGTGTCGGATGGAAACAGAGAGATAGATGAGATAAATCAATGACTGGACCGCCAGTCTAAGTCAACAGAGAGTTAAAATGTTGTTAAACTCTAGCCGAGTGGACAGTCTCCTTAACCAAGTAGCCTCACTACCATTGATTTTTTATTTAGCTTCCAGCAGTGATATGTCTTTCAGTACACACAAAACAGCAGGGCGTCCACTGACTGCCAGCACTGAAATCCTGTCCCATTGAGCCCAGTTTACCCAGTGTGCAGATTGCAGCATGTTAACAGATTTCACCTCTTGCTTCCACGGAGCTGAACTGTGAAATGAGACTCAACCTCTGTCCCAGAGCAAGGATGAGTTCTGTAAGGCCTAGTGACCACTGGAAATGCCCAAAGATCACCAAGTGTCAACAAAACCACCTTTGTTTTGCTTGACCGTGCCTCCCATAGAGGTAACTGTTTTTTTAGGAAATGTATGTAATATTATCAAAATAAAATGATTTCTGATGAATTCAGAAATTACTTTTTTGTCACTTGTTTTTCAACCACTTTATGACTTTATCATAAGATGGTCTAGTGTTACACTATTAAAAAAAATATGTTTGAAGAAATTCAGTTGACTTCATAAAAAAAAGATTTAGAAATCTAAAACTGTTACAAATTGAAAAAAATGTATTTATATCATACCATATTTTCAATAAGGGTGTAATGATTATTCAGTTTAAATGAAGAATCAATTTACATTCCTACGAACTAACCAGATTGATCTGTCTTAAGGCCCGTACACACCGGGACGAATTTCGCCGGCGAAATTCGCCTCGTGACTAAACAAAGGGCACCAATGAGAGTGTGCACACCGACGCGAAAAAACGCCACGCGTCAAAGCGTCAAAAAAAAACAAAACGCCTCGGGTTCCTTTTTTTTTTTTGACGCCTCGCGTTTGAAATCTATTCGACCAATGAGAATGGCGCTTTTGCTCACGTGTCTGGAGCTTCTGAAGTTACAGTAAAACACAACTTGGGGGCGCTCAAACACAAAACTGACTTTCTGAGCACACATACCAGCAAAGAAGATAGACGCCAAGTAGCGTCTACACTGCCGCAAAGAAATAATGACGGACATTCTAAAATATCCCCGAAAAACGCTCATGATACATTTTTAGCTCTTGTACCAGTCGATAAAACTCACCATGTTCTTCTGACAAGCGCGTAAATACTGGCTCTCTTCTTCTGAGTGAAAAGCGACCACCTTGTGTACAGCGCCATCTAATGTCAGGGAATGAAATTGCATGTTCAGTCGGCTCATCGTCAGCGATAATCGCCTGGGTGTGAACACAAAAGACGTGGCGAAAAACGCTGGCGAATAACGCCTGGCGAATATTCATCCGGGTGTGTACGGGCCTTTAGGCATATTCCTAATCAAATATACCATTTTATCATAACATTGTTTCAAAATCTAACACATTGATTAAATCAGGGGTGTCAAACTCATTTTAACCGAGGGCCACATCAGCATAGTGGCTGTCCTCAAAGGGCCAGATATAAATTTATACATGTAACTAAATGTAATGAAAAATAAATGTAACTACTCCTTAATATTAAATAACTAATTATTTATTTATTATAACTTTTTAAAGTGACAATTACAGTTGCATAGAAAACATATATTTGCTTGTTGCTCTAGCATAAATCCTTTTACATTTGATTCTGTCAGGTTAGGTTATATTGACAGTGTTTAAGTCCTAATGTATAGTTACCCAATCCGAGAGTTGAGAACCGATTCCCCCTAGATATTAATAAAAACACACCAATTTGTATCTTTATTTAAGGAAAAACTTTTATTTCGCGGCCACATGAAATCAGGAGGCACATTATGCCCCGGGCCTGATGACACTGCGTAACATATATATTTGGAAAAAACATTTGGATTCAGACACGATCCGTTTATTCTATCTACTATAACGTAAAAAAGACCAAGTGTCATCACAGCAGACAACACAGATGTGGTGGAAGCAAAAACTGATCAGTCCAAACACTTTGAATTTATCAAAGACATGTGACCGAACAGTGTGATAGAATGTTTTAATGATGTCTATAAAAGTAGTCATTAAATCTCTTTACTAGAAAAATAAAAAAATGGGACCATTAGTAGTAAAAAAAAAAAATATGACAGTTGAAATATTGAAAATATTGTTCAAATATTTTGTAAACGTTATGTTTTTTATTTAAAATCAGGGAAGAAAATGTTTGTTGAGATCATTCCAAGAATGTGTTTTCTTCCTCAAAGTTTTGGGTTAAAATCCTTTTTATAGACATTCAATCACACGCCCAATCAAGAGGACCCGGTTGCCGACAATATGGCACCCCCCCTCTCCATTTCACGCAGAAAATACTCTTTTTGGTCTAAAAATACTGGAGACCCTAAGAGTCACTGGGTTTTTATATAAGCTGATCGTCAGAGAGAAGTGGCTTTGCGACGGTAAGCAATTATTCAACGCCGCTTTTCCCTGATATGCATATATAGTGTTACAAACTGCCGCAAGGCCGCTTTTCTCCGCAACAGAATACGCTGATTCACATTGTTTTTCTATAAGGGTTGAAAAGTTACGGTTGTGAAGGAATGTAAACACTGGAGCTAAAGTAATTAAGCAGTAAAGCAGTGATAAATCTGGACACTTTTGCTTGTATCCTTTCTGAAAGGAATAAAACAATGACCGTTTTTGCCTTGTTTTCAGCCCATGTTGTACACTGAACCGTTTATTCACATGTAAAAGTTTGATAAAAGGTGCCATCATTCTGAAAACTTGTAGCATTTCCGTTTCCTGCTTCTTGCCACCATCTTGTCTGCAACCAGATCCCCCTAAGCCAATTGTCCATGAACTGAAAGGATCTAAACAAGAATTATTTGGACTCATAAATAGAATTGATACACTATTTTTGAACTCACCCATTTAAACATTTGTTGTCCCATGTTTCAAAGAAGATAGCAAATGTCCAAATGCAGTCTCAGTACAGAATAAAATATTTATTAAAACATTTATTTTGTATACAGCCAGATGAATGCTAAGTTTTTTAGATCCAGAGTATACTACTCTTAGATTAAAATAATGCAGGATTTGGTCAAGAAAGAATACATGCACTCATCTTCCACCTCTGAGACCAATTTACAGTTCAGTCCCTGCAGCTGTGCTTCCGGCTTCGCAATGCTCTCCATCCATCACACAGACAGAGTTTGTGGGTGGGAAGACAATAAAACATCATGTCAATGTTACTCTAAAAGTTACTGTATGGTCCAAATATGTGACCTGATAAACTCCAATAACCTGTAAATCTGATGTATTACACATAATATTTAGTGAGGCAGCTAAATTTCAGGTATTCTATGAGTGGATGCAGTTCCTTTTCTTTAAAAAAATAAATAAACAGCGTGTGTCCAAACTTCTGTCATAAAGTTGACTTCCTGTCTAGTAAGTAGCTGCAATATTAAAAAAACAACCTACAAAACCACGGGATCATCACATTCAAGACAAGGGAAATATGGTAGTAACTACTAAAGTAAAAGAAAATGAAAGAGAGAAAAAAATATATATATTTTTTTAAATTTTATTTATTTATTTATTTATTTTAATAAAATACACATGTGAACGTGATAGAAACAAACCAGTAAAAAATATTTCATCCAAAGCCCAGCAGACACCTCAAATATTCGGGTTTACTGATTTATCTCAAAGAACGACATCAGGCTGTCATTCACCTATGGGGCCATAATGTGCAGTGCAATTTTACCAAAGTGTATTATCCCCACATTCTATAATAATTAACCACAAGTTTGTGAGACCCATAGGACCCCTAAAGGTGCTAGTAGGGATGCATGTGTGTGTTTGTGTGTAAGTAGGCTACCTGTGTGTGCATGTATGCTTGTGAGAGGAAGAGCGGGAGCAAGGACCAGAGAGGCGGGCTCTTTTCAAGCTGGTGCTCTACAAAACCAAGTTGCATTGTGGTTTGCTAGGAGCCCAGTTCTATTTCCAAACTGAAGGTGTTGTGTCATATACAGTGAGGTCAATAAGTATTTGATCACCCTGTGATTTAGCAAGTTCTCCCTCTTAGAAAACATGGAGGGGTCCAATATTTTCATCATAGGTGCATTTCCACAGTGAGAGACAGAATCTGAAGAAACATTCAGAAATCACGTTGTACGATTTTTAAAAACAATTTATTTGTATATTACTGTGACAAATAAGTATTTGATCACTTGATTATCAGATAGATTTCTGACCAGCAAAGACCTGCTGTTCTGCTTTTAAATAGTCCAACTCCACTCTGCTCATGATTCTAAATTAGTGGCACCTGTTTGAGGTCTGCCCAGGACTACACGTGAGGAGCTGGTCAATGACCTGAAGAGAGCTGGGACCACCGTTTCCAAGGCTACTATAAGTAATACATTAAAACGTCATGGTTTAAAATCATGTATCGCAGGGAAGGTTCCCCTGCTGAAGTCAGCCCATGTCTACGCCCGCGAGAAGTTTGCCAATGACCATCTTGATGATCCAGAGGAGTCATGGGAGAAAGTCTTGAGGTCAGATGAAACCAAAATAGAACTTTTTGGTCTTAACTCCATTCGGCGTGTTTGGAGGAGGAAGAAGGAAGAGCATCATCCCAAGAACACCATACCTACAGTGAAGCACGGGGGTGGGAGCATCATGCTCTGGGGGTGTTTTTCTGCACAGGGGACAGGACGACTGCACTATATTAACCCTTGTGCTATCTTAGATGACCCCACCCTTACTTTGACGTGTTCTCCCTACCATGACAAAGGTGGATAAAGGTGGAAAAAATTCATGTAATCCATTGAACCAGTGAAGATCACAAATCATTGAAAAAAAAATGGTTCAGCGCACTGTCTAGTGGGTCTAGATGACCCAACTCCCAACGGTAGAGTGCCTAGGATAGCACAAGGGTTAAGGAGAGGATGAACGGGGCTCTGTATTGTGAGATATTGGGCAAAAACCTCCCTACCTCACTCAGAGCGTTGAAGATGGGCCGTGGCTGGGTCTTCCAGCATGACAATGACCTGAAGCACACAGCCAAGAAAACCAAGGAGTGGCTCCATAAGAAGCATATCAAGGTTCTGGAGTGGCCTAGCCAGTCTCCAGACCTAAATCCAATAGAGAATCTTTGGAGGGAGCTGAAACTCCGTGTTGTTCAGCGACAGCCCCGAACCCTGACAGATCTAGAGAAGATCTGTATGGAGGAGGGGGCCAAAATCCCTGCTGCAGTGTGTAGAAACCTAGTGAAGAACTACAGGAACCGTTTGACCTCTGGAATTGTTAACAAAGGCTTCTGTACCAAATATTAAAGTTGTTTAACTCAAGTGATCAAATACTTATTTGTCACAGTAATATACAAATAAATTGTTTTAAAAAATCGTACAACGTGATTCCTGAATGTTTCTTCAGATTCTGTCTCTCACTGTGGAAATGCACCTATGATGAAAATTTTAGACCCTCCATGTTTTCTAAGTGGGAGAACTTGCTAAATCACAGGGTGATCAAATACTTATTGACCTCACTGTAACTAAAGTGTCCCAAAAAGAAGACAGCCCCAAATGTGTTATTCCTCAGCCTTTTGGCCCCAAACTGGTGTGGGTTGTCTTCTAATGATTTCCAATTAATCTTTGCAAGAGAAAGTGGTAGAAAAGACTGCTTCAACCTTTCTCTGTCACCACTATTTGTGCTTCTGTCTGCAACATTTGCAGTTAAACATGGAGATGCGAAGGAAGTCCAAATTCCACCAGTGGCATCATTGTATAAAAGTGAGGAGATGAGGAAAAATCCAAGCTATTTGCTGGACTGATGAATACATAAATCTTGTGACAGAGACAGTTATCTGACACAACCGTCAAAACTTGGACTTTGGAGATGATTTATTTATTTGAACTTTTTTGGCGCGACCCACATAGTCAGCTCTTGTACTCATCCCACAGATGCGAGTTGCTCACTAATGTGGTGCCAATTCAAAAGGTCATAAATCAACTTTCAGAGGGTTTATTGCCAAAAGCTTTATTACAACAAAAACACATTTTTTATTGCTAAAACTTCCACGTGGTAGGTAAAATTGGACAGCAGAGGATGGCAATATTGTTGCTCGTTCTTTAATCTTGAGTCTGGCAGTGACTATGAATTTATGGAATAAAACATATAGTAAACTTGAAAACGTTCCAGGTGAGCAATGTCAAATTCTGGTGTCTGGCTGTTTGATTTCTTTTGAAATCCTAACCCACCTAGATGAGGCTCCACTTCAGAGATACTTTTAGTGGAAGATGTGATCGATTCCCAGGTTTTTGCACTTGTGTTGCTGCTGTGTTTTGGTGGTTCTGAAACTTTGTTCTGCCCATTTTAGAGTGCTACTTCTGTCCGAATCATGTGCCATACCGTAATCATCTCACAGCAGGTGTTTGCTTTTGTTTTTTTTACATAACAATAAATTAAGTTTTTCCATTGCTGTACAAAAACTCCAAAACTAAGATCAATTTATGTGACATGGAGGGAAAATTGCAGCCTGGCGATGTAGCTAAAAAATCCGAGGAAATCTGAAAATGCTATCGTGTTGTCATGAACCAGTTATCTGAGAAAGCTGCAGAACACTTGACAGAATCTACGTGATTTTGGGCTGTTCTAATCTCCAAGTGAAATATTTCAAAATCAGTCTAACTTTATTTATATCTACGAAATTTGTCCCAGAAGTATAGAAATGGTTTCCATTCATCTAGCTTTTCATCTTTCTGATTATATTTTTATTTGCAATCCAACTGCAGGACCAGAAAACAAATGTTTTGTGTATACCTGGCTTATTTTTTTATTGTATAATTTCAGTTTTGTATTTGATGAAACTTTTATTATTCTTTGGTCCAATTTGTATGTCATGTATGGCAATATAAGCTCCAAAAAGGGCTTTAAAACTTTAACAGTTCAATATGCTTAAAAAAGGGGCATTTCAGCTGCACACGTGTGTCTACAATTTGGATTCAGAAATCTGGATGTGCAAAACTATAAGAACATGATGTAGAAAATTTTTATTTTATCTATAGGACAGTAAAACAGTATTGAATTTTTTGGATTATAACTAAATACACAACAGTTGCTCCTTTTTGTTTGAGGTAGAAGTCTACGTCTTTTTTTTTTATTTGTTCAGTACTTTTTGTAAACTTTTTTTTCCTTGTTAGAATGTGTTCACTGCATATGTCGTTAAGGAGCTACGGTTGTTCAGAAAGCAAGTGTTATTTTACTTTGCCTGTGACATCTGAAAAGGATTGAAAGGTTAAATACTGTTTTTTTTGCCTGCTATTAAAGTCTTAGTAAATTCCAAACCAATTGGAATACCTATGGTGGAGTACTTGAGATCAATTTATATGACGAACTCAGTTACCTGAAAGTAAGACGACTCGATCTCTGAGGCACTGCCTTTTCATGACATTTATGACATGAACCTAGACCGGCCTTGGCAGCATGTTTGCGTTTTGTCCAACAAAACTTGAACTTTTGCAAAGATGGATGTGCATAATGTGGATCTACTAGTATAGTGTTATATCGCTAGCTCTGCGGAGAAAGTGGGTGTGTTTGTTAGCCTGGGGGCAGTGTTGGCAGTGCAGACTCTTCCTGGAAGGGGCCGTTCCTCACTTTATGATGTCACAATGTGAGGAATGGGAGGGGCTGGTGCTCAAAGTGCAGGTTTATAGAGGAATGCTCAGAGAAGCGTGAATGGATCAAAGTACCACTATGGGGTGTTTTTTTTTGTTAAGAATGACCATTAAGATACATGTAAAAAGTTGATTGTGGGGGTTAAATAAATGACCCCCCCCCCCCCCCATTAAATAAAAGAGTCTTAGAGGGAATGTGTAGAGAAAAGAATAAAAAAAAAAAGGAAGTAGAGTTTTATTTTTTATATAAATTTCTCCAGCTGTTTTTGGCTACATAAACATCATGCAAAGTATACTAATTAGAAATGCAGTCCATGACTGTCGGTCCTTTCCATGTATACTAAAAGAGCAGCAAGGTCACATGTTTTTTCATAGGTCCTAACTGAAATAGCTTCCTTTGCTCCTCTGTTGCAGCTCTGTGACCTCCTCAGCAGTTAAAAAGGAATAAAATATTATGATGGTATAGAAAAGGCCATTTTAGCACAAAAAAGCTGAACAAAGTGGGATGAATGATCTATATTAGTTGTTATCAGTTTCTTTTCTCCAAATATTTTTATTGACATCTAATGTTAAGTGAAATATATGAGAAATACATTTCACCTTTTTTTCTACATATATGACATGTGATATACATTTTTAACAAGAAATGTTTGTATGGGTAGATATATAGTACTTTGATAGAAATGCAAGATTCAAGTGACTCCAAAAAAATGGAAAAAAAAGTAAGTGAAGAACAAAGGAACATAACAAACACCCCATCCCAACAATCCCATTTGAGAAAACATAAATACAATAAGAAAGGAAAATGGGAAGAGCATATTCAAAGTCAGTAAAACAGACATCCTCAGGTGTATCACAAAAATATCACCTATATATTTCCATTTATTGTCAGATTTGACTATACATCTTCTTAAAGTATATTTAAGCTTATCTAATTTCAGAAAGAACATCATATCTCTAAGCCACTTGGAGATATAGGATATTTGGAAGACTTCCAGCCAGTGTAACAATAAGAGACGTCTTGCTGTTAGTGATGTGAAAGCCATTATATCCTTTTGTGTGCGACGCAGAGTAAGCGAGGGATCAGGAATACCAAATATTGCAATAAGTGGTAAAGGGTGCAGATTTACAACAGGAACTGTAGATAAAGTAGTAATATTACCAGTCCAAAAAATTCTTCTGAAAAAAAATTGTAATAATCTTTAACTGAAAAGCCACCAAGCAAATTATGAATGTTTGAGGATGTCAGCAGAAGTCTCATCCTGGCTCTGCTGTGTACCTGTTGAGAGAGACATAAAGCAGTAAAGTTTCTCAACATGACAAACCACATTTAAAGTATTTAGAAAAAGGAAGCTGATAAGACTTCATTTACGAAGAATTTGAGAAAGCAAAATATACACAAGCAGAAGAAGACTTTGTATCACAGCAAGCATGCACTTTTTCTTCTAATGATCTACCTTCCTGGCACTCAGGTGGCTCTGCAGGGTGGAAGGTCATTCGTCAGCAGAGTCCGAGCTAAAGTCTGAGCCCCTGTCACCCCCAGCAATCACAAATGGAAGTCCCAGCAACCCTTCCTTTACCTTCCCCCCACCCTTCAGAGCAAGGGCACTGTTAGCACACATGTCAAGTTGAGGATGGAACAAGAAGGACATTCTGGCAGGAGAAAAGACGAGGGAAAAGGACTGCGGCCCATTTGCATACGCCTGTGATCCTAATATATACAGGTTGCCAACCTCTGAGGTCGAAGTTCAGCTTGGTTGCTGGGGCAACAGGGCTATTCTCCCCATCACTAGCTCGTTAAAGAGCTGCGGGAATAGAAATAGGTTCGCCAACTGTCCTCTCCTCGCTGTGGCTATGTCTGTATGCGACCCCAAGCAGTAATGAGGACCTCCAGCATGACACCAAAAACACATGCACACACACACAGAATACCTTTTATGAACGCATGCACACACCAAAAACACTGATTAAAAAAAGCAGACCAACAAACACATGCACTTAACTAAATCAAATGAGGCGTCTAAATGTCACCCAAGGATGCAAACGGCATCACACAAAGACGGAGCTGAGAGCAGCAAAAAGCATATCAAAAATATACAAGCATGCACCATATATGCTTATGAGCCCCCACCCCCCACGCACAAAAATCTTGACTAAAAGTGATTCTTTGCAGCTCATCTATTAGCCAGCCCCTATGTGCCAACCCCCTTTCCAGTGACACCTGAAAAAAAAGAATAACACAAACAAAACAAAAAACAGACTAACTGAATGAGAGTTCCTCCTCTCTGTGGCTTTTTCAGCATCAATTAGCATGTTTTTGTGCAGCTGAGCGTTTCCTCTGGTGGGCTGAGGTAAATAAGGAGATGGAAATGAGGTCCAGCACTTTAATCCAGCCAGGGTGCAGGTCTCAAAGTAATCCTCCCAAGAGCTGCTTGGCCTGGGGCATGCAGAGGGGTAATCCAGCCCCCTGAGACCTCATCCACCAGCAAGCTTGTGCACACGCGCACACACACTTGCACACACACTGACACACAATTAAAAAGAAAAATAAGAGACTATGGAAAACAGACAGAACAACGATAAACCTTTCTGAAAATTCACACCATGGGTGAGATTTTTTAGGAATAAAATGTTAAGATATTATTTTTCAAATGTTGGAAGTACTTATAGGTTACTGTCATGACTGAAAACTTCTTACAGATTTCAGATTTATTCAGAAGATGAACTTGACTCCTCCAGAGTCTCTTGAGAAGATAATGTTCTCAATTGTAAGAGGAGGACATTTAAAAACAAAACTAAGATTACAACTGCTTTTCTGAGTATTTATTATTTCCAAATGATGGAAAAAAAGGAGCAGATGAAAAAAATGCTGCTTACATAAAAAATCCACTGAGCAGTCTCTCTGCTCAGCTCCGTTTTGTTGCCCCCTTTAATATAAAGATGGGGGTGTGAAGGGCTGTAATAGCAGGAGAGCATGTAAACAGAGAGCTCTCAGCAATGGGGAAGGGAAAGAGGTGGGGCTGCTTCAGGCCAGCAGAAGCAAATTTCGAATGAACTCCTGCCGCTCTACAGAAATTATGTCCTAGAAACTGACCTGTTTTCTTAAATTTAGCTAAAATTGTCATCATTATAACTAAAAAAAAACCTGGAAGTGCTTTTTCAAAATAATTCAAAAGCTATTAGGAATGGGCCTTTAAAGGGATGTTCTTAAGCCTTTTATAGGAAACCGTACCCATGTATATGATAATACAGTGCCTTAAACACACAAAAGCACAATTTTTAATTAAATATTAGTTATTTTCCTGAGTTATTTTCCAACCAAGAAGTAAGATGACTCGATCTAAGTCTTCTTTTTTTTTTTTTTTACTTTATGTACAAAATGGATGTATTGTAAAAAACACAATTTTACAAAATAAATTTCAAATTTTTCCAGGGGAGCATACATAAATTACATGCATTTTACATAAAAACATTCAAGGTGCTACAACTTTCATACAAACATACAGCTTTCTGATTAAGGCTTTTAGAGAAAGTTTTGCGATACATTTCAATTTGCTTGATTAACATGGGGGAAAAAATAGAAGAAGA
The DNA here is from genome assembly GCA_023969325.1 of Oryzias curvinotus. Taxonomy (NCBI): domain Eukaryota; kingdom Metazoa; phylum Chordata; class Actinopteri; order Beloniformes; family Adrianichthyidae; genus Oryzias; species Oryzias curvinotus. Next base: position 7,140,071 of record CM043714.1, read on the forward strand.
AAATGTGCATTTATGAATACAACATTTGCCAAATATAAGACTAATTATGATTTTTTTACTTGATTCCAAGTTTTTATTATAAAAGCTAACAATTATATATTCAAGTTTCAGAGTGAAGTTGGGGTGGATATGTTTTTTGATAAATTGTAAACACTTTTTCCAAAAAATGTTAATTTCAGTGCAGTTCCAAATAATAATTGTCTAAAAAGTTAATTGTTTCTGGTTGTGTTTAGCAAAAAGTACACGTGAGGGTCAATTCTTTTGATGCATCTTAGCATGAATTGATTGGTGGGGTATATATTTTGCACTCGATTTTTGAGTCTCCGCCTTTCGCTCAATTTGGGTGACGTCAACCTAGAGCTGGCCTCGGCAGCGCATCTGCATTTCCCCACAAAAACAAACAACATCCGAACTTTAGTAAAGATGGATGTGCATATTGTGCATGTAAAAGGAAAGCGTTAATCCAGATCATGGTTAGCTCCACCGAGAAAGTGGGTGTGTTTGCCAGCCTGGGGGTGGTGCTGGCAGCACAGACTCTTCCTGCTCCTCACTTATCTACGTCGTGAGAACCCGCTGATTTTTGTGGGTTGGGAGGGGCTGGTGCTCAGAGAGCAGGTTTTTGGAGCAATGCTCAGAAATGCATGAACTGATCAGAATACCGCTCTGTTCTTTTCGTGAAGAATGAACATTATAATTAACTTTGAATCGTAAAGGCCCTTTAAGTTTCTTCCACAATTGGGAAACAGAAAATGGGCTTGTTTTCAAGATCCTTTTGTTTTTAAGACGTTCCTTTGCATTTTAAGCAGAAAAAATCTAAAATAAACTATCAAACACTTAAAGTCATTAAGAAAAAGTTTGTTTTTACATTATTTGTAACCCTCAAATATAATTCCTTTGACTGTGGACTAAATTCCTGAAAGCTTAGCTCAGGCTAATGTGCAGGAACACCACATTAATTGATGTCCTTGTGCTGCTGTCGGTTGATTGTTTTCATATTCATTTACCCAGTTTCTCCTAAGGCTACTGAGATGGCATCTTTCCACTGTGGATTAGGTTTGAGGCGCATTAGGCAGGCCTGTGGGCCAAACCCATGGCATGAAATGATGATGTGGCTGCACGAAGGCCAACTCAACCTGCACATGCCACCCACAGCACACATGCACTTTCAGGCAGCGCTGACAGTGAGCGGGAGCTCTCACGGGGCCACTATATGTGTCTGCAGAAGAACTGCATCTGGATCACAAAAATCTACGTGACCAACACAAATACACAACTATTTATGGAATGTTGCCCTTTGCAGTGATGTTAACATGCACCTGCTGTGCACAGACACAGGTTGCACATGTGTAAGCCCCTTTGACTGACTTCTGTACAACAAAAGCTCAACATCAAAAGAATTATTCATTTTTGCAAGGGAGTTTAACTTGCTCCCTCCACCTTTAGAGGCCAATTAGTACCTGCAGTGTAATGAGGCTCAACAGCACGCAAATGTTCCACATAATTACCACAACTGGCATTAGGCAACTGCATGAGATTAGGCTGCATGTGGTGCAGCTGGTGAAAAAGGAGAAAGCAGAAAAATCGGTCAAAGGTCCGTCATGTTGTCACCATCTCAGGCTGACTCGCATGAAAGAAACCATTTCACAAGATGAGGAATCAAGACACGCAACGCATCACATCGACTTTTGTCTGACAGGTTTCGGATCAGCGAGTGTGTTTACAGATTTGTCGAGCTACTGAGCTATATGTGTGACTTTGTACCTTGTGTGATTGTGTGCATGTATGCTTGAGGTCCGCTGACAGGTGGTGTGACTGCACTGACATGTGTCGGACAGCGTTTCTCACTCCTGGGCCTCTTGCTCACACTCCACTGGTCTGGCTCCCCTGAGCTCCATGCATAATGCAGCAGGCCAGGGACTCCACCCTGCATGTTAATGTGCATGCATGTGCCGGCTGTGTGCTGTATGTGACAACAAGAGGAGAGAGTGTGGCATGGCTGCTTGGGTTAACAATGCTTGTGTTTGCCTGTGTATGTGTGGGATTGTGCGTTTGTATGTCACCACTAACACACACAGCATTGTACTGCTCTTTGTCACATTTGCATGCAGCAGGCTTGCAAAAATAAACTAAAATACTCCTAAAACTGAATGAAAAGACAGAATGGCTGCAGAAGCGGATCTATTATCAGAAAAAAGGACAATACATACTTTACAGTTAATACCAACACTCCAGTGATTCTGTGTTATGTTGTTAAAAAGAGACAGAAGCAAAAAATCTAGAGTTCACCAGTTTTTGACGAACAACATGTTAATGATGCAAAAAACATGATGAAGCATAGATATGTTTACAAAACTCCAATTAAAAGATATAGTTGCCACCAGCAGTAAACATGTAGAAATAGGTTTGCAGATCAGCAGAAAATACATAAAAAAATGAAAAGATGCTCTTTCACAACAACACAAATAAAATTATCGAATTTTACTTGCATCATTTTTTTTTCTTACTTCTCTTTCTCTGTGTTTTGGTGGCCCGGAAATGCAAATTACACCAACAAATCACTCAACGCAAAAACACATTAAAAATCCCAACAACAATTAAAAGGCAAAACAGAAATCAAAATGAAATGTTAAAAAATGAAACAAAGAGGACAGTGGAAAAGGAAGGTACTGAAGGACTTAACTAATTAGATAATAATGTTTATTTCAAACTAAATATTCTGGCATAAAGTGATACTGGATATGCTTCATGTTAATCATAAACCTGTTATTAGTATGCAGACAGTGAAGGCACATTTAAAAAAACTCAAATGTCAAAAATCAAACGTCATCATCCAATACAGTTTACGGTTTTCTATTGTGTTTCATTTGTTTAACATTTCATTTTAAATTCAGGAAATTACCTTTGCTTTCCGAAAGATTCAATTTTTAAATACTTTTTTTTAATTGTATTTTGGTTTCTGAAAATTTGTTTTAATTTTTAAAATGTAATGTTGGTGTATTTTTAATCAATTGTTTTGCGTTTTTAATGAGAGAGACCTCATTAGCCCAAAGTAGAAATTCCACAACTTTAGCTGGTCTCCAGTACAAAATAAACCTTTTGTGTGCAAGATGAGCTTAAAAGGGGGAGGGGGGGGGGGTTCTTTCAAAATTGATTTTAACAGACGTGTTCATATTTGTATACTGTTAACGCTTTAACGCTCAACAAAAAAGTGTTTTTTGACAGAAATCGTGGGAGAACTTGAGTTTGGGTCGAGGATGTCCAGTTCAGCTGATGATGGCTGTGCGCCATCTCGTTGTTTTCAGGCAGGTGCTCTTGCCATCGTGATCTTTAACATGTTTTTGTCATATTTTGGAGTTCAGGGCCACCGTAGCGTGTTCATCCCCACTCAGTTTTGTGCTTTGTCACCATGAAACATATACCCACTTTGTGAAATGAATATTCTATGTCACTCAACTCTTGAAACACACCTCCATTATTTTTTTTCTACCCAAAAATAACTATTATTACGTATTGTGTATTAGGACAATATTTCTGACAAATCTAAGAGCTATAATGTTGCTTATAGCTCTGTCACACCATGACCACAAAAAAAAATGGTGTTAAGCACTTCCAGCGGTTTTTATTTCCACAACAGCAGCTTAATTGTATTTACCAACAAACACACTGTGCCATCTTCAACGAATAATCATCTTTGCAACAAGAGTCACAGTCTATGAGTGGAGAAACATAGGCTGAAATGCTGGTTCTCTGCTTTTCCCTCATCAGCAGGAACTGTGGAGGCTATTGCTATATTTGTGGTGCTACTTGTGGCCTTTCTTAGGCCCTTCATTTTGTGGCAGTGAAGTGAAATGTCGCTGCTCAAATTTCCCCTCTAAACGTCAAACTGCAGAAATGTATGCAAACAGTAATCTAATTCCTAATAAAGGCTTGAGAGAGGAGGGGTGTTCCAGATGGGATGCCAGGCCTTATTTACTCTGTGACTGTCATGGCGTTGGATATAATGTACTTCATAAAGCAATTTCCAATCAAGAGGTCAGATATTTTTTAAGAAAAGAAGAGAGTTGAAGGGTACTTTATTCCAATTGAGTCCATGTTTCAAATTTGGCTGACATGTCCCCAGTGGATAATTTGACATCTGAAGTACTAAGTAGGCTGGCAGAGTGCCCCTGGCAACAGGGCACCCAGATGGACGTGGCTTGACCATGATCAAAGCTCAGACACTGTCCTCTATCACCCTGAAGGACACGGCTATAGTCTGCTTCTCTCTCTTCTCTGCCCAGCACCTCGTCCTCTTTTTCAGCCCTGAAACAGAGAAGCACAACAGACCAAAAAAAGACACATTTGAAGTTTTCGGAAAATTTACTCCAAAGTAGCATCAAAAATCAAGCATTAAAGTAAAAGAGGGAGTGCAGGCTATGCTGTGCGTTTCTGAAATATCAAAAGTACAGTGTTGTGTCAGGGAAGAGAAAGGGAAGGCGGGGGAGCAGATCAGAGAGCCCTGCCCAGAGAGGGCTCAGTCTGCTGGGGGCAATGCTTCTGGCAAACCCCCTTACCCCTGTTCTGACCTGGAGGATGCCCCAGCTGCTGCAAGCTCCAGACACACTGAAAGAAGAGCAGACTTGAATACTAACCAGCTCACCGTTTCATTGGAAATTGTACACATCAGCAGAGGAAAACAATACAAGAGTGAATTGTAAATGTGGAATGTTGAAAACTGCTCAAGAATGTGGGGATGAGAGGCTTTTAAAGCTGGATAGACAGTGAGCTCTCTGCAGAACTGAGCGTTGGAGGAGACAGGCCTTTTCCCAACAGCTTAAATTGTGGCTGGTGGCACTTTCCTGCTCTGCCCATGGTTTGATTGACAGAATGCAAGCTTTTTCCTTGTATCGACATGCTGGGCAGCTCTTTATAACATGTCATGTCATTCACTCTGGCTAAGGCCAAGGGAGCGTCAGTGACAGCCGTGTAACCAGGTGTCTGTGCTTGACTGGTCCCATTATTATGAGGTTGGATAGCTTTAACAAGCCCCTATGAGCTTCAAGCAAGACCGTGGTATAACTGTACCCCTACCCTTTTAGCCACAATCCTCTGAGCCCCTGCCTGCAGCAGCTAAGACCCCTGACCCTGGAGCTTGGCACTTCCTGAAAAGCCACACAGCTGTGCAAGCCTTAGAACATCGCACACTTGCATAAGGTATCAATCTCCAGCATGCTGTCTGGTCTTTTTGGTCAATCTATTCCTATTTTAAAATAAGGAAAGACTTTTCTTTTCTTCTATTTTAACTGTTGGCTGCTGAAAATGATCAAAAGTAAGTGGAGCTTGAGCTTTGTAAACCTCCCTTTGCTGCTTCTTCATTACCACAACAGCAAATTTTGATTCTTCTCCCACATAGCTGCAGCCCCTGTTCCCCCACATGGCAGGTTAAGAATGTTCTATTCCTGTAGATGTCAGTGAACTCCTAAGCCCCACCCTTCTCCTTTTTGCTCCCTCTTCTGTCCATCCAGTTGGCAGCATTGATTTCATGTTAGGGCTGCCCACATTGATTTTCATGCAGGTGCATGGAGCACACTCCTGCTTCCTCTGCCTACAGTGGGAGGTGAAGAAAATCATTTTTGACAGTTGCTGGTAGAGATTCAGCAAGAGGCCGCGTTCCTGAACATCACCCCACTACCTCCTCCTACAGCCTTCATCCTAGTTTGGCCTTCTGCTTCTTCACCTGAACTTGTTTGGTGTCTGCTCTTCAGTCTCATCTCCGGCACACAGCTGATGAGTGACATGAGCTGCATTTTTCTAGATGTCCCAGCTCAAAGAGATGCATCTCTGTATTGTTAAGGACAAGGTTGTGATTTACATTACAGCTTTGATTAGACTATATTACTAGGTTTCTTTTTTACTTTATGGTTAATTGTTAAGCAATATGCTCCATAACACTTTTTGTGCTTTGTTTTAAAGGTTCTGTTTTTGGTTCAGTCACCCTTTGTTTGTGTTGTGCTAGGTTCGCTAATTGCCAAACTTGTAATTCATCATGGACGATTTTCCAAAAGGTTTTTTTTCTTTTTGTTTTTTTCTTTTACAGCTTTCACAGATTTACATGGGTGGTTTGGCAGATATTTTTACACCGCATGCCCTTTCTGATACAACCCTGTATTTTAGTAGGGCTGGGGACTAGCACAGAGGAACTTAGACTTTGGCTGCATAGTTGGGCAGTGGCTTTTGGATGTAGTAGTCCTTAGTCTTTAGTTTACTTCCTGTATTTTAATCTGTGGTGCTTTTTGCAGTGCCGTATAACGCACATGGTGCAGAGGTAGACCGGTCGACCTCTGATAAGAAGATTGAAGATTTGGTTTTCACCTAGCCCGCCCAAGTGTCTTTGGGCAAGACACTGAACCCCAAAGTGCTCCTGTTGGTCACAGGTTGGCGCTGGTGTTCGGCAGCAAAGCTGGCATCCATGTATGAATGGGTTAATTGGATTGTGACGGTATAGTGCTTCGGGCCTTCAAAGTAGCCGGGAAATTGCTATACAAGTATCCGCCCTTTACCATTTACCATCAATGATGATACTAAAAACTTATGCCGTTCGCCGTTCAGCAAAGTCCTTCTGGTGTTGCCATAGGGAATCAGCATTCACTGATTCATAGGCAGTTTTGGCAAAGATTTTTAAGTCAGATGCCCTACTGACACAACCCTGTATTTTATCAGGGCTGGGGACGGCACAAGGGGACCCAGGCTACATAGTTGAGAAGTAGCATGAAAGGTCTTGCCACAATGGATGAAGCCCATTATGCCTGCTGGGAAATGAACCCTGGTTTCCTATGCGCTAGTCCTACCCACATCCAACTGAGCCATCCAGCAGCTCCAGGCAGCTCGATGCCTGGAATTGCCGGGTGGTGGTGGGCTGCTTGTCTTGGGCTGGGGGGTTATTCAAGGGTGGGGTCCCATGGTGGACCCCCTGTTGCGGCGGAGGGCTATCCTCCTGGCTGAGCTGGGGACTGCACTCTCCGTGCTCCTGTGCCTCCCTGGTCTTTGGCGTTGGGGGTTGCGGTTTTACTAACCCCTGCTTTGGGTGTCTGGCTGGATTGCCAGGTGGGCGGATTCCCTCTATCTGCTATAATTTCCCATGTCGGGGGGCCCAGGCCACCTCTACAGCTTCAGCGGGAGTTTTGGTGTGGGGGCAGCTGGGCATTCTCCCTCTTTTTACTTTCCATCATCCACCTCAGCAGAACATATATGTTATAAAACCCACCTGAGCGCAGGTGTCATCTCACCTTTGCACAAATGTTATGTGTGACAGATGGAATTGCTTTACATGTGTTTGTTTGTATATTGGCGTGCAAACTGTAGTTGTGTTGAGTACATGTTGACATGACTGTATGTCAAGATTTTGTTTGTAACACTTGAGTATGTGTGTGGACAGGCCCCGCCCCTTTTGACTAACATTTACACCAAACAGAAATGATAATCATCCTCCAGCATCTTGTTGCCTAATGACTCCATTCCCCCCACTTCTCTAATCATCCTCCAGATTTTCTTAACTCCCCTTTTCCCCCTCTCTTCTGTGCCCTTTCCCCCTGTCTCCAACATTCCTCCCTTCTTTCCTCTTCTTCTTTTCCGTCCGGTCCAACGAAAAAAAGGACACAAATGTAATCAACATAAACAAAGTTTGGCCTAAATTACAAAAGGGGTTTATACAAATACACATCTTGTGTGTCAGGAGATCCAGAACTCCCTGTTGTAACACTAAAATAAGTCCAACAAAAGAGGCCTTCAGCTCATATGTCTGTACAGCTGTTGGACAGGATAAGTAAAAAGAAACAAAAAAATGTCTGGAGGGAGACGTCTTTCATGGCAACAGGAAAAATCCAACTACAATATTACTTTATAAATATCAGCTTGATGCAGTTCCTGTAGTGGTCTCTAGGTGGATAAATGCTTGCAGTCCTTGTCCTTGTTGCTTGTTATGTAGATGGGCAGGAGCATAGCAGCGGTGACCTGTGAAAGTGGCAGAAATGTCATACACTTCATTTGTGCAGCAGTAAAAAGACCCTGCTGTCTGGGGAGCCATTGATCTGACAAGTTATTACAGAGGAGCAGAGGCAGGAGAAAGCCGTCACTAGTGCGGCACTGACAACAGCTAGGTCTCTTTTCTCTCACTCTTTCACTGTCAGCTTCTTATGTTCACCTCTGGCCTCTTTTATCTTTCTTCCTTTCTTCTTGTTTTTTCTTTCCCCTCTTCCCTCTCTTCTTTTTTTTATCATTCAATCTGCCTTTGAGTTCTGACATTGACAGTTGCCTTTCCTCGCTCTTCTTGTGAAGATTGATTAACAACAATGCTTCTGTGTGCTAATTAACATATGCCAAGTATTGCAGTGATATGATTAAAAGCTGTTTTGGGGGTTTTTAGACGTTTTTCTTAGTTACAACTGCCTTTATGGGTGGATACGGGCTGTCCGTGGGTGAAAAAACATGGGGAAACCTGTACAGGACACACAAATTCTCCGCATCAAATTTTAGGATTATTGACAACCCCGTTTTTGTAAGGCAAGAATGTTTATGCACTCCTTTTTCTACGGGCATGCTACAGGCGACAGGTGGTACTGAAGGTTTCAGCAACACATAGGGTTAAGTAAGGGTGAAGTAGGTGAGACGCAGGCGTGTCATACAGATTTTTCATTTTTACTCCCAATCCTGTGCACTGCTCAGGGAGCCCATTAGTGCTGTTCATGTTATAAGTGTCGCACGTTGCGTGTTTGAAGCCTGACTGTTAGAAATGAGGAAAATCTTAAGATCACTTGCACATCACTTGCAGTGCTTAAATCTTACTAATGACTAGTGATGTGTAAGCGCACCGTATTACAGCATCATTCGTATGTCATAAGTGAATGTAACTTACATTATCATTATTAATATTTCATGACACACTTACCTTACGCACAATATGTTCCATTTTCATTAGGTGAATGCATGAGCTTCAAGGGAATTGCAAGAAACACCTATGCTCCTCTCAAGATAAAGCCTCTCCTCTCTACCACTCTCTACAGACAACCCAAAAACCTGCTAAGACTTTACTAACAACTGGAGGGTGACGTAAAGGTACCATACCACATCGTCACCCACACGTATGTGTGTGGAACTTAAATTATCCCTAAAAGTTCACAATACATTTACCACATGCCCAACAATGGTTCATTCCATTTTCATGATGTCCAAAGACACACCTGCGCTCCCATTAAGATGCAGCCACTCACGTATATGACCCTCCATGGGCCTGGAGAACCCCAAAATCTTCAGCACCTGACAGGTCAACTCCTGTGTGACTAAGGCTGAAGTGGGGGGATACAATCATTAAGCAAAGATTATTAGCTTTATTCATTTAATTTGGGGCAAAACTTTAGGTTGAGAAAGATCCAATATTAGGCTATGATAAGGTCATACATACCGTATTTTCACGACCATAAGGCGCACTTAACAGTTTTTAAATTTTCTCCAAAATGTATGGTGTGGCCTATGATGCAGTCCACAGGCAATTACCATTAGGAATACACATACCTCCACCAACCACACCTCACTCTGACTTTTACTACAATGCGTGCAATATCCTGACTGTGCAATAACTGGGTCACTGTGTAATAACTCAATATTTATTATGCTGTGCTCACAGCAACTTATCTCATTCCATTCTATTTTATCGACAAATATTTAATATTTAACAGTTTCTGTACATATTGTTCATTTTTTGTTAAGAGTTGTAAATACATTATTTCTATTCTATTTTATTTTTATCTTATTTAACTTCTTCACTCCAAGGCTGCTGCAATTTCATTGTATGTAAAAACGAAGCAGCCAGAGCGAAAAACATAAACAAGGAATAGTGGGGGTTCGAAAATTAAAAAAAATGACATAAGATAGTATTATTTCCATCACTGGGTACAGAAATAGGGTATTTAAAGGCATTCTCAAACACAGTTGTTGGAAACCTGAATCAGAGTTTGACTTCATGGTTTTTAGTTAGGTCTTCTGTTGTGCCTCCTTTTTTGTAAATTTTGATTTCAATTCATCGTATTGAAAGAAAGTTATTTTTTCTTGTTTATTTATCGAAGCTTTTTATTTTGTCTCATCAAATCTTTCCCCTGATTACACTGTTCCTGACAAACACTGGCAGAAACACAGCTTACAGGAGAAAAACCGGCTGATACTGCAAATTTTCTGACGACTGATAAGAGGCCTTCTCACCACACCATGTTTTCTGATCAGGCAATTTCCACCCTTTTTAGGGTTTGTGTTTCTCCAAATTGGTGCAGAAGACAGTGTTTTTCTCACTCAAAATACTATCCACTTTTATTTCTTAGTCTTTATTTTGTACGTGTTTTTTGGTTACAGTCAAGAGGTTAAAAACCTCTCCAGCTCCTTACAACTCACTTCCATATCTGACATATTTTTCAATTACAGGGATCTTGATATTACATATGCAATATCCTCAACAACCCAAATCACAACTCTGCAGCCAAAAAGTCACTTAAAACTGACTGACTTTGCACCAATAAAAAAGTAGATGTGTGTTTATTATTTCAGTTTTTAAACTGCCACAAGGACTGCTGCTAGTAAAATGTTCTCATGCTTAGAAGTAGAATGTCATAAAGCTTCTTATCTCACCCGCCACTGAGAAAGCTGTCCAAGAGATCATCTCTAGTCTGCCTTTATCCTCATGCGGCCTCCATGTGGTACCCACTGGATTTCCAAAATCTGTGCAAGGCTGTTTTTCTTTACCTCAATAAACTAATGTGATTAACATCTTGCAGTAGTCTGGTTCATTTCCTATAATCTTGATACAGTCATCAATCCACACTTTAACCCTTGTGCTATTCTATGGGGTCCAGATGACCCGATGCTTCCATTGATGTGTTATCCCTAGCATGACACAGGTGGATAAAGGTGGAGAGGATTTCATGTAATCCATGGACACCAGTGAAGATTACAAATTATTGAAGAAAAATGGTTTAGTGCACTGTCTTGTGGGGTCTAGATGACCCCACTGCCAATGTAAAAGTGCCTAGGATAGCACAAGGGTAAAATAGAGCAGTCTTGGTGGCACAAGTATTAATAACTACAGTCTGTCTGTCACTTTCGGCTTATCCCATCAGGGGTCGCCACAGCGAACAAGTCGCATGGTAAGCTTGGCAATGTTTTACGCCGGATGCCCTTCCTGACGCAACCCTCTCAAAGCAACCGGGCTTGGGACCGGCACAGAGGTAGAGAGGGTAACAGGGAGCAGCCCGGATTTGAACCCTGGTTTCACGGACGGCAGGCACCGCAAACCAGCATGAGCTAAACCGGCTCCCTGTATTAATAACTACAGTATATGTCATTTTTCAGCCTTCCATGTTTAGATGAAATCCCACAAACAAAAGCTGTTTTCCAACTTATTGGCTTTTTTTGTTTGCTTTGACAATTTTCAGCCAGGTTTTAGGTCCCATAACAGGACTGAAGCTTCTCATATCAATGTAATAAATAAGGTTTCACTGAAATCTCTCTCTGTCTTGTTGATTGATCTGAGTGCTGCTTTTGATGCAATTGAGTATGTGATCCCTCTATAAATACTGGGGAGGCATCTCCTAGTACTGTGCATGAACTGTTTTCGGTCATGTCTTGAAAACAGGGAGTATTTTGTTGAAATCCATATCTGTGTCCAAACGGCCTTGACCTGTGGGCTTCCCTCCCAGCAGGCAGGTATGGACCGATAGAATCACTTCACATACGACAGATCACTGAGTGCTAGGTAAACCCAGAGCACAAAAAAGTTCATGCACATTTTTTCACGGGCATGCTGTGGGCATGTACTGACTTTCCAAACAGCATGTAAGGGTAAGTAAGGGGGAAGTAGGTGGGACACAGGCATGTCTTACTTTTTTTTCTTAAACCATCACAAACTCTGTAGACTGCGCAAGAACCTCTTTAGTGCAGCTTGAGTGAAAGATACGCGCTTCTTGCACGGCCGCTGCGCACTCGGCACAGCCTGACTGATAGAAATGAGCAAATTGGACAATTGAGGGAGCCACTGTGCGCACCTTATTAATTACTTGAGTATAACGCAAGGAAATTAGATGACAGCATTGCCTCTGTGTCATAAGTCTGTTTAACTTAAATTATCCATACAATACTTCATGAATCACTCATCACATGCATGACAATGGTACGTTCTATTTCCCTGACATATCGTAAGGTGGCCGCACAAGACTCAACGAAACTGCAAGACACACCTGCGCTCCCTCTAAAATAGTCAGCTGTCTACAACCCTCCACAGGCCAAGATTCAACCCCCGCATGGGTGCATGTGACTAAAGCATAAAATGTAAATGGCGTGTACTTGTATATTGTTTTACTACCTTCTTAGAAGGACTAAAGTGCTTTATGTTCAAACAGTGATTGCAGCTCGGCCGCTAAACACTGGCACCAACCTATAACCACCAGGAGCAATGCAGGGTTTAGTGTCTAAACTCTGATACATGGGTGGGTTGTGTGGAAACTGAACCTGCAGTCTTCTGATCAATGACCAACCCCTCTACTTTGCATCACAACCACACTATGTTGGCGTGGGAGTCAAACATGAGATTCTGGTCTGACTTATGAAGCAGTTCAAGAGGCTAACCAAGGGTCCTTGGTATTTTCTTGAGTGAACTGGATGTATCTGTCCACTACATTAATGTGCCAAGGGAAGTCGTCCACTTTCTGGGGTTTGAAGGTGTGGCTGTCGATTTCCATGGTTTGGACTTTATTGGCAGACACTATATCAAATAGGAAAGACAACGCACACTTTGAAGTCATTAGAAAGTCAGTACTATAATACTGCTTTAGTATCATTGAGGAAATATTGACTGTCTATTAGATTTAGAAAAGGGACTTCCTGTAAAACGTACAGAAGTTCAACTGTGAAACTGGAAATGCAAACACAATACAGATTCAGACCACCATAAGAGACAACATTTCTTAAACCCTTTTCTTAGACAGGGTGACAGTGCATAATTTTAAGCTATTACTTTGTTTTGAGGTTAAACTCTCCATTTATCACAGTTGTACGATGGTTGGCAGCTTAGACTGGCCTGTACATCGAGCTGTCAGACAAACAGATAGGAAGAACAGATGAGGTGTGGGGGTTACAGCCCAAGACAGATGAATAGCCATTTTGATTGATGCTGGCCTTTGTGCACGTATCCGCCCTGATGCTGCTGTTCTGACACAAGTCTGTTCCACAGTAATCTGTGATCAGAAGAAAAGGGCACCAGCAGCTCTGATCATCATTCTTTCCAACCCCCCCATCACCTCCACACGTACATCTCCTCAATCCAACATCATGTAGCCAGAATTATACTTGACACCAAATATTCACCAGCCTAGTTCAGCAAAACATGCGATAAGAGAGGAGGAAATTGAGAAGTGCAAGAGAATCGCTGTAAATAAATGTATAAATAAAAGACTTAGGCTACCTAAATTAATACATTCAAATGTCTAGTGGATTATGTTTGCATAACTTTACCTATACAACACAGGTATTGAAGAACAGGTCTTGGGGGCTGGTTTCCCGACTAACTTTACACTGTAGCTTTTTATTGGGAAAACACACCTGATCCAGGTAATTAGCAGCAGGTAGGGCAGGTTTTCTGAAAAACCACCAAAATGTCAGCTCTGGAAACACACCTGCTTTATAATGTGATAAATATTTTGCCTGGATTTGTGATTTATGAGGAAAGAGTTGGCAGTTTGACTCCCTTTAAATGCGCCCTAAAACAAACAGAAGAGAGTGGCACACAGGGCAACTCCAAAACAGCCTCGTGTGGGACATCACGTTGTGCAGCCTTACAGACTCCTCTAGTTTGCCATCAAGGTTCAAGGTTTATTGCCGTTTGTACATACAGTACAGTCGGAATTTTTCTTTGGCATCTCTCAGATCAGGGTGAATATGGAGCAAGACAAAATTTAAGAAGAGATTAAAATTAGATGACAAAAAGTACAAAGTATAAAATATAAATATAAATAAATACGAATATTGCAGCATCCCAACCTTTTCAGGATAAGAATTATTGCACTCATGTGGATACAAATATTAGGCCAAGAAATTCAGAAACATCAAGACTGCACTCACACTTCTACCACACCCAAAATTAATCTTAAAAATAGACTCACTGGGTGCCCACAGGACATGCATCTCATAGGTTTTACAAGTTGTCCTTTCTGTAGTAAACTGGGAGGTAGAACAAGATAACAGATACCCCTGATGCAAAGAACCAGAAATGTGGCAAACACAATGGTGATAACACAACAAAACCTCTAGCTGTGTCACGCAATGAACTTATTCCCCACTATTAGAGCTTATTGAACACACAAAGGATGATACTTTGGGATGAGCTCCAAAGACCAAGCATCACCTGGAAGGTATGCAGACTCTTTACTAGCTTTGCCCTCCTGATCAGTTAATGCAATTATCACCTCTTGTTTCCCCTCTGAATTTCCCCCATTTTTGCATGCTAAATAGTCGTCTAAGGGAGTTTCAGTGAAACAATACTCTCAGTTGAACCAAATTAAAGGTGGGAAGGTCCAGTGGGACACCATAACCTTTATTTAGAAGGGCTCTACACTGCACAGACAGTCAAGGAAGGGCTGTGGTGGGGGTGAGTTGCTCAGTAAGCTGAGGGTATTACAATTTGTTTGATCAGTTGTTCTGAGGTAACCACAGATATTAAATCTTAGTATCATTTTCCCTTCAAATGGATTTTGTTTTGTGATTGGTTAAAATTTCACTTTTTTTCCCCTTTAGCCTTGAAGACTCCTCCCACTTGGTCTGTGTGACACCACTGTTCCAGTAAGTGGCAATGTTTCCTCTGTATGTCAGCTATGAGTCATATCACAGAGTGTCTACGCCACAAAAACTTTTTTACTCTCTTTTTTATTTTGTCTTTTTGCATTGTCATCGTATCAAACCTGGAAGAATCAGATCATTGTGGATTTTGGAGTACATTGGTCCCTTGGTATATCTATTCTTATATATTCTTTTCAGTGCAATTGTGCATGCTTTCTTTTTTTTTTTTTACAGCGCACTGTGTTCTGCGGCCTGATTGACTGAAGACATTATTAATCTCCTTCATGCCGTGTCTCCTGTACATAATGCGTTCAGTTTGCCAGGTCTAAATGAATGTTTGATCACAAGCAGATATTTGTTTTCATTCTATAAACTGGACTTGTTTTTCTGTCGAGGCTTTAAATTTGACAGTAGCAGCAATTCCATTAACTATGAAATTAAACAAATTGGATTTTCGATAATAAATTTGCCTAATGGAAACATGACAATTTTGGAAAAAAATGAAATAAAAAAATAAATAACTAAATAAAAAAAATTGCATTAATAGAAGAAAATGTAGGTGCTTTTGAAGCATATCAAAATTTTCATATCTCGGATGGCATTGTGCTTCTTAGTAGGAACTGGCTGCACAGTGGGCGCCACAAGTGGTACCACAGCATTACAGCTCATCGAAAGTTAAACATGTCAAATTGTTGGACCAGCTCCTCTGTAAAATCACCAACCACAATTTCCCAGAATGGCTTCATCCGTAGCCGCTCCCACGTTAGGAGCTCGCCGTTCCATGGCCTGAATGATGCAGACGTCTCCTTTGATAGATGATGATGAGCGCTTGTGCCGTGGCAATAATTGGAATGTATCTGCTGTAGTTTAAAGTATTGTTCACACACGCCATGTTTTTGAATGACTTAATCAAGTGAGTTGTTTTTTGTTTATTAGAATAATTACAATATAATTGAAACATAAATTGTGTTTTTTAGACATTTCTAGAATTTGGAAAATTGAAATTTGACACTGGAAAAATGTTCTAAGTTTTTGCTTTTCAGCTGCTCCTATCAAGGGTTGACACAGTAAATTACTAAAAATATTGGATAATATAACACAAGGATGAAGAGGGGGGGGAATGCCTGGACACTCTGTTAAAAAGAAAAGGCAAATGTTGTTTGAAAAAAAGTTTGAAAAAAATAAATAAACAAATTAGAAATATTAACGGGTTGACCCCTCTCAATTGTTAGCTGTATCTTTCATGCCACGTGTTTTAATTGAAAAGTCAATGAATTTCAATCAACAGTTTCATTCAATGTTGTATCATTTAATTTCTCACTGGTGACTGACTTCACAAAACCACTAACACCTTGGTTAGGATGAGTCAAACAGGTTAAGTGATTAGTGTTGCTTGAACAGAATACAGGTTGTCTCTACCATGGGGATTGCACCCTTAGCAGCTCAAGTGCCCACTTCAACCAGTACTTGAACCACAATAAACTATCCTAGATTTTCCTCTAGCAATCTTTTGATTTCCCATATTGTGCCTGAGCTAACTTCCCATATTCTATCAACATGTTAAATGTCCAACCAGAGGGAGAAATACCTTAGATCATGTTTACACAAACATTAAACACGCATACAGAGCCACTCAGCTTCCACACCTAGGCCAGTCAGATCACCTCTCTCTGCTCTTAACCCCGGCTTACACACCTCTGAGAAGGAGCTCAACCTCACTCGTCAAAACCGTCACAACTTGGCCCGAGGATGCACTCCTCCAGCTCCAGGACTGCTTTGAACACACACTGCGTGGAGTATTTTTGAACATCAGGACCTGACATTATTCACAGAGGCCATGTTGGAATACATCACCTTCGGTATAGGGACTGTCATGGAAGTGAAGTGCATCCGGGTCTTTCCCAACCAAAAACCCTGGATGACCAAAGAGGTCAGGTTGCTCCTAAAATGCAGCGATACTCCCTTTGGGTCAGGGAACAAAGACCTGTACAGAACCGCCAGAGCCGACCTGAGGAGAGGGATCAGGAAGGCCAAAATTGGACTACAAAAGGAAAATAGAGGACCACCTCTCCAACAACAACCCTCTACAGGTGTGGCAGGGACTACAGCACCTGACCAACTTCAGGGGACAGACCAACACCGTGGCACACTCCAGCGCTGCACTAGCAGAAGAGCTGAGCGCGTTCTTCTCACGCTTCGAGACCACATCACTGCAGTCTGAAGCCCCATCACCTCATCCTCACTCTGCTTCCAGCTCCGAACCCCTGACTGTGCAGACACAGGACGTGACACGGATGTTCAGCAGGGTAAACCCCAGGAAAGCGGCTGGACCTGATGGAGTTCCTGGGAAGGTTCTGCGGGCCTGTGCCGACCAGCTCTCCCAGGTCTTCACAAAAATCTTCAACCTGTCGCTAACTCAAGCTTCCATCCCTGCTTGCCTGAAGTCATCCATTATTATCCCGATACCCAAAAAGCTGTCATCAACAGCCTGCCTCACGGACTACCGTCCAGTTGCACTCACCCCTGTCATTACCAAGTGTCTGGAATGGCTGCTCCTGGGACACATCAAGGACTCCCTTCCTCCAACCTTCGACCCCCACCAGTTTGCTAACAAAGCAAACAGATCTACGGAGGATGCCATATCCATCATCCTCCACACTGCGCTGAGCCACCTGGAACACAGAGACACCTATGCCAGGGTGCTCTTTGTGGACTATAGCTCAGCCTTTAACACGATCATTCCTGACATTCTGGTTAGCAAACTGTCTGACCTCCGTCTCCACCCACTCACCTGCTCCTGGATCAAGGAGTTCCTCACAAACAGACCACAGACAGTCAAACTTGGTCCCCACCTCTCCTCCACCCGGATGCTGAGCACAGGCTCCCCACATGGATGTGTGCTGAGTCCTCTGCTCTACACACTGTACACAGCAGACTACAGACCAGCCCACACCAGCAACACCATAGTGAAGTTTGCAGATGACACTACTGTGGTGGGGCTGATCTCTGGTGACGACGAGACGGCCTATAGAGACGAAGTCCTGAAACTGTCCAGGTGGTGTCAGGCTAATAATCTCATCCTGAACATCACCAAGACCAAGGAGATCATCATGGACTTCAGAAAGAACATAGCAGATCCACCCCCACTCTACATAGATGGAAACTGTGTGGAGAGGGTCCACAGCTTCACCCTCCTGGGCACCACCATCTCGGCTGACCTCACAGGGTCTACCAACACCATGGCTGTTATCAGGAAGGCCCAGTAGCGCCTGCATTTCCTGAGAAAACTTAGGAGGAATAACGTCAACCAGGAGCTGCTGGTAACCTTCTACCGCTCAACCATCCAGAGCATCCTGTCCTACGGCATCACAGTGTGGTTCTCCCACTGCACTGAAGAAGAACGGTAGAGCCTCCAGAGAGTGGTAAAGACAGCGCAGAGGATCATCGGCTGGCCCTCTCCCCTCACTGAAGGACATATACCAGTCACGCTGCCTCAGCAGGGTGACCAACATCATCACTGACTCCACCCATCCTGCTTTCCCTCTGTTCAACCTGCTACCCTCTGGAAGGAGGTACAGGTCCATCCGTATCAGGACAAACAGACTAAGAAACAGCTTTTTTCCACAGGCAATTACCATAAGGAATACACATACCTCCACCAACCACACCTCACTCTGAATTTTTAATTACAATACGTGCAATATCCTGACTGTGGCTCCGGTACCGTTGCAGGCGCTGTGGCCTCTGCGATCATATCTTAAATTACTTGTGATTTCCCAAAAGAGAGCTACCTGCCCAAAAATCCCGGAATATGAAGAGCTAAAAAAGCTATCGATAGCATTTTCAAGAACGCTAAATATTTTTGGATCAGGTCGGCTAAGCTACGCGCTTGGAGATGTTGGAAGAGTTCCGAAGATTTCGGCTCAAGACGAGCAACGAGAAAACCGGGTCGACATTCTGGAGAAAAGACTGGACGATGTGGAACAGCAAGTAAGGATGAATAATGTCATTCTCACTGGATTACCAATCAAGCCTGGAGCGAAGCTGAGCGCAGGAGCTAGCACTGATAATGCTAATGCTAGCGCTAGCGTAGCTAGCAGTGCTAATACGGAGCGTGGCGCAGGGTCTCTTGATCAGCAAATATATTCATTACTCACATCTAAAGGGATTTCCCTGGATCTCAATACCATCGAGACCTGTCACCTGCTTCCCAGGAGAAAGGAGACGGATAAACCAGCGATCCTCATCAGGTTTGTGAATCACAAACACAAGCTAGCTCTGATGAACCAAAGGAAGAACCTGAAGGGTTCTGCTGTTTATCTGAACGACCATCTGACCAGGAGGAATGCTGAAATCTCCAAACATGCACGGCTTCTCAGGAAGCAGAAGAAGATTGAGAACACTTGGGTTAAAGGCTGCAGGATTTACGTCAAACCACTCGGTCCACCGGACCGGTCCAAGGTTCTGGTTGTGAACACCATGAAGGATTTTGAGAAGTGCTTGTTTACAATTGTCTAAAACAACATGGAGTAATAAACCAGAGTCAAATAATTTCAAGAAATATGACACCTGTATTCATCACTTTCTCCATACGTCTGACGTCACCTGAATCAACAGCAGAGAGTTCTGACCTGCAGACAACTTGACCTCAACTTTCACCGAGCTGATATCAGCTGAAGAAGGATATATGGACCTGAATCTAATGTCTGCAGACATAACATGGAAGAGACTACAAACTGTTTTGAACCCAGGAGAGCAGCTGTTTTTTCAGCAGCAGATATGCCAACCTTGGATAATTGACAGAATATGGACCCCTTTTATTTTTGTTTTTGTTTTTTTTTGTTTTGTTTTTGTTTGTTCTTTTCTCTCCCTTACAGCATTACCTTATTAAATATAAAAGAAAAGAAAAAAAGAAAAAAAGAAAAAAATGAAGATTAATAATAATAATAATAAGTTAATGATATTACTTCACTTGCTCCAAAAATTGACAAATTGATTCAAAAATCTTTCCTAATGTAACATAATTTTGCACATGTTTTTAACTTTTGATACTTGATGAAAGTTTACTATGAAAATCTCTGAAACAGTGTTGTCTATTTTACTGATATAGTATTATGTTCTAATCATATGAATGACTTTTATGAGTAACATATATTTTAGATAACTGATCTGCATTTGCCATGTTGACTTCTAAAATAGTTATTTTTAACATAATAATTAAGTAATTCATCTTTGTCATGTGCCTTATCGATACCTTATGATTCTTAATTCTGTCTGATAAAAACTGGGAACCGGATATTGATAATTCATGTAATAAAATGGTTATAGTATAACGGGGTGGATTTATATAAGTTCGCTTCCTTCCACTCCCTTTCAAGCAATAATTATTAATATGCCTAATTATCCTAAGTTTGATTAGTTATTGTATGAATGTAAAACTGCAGATTGTATTGCTTTTGTGTATTGTTCCTACTTGATTGCTTGAAATAAACCATTTCAAATCAAATCAAAACTGTGCAATAACCGGGTCACTGTGCAATAACTCAATATTTATTATGCTGTGCTCACAGCAACTCATCTCATTCCACTCTATTTTATCCACAATATTTAATATTTAACAGTTTCTGTACATATTGTCCATTTTTTGTTAAGAGTCGTAAATATAGTATTTCTATTTCTATTTTATTCTATTTTATTTTTATTTTTATTTAACTTCTTCAATCCAAGGCTGCTGCAATTTCATTTAATTTCCCATGTACAGTGACAATAAATGATTCTGATTCTGATTGTTGTTTCAACAGAGGGAGAATGTTGTCACCAAGACCATCTAACCTAACAGCTTTGTATTCACTTTTCCCCCCAAAACAAATCTTACTTTGATTAGTACAAAATTTCTGAAAACTATCAACATTTTAAATTGACATTGTACTTAAATTAGGATACCAGCTAAAAAGATGTAATGAAGCAGCAGATGAAACCTACAATCTGGTTTCAAAGCTTTAGGAAGTAACAAACAGGCAGCTAGGGGAAAAAAAAAACTGTCTCATGTCTTGGTTTCTCAAAATAAAACAAACTTCAAAGATAAGAAAGAAACTTAAATTTTACAGCCAAGAAACAACAAAAGCTATTTTGTTTTTTTCTACGTGAGTCCACAGTGTTGAAGTGTCCTTGGGCAAGACACCAAACCCCAACATTGCTCCCAGTGGCCTGGTTAGTGTCTTGCAGCTGCAACTCTGCCACTAGCGCTGTACAAATATATGTAAATGGGTGAGGTGGGTGTGATTTGTATATAGCTCTTTGGTCAAGCACAATTGAAGTACACAATTGATGTTATAAATGCTTACCTCTACCATCCCACAATGTGCCAATCTTGCTTCCTGTGTACTGTCTGAGCTAATTTTGGGTGACACATTCACACCCTGGCTGTGTGAAGACCTCAGCTGTGCATTTACATAGGCAATGACCCAGATTAGCATCCCTCTTTACACTCCATCAATACAGATTAGAGCTGCATGGTAAAAGTAAAGCATGTCATGTGGTTATAACTGTGACCACAACAACCACTGTGTGTATCGGGTGTCAATCATATGACGTTTGCTCAAAAGTACATATGATTACAAGTAAAAAACTCCAAGTAATGGGGACATGATCTCAGCAGATGGATTTCTAGTCTTATTTTGAGGCTGTCATCATACATTATCTGACATTCTTTCTATGTCTAATTGGGATTCAACAGTAAAATCAACGTATTCAGATTTCAAAGACGCTGCTGTATTTTCCTCACTACAGGACACCCTGGAATATCAGGTGCACCACCAATGAATGATCTTTTTTTAAACATATGTCATAAAATGACTGAATCATAAGACGCATCAACCGTGATGACAGAGTCAGAGATTAGTCCGTCAGTGAGACTCTATTAACTGTGTCCAACGTAATTTTAGAACTTGATTGTAACATGTTATGATAGCCATGTTAGAGGCCTTAGATTATTCACAATACCTATAACTCCCAACTGTGTTTGCAAAATATATTAAAAAAAACAAAAACAGACTGACATTTTGACAGAGCGTCATGTAACTCTCAAAATCTGGAATTATTTTAGTTTATATTTAAATGTTTTTTTTTTACAGGATAACATAAAATTTATATTGGTCCGTCGTGGTGAAGAGAGAGCTGAGCCAAAAAGTAAAGCTCTCAATTTACCGGTTGATCATCGTTCCTATACTCACCTATGCTCATGAGCTATGGGTCACGACCGAAAAAACGAGGTCCCTGAATACAAGGGGCTGAAATGCGCTTCCTCCGCAGGGTGGCGGGGCGCTCACTTAGAGATAGGGTGAGAAGCTCGGTCACCCGCAGAGAGCTCGGAGTAGAACCACTTCTCCTCCACATCGAAAGGAGCCAGTTGAGGTGCTTCGGGCATCTAGTCCGGATGCCTCCTGGATGCCTCTCTGGAGAGGTGTTCCAGGCATGTCCCACTGGGCGGAGGCCCCAGGGAAGACCCAGGACACGCTGGAGAGACTACGTCTCTCGGCTGGCCTGGAAACGCCTCGGGGTCCCCCCAGAGGAGCTGGAGGAAGTGGCTGGGGTGAGGAAAGTCTGGGCATCTCTGCTTAGACTGCTGCCCCCGCGACCCGGTCCCAGATAAGCGGTGGAAGATGGATGGATAACATAACATTTAAGTTTGGAGTCTTAAGCAAGAGAAAGAAAAGCCAATATTTGCCATTCAAACGTTAATTGTAGTGGCCTTTTTTTTTAATTAATCCGATCACCAGATATGAGTTCAATTATAAAAAAACTCAAGTCTCGATTATTGTCCCGCATAATACAGATGGGGAAACAGTTGGTGATGGTAGAGGTATAAGTGTGGCAAAGAGAGCATAAAAACCTCTGTCTTGTTTTATCACATGCTAAAACTACAGAGTACATGAAGCTGCAGGGCAGTAACGATCAACCTATTTTTACTTCTTGGTCGACTAAGAAATCTTAGAACGCACAAAATCACACATTTTTAAATGAAGTGTGTACAGAAGATGTCTTTAAAAGGTTCATGTAGTCAGAGTACAGTTCAAGATGTAACTATACACCCCCTAAATGCTGTCATAAAGAGTGATGGCTCTAGCACATGTCAGCATGTGACTCCACTTTTAACTTCTTTTCTTCAAACCCTTTTTGCAGATAAATGGATCCAAACTGAGCCTAGAGACTCTGCACATTTTGTATTCATTGGTACTTGGAGATAATTTGTTTAGCTTTGTTTAGAGGTTTTTTTTTTTTTTATTTAAGAAAACTTCAGGGAGGTGTTTGACATTTTTTAGTTACCATTACAAGACATGCTTCCTTATATTTATACTATCTGAACAAACATGCAATGTGGAAGAATGTACACTATATTACTAAAAGTATTGGCTCACCTGCCTTGACTCAAATATGAACTGAAGTACCATCCCATTCCTAATCCATAGTGTTTAATATGATGTCGGTCTACCTTTTGCAGCTATTACAGCTTCAACTCCTCTGGGAAGGCTGTCCACAAGGTTCAGGAAGGTGTTTATAGGGATTTTTGACCATTCTTCCAAAGTCTTCGCTTTAATACATCCCAAAGGTGTTCTATCTGGTTCATGTCAGGACTCTGTAGGCCATTAAAGTTCATCCACACCAGACTCTGTGATCCATGTCTTTATGGACCATAGTTTGTGCACTTGTGCACAGTCAAGTTGGAAGAGGAAGGGGCCCGCTCCAAACTGTTCCGACAAAGTTGGGATATCCTGAAGCATTCAGAGTTCCTTTCACTAGAACTAATGGGCCAAGCCCAAGCCCTGAAAAACAAGCCCACACCATAATTTCTCCTCCACCAAATTTCAAACTTGGGCACAATGCAGTCTGAAATGTACCATTTTCCTGGCAACCTCCAAACCCAGACTCGTCCATCAGATTGCCAGATGGAAAAGCGTGACTCAGAACTTTAGAGAGGGCTCTAGAGTCCAGTGGCAGCGTGCTTTACATCACTGCATCCGACGCTTCATATTGCACTTGGTGATGTGTGGCTTTGATGCAGCTGCTCGACCATGGAAACCCATTCCATGAAGCTCTCTGTGTGCTGTACTTGGACTAATCTGAAGGTCACATGAGGTTTGGAGCTCTGTGATTGACTGTGCAGGAACATGTGTGCAGAGTATGAACTGGAAATCCCAAAAATCATAATGGGAAACACCTCAGAAAGTGGTAAAGAATGAAAGAGCAAAGTGGGACTTCCAAGATACAGACTGACAGGATGGTAATGGCAAACCAATCAGACATTGTAGTACTGGATAAAGAACAGAGGAAAGCCGTTTTGGTGGATGTGGCAGTACCAAGTGACAAAAAACATCAGGAAGAAGGAAAATGAGAAACTGGAGAAATACCAGGGACTCAGAGAAGAACTGGAAAAAGCCTGGAAAGTGAAGGGGACAGTGGTAATTGGAGCATTCGGGGCAGTAACGGCCAAGCTGGTGGAGTGGCTACAACAGATCCCTGGAAGGCCTCAGACCTCTCAGTCCAGAAAGTGCAGTGCTAGGAACAGCTAAAATACTGCGCAGAACCCTCAAACTCCCAGGCCTCTGGTAGAGGACCTGAGCTTGGGTGAGAAACCACCCGCGGAGGGTGAGAGGGGCGTTTTTTTTATATATATCCAATAAACATGTACAACTACTTTTTTATCTTCAGTGCTTGTACAGTGGCAGCTTCTGTCTCAATTCTGTAGATGCCTTAAACATTGGGGGGGGCACTGCTGAAAGCTTTTTAACATGTGAGCAAACACAATTACAGCTGTTAGAGTAGTTCATGTCATTTGCAGCATATGCTCTCATTTATTTAGTAATTCCACTCTACTGTGATGCAATCATAACCTCCACCATGTGTTGACAAGAACGAAACAGTGGCTCTCCTGCTGGAGCCACCCCTCTGCACCCTGCAGTAATTGTCCCCTCAGCTTTGATGAATAAGGAGATGATTAACCTTAATTCCCAAGCAGCATCAGGGCATTAGCAGTGAATGAATTAGTGGAAGTGGATGTGACTAAGCAATTTAATATGGTAAATTGCTTGAGCATCTGTGAACGTGGCACCAGTGATCTATTAGCTCAAGGCCCATCTCCTGCTGCTAGTGACTCCAGGTCTGAGTCTCTTCAGTCAGGCTCCAGCTGTGAGTTGAGATGCTCACTATCCCTGCTCTGTACAAAATTAATTATCTTCATTGTTTTACTCAACCCCTCACTCAAATTAAGATATCTTTGTTTAGAAATCTAGATTATCACAATCTCACTAACTGGCATAATGACTGGAAGCAACAAGATATAATCCTTAGCATGCCACAAAAATTATAAATAAACTCAGGAGTGCTGAACGGATGCTACTATGCTGTATTCCTTTCATTCCACACTGTGCTCATTTTTAATAGGCAAGGGATTTCACCTCTGTTTCTTTAATGTGCCCACTGCCCAGGAGAAGAGGCATCTTTTTAGCAACCTAAGCAAAATGTAGATTGTGTTGAGAAAAACTCCATTCGTGTGGCAGTAAATTTGATGACAATGCAAGCTTGTCTTTTGTGGACAAAGTTGTGATAGTTGTTTTTTTTCCTCTTTTTTTGTGAAGCAGTGAAAAATAACTACTATGAGAAAATAGGCAGCTATTCGAATCAGGATACAAACCCCCAAAGCAACCACTAAAATCACAGTGCTGCACAAATGACTGACAGCGGATGTTAGGTAGATAAAGACAGGCAAACATGCTTCCGAAGCCTACATAAAGGTAAAATCATGAGTTTAAAGTGATTGTGTATCAGTGGGTTTTGTGTGAACAGGGTTTTGCCAAAAGATCCAAGGGCTGATTTTGCTCACTAGAACCATTTTTGCTTATCA
Source organism: Oryzias curvinotus (assembly GCA_023969325.1). Classification (NCBI taxonomy): domain Eukaryota; kingdom Metazoa; phylum Chordata; class Actinopteri; order Beloniformes; family Adrianichthyidae; genus Oryzias; species Oryzias curvinotus. Next base: position 7,165,818 of record CM043714.1, read on the forward strand.
ACAAAAAACAAAAATATGGATCTTAGCTCATTACGGTGTTGTTTATGTTTTCCTAAATAACCCATTAAACCTAGGAGGGGGCCTTCTTTAACCAAGAATGTGTTAGTAATGTGGTCTCAGTCATTGGAGGAGTCTTCTCATTACTCTTTAATGTGCTGAATAAACATTTTACCGGTTCCCAGTTCCCTGCTATTGTTCATATTGTTGTGAATGCAGCATTTTTGTATCGTTAGGCCTCAGAAATGCCGCATCGTGCATGCAAGCCACAAACCCACAGAGTGCTTGGTGAGTATGGGATCTTTGTTTTTTTAACAGTCTTTATTCTTTAAAGTGTGGAGGATGAACATAGAACAGAACATTGCAAAATTAAAATGATTAAGTATTTTATTTTAAATGGTGTGCATGCCTACACATGGAAATGGAAAATGATAGTAAATAGCTAAATCCAACTGTCAAACTGTTATTTTATTTAAAATTGTCAATTATATTGCTTCTAATAAATGCTGGTTTATGTAAAGTGGTTTGAGTTGTAAATACTAAAAAAATATAATAGGAATAAGAGTCACATTTAATGTTATTTACTATTTAACAGTCATTTTTTCATGGTGCCTCTGTCAGCCCCGCCCTCTCTGCTCTGCTCTGGAGGATTCCAAGCTGTTGCCACTCACCTCATCAGCCTGCTGCCTTCTTAAGGAGATCCACAGCCAGTATTCATCGCCAGTTCGTTGCTCCTCCATGGTGCTTATCAGGTCTCTCATATTTATTCCTAAGAATAATTCTTGTTTAGTAATTGTGGCCCTTTTGCTTCACTTCCAGGACTCTATCACCACGAGTGCTACCTGGGATTTCCTCCGGAACGGTCCGTTCAATCCACGCTCGCCTCGCCAGCTGTTCATGCCCTCACAGCCTTCACAGAAGCTCTCCAGCCACGCCACGTCTTCCTGCTACTCACCTGCAATCTGGAACCGAAGATCCCGCTTTTGGAAACCATGTGCAAGAAAAATAAATCAAACTACTACCATAAATCTCTTCTGTTATCCTTCCGGGTTCCAGCATCTGGGTCTGTTTCAAAGTCTCGAATACTATGATAGAACAAACTGGCCAAACTCCTGACCCAGCTGACCCGGAGGAGCTCCGTCACTCCATTTCACAGCAAGGGATTCTACTTGACCAACAAGCGGACACCATAACTCAGATGTCTTCTGCGCAATACGACCTTTACCGCGTATGGACAGTATTACACAAACTCTAAATATATTAACTGGTCATGTTTCCACAACTACTACAACTCATCCTCTTCCCGGAAACACTTCGGCGACCCACCATCACCCTAGAAATGATTCAGCTCCTCCCACGGTTCCGTCACCAGAAAACTTCAGTCTACAGCCGGAACCATTCTACGGTGATGTTGAGGCCTGTGTGGTTTCCTGCTGCAATGCCAACTGATTTTTTAGCAAGCACCCAGGTGTTACCTAACCGATCACAGCAAAATGAAGCTCATAATAAATGCACTGCGAAAAAAGCCCTTTAATGGTCTCAAGCATTTCTGGACGTTCATCCCATCTCGCACTTACCATTCGATCACTTCATTGAGGAATTCCGTTTAGATTTTGACCAACCTCGAAAACAGGAAGAAGCTATACGGTGATTGCTTAGTCTTAAGCAACACAATCGACCAGTTTCTGATCATGCTATTGATTTCCGTATTTTGGCAGTAGAGGCAGGTTGGCCTGAACCCGCTCTCAAAGGAATTTTTTTTATCAATCTCTCAACGACCATATTAAAGATCATCTTTCTACACAACCTGAAGTAAATCATTTTGAGGAACTTGTTACAGCTGCCCTTCGATCTGATATTCGACTACGTGAACGCCAAGCTGAACGGGACCATCAGAATCGTAAGCATTCATCTTTGTCATCTCAACAACTTCATTCACCTAACCTCTCTCCCCAATCAGGACACGGAGTCACTAACAACACTTCGGAGGAACCCATGCAAGTGGGACATTCTAAGCTCTCCGCTGAGGAAAGAAGAAAACGAAGAGATGAAGGTCTGTGTTTTTACTGCGGAAATCCTGGTCATCAGGTAAATCAATGCAACCTTCGGTTAAAACTCCAGGACCCCCCGTTTGATAGCAATCTAACGGAGAAGGATTCAACTAAACCTGATAGAAATAATCATTTTGACAGAAACATTTGGCAGAATCCTGAAGTCATTTAGCAGAAAAACAGATTTCCTCCTCTTTATCATGAGCACATAAATCAAATGACTGACACACTGTACATATTGGGTGACTAAGTAATAGCATCTTCTTCACTTCTGTCAAGATCTGCCATCAATCAAAAATTCATGAAATTAAGGCTCTCATAGACTCTGGTGCTGAACAATGCCTTATTGATAAGCAATTGGTTCGTCAGTTTTCCCTTCCAACTGAACTTCTCCTTTCTCCTATCAAAGCCGCAGGTCTTGGAGGTCAACACCTATCCAGAATTACACATTGTATCAAGCCCCTCCTTTTCATCACGTCAGGTAACCATAGAGAATATCTACAGCTTTCGTCACTCAGACCCCTCAAATCCCTATAGTTCTAGGTTTTTCATGGTTGAAACGCCATAACCCTCAGATCGACTGGGTTAATTCGCGCATATCCCATTGGAGCACCTTTTGTTTAGATAACTGTTTACGTTCCGCTATTCCTGCCACGTCATTCATAGTCTCTAACATCACTAAAACCACAGATTTGTCTAAAACACCCCCCTGTTATCACAATCTCAAAATGGTTTTCTGTGAAACCAAGGCTAGCGCCTTGCCTCCACATAGACCCTATGATTGTGCCATTAATCTTATTAATGACATCACACTACCCAAAGGAAAACTGTATAGTCTATCTGGTCCCAAAAAGAAGGCCATGGAAGATTACATTCATGAAGCACTCTCTTTAGGTCACATCCATCCATCCTCATCTCTGGTCGGTGCAGGTTTTTTCTTCGTAGAGAAGAAAGATAAAACCCTTCATCCCTGCATAGATTATCGCGAACTTAACCAAATCACCGTCAAGGACAAGTATTCTCTGCCCCTGATTAATACTGTTTTTGATTCCATCCAAGAAGCTCGTGTGTTTTCTAAACTTGACCTACGTAATGCTTACCACTTAGTCCGCATCCGTGAGGGAGACGAGTGGAAAACTGCTTTTAACACCCCCTCTTTTTTGAGATTCTGGCACCTCCCAATAGGCGACCACTTCAATCTTGGCAGGATCGGGATGAATACGGCCTGCTTCTATGACGTAACCTAAAAATGGGATGGATGGAACGTGGAACTCGCACTTTTCTGCTTTGATGAATAGCTGATTTTCGAGGAGTCTTTCAAGAACAAGACAGACGTGATGTTTATGTTGAGCAAGATCATGGGAGTAAATAAGTATGTCATCTAAGTAGACGAAAACGAAACGGTAGAGGAAATCTACCGGGGAAATTGACAAAAAATATGTGCGGGCACTGCAGCATTGTGCATCTTTATGTATTACATGTGGCAAACATGAATTTCCTTAAGTTTTTGCATTTGGTCACACTTAAACACATGCGAATAACATCAATCTTGTTTTTAACAAGTTCTATGTCAGTTTAGAGATTCTAAAGCTAAAAAAATGCTAGACTATTGCAATATTATGAGTAAAGACACATAAAATCGAATAATAATTTAATTGCAACGTTTAACATGCATCAATGCAACATTTTTATCTTTTAATAATGATTCCATACTCTGACCCTAATTTTGAAAAGAGGGAGTGGAGTAGATACATTACATACTGATGACACAGTATTTGAAGTCAGGGGCTTTTTCAGGTCCACTGCAACACTGAGCACCTCAGAGAATAATTATCAGCTGCAGAAAGGACTCAGTACACTTACCTGGTGACTCTCACTTTACAGACAGCCCACTGCAACACTTTAATTTTCTTTACAAAAAGCAACGTTGTTTTTTTTGTTTTTTGTTTTTATTGAAAAAGGCTGAATGGATCAAAATGAACACTGGCCTTCAGATTCACTCTGTAGAGGAAGTTATAATTTTTGCAGACCACAGGAGGCCAAGCTTACCAGTACAATTCAGATCAGGGGACTAAGCATCAAATATGCATACATGGCGGGGAACTGTGAGAAGTGAGGGACACACAGTCATTGGTATTCCGGTGACTGGTGCCGTCAAAGGTGGAGGGTTGAGGTCGGGACTCAAAATCAGCCCGGCAGACCCAGGGCAGCTTATTGGGATAGAGTTCGAGCCCAGTCACTGGGCTTAGACAGGCTCAGTGCAGGGCTCAACTCATCACACGGCTGTCAGACAGACACACGCCGCAGGGAGACGAGTCGCACACAGACACACAAACATGTGTAACACGCATATTTTAATGCTCTTTAACCTATTCTTACGTCTCCTATAGTTCTTTGAAGATGCTTTGAGTTGCGGGGAAACTGTGTTTTGATAGCGGAGATTCAATTCGATGTACATTCGAGATGCTCTTTAGTACTGAACAATAGGACTGCACGCTTTTGCTTGTATTAAGTAAAAGTATTGGATAACAAAGATATTCTGCTAAAACTTCAGCAATAAACTTACACAGATGTGTTTTTGAGCAGATTAATTTATTAAATCTAAATTGGTTTAAAATGTCTACAAAATTGCAAATTATTTGAAATTTTTTAACATTTTTACTTCATCTAAATTATATGAAAACCTGTTTTGAAAAGGTTTTCAGTATTTATACTCTCTAAGTATAATTTCTTCTATGCATAAAAATTGATAGATTACTGAATTTAATAGAACATAGATGCAATGCTGTCATCCAGATTTGGATTTGAATTAAGAATTTCATCCAATTCAATTTCATTCAATTCAGTTTTATTTTTATAGCCCAATATTTATAACAAAAGTTGTCTCAATGGACTTCACGCCGGTAATTGTGTGATAAACATGAATCACAAAGAACATTAAGTCATAGAATTCAATAGCTGATTGCTAAACTAAACAGACTAAACTACACTGGGCATCCCTGCCCTTAGACCCCCCCCCTTCGCAGTAAGGAAAAACTCCTCAAAAAACAGATTCTGGAAAAAAAAAGAAGTAACCTCAGGGGTGCCCAAATGAAGGAGGGATCCTCCCCCAAGACGGACAGGCGATGTAGCAGGAGAAAAGCTTATCTTATAAGAAGCTTAGTTTATCTAACTCTATAACTACATATTTAGATAGTCTATCAGTTGGGCTTAATCCAGATGAGTGGGGGGACGGCTGGGGGCGTGAGACGAGCCAGAGGTAGGGTCCACAGCCAAGTGTAGGAGAGACGAGGTACACGGTCAGGTACAGGAGCACCGATGAGCCAGAGGTAAGGTCCACAGCCATTTACGGGGGGTTAGAGGGGAGTCTTGTCAGTAGGTGTGGGTACAATTGAATTTTATTTGTATAGCCCAAATTCACAACAACACTCGTCTCAATGGGCTTCATACCGGTAATTGTAAAGTAAACATACTATCAGAAGGATCATATATGCATAGAATTCAGTAGGAGAAATACTAAACTTTAACTAGATAGAGTAAACTAAACTGGGCATCCCTGCCCTCAGACCTTCCTTTGCGGTCGTGGATAGCCTGTAGTGCAGGTGGGATCTGAAGGACCCTTGAAAATATTTGTGTGGTTGCAATGGGATCAAATTATCCCCTGAAGTGTGTTTGGTGCAAGAAACAGGTCGGATCGGGTCAGTCCAGGTATGCATACCTGTCAAACATAGTTTTATGTGTTTTAAGGTAACACATTAAGTTGAGTTTATTTTTTATAACGGATTAAAATAAAGCGGTTGTTTTGGAGTCAGGAGTTGGGTTTTAATTTCAATAAGTCAATAAGTTTCATTGACTGTTACTAATTTATGTTTCATCATCCCACATATATTTTGTGACTTTACCTGTATGTAGCTTTTACTATTTCTTAACCCGCTAAACCTGTTTTGGGGTCACTGGAATGCTGGAGCCTATCCTAGCTACTGTTGGACAAAGGCGGAGTACATCCTGGACAAGTCTGTATTCATGATACAAGATGATTTCTAATCCTCGATTTTAAGGCCATTCATGGTACAGAGGTCAACCTCTGATCAGAGAATCACAGGTTTGGTTCCCACCTTGCCCGTCCATTTGTTGAAGTGTCGTTGGGGAGAACACTGAACCCCACATTGCCCCTAATGTTAATTGGTTGACAACAGTGTTCAGCAACAGAGCCGCCATCAGTATGTGAATGTGTAAGCATGTGTGTGCATGTGTGAATGGGACTGTGACTGTAAGAGCTTTGTGCCTTAAAGCAAGGTAGAAAGTGCTTTATGTTCACGCCATTTAATCATTTTTCCCATTTTGAGGACCAAAACATATCTATTTGTTTTTCAGTCTGGTTTGTTACCTTAGTCCTGAAGCTGAGTCCTGGAGTCTGGACGTCTAGTCAAGTGAGTGGCCAAACAAGTTAGGAAAAGAAGACTATAAATTAAGATGCCATAACATAACTGTAAGGCATCACCTGCATAATGAGAATGTCCATCAACATAAAGTTAATGAGAGAACATTTGGATGTTACTGTGATACGATTTTGGATCTAATGTTTTTGTTATGAGTGGTAAAGAGACAAACTGTTAAGATGTGAGATACAGAATAGATTAACAAAGATGTCATCTTAAGGTTGGTTCCTGAGTGAAAACCTTAAATGGAAATTTTCGTTGTGTGTGAACATTAGCTACTGATGTTTGTCGGTGTAACCATTTAGAATTCCTCTTAACTTTGCTCTTAAAGAAGATGTAAAATAACTCCAAAATGGTTTTGATGTGTCTCTTTAGCTGCTATTTCATTTATTATCTCAGGCTAATAAGACAGTTGTGTTTTCTCCAAAAGCAGTCTTAGTGCAGCTTTGATGACGCCTAAAACAATTTGGTTGCACATTGTGCGACTGCAGTGTGCTCACTGCTGCAGATCAATGTCAGAGCTGGGTTCTCAATGCAAGAAGCTCTACCACAGCTAACTGCACACAGCTTGCTTGTGCCAAAGTTAATTATGGCTGTTTCACTTAATGTGAGACAGCAATTGAGCCAGGGGCATTCCCTCTATTTAAACCACAGGAGCTCTGCAGTTCTCATTGTGTCACCTGAAACTCCATCTCCACTGATTTCCATCAGCAGAAGCCTCCCTGTGAGACCTGGAAGGGCAGCAGTGCAAGGACGGGTCCTCCAGGCAACAACACATGCTCACATACACACTCACACCACAGTCAGCCAGACACAGTAAATCATTTACAATTGCAATAAAATTAATCACGCCATCCCTTTCTCCTGAGATGTGCACTAAAGGATGCACTTAGAATAAATCCCCAAATATCTTTGCTGGTCATGAAATCATTGTCATTAGTATTGCACTAACCTTTTGTATCTCAATTCATTCCATGTTTGTTAACTGTAAAAGTTATCTAATAAAAGTGGATTTCATTTTTTTTTTTACTTGCACTGTCCAGCAGCAGAGCAGACATTAGAGCTGAAAGCCTCTTGTGTTGGAAAACTATTAGTTATGTAGCTTCAGACACTCGAGGTGTAAATTTGTATCAACCCCTTTTTATATGAGGCTACAGGAGACCAGGTTTGTGGCAAAAAAGATTAAATTTAATAAATAAAGATTCAAAAATTTACTTAAACATGACAAAACCATTAACTGCATTTCAAACACTTCCACATTACTTTACAAGAAACTAAACTGTTCAGGAGAAAATTTTTTCACAAGAAGATACAGTAATGATTTATTTGATTTGCTTCTTCCATGTTAGATACCAAGACTTGTGACATTTGTATGATGCTACTATCTGAATAATCTTAATGGGGTCTTCCAGATGGATCTACAATTACCCCTTAATTGTATTTATTAAAAATAACAAAACAAAACAAAAAACCCATCAAGTTTAGCATGACATAATTTCCTGTTAAAATTCCACCTGCTTCACTATGTTGGGCTTACCACTGATTACCTGGAGCATTATAGATTCTAAATGAATTATATAAAGACCCACTCCAATTAAAATCGTGTTTCCTATGTTTTTAACATGTTATTGTAGCCTTTTTCTGATGATGGATGACATAAAGAAAATTAAGTGGAAAATTGCATTTGTAATTATTTCTTTATTCATATTGTTGTAAACAGAAGCATTTAAAAAAGCTTGTTGCTGTGACGTACGCTACAATTGGCAGGCCACAAGCTGCCTGCTCCAATACATTTGGATGCATTCTCATGTAGATGACTAGATCTATGAATGTCTTTGTTTTCCTGGTCTGAGCATGCATCTGGTTTAAAACTGCATGGCTGGATGGTTTCAATATTGCTTTCTTTTTTGTTGCACTAGCGATGCTAGGTGATAGTAAGCCTACAACTCAGGTGAATTTCTAATGAACTACTGCTGTTCTGCAAAAACCAAAGACTGTGAAATCAATGGTGTATGGTTTCACTTTGTGATCAACTTCATACATCAAGCAAAAGTTAACCCTTTAACACCGGAGATATAACCTGTGACACCTAAATAACATACGCTCATTGACGTACTGTAACTCTTTTACTGTTTACGTGATCAACGTGAGTCCGCTGATTCTGACGGACAGTAACATGGCTTTTCATTGTGTTCACTTCACTACTGTAAAGTGTTGTGTTTGTCGGTACAGATCTGGTTTTTCTCTGCTTCAGAATCTACTGGAATAACATTAATTGTGTAAACTGTTGAAGCGTGAGAGCCATTTTTAAACTTTATAGAGATTTGTAATCATTCAGGTCTTATTTTTCGCAGGGCTAATTGGAGCAGAATTGCCTGATCACATGGGCTGCACGGTGGCGCAGTGGTTAGCGCTCTTGCCTCACAGCAAGAAGGCCCCTGGTTCAAGTTCCGGCTGGGGGACATGAAAAACAATATCAACGGGGGACCTTTCTGTGTGGAGTTTGCATGTTCTCCCCGTGTATGCGTGGGTTCTCTCCGGGATCTCCGGCTTCCTCCCACCGTCCAAAAACATGCTTCATAGGTTGATTGGCAACTCTAAATTGACCATTTTATGACTGTCAGAGTGAATGGATGTGTGATTGAGGACATTCTACCCTGCGACAGACTGGCGACCTGTCCAGGGCATCCCCTGCCTTCGTCCACAAGTGGCCGGGATAGGCTCCAGCAGCCCCGTGACCCCGAAAGGAAAAAACGGTACAGAAAATGAATGAAGGAAAAAAAAAAATGAATTGCCTGATCGCTGGGAAATATGACACCTACTGATGACATCACCCGCGACTGGAATTTTAGTGCAATCGCATGCAAAACACATATAACCCTCGTGCTATCCTATGACCCCACCCTTCTTTTGACGTGTTATCCCTACCATGACAAAGGTGGATAAAGGTGAAGACTTCTGGGAAATTTCAAGGGCACTCAATTTTGCACTACCAAATGCATCTAAGTGAACATTCTCAAAACCTTCCCCATTTTTAAAAACATTTTTATAAGGCTTTTTAATGCCAGTTTGCCGGCTGTTATAAGTTTAACGTCTTATTTTCTATCGAGCCGGTGTAGCGGGGGAAGGGGGGCGCGTGCACCACATATTGCCGACGCACCACTTCTCGCGCTGCAGCAGTTTCCCAGGCAAACACTAGGTGATCAGATTAATGGTAAAGTGTACTAAAATGTGCTCTGTATTAATAACGTTAATTAAGAGTGAATCTTTCCCTCATTCCACCCAGACTGGATTTGATCATGTCGAGGAGACAGGCCCAAGTGTCTCATTAAGAGGTGAACATGAAATGGAATTTGTAGCATGTTCAAAAAAACTGACAGTTGTTAATTTGTGACAGATTTGGAGAGTTAACACCTTGTACAAACATTAAGATTACTAATTTGTCAAGTTCATCAGCAGGTTATAAGGTAATATTTTAATTTGCACTTTATTTCAATGTCATTTCCAGTTTATTTAATTTTAAACTTTTATTTTAAGTGGGCTTGTTTTATTACCACAAAATTTTGTTTATCAAAATACCTTATAAATATTTTTAGAATTCTATAGTCTTCAGCATGGTGACCCTGCTTTACCTGTTTAGTCCGAAAATACATGTCTTTGAGATGATCAAATTGTAACATATTTTCCCCCACAAGGTTTTACTTTGATAAACAATAAAATGACTTGATTTTACAAATCAAACAAGACCTAGATCAATTGAAATTAAAATGTGAAATTGAATGGGCCTCAAATCACTTTGTACTGGGAAAAATGGGCCCCTGTGTCAAAAGGTTAAAATCCTCTGAACTAGACCACGCGATTGTGGACGCGATTGATGTGATGGCTGGTCGCTGTGAAGTATGAACCAGCCTTTACGGAAATTGAAAGAATCTTAGCACTGGAGCTAAAGATCCAGTATTAAAGCGTAAAGATAACTGAAATGATAATGGGATTTGTAAATTTTTTTCTTTGTTTTTCCACCAGTGTTTTTAGTCAAGGCCATTTGGAAGAAGTTTTTCTATCCACAGACACTCAATGCATGCTCAATATGGGAACTCTACCAACATAATCCACTGGTTACTTGTTTAAGACAATATTAAAATTCACCTAAGACAATTTAGTTTTATTGGTGGACTAATTCGGAATAAAAGATTGTAAAGTATCTAACTTATATTTTTCTTGCAATTTGTGTAGTGACAATTTGTGAGCTTGCTCTATATAAATGAACAGAAAAATGCTGAATTTAATTGAAATATGTTGTTCTAAACTTTAGAGTCAAACATCTTGTTGATCTGCAGAAAGTTTAAAAAAATCTACTAGTCCAGAAGTCCAAAACCATGGATCATCATGTGAGAGCCTTAAAGCCAAGGCCAGGGACCTCTTTTTTAAAGTAGAAACAGGGCCGTATAACCCAGTATCATAATGACTGCCTCTCTCACACATTTAAGAAGATGAAAAGAGACTCAAACCCCATTAACGCGCTCTGACTTATTCATATTTAGGCTGATTTCAGTTCATAATCTCTCTGCTCAGATGTTCACTGGGCTTATTAATACATGAAAGAAAAGGCCTAAGTCTATAAGTCTGACATGAAATTTTAAACACTCTTGCATATCGTGTCTTTCATCTGTTTTAGGAGAAGCACTTCACTGGTGGATTAAAACATGAATGCAACTGAGTGCCAGTTAAACGACCAGCACCGGTTAAGGACCACCTTCTGTGTTGATGAATCTCAAAGGCATGCTGTACATGCTAGTCTTCATAGTACAAATCCACAGACACTCTGGTAATTGAAATGATTTGTTTGACACTCTTCTCCTTAAAGAAAAAGAAAACAGAGACATGATCAGTATATTTCCTCTGACTGTTAAGAGGAGTAAAGAAAGTTCCCCCTATGTCCAGCAGCTACTGACTGTCAGCACTGAAAAACTTTTGTAGAGTTAGCTTTTATCAAAGTGCAAGCTCAGGTCAGAATTATACTCCTTATTTTTCCAATCCATCCACATGCAAGAACAAAACTGTAAGTCAGGTCAGCTTACTTTGAAATAAACACAATCAAAAGGTTTACCATGGTAATGATCACCATACTATTTACATTCATAGTTACACGATCCCTTCATTGATATTTGAAAAGTGAAAAAAAGAGAAAAAAAGTGGCCTTAATCAAAGTTACACAGCTCATATAAGGTTTTTTCTCATGTTAAAGGGGCTGCATCATGCTTTTCTTAAGCATTTCAGAGTAAACTATATCCATTAAAGATAATATGTTTTAATGTTTTAAATTAAATATTAATTATTTTCACAGGTCACTTTTCTATCTCTGGGTGCTGCCTATTTTATGACATCAACCTAGAGCCGGCGTCGGCAGCGTGGCTCCATTTCTCCCAGGAAAAAAACAACATCCGAACTTTTGCAAAGATGGATGTGCATATTATGCATAGAAAATGAAAGCATTTTGCTGATGATCGCTAGCTCTACGGAGAAAGTGGGTGTGTGTGTTAGCCCTGGGGCGGTTCTGGCAGTGCAGACACTTCCTGGAAGGGGCTGTTCCTCGTTTTGTTACGTCACAATGTGAGAACCCACTTGTGTCATTTATTGGGAGGGACTGGTGCTTAGAGAGCAGTTTTTTTTTTTTTGCTCAGAAATGCAGCAAAATACCACTTTGGGGTTGTTTTTGTGAGGAATTGACATTATAATACACTTAAAAAATCAAAAAAGTTCAATGTGTATGATAAAGGGCTTGTGAGTTACAAAGATTAGACTAAAACCTGAGTTGCTTAAAGTTTGCTGGAATGAATAAATGTTGTAATCAAAATTAAATTGACTCATCAAAGACGCTGATTATTTTATGTGATTTAGTACAAGGCAAAACCATGTTTTGTCATCAAAGCCTTTGTCACATGCATCTGTACGGGGGTTGAATAGTACGGAATCTGCAAGGTTTTGGATTGTCCGGCCATTGGAGGGTCATAGAGAAGAGCGGCTGCATCTTAAGGGGATTGCAGAGGAGTTCTCTTAAGGCCTTACAGTCTGTGGCAAGTATATCATGAAGGTCAGTAAAAGTTGCATAAATTGTATAGGTGATGCTGTTGTATGGCGGCCTTACACTACACTCCAATTGTTAGTAAGGTGCAAGTGCTTGGCCTTACTGGGGCCCCATCTGGGGCTCCCCGCAAGATCTCAATCCAACATAACTACAGGAACTATAAGTAAAAATCCCAGAACCACATGGTGGACCTAGTAAATGAACTGCAGAGAGTTGGGACCAAAGTAACATAGGCTACCATCAGTAACACACTACACCACCACGGACTTAAATCCTGCAGTGCCAGACGTGTCACCTTGCTAAAGCCAGTACATTTGCAGGCTCGTCTTAAATTAGCTAGAGAGCATTTGGATGAGGATTAGGAGAATATTGTATGGTCAGATGAAACCAACATAGAACTTTTTGGAAAGGACTCTCCTTGTCGTGCTTGAGTGAAAACCTCCTTCAATAAGCAAGGACATTGAAAATGATATGTGGCTGAGTCTTTTAGCATGACAACAATCCCAAACATACTGCCCGGGTAATGAAGGAGTGGCTTCGTAAGAAGCATCTCAAGATCCTGGAGTGGCCTAGCCAGTCTCCAGATCTCAACCCCATAGAAAATCTTTGGAGGGAGTTGAAAGTCCATGTTGCAAAGTGACAGCCCCAAAACATCACTGTTCTAGAGAAGATCTGCATGGGAATCAGCCAAAATACCAGCAACAGTTTGTGAGAACCTTGTGAAGACTTACAGAAAAATGTTTGACTGCTATCATTGCCAACAAAGGGTTTATAACAAAATACTGAGTTGAAATTGTGTTATTGAACAAAAATACTTATTTTTCACCATAATCTGCAAATTAATTCTTTAAAAGTCAGACAATGGGATTTTCTGGATGCTTTCTCTCCTTTTGTCTCTTGTAGTTGAGGTAGAAAAAATGCAAGCATCTCTTATCTTTATATGTGGGAAAACATACACAGTTGGTGGCTGACTAAATACTTTTTTGCCCCACTGTAAGAGTTTACTACCACCTGTGGCTGGCAGTATGCCTATAGAAAAAAGGTACATTTTCACTCTATGGGCTAAAGAAGTGGTCCACAACCTTATTATTTCAGTGGGCCACCTGTGTGCCACATAAAAGTTTGCACATTTTTCGCTTGCAGTCAACCAGTCCAGAAATAAGGATAATTGAGACTTAAGCTTCAGCATATCTGAAGCTGGAGCAAACATGAAATAAAATCATACTTATGCATTTTCTTTTTCTTAGTCATCATGGAAAAAGTGCTGAACAAGTTACACTAAAATCTCAAACACTAAAATGAAAGAGCAGATCTGCAACTCTGCTCCACCAAAAAGACTTAGATTTTTAGACTGATCCTGTTTAAGGTACTTTAAATCCTTGAGTCAAAAATGCAGCTTCATGTTGAAAGTGAAAAAGCATTCCTGGTTTTGACTTTTATTTTTAATGATGCTACACAAATGCTTCCATATTACAAAACCTTTTACTTATCAAATGTAATAACTGGGTCCCCCTCGTCTCCATCTTTATAGCATCGACCTGTGACCAAAGAACTGGAAAGAAGTGGTCACAAAACTTTGAAGAATGGCAGGGGGTGTAACAGAGTAACCTTAAATTGTAAAATCATTTCTACCTGAAAAATATGAAGGAAGTGTGGTTAGGGATGAAAACCAATCTTAGGATTTGACAAAAAATAATATTGAAATGGTAAAAACCTAGAAAGAATGATGAAGATATACATCACATTTTCAGGTCAAAGGGAGGCACTCTGCTTATCTTTTACTAAAGCCTTTCTTCATTCTCCAGTCATGGATGTTGTGGCAGCTACGTCTTCATCACCCCTCAGAGCTCCTTCACCAGAAGTTTTCCAAAAAGTACATGAAGTGTCAATTTAGAAACAGTACAAGGCTGCAGGTGCAGACGTGTCAGCCCCAAAGCTCTGACCTCCATCAAACAGGATTCTGTTACACTTTTCAGGGTACATACTAGTCAAAAAAAGATCCCAGTGTGGTATCAGACACCAAGCCTCATCCCAGTACCAAGAACCTCGTTAGATGACACAAACCTCAGTCATGTGTATAAAGATCAGATCAGATCCTATACCAAAGAAGAACATGTGAAGACCCAGGTATACAAACTTTTGAGTTAAACTTACTTCTACCACGTCTGTTGTTTGGAGGTGTTGTGTGATTTATTTAGTTCAATTCTATTGTGAAATTTATGGCTGCAGAGACTCAGCAGACCTCCAGCATCGCGTGCGGTGTACATGGATGGCAGACAGGGTGGTGGTCCCCTTTGAAGGGTGGGAGGGTGTTCCAACATAGGGATTACATCAGCCTCCTGGGAAAGTCTATGCATGGTACTGGAGGAGATCGATAGTCGAACTGGATTCAGAACAACAGTGCGGTTTCCGTCCTGGTCGTGGAACAGTGGACCAGCTCTACACCCTATCTAGGGTGCTGGAGGGATTGTGGGAGTTCGCTCATCCAGTCCATATGTGTTTTGTGGATTTGGAGAAGGCGTTCGACCGCGTCCCCCGTGGCATCCTGTGGGGGGTGCTCTGGGAGTATGGGGTCCGGGGAGCCTTACTGAGGGCTGTCCGGTCTCTGTATGACCGGAGTAGGAGCTTGGTTCGCATAGCCGGCAGTAAGTCAGACCTGTTCCCAGTCCACGTTGGACTCCGGCAGGGCTGCCCTTTATCACCGGTTCTGTTCATAGTTTTTATGGACAGAATTTCTAGGCGCAGCCAGGGGCCGGAAGGGATCTGGTTTGGGGACCACAGGATTTCCTCTCTGCTTTTTGCAGATGATGTTGTCCTGTTGGCTTCATCAGACCGGGACCTCCAGCGTGCATTGGGGCGGTTTGCGGCCGAGTGTGAAGCGGCTGGGATGAGGGTCAGCACCGCTAAATCTGAGGCCATGGTCCTTGACCGGAGAAAGGTAGTCTGCCATCTCTCGGTGGGTGGAGTGTCCTTGCCCCAGGTGGAGGAGTTTAAATACCTTGGGGTCTTGTTCACGAGTGAGGGAAGATCGGAGCGTGAGATTGACAGGCGGATCGGAGCGGCGTCCGTAGTTATGCGGTCGCTCTATCGGTCCGTCGTGGTGAAGAGAGAGCTGAGCCGAAAAGCAAAGCTCTCAATTTACCGGTCGATCTACGTTCCAGTACTCACCTATGGTCATGAGCTATGGGTCATGACCGAAAGAACGAGGTCCCGAATACAAGCGGCTGAAATGAGCTTCCTCCGCAGGGTGGCTGGGCGTTCCCTTAGAGATAGGGTGAGAAGCTCGGTCACCCGCGGGGAGCTCGGAGTAGAACCGCTTCTCCTCCACATCGAAAGGAGCCAGTTGAGGTGGCTCGGGCATCTAGTCCGGATGCCTCCTGGACGCCTCCCTGGAGAGGTGTTCCGGGCATGTCCCACTGGGCGGAGGCCCCGGGGAAGACCCAGGACACGCTGGAGAGACTACGTCTCTCGGCTGGCCTGGGAACGTCTCGGGGTCCCCCCAGAGGAGCTGGAGGAAGTGGCTGGGGTGAGGGAAGTCTGGGCATCTCTGCTCAGTCTGCTGCCCCCGCGACCCGGTCCCGGATAAGCGGAGGAAGATGGATGGATGGATGGAATTTTATGGCAGATGGGTGAATCCAAAAGATCTTTGAAATTTGCTTTGTCCCACCCACTTGGCATTTTGGTAGTTGTTAAGGTGAAACTCCAGTCAGTGGGCCGTCCCACATCAGGCTTCCTTTTCACTGTGTAGAATCAAAAGGGTAAATGTCAGAAATGATCGCTCCAGTAGAGACATAAGATTGAGACCAATTTTTTCTGATAAACCCACATCAGACTTGAACTGTCCTGTGAAATGCTTCTTTTGGGTATCTATCTATCTATCTATCTATCTATCTATCTATCTATCTATCTATCTATCTATCTATCTATCTATCTATCTATCTATCTATCTATCTATCTATCTATCTATCTATCTATCTATCTATCTATCTATCTATCTATCTATCTATCTATCTATCTATCCATGCAAATGAAAATTATGCAAAATTGCATTCCTGAGTTTTTCTTTATTCAGGAGCAAATGAAAAAATGCTGTTTAAAAGGCTTATATGTGTGACAAAGAAGCTACAATTGGCGGGCCACAAACTCGCTGCTTCGCTCTATTCTTGGCTCAAAACTGTACGGCTGGATAGCTCTGATAATGTTCACCATTTTTGCTTCAAATACGAAGCTAGGTTGGGGCACGAGGGGCTGTAAGCTCATGGAAGATTTCATAAACAGATTAATGATGGCTTACTCCAGGCCAACTATCCCAGCCACAACTCAGAGGCAAATTTCTAATGAACTACTGCAGCTCTGGAGAATCGATGTCCTGGAAAATAAGACAGTTTTTTTTTTCTTTTTCTATTTGGGTTAGAAACAGCATACTAATAATCAAAAGACCACTGTGAACACTTTTACAATAGATCAACAATTGATTGGAGTTTGACTTGGATAGACTCAATGTCATGGTGCCATGGTCCATGTCATGGTCTCTGCTCTGCTCCGGACATGACCAGCTGGTTCCACTCACCTCATCACCATGCAGCCTTCTTAAGGAGATCCAGTACCAGCATTCAACGCCAGTTCGTTGTTCCTCAATGGTGCATAGTCTAGTCTACTCATGTTCTCGCTCTTGTCTAAATATATCCCTCGCTAATATCTATTCTCTGACTCACTAATAGGAATGATCACCACGGGTGCTCCTCTGGTCGCTGTCGTCAGTCCATGCTCCTCGTCCGACCCTTGTATCCTGCTTAAACCAAATCCTCCAGTTACTACTGCCAAACCCTCCAGCCTGCCTCACCTCCGAATCAAGATTCCTGCTCCTCATAAGCCATTATAATCTCTGATTATGAATTAAAACCTTTCTACTTACCAGACATATCTCTGAGTTTTCTTCTGGGTTCCAGCATTTGGGTCTGCCAAGTCTCGTGAGATCACGACACTCAAGCAACGATGACCCTGAACAAAAATGAGTTAGTTAATCCTCTTCACCCCTGTCGGGGCATAGGGCGTCTACTAGGTCTCTCCAGCCTCTCCTGTCCTGGGCTGCGGTTTCTAACTGGCCCCATGATAATCCAAGAGATTTGGCTTCAGCCGCCGTTGTTCTCTGCCATGTTGTTTTGGGCCGTCCTGGATTTCTCTTGCCTTGTGGGTTCCATTTAAGCGCTTGGCGAGTGATACTGTTTTGTGGTTTTCGGAGAGTGTGTCCGAGCCATCCCCACTTTCTCCTTTTGATTTGATTCTCCACTGGCTCCTGTTTGGTTAACTTCCAAAGGCATTCGTTCGTGACTCTGTCTTGCCATCTGATTCTAGTGATGGTCCTGAGAAATCTATTGACAAAGGTTTGGAGTCTATGGATTGCGGATTTGGTCGTGCGCCATGTTTCGCATGCGTATAACAGCACAGATTTTACGTTTGTGTTGAAAATTCTGAGCTTTGTTGCCTGGGTGATGTGCTGGGATGACCAGATAGGTCTGAGCATCTTGAATACTGCGGCCGCTTTTCAGATTCTTGCTTTAATGTCCCGAGAACAAAAATGAGAGACTGGAGAAAATATTATCCAATGTTCTTAAATGATCATTAAGAACATTATTATTATTATTTGTTTCAAAAATGACATTATGAAATACCATGTCACATCTGCAACAAAACATACATCGGAGAAACAGGACGCACCTTCATCACAGGAAAAACAGAACGTCAAAATGAATGCGAAAAGGAAACAAGTAAAATACTAACATGAGCCAGACGGCAACAGGCAGTTCAAGAAAATATGAAATCAGCCATAACGGAACACTGCAAAGAAGAAAACCACATCATGGACTGGGAAAAGGCCAAAATCCTCCACACTGAAGACAACAGACACTGCAGATGGATCATGGAGGCGGTGGGGATACGAAAGCGAGCCCACACTTCCATGAACCGGGATGAGGGAGCCTTCCTGCTCTCTCACACCTGGAGCAACATCCTCCAGCAAAAAACGGACATCAATGGGCGGAGTCACTTGTCACAACTATCTGTTTTTAAAGATGTCACACACTACCACCTGATGATTACTCTGACAAAGGCGGAAGGTATTCCGGCGAAACATGTAAGGTACGTTTGACAAAAACAAACCGTGTCTGATAAAAAAAAAAAATGATAATAATAATTTAAGATCTGAGTTTAAATTTGTAGACACAATGCACTTTATTGAATTCTCTGATGTTTTTTGTACCCTTCTATGAATTTTTTTTTACATTTAATTATTTTCTTACTACAGATTGAAATAAAATAAGGAATAACTATACACTATGTGCTAAACTTAAATTTTTTCTTTAAAGTGAATAGAATTTTTAGGCGGAACTTGTTCTACTGTTTTGAAAACTAAAAAAGAACTTTGTGCAACAAGGCCTTAATATTTAGCATGTGAAAAGATTTGATGTCCTTAGGATCAATAAACAGCAATAATAAAACAACATTTTAGTCAGTAAACATCCCCTTAAGTCTTCATATTGTGTACTTTAACAGTCCCCAACACATTTTTAGCTGAAAAAGAAAGACTCCAATGAAGGGAAGGGGAATGGGTAAATTAAAAAAAGAAGATCGTGTCTGTTAAACACCAAAGAAATGGGAAATGAAAAATGTAAAGCTGAAGAAGGATCACTCTGAGGCAGAACCTGCCTCCTGGACATTTACGCTTAAGTACTTGTTTTCTAATCGATAGTGGCAGATGTTGTGGAAATGTTAGCAGGAACAATTCACCTTTGTATTTTTAACAGGCTGGTTTACAGTGTTTCGTGTCTAGGGTTAAAAGTTGGACAAGATCTCTGCATCTGAACCTAGATCTCTGCCAAAAATCTGTCTTGGGTCAGGCCTCTCATCTGAGTGTGGGCTGTTTGTGCTCTAAGTCGTGGCTTTGTTCACAGAGTTTTCTAGTCAAGGCCTCAGGCCTTGACACTTTTGATGCTTTCTATCTGCGTATAACCCAACCATCCTCTTCTTCCTCCTGCATTTTATTTGCATGTGGATAGGATCTGATAGTTGGAGGACCCTGGTTAGTTCTGGCTGGTTTTCATGGTGTCCTCCTCCATACCACCACCCTCAACACCACTTTGTGTCTTTTGCTGCTCTCCCAACATACTCCTCATCTTCTCTGTCAAAATAATGCTAATTTGAGGTCAGCTGTCTAGCACATGGTTGTCGAAGACCAACAGTTCCCGAGGAAATGCTTTTGATTTTTAAATCCATTGAGCTGCCCTTATTCAATATTTACTCTCCAAGACCTCTGCATTAATTTTACACCTTAGTTCTAAGAAGGCCTGTGTAAATATATATATCAGCAAAATGGCCTAACATGGCACACCCAACAATTCACCATCTGTACACCCACCCTGAAACCTCCACTGAAGGCTTATGCTTCCCTCGCCTTTGACTCCTTCCAATCCACCAGTGGGAAGGCCAATCCTGATCTAGTTATTGTTATTGTGCTGTTCTATCATTACCACTAACCTTGACTCCTAGCCGCTCGCTGTAATCATGTGGAACCACTGGGGAGGAAGTCTGGCCTGAGGTGAATTATTAATTAGGAAGGCTAGTCCTCCCCCTCAGTGCTGACTGGGAAAGAGTGGTGGGGGGCCATAAAGGGGAAGTGGGGTATTTGTGTGTGTGTGTGCACATAACAGGCAGCAGGGGTTACCCACCATGCAGATGCTATTAGCACACCTCATGGAATTAGAGAGCAACACATGAATCAATAAGCGCCAGTGCATCACTTCCTGCCATGCACGGTGCATGCCTCCCACTCTCGCTGCCTGTGAAAGACTGTACAGTATGGTGGGGTGGGGATGCAGTGGGGGTGTTCATTAGGAGGAACTTCACAGGATTTCTCACTGGGGACATGCTGGAGGTTGATGAATTCCAGTTTTCGACTAATGATCAACTAGTAGATGAGGCGAGAAACAAAGCAAAGCTTTTTAACATGGGTTATATTTCCCTGACCTTTTTTACACCTTGCCCCAAGCACACATCACATAGTGAGTACATTCATATTGCCAGCATGCATATCCCATCAAGTTGACACACTTCCAAACGACACATGCACAAAAGCACATCCACACACCAAAAGCATTATGCAGGACAACCAATGACGTACAGGTGTCTTACAGTGTACTTTAAAAGCATCCAAAACTTGGCAAATCCCCCGGCATCATTCATTTCTTTGCAGCCCCTGACTTTCCCATCCTCAACAGAAGAGACATGGGGGACTGAGACCGAGACTTTGATCTTCACACAACTCCCTTAACTCACAAAAAGGAAGAACAGACTTTTCTCCAAAGGGTGTCTCTGCACTGTGTATTCCCCAGGAGGACAGGGACAAGTCATTTCTGAGAGGAAGAGAACTGCGGAGAATAACAGAGCTCCCCTGGGTGCAGAAAGAGATGCTGGACGAGTCACTTTGCTGCGCTGCTGGGAAACACAGGTAGTGACAAAAAAATTATTGTTCGGTAACATATTCACAGTAGAAGCCACAGCTAACCTGCTGGATGCACAGTCACATCCTGTCAACAAAACTAATCATACAAAGAAGCTTTGATGGATGATAATATTCTGCGAATATTTGAAGTTTTGATTTATGTCAAAAGTAACAGTATGGAAGGATTCTGTGGTTTTGTTCTTGGTTAAGGTTTTGGTTTTCTTTTTGTCAGTCAATCCAGTTTCAGGTTCATGATCCACAGCTGTCTTCAGTTCAGCTAATGACCCTCAGCCTATTTAAGTGTCTTGGTTTCTGTTCATCCTTGTCAGGTCATCTGCTCTGTTGTCACAGTTTTGGTTCTCCCCATAGTTTTGTCATGTTTCAGTTTGTTAATTAAATGTTTTATTTCCTGTCACCAATCCTGGTCTCCCACATTTTGGGTCCTCCACCACCAGTTTATGACGCAGTAGAAGCAGTTTGAGATAATTGAGGTGTGAAAGGGTTAAAAATAATCTTCTAACATACCTCATAAACCTTTTGTGTGCTTCTTTCTGCACAAACATTAATCAGATTTCTAAAACAATCTAAAAAAATTCAAAGGAGTTAGATGCTACATGGGAAAAAAATTTTCTATAATTCAAACAAATAAGGAGCGTAACGATTATTCGATTTAATCGATTGCTATTTTTTACAATACAATCAGATTGATCTTTTATCAATATTGGAAAAAAACATTTAGATTGAGGCCCAGTTGGTTAATTTTATGATGTAAACGCACCCAGTGCATCACAGCAGACAGCCCACATTAGATAGGAGCAAGAAATGACTAATCCATCATTACAGCGTGGAAACACTGAATATAGCAAAAACATGTGACCATAATGTGTGTTAGAATGTTCCAATAATGTTCCCTTTGGATTATTTGGATGTGGAAAAACAACAGTGGTCTGAACTTGAGGAAACTAAAATGTGGATGGATTTGACATTAATTGTTTTTTTAACACGTATTTCATTTACATTTGATTTTCTTGCAAGAAACACAAGTAATCTGGAAAACTTGACGTAGACTGTTTAGTACCAGGTATTTCTTTCTGACTCACTGGTTGAAGTTTTGGCTAAAGATGTCCTGGATCCATTTCAGGTCAGTGAAATGGTTATTCGAAATGAACCAGTATCGACTATGAATTGAATCAGGAACGACAAATTATTAGATGAATTAAATTGTTTAAAATTAATCATTACATACTTAGAAAACAGACTAAATTGTCCATAGGTGTGAGTGTGAAAGTGAATGGGTGTGTGATTGAGGACATTCTACCCTGCAACAGACTGGCGACCTGTCCAGGTTGTCCCCTGCCTACGCCCAAGTAGCCGGGATAGGCTCCGGCAGCCCCGTGACCCCGAAAGGGACAAAGCGGTATAGAAAATGAATGAATGAATCCTTAGAAAAAAATGCACAAGCATTAGAGGTGTACTTTCAGGTGTGATATTGTGCTGTAGAGGGTCAATTTTGTTTTATTTACATGTCCTCCTTGACGTTTGGAGGTCGATTTGCTAAAATTCTATTGCTTGTTTGCAATTAAACCATTCTGGCTCATTACTGATGTGAGATATGTCTGCTAAATATTAGATCTCATAGCTGATAATGGAATATGGGTATTTCTTACAGAAAGAATGTTTCTTAGCAAAAAACCAAAAGTAGTTATACCCTACCTGTCAAGCCTTTTCTAGATGACGGTTGTAGGTGCATTTAGTGACTCTAATAAATCCAGGATTTTTAATTGACTAACCAGATCACTTTACCATCAAAAAGCTTTTAGCACTGTACCTTGTGGTAAAGTTTTTTTCCACTATTTGTAGCAGTCGTCATCATAAACAACTGTCTGTTCTTTAAACTGTAAGGTATTGCAGTTTTTAGTCCTACAAAAGCTGTAGCCAGATGTATTACATCTATGTTTTTCCTTCTGTGGGTTTGTGCTCCCTCTTTCCCCACAAATCATCAAACATTGCTTTCTACCAGAAATTTTGCTCCTTAATAGAATCGGGAATTGGGAGATATTTTCATCCTCAGGTTCTGATGAGAAAAAATGGCTTTTATGAGGATAATTCATAATCTTTACAAACACACTCTCCTGCCAAAGACAAGCATTACTGAAATGAATTATTCCTCAGATATAAAGAATGCTCGAATGGCTGTGCAGGCAGATCCTCAGGGAGTCATTTGGGGTCCAACTGTAACTGTGCTTGCTGCAGTGGCGTAATAAAACAAGGTGTTTACAGGTTTCAAAGTGGCTTTCTCTGCATTTAGTTGTGTCAGCCATAAACTGAGAATCAACACGGCTATGTACGGAGCACGCATAAAAGCCTTCATAATTCATACCTTTGGGGAGAAACTCAGGTAGATTAAGTCTTTTCTGTAACAGAGTGTCCATGTAAGTAATATGACCAACTGTGCTCCTGCCTTCCATCCCTGAGCTAATTTTAGTGGCATTTTACAGGTGATTACACTCAGGTGTTCATAGGTGTAAAAACTTAACAGATTATCCCTAAATAATTACTCTGTGTTTTTATATTGTTTTTAGGTAAAAGTAAAATCTGTTTTCCCCTTCATCATTTATCAGTGTGCTCTTTGTGGAACATTTGTTTGTTTTGTCTCAGAACTTTCAAGAGAAAGCTCAAGAGTCGTTCTGTTTTTGTACCCACAGCTAAAGCCATCTGAACGTTTTTCTCTAATACAATTTCTTTCTTTCATCTAACCGGCAAAGCCTTGACGTTAAAACAATACAAACAAGAGGCCTGCACAGCTCTAAGGATCTGATGCTTATAAGCTGAAAGACCAAAAAACTGTAAAAGACATAATACACCATAGAAAAGAAAATCCAGCAGAGCTGGGTGAAAGATGTTTGATCAAAGCACCTTTTGATGTTTGCACAGAAGGTTTGTGTGCATGTTTGTGTTTGTGTGTGCACACCAAAATGAGAGACCAAGAGTTTGTATGTCTTTGTCAGAGCACAGAATTGTATGGAGACAATCTTCTTTACTTTTCCGCCCCTCCCTTTAGATGTTGCAACCGCGTATCAATTGCATGAGGAAGTCTGGACTGACAAAAAAGAATGTTGGAGTTGTTCAAGACATGTATGAGATATGTTGTAGGTGTAGATATTTACAGATGACACAGTGATCTGTAGTGAGAGCAGGGAGCAGGTGGATGAACATCTAGAGAGGTGGAGGTTTGCTCTTGAAAGGAGAGGAATGAAGGTCAGCTGCAGAAAGACAGATTATCTATGTGTAAATGACAGGCACACAAGTGAGGTTTTCGACCAAACTGTTTCAGAACCTGTAGAATGACGCAAGGTTTTCAGCTGGGAAATGTGAAAAACTTCCTTATGAGGTTACAGGGAGCAGAGGGGAAGAAAGGAATAACTTTAAGTACTTAGAGTCAGCAGTCCAGAGCAATAGAGAGTGGGAAAAAGAAGTGAAAAATTGTGTGTAAGCAGGTTAGAACGGGTGGAAAAGAATTTCAAATGTGATATGTGAAAAAAGACTGTCATCAAGAATGAAACGAAAGGTGTAGAAGACTGTGGTGAGAGGAGCTATGCTGTTTGTTTAAGCCTCAGTCACATGCACTGTATGGAAGTTGACCCGTATAGTCTCTTCAGTTTTTGGGTTGTCTGGGACATAGAGGGTCATTGAGAGAAGTGAACACACCTTAAGGTAAACACAATGTATATCTTTTAGTTTCTTTGAGGCTCATATGACAACCTCAAGGGACGTCACTGAAAATAGAACGTATGATAGTCATGTGGGAAGTGTATTTAAAAGACTTATGTAAGTTGCACACACATTTGATGTGTGGGTAATGCTCTCATACAGTGTCCTTACCACCCTTTAGTTGTTAGTAAGATGTGTGTGCACCTTACTTTTTTTTTTTTTTTTTTCTTTTTCACTTGTTCTGTCCAACAACTTAGCAAACAGATTAGAGCTGCAGGCCTTTTGTGTTGGACAGGTTTTACGATCACAAAAAGAGGTTGTAGAACTTTAGAAGCCAGAGTGTAGATCTGAATTAACCCCTTTTTGTTGAATTATTTATTTCTTTATTTGTTATATTTAGTGTGTGTGGGGAGGAAGAGGGAAAATGTGTGTCGGGGGGGGGGGGGGGGGGGGGGGGGGGTGGAAGAGAGTAAAGGGAAGAAGGGTGAAAAAAGGGGGGATACAAGCACTGATTTGGATCAGTTATTCTTTTAAGCTGTAACAATTATACCAGATCTGCTGGAAAGACAAATATTCCATCATGGGTAAAAATCTGACACAAAGATGAGTGGAAAATATCTGTCCATCAATACACTGTAGGTCCGAAGGGGGGATGAAGCAGACAGGGAGCAGTGTGGCA
Organism: Oryzias curvinotus; assembly: GCA_023969325.1. Taxonomy (NCBI): domain Eukaryota; kingdom Metazoa; phylum Chordata; class Actinopteri; order Beloniformes; family Adrianichthyidae; genus Oryzias; species Oryzias curvinotus. Next base: position 7,191,277 of record CM043714.1, read on the forward strand.
GTGTGCACGTGCACGTGGGGGTGGAGATACATGCATGCTGCCGAAGTGAACCTTGTGTTGTGGGGAACCAGAACCCACCCAGCCAGAGCAGCCAGACCAGGAAAGGGGAGGAGAGGCCCCCAAGGCCAGCGCCCCCCCCCACACCGGACCCAAGCAGCCCGGGAGGGGGGGAGGCGGGGACCGCCCACCCGACCAGCCAGGCGCAGAGAAGGCCCCCCTACAGGGGCCCCCACTACGCCCAGAGGCATAAGCGAACCCGGCGTCCGGCCCCCAGGCCACAGGACAGGAGCGCTTAGCCGTACCAGGCGGCAGCCATGGGGGCCGCCGGGCGCCGGACGCCGAGACAAGGGCCAAGGACGAAGCCAGGGCCCCAGAACCCGAGAGCCGCCCACCACCCGACCAGTGCCCCGTGTCCGCGAGCCAGCCGCGGCACGCGACCCGAACAACCCAGAGATCGCCACGCACCCACAGCCACCCCCCATAACCCTACCCACTACAATCCCCCCCCTCCCTTACCCTTAAAGTGCCCTACCCCTCTGTGATGGGAAGGGAAAGCCCCAGAGGGTTCCAGTGAGCCAGCCCCCAGGTCCGTCCACCCATGCACTCACGCACACATACATACTCGCAATCATCTGGTTACCTCCCCACCCCCCGCCGCCACGCAGTAACCCCCCCCCCGCCGACCGACCCCCAGCGCCGTACGCCCGACCATCACCGCAGCCGACATGATACCCCCAAGCCCGGCCGCCCTGAGAGGACCAGGCGGGTGAAGACCGGCCGCCCCCCCCCGACCCCACCCATGTATGGAGGTGTGGCAGTGCTGTGTGTGTGCTGCAGGTAAAAAAAGGAGGTCTCCAGTGTGGGGTCCCTACCGCTGCTAAACCGCAGAAACCCCACTCCGGGAATCCTCTGTGGGTGGAGTGTATTTGCTGTGTATGTGCTGCTAACATGCAGTGTGTGTGTCTAAAGTGGGAGTTAAAATTGTGGGAGGGTCACTGAAAGATGAGCACGGATATTTCACCGTGCCCCCCTCCACCAGACCCTCCCCACAAGGCCCTAGATGAATCAGGGTGTCTAATATGCAAGTAAAAAGCGGGGTGGAGGGCGGGCGCCAACAGAGCGCCCCAGAGAGTTACCCCCCCAGAGAGCCCCGCCAGCATAACCCACCCATCCAGTTCCCGGAGCCCTATGTGCCTGTGTGCAACATTTGTTTTGGTGAGGGCGGGGAGGAGCAGGCGGATGGGCACAACCGGGGGAGAGGCTCCCCCGAGCGACCGGCCCCCCAGCCGGCCGCAGTAGGCGCCCCCCCTCCCAGGGCGGCCAAGAGGCGGCAAGCCCGCCGCCGATGAGGCGAGAGCCCCGCCACGCCGAGAGACGACCGGCAAGGACGGGTCCCGGTGCCAGAACGGAAGGGCAGGGAGTCCAGCCCCACCATCCATGCCCTGACTTCCCCAAGGACTGCACACCACCCCCCCCAGGGCCCCCCATCCATCCCCCCCAAAAAATAAAAAATAAATAAATAATAAATAAATTAATGGTAAACACAATAAATAAAATTAACAGAATAGTTTCTTTGAAAAAAACCAACTGAAAAAAAATAAAAGAAAAAAAACTGAGAAAAAAATTTGTAATGCTTCATATGTCATTATTAATTTTTATATTATGTGTGTGCACCTTACTGAAACGTGGAATATGCCTGTGATGTGTAAGTGCCCATTGGTCGCCCGGTGGATATCCACACAAACTACGCTCTGACTGTCTGGTTGCCTAATTTCAGTCAGGCTGCATTCAATGAGCATGAACTTACAGCATGAACAGCACTTACAAGCCCATTGCACAGTCCCCAAGATTTTGGGAGTGTTGAAAAATGAAACAGTTGTGCACCATGCTTTTGTCTCACCTACCTTACTTTACCTTTGCATGTTGTCTACATGTTTGCTATGACCTGTTGCTTGCAGCATGCTTGTAGTATGTGCGTAAACATATTTGCACTACAAATTCACTGAGCGGGCTACTTTTTTGTGCATGCAACCCCAATGTCTATACAGTTTTGGTCATTTTTTGCCCTCAGACAGACATAGCTGTAAGGGTAGTTGTCACTAGGCTTAAAAGCAGAAGATTAGATTATCCTTAACCCTTGTGCTATCTTAGATAACCCCACCCTCACATTTGCGTGTTCTCCCTACCATGACAAAGGTGGATAAAGGTGCAAAGATTTCATGTAATCCATGGACACCAGTGAGGTTCACAAATCATTGAAGAAAAAAGGTTCAGCGCACTGTCTAGTAGGTCTAGATGACCCAACTCCCAATTTTAAAGTGCCTAGGATAGCACAAGGGTTAAGTCACAACTGCCCTTATGGCTAGATATGGACTGTCTACAGGAAAGAAAATGGACAAACTTGTACGAGGGACCTATAGGGGAACCAAACACATTAGCAAGGTCATAGAACCCGTCGTAGAGCAAAAATGTATCTTGATGCACAATTTTTTTAATGTCTTTTCTATAGGCATGCTGCGGGCGACAGGTTATAGTGACCACCTATACAAGACACAAAAGAAAAGTATGGGTCACTTAGATAAGTGGAAGGCGTGTCATACAGGATTTTCCTTCTTCCAACTCCCCCTCTCCTCAAATCCTAGGAGACTCCGCAAGGAGCTCATCAGTGCTGAATGCAGCATAAACTGTACACCACCATCACTAATATGTCACAAGAGCATGCAACTTACATTTGCCTTACAAATGATTCTTGATACACTTGCCACAACCTTACTTTCCATTATCTACGAGCCATAAGGGAACTACAAGACACACCTGCATTCCCCTTAAGATAAACCTTAAAACAGCTGCTCTTCTCTATGACCCTCTGCTGGCCCGGACAACCCAAAACCTGCAGCTCAGGTGAGTGACTCGCCCTGTGTGAGTGCATGTGACTATACCTTTAGATTGAGGCAGATGATTCAGAGTGAAAACCCCTATTTCAGAGTTTTTTGAAAGCTTCCATCATAAAAGTATTAAAAATATATATTATTTTGGGAAGAATTTTTACTTTAAAATAATTATTAAGATGTCTACTAATAATAATGGTTACAAGAGAATACTGGTCTCTGAGAGAAGCTCGTCTTAGTCAAATGACTGATGGGAGCGCCCCCCTCCTCCTCGAACCAAATGCTTCAGTGAGGCCTTTATAAGGTGCAGAGAATGGTTTGTATGGAGTTTAAGCAATTTACCAGCCTCCCCCTTAGTGTGCCTGAAACTCAGAGTCTTCCAAAGTGTAGCATCCAGAACAATACAACTAAGGCCCAAAGTCTACAACGAATAGAGGACACCTCTCTCCATTGCACCCCAAGCCTTTGTCTGCAGATGGTTCAGTCTCTGAACATGAAAACGTATACATTTTGATAGGTGAAGATTATAAATACATATCATAAGGAATGATTATGCTGACAAGATGTTCTTTATTCCTGCAGTCATGAGTCTGCCTCTGTAGTTTTAAATGTACCTAAATCTGAAAAAACTTTACCTTTGAAGCAACAGATTGTTAATATACTAAACTGTTTGATTTTACATTGTGTTTCACCAGAAAACTGATAAAATGAACGTATCAGTGTATTTTTTTTTAATGAATGTTGTGAAGAATTTTTTTTTCCAGAAAAAATGTGGATCACTGTTCATTCATCAGAACATATTGTTTGTTTACTGTGACCCCATTTCCAGAGAGCCCAATAGCCGGCTGATGGAGTGGGAAGCCTCTAACAAAAGCTTTTCTTCCTCACCCGCCTGGGCCTCAGAAATGCTCACCACTCAGCCAGCACAATGTCTTTCAACAAGCTTTTGGCCACTCATGAGTGACAGTTGAATCACCGATAACTTTCCCAAGTACAGGAGCTGAGGCCGATGCACTATAAAAAAACCTTTGCAAACTCTACAGATTGATTTTTTTATCTGTTTGAAGACTGTTCAATATAAGCAGAGGTATTTGAAGAAGCAAAAGAAAGAAGTTTGAGTAAAGAAAAACTGAGTGTATTGGAGGAGCAAAACCAGAAAAAAAAAAAAAACGAAGCAAGCCATCCAGGTCTGGGCATGTGACTAAGAAAGTACAGCCATCTTTTTAAGTCTCTTAGAGGAAACTGATCCAGAACAAGCTATTAGATGGCTGACATTAAGCTGGTGTAATGATAACTTGAGCCATGATTTTGTGCATACAACTGTTATTTTCTGTTATTAATCATGTGATTTTATGGCTGTTTCAGCTTCTGTCTTCTTATTTAATCAGACTTAAAAACATTCCCACTTCCTGGTTTACTTTCCATCATCAACTGGAAACACGACAGATACTACACTATGTTATATAATATATTTGACTATTAATATTTGAAAGAGAAGACAACAATAAAGATATTGTATTATGGCAATTTTTAGATTTAAGAATAAAATGGTAAGAATTCCCATTAGTTCTTTCACCCTTTTTTTTTAATAGGACTACTACAGGATTGATTAACTTTTTTCATTTTTTTTTTCAATCCCAACCATCATCAGTGCTTTAATACAATCACAAAAAGGTTTTAAAAGGCAAGTTAGATGACTAAATCTAACAAGAGTATAATTTTGCAGTGCATAGATGAGTACTGGTGGTTGCTGAGCCTGGCCCAGCTGCATTGCTGGGAGGTCTGCCTATTGTCTGGGCTCTAAAAAGGCAGTACAAGCTTGGTACAAGGCTTCACAATGCAGCCCCAAAAGCTTCTGCAGAGCACACACACTCTTTGACTGTCTCACTAAAACACTAAGGAACAAAGTGTGCGGTATGACATGACATGAAGGGAACATAGCATGAAATAATCTATCAAAAAAGTCACAGAGCGGACTTTCTAATATTCTGTGTTTAAATGAATACATATAAGAATGCAAAGCCAGCAAATAAGATTCATATGAAATGTAGGGTTGTTTCAGGTAAAACTCCACCTTCATTGGTAATAAATGAATATTACTAAATACATTGTGAAACAAAAGAAAGAAGGTCTAATCATTGAATTAAAAAAAGATAAAAACATGTACAACAATTGTGCTTTTATTTTCCAAGTTTGAACAAAATGTATAAACTGTTCTTATGAACTTGTATCAAACATCCTTCCAACATCCCTTTGTCCAGTCATGGGGTCATGGTAATGATGGATCCAATCCCAGCTACCTTAGATTTGAGGTGGGGGACATCCTGGGTACTTTTCCAGTCTATCGCACTGACACACACAGACAGTCACAAAACAACAAACAATGATATGCACTCCTAAGGAACAATTTTAAGAGTTACATTACCATGGGAATAAACTGGAGTCCCGGAAAAAAAACCCAAGCATGCAAGAGGCCAACATGCAAACTCCACACAGAAAACACCCAATCAGGATCTAGATGGAAATTACATGATAGCAAACGCCTATGCTATACTGAGCAAAAAAGTTGATTTTATGGACTGATGTTTGGAAAGAAGTATATTACTGCTACAGGAACAAAATTTGAAAAGGAATACTTTTTTGTCGTCCAAACGTGAAAGTGTGTCATTTAAACACTTTGTATGAAGACAAATTCCACTAGAGGCATAACAGTTGTTAAAAATTGTCAGGCACAGGCCTTTAACAAATTCTGGTCGGGTGTTATTGTCAGGATGAGGTGTGGACACAAATGCAGGACGCAGGATCTTCAGATTTCATTGACAAATGAAGAAATGCACAAAACAATCTGGCAAGCAAGTGCAGGGAGACGCAGACTATAAACATGAGGACTGATGAATCAGTTACACACAGGTGTGCACATCAGGGAGGGCAGGTGAACACACTGTGGGAGAATTTACACTGGAGGGAAAAGTCAAGACAGCTGAAACGAGAGGACATGTGAGCAACAGAAAGTAACAAAAATAAACCAAAATAAAAGCAGAACTAAAACTGCCCTGGCCCCAATACCTCACAGTTTTGTTGTTTGTCACGTTGATGACAGAAACTGCATGAAATACTCTGTGACCTTAGGTCATTGCAATGAGATAGCCATCCTATAATTAAACAAGAAATCTTCTTGTTTGAAGGAGTGTCTTGTAATATTTAGAAAAGGCCCCTGAATATCTTTTTTTTCTGCTGCAGTTTAGGTTTTGTACAAAGGTTCATTCAGTAATAAACTCATCTGCTAAACCCACAACGGTTCCTCTGAGGGGTTGCAAGAGATAGAGCAGATAGTGTTGAGCAAAGACATACTGGACTGTTCGCCGGTCCATTTGAGGCAATGACTATGTATAATTACTGGACTGAGTGATTCCTCCCCACTTGCGTTCCAGAAAGGAAGCATCCGCTTCCTTTATGGCTCCAAGAAGCTAAAATCCCATAGACCTTTACAGAGAAATAAACAGCTATTTCTTTTTCAGGATTAATAGAGATTGAGATACATCTGTATTGTCACTGTCACAAGTACAATGAGATTTGAAGGTCAATGATCGTAGGACTCCAACGATGTTGTACACATGTTGGTACAAACTGGTAGATAGTGATATCAGAAATACATAATGCAAATTGGTCTTATTTATTGCAAAGTTAACCAACCAATAACTAAATAAATTATCTCCCAAATTTTCCTTGAAGCCACAAATGTTGTGTTCTTTCATATTTCCTATAATTTGAATTGAAATTAACATATTGGTGAAATTAAAGACTTTTACGCATGACAGGATTCAGAGAAAACGGACTCCACATTTCCAACTTCTTTAAAAGTAAAAAGAGCAAGAGAAAGTGTGAAATGTATTTAATCTTTTGGGTGTATAACCTGCAGTAGTATTTATTTTTCCACACTCAAAAAGCTCAGGTGATGCATGAACTATGCTTCCTGTGCCCTGCTTTATGACCTCAATGCACACGCAATGGATCAGCCCGCAGCTAATAGTTGGAGCTTGTGCCTGTGGCCTTTACATTCTGCACTGAATAAAGTTCAGGTGTCAGAAGTTCAACTGATTTATAATGGTGAACTGGCTTGTGATTAAGTGTGGATGTCAGAGGATTCCTCACCACTTATTTAGGGAATCAAGTAGTTTGTGTCTAAACAAGACAAATGGGCCGCCTGCTGCTTGTAACCTTTCTCATGTGCATGTTCGCTCCAATCATATGCCACTGCTCCTTGGCTTTGTGAGCTCTTTATTAATAGCCGTTCTTTGTTTGTGCTTCTCGTGCTCTCTCTATTGGTCTCAGTTAAGCAGCAAACAAGCAATTGCATGTATTGAATTTGGCAGGATTGTTGCTTACTGGACTTAAAGCAAAACCTATGACACTGAGCTTGAGTTAGAAAAAATATTTATGGTTGCAGTTATATTCAAATGTAAAAAATAGTTTATTTAGTTTGTCTTTGCTTTGTGATAACATCTACAATGTAAAGTGGCTTAATGATGATATTATTTCTCTTTTCTAAATAAGCAAATATATATTAAAAGAACCATATGCAATTAAAACAACAACATAGACATCTGAGCATAATCTGAGCCTGCAAGCCCATGAAAAACACGATCTAGAGTAAGTTAAGGTTTCTCTGCTTAGGATTCTTTTCATTAAAAAATCAATTAAAGTCCAATGTTTTGACAAAGAAAAAAAATATATCAAACTCTGTGGGAAAAATGGACATGAGGCAAACTAAAGCATGTAAAGCTAAAAGAACCAATGAAATGAACATGGCAAAATAAAGACTTTTGCAAAAAAATAAATATTAACACAATGTTACCAAGTGCTTTTTTTTGAAGACCTAAAAAAATCTAGTCACACATCTGTGGACAAAAAATAGAGAAAAATAATAACCTTTAATCTAATCATACATGTCAGAAAATAAAAAAATAAAAATGAAAGAACATATTGTATTACAATTTTAAAATTTTCTGAATGAAGTTTTAAAGTTTTGGTTACAGAAACTTTGCATTTGCATTTCATCAACCTTCATAAGACAAACAAACAAACAAACAAACAAAAATCTTGATATTCTTAGAATGCTTTTCTTAATTAAACTACCATCCAAACATCTCATCAGATGTATTTCACTCTGTTGAAGGGATTTATCTGTAATGCCTCACATTTTTCCAAAAAGAGAAAGCAGACGAAAACACATAAAAATGTATCCTGAAGTTAAAAAAAAAAGAAATTCCCTCTGAAATTCTTTTTTTTATAGGAAACTTTCCATTCTGTACCCTCTAATGGTGAACATGCAATGTCGTGCAATGCCAACGTTTCCCACCCCCTGATCACCTCTCTCCCTAATATTCATATACAGATCATTCAAAAGGAAATTGACTAATAACAGGCACATTTATTCCAACTTAATTGTTACATTTGTGACATATTTGTGGACAATATTTTCCAAGTTTCTTTATGGTTTAGTTCTACATGTCTCTTTGGGGTCTGCAAGAATGATGCAACAAAAGAAAGCACAAGAGCTCACAGGTTTAAAAACCAATGTGAAAACTGGGGTTTGATAGCAATAACTCTAACAACCTGAATTATAGCAAACTGGAAATGTGCACTGCCTCCTACAAGAAGGCAAGGTCAGTTGACTGGTTGCTGCAACAACATACACGATCTAGGAAACAAAATATATTTTAATTGTATGGTATCTGATCTAAATATTAGTTTACTTTAAAATGACTGCAGCAAGATGTCAGTTTAGCATGAGACAATGCACCACCTGTCAGGGTTTGGTTTTGTTTTTTTTGTTTTCCTTTCTAGTTTTTAAAAGGTCCAAGAAGGTGGAGAGGGTGAGGCAACCAATCTTTTTCCAAATGTGAAATCTAGATTAAGAAAATCCCACACACCAAAAACTAATAGTTACCAAAAACATATTAAAAATATTGGAAAGTCATTAGAAATATTTTCTATATCATGTGAAACTAGACATGCTTTTAATCTACTTTTCTTGAAGTTGGCAATCCCTCCAAAAAACAACAAGACCGTATCTATTATTGTTAACAAAAAAATATTCAATTCAGCCCTTTTCTTGCGCGTTAGAAGCATATATTTTTTATTAATGGTATTATGAATTTATGTTTAGTGTTTTTATGTTTTAAGGGAAGGGGACCCTGAACAGAGTGCGCGAAAATAGACCAACAGTGTTTACACAATGCGTGGATGAAGAAACCCGGTTCCACTGGACATGGCGACCACTGTCATACAAGGTTCCTTTCATCATTCTGCGTCCTACTGTGGTGTCCTGACCTAGACTGATCTCATGAGGAATGGTCATCAGTTAAACTGCTGTTTGTTGGCTTTATGGAAAGGCAGCAGTCCTGCATTTGACGTTTTATTGTTTCCTCTGAGACTTCCAGATGTTGAATGAGCCATGACACAGGAAGTGAAATATTTAAAAGGCTTTCCATCTAACCACAGGGCACTGCATTTTCTGGCCAACCTAGCTATAGCAACAACTACAGCCTTCAGAATGTCAATCTGGCAAGATAATGAAATCTAATTGTTTTAGTGGACTTAAGCATTTAGGCAATCCATATTTGGGGCTTAGGAAACTTTTGATCATAGTTTCTGATGAAGCCAGCTTCTCATTTAATTATAGAATTCACACCATGACTGACATACAATTATATGTTGAGAAGCTCTTGACTGATCTTAAGGGAAGTTAAACTGTTATATATACAGGCAGACATGTCTGTTTCCTTATGTTTTTAAAGCTTCTTCACTGCATAAACTAAGACTTATGCCTTAGTCACAACTGCCCTTCGTGGAGGATTTGGGCTGTGTGTGGGCAAAAGATAGGCAAACCTGTACGAGGCACACAGGTTTGCTATAAAAAAAATATTACTATCGTAGACCACTCAGTGAGCCTTTGGAACAAAAGTTTTCATGCTCATCTTTTTTCTACGGGCATGCTGCGGTCCTAGTGAACACTTAGACAATACAGAAAGGTAAATAAGGGTATAGTAGGTGACATGCAGCTGTGTCATGAGTATTTTTCATTATTTTCGCCCTCTAAAACCCCTACACCCTGCGCAAGGAGCAAGTGATAGGTTTGCACCCTACGCGTGCAGCCTTGTTGTTCACCTTTCAGCACATCCCTTCAGGGGTCACCACAGTGATCAGCTTTGACTGAATCGCACAGGTGGTTTGGCAGAGATTTTTACTCTGGATCCCCTTCCTGATACAACCCTGTCTTTCATCTTTGGCCCGATTTCACAAATTAGACAAGGCGATCTATGGGCATCCTACGGGTCTTATGTAACACATGGACACCCTGTGTGTGTGCTGCATTTGCGAGCGGTCAGTGAGGGGCTTACTGATGATTAGTATTGTGTTTGTGATTCAGTATCCACTGGTGTTCAAAGCTTTGGTTTTGCTACGGTTATTTAAGGAATAGAGAGCATCAATTCCAAACTTTCGGTTATTAACTGGACAATTTTTTGACCCAAGAAAGTTTAAATATAGCTTGAAACTAAATATAAAGAAAACATGACTCAAAGTTACATTTGGAGCAATATTCTGTGGTCAAATTTGTTCATATTATTCAAAAGATTGAATATCGATCACTCCATTTTAAGAAAATAGGCAGATGTTTAAACTGTTTGTGTTCTTATTGACAACTCTGATTGTTTTCAAACTGGCAGGTTTGTCTCTGAGCAGGTGGGGGTTTCACTCCTCTTGGTTGGTACCAGTGTGATATTTAAATCTTTCACAGAAAAATTTTTGCTTCCATCTTTCAGGACAACAAATCTGGGACAGATTTTATTCTAAATGTGTGGGTGGAACCATGGGAGAAAATGTGTCCTCCTATGTGCTGTACGCTTGTGTGTATGCGTGTGTGCTTCTGTGTGAATATGTAGGTATGTTAGTCTCGTGCTACTCATTGCACAGCCAGGTGGTGTGAATGATGAGCGCTACACGCGCTGGAACTCCTCAATTATTCTGGTTATGTGTACTCTACAAAGACTTCATCACACAGGGGATTCAGGGAAGTTTCCTCACTGCTAGGTGAATCAAAATACCAGTGACACCCATCCCCAGCTTGCTATGTCATCTGTTAATAAACAGGGTGTCAGTCTGGCTGTGCTCCTGCTGCCTGCAGACAGCCTCTGTCAGCGTCAGACCAGAAAATGCCACCTCGCTGCTGACAGCTGCCTGTGCTGCGCTCACACTGGCACCCACAGGGAGAGCCCGGCTGCTCCCCACTCGGCGCCGTGCGCCGCCAAACTGAGTACAGATCCTAAACCTGCCATGCGTTACCCTGACAGCACTTCACTATATATCTAAATAGAGCTGGGGCCCAACGTGTCCCAGGGAAACTTTTACATTCACCTCCATTCAGGGAGGATTTGTCACTTGGGACGGAGGATAATGAGGCGACGGTTCCTCCTCTTGTTGTTCAAGGCACCCCTTTTGAGCAGACATGATAATGGCTGCATTGGAATAAATGAGAGCTCCTTCTTGTCTGTCGGGGTGGGATCTGTGAAACGTTTATTTATTTATTTTTTTTTACTTCACGTTTTAATTGAATATAATCAACAACAAAAATAAAAATACAGTCATTGACAACACATATCTTCATGCATAAACAATTTTATCCAAATACCCATTTACAAAAAAGAACATAATTCTAAAAGATCAAGGTTTAAACTCAATTAACATAATGCATAACTGATTAAAACAGCTGACTTGACAAAGGTATCTCAAAACTGTTTTTGCGGTTCTGAAAATTATTGGTTTGGGTTAATGGCTTAGTCACAACTGCTCTATTGGCTAGTTATGGGCTGTCTGCAGACAAAAATGGGCAAATCTCAAGGGGCACGCAGGTGGTCCTCAAGAAATAGCAAAGTATTTGACCGTTTGGTGAGCCTGTACAGCAAAAAATGTCTATGCAAATCTTTTCTATGGGCATGCTGTGAGTGACAGGTCGTAACGAACACTTCTACAATTACAAGGGTAAGTAAGACTGAAGTAGGTGAGACGCAGGCCGGTCATACACTTTTCTCTTTTCAGGTTTGACCATTTGTTGCCCACAGACTGTCCGTATCTAGTCATAAGGGCAGTTGTGCCTAATGCTTCACTAACGATTAGAGTGTGGCATTAGCTGCATGTCATTAGTGCGTGCAACTTACAATAATCTTATGAATACTACATAATACACTCATCACATGCTCAACTATCGTACAACTGATTCTCAATGAGTCTCATGGGAACTGTAAGACACAACTGCACTCCCCTCAAGATGCGCCTTGAACCGTCCCCTCTTTCCACGACCCTCCATGGGCTCAGACAACCCAAAAAATCTTAGGAAAATATCTTCATTTTTCTTTTTTTTGTAATCCTCTAGATTTCTAAATGCATTTCAAGTTTGGACTATAAAGGATTTAGCTGATAAAGTTTTGCATACCTATACTGGCTGCTGTTGTTATTAACATGGCAAAATTCTTTGAGAAAACCATTTTTCCTGTATAGTTCAGAAGGCCTTAATCCAGCTAGATGGAAAACTAAGACCTCAGTCAGAACTGCCCTTACGGGGGTATACGGGCCGTCTGTGGGTGAAAAATCAGCAAACTTGTATAGGCATGCAGGTGGACCGCAGGAAATATCAAGGTTGTAGATCACTCTGTGAGCCTGTAGAGCGAAAATGTTCATGCTGTGGGTGACAGATCATAGCTAACACTGAGACAACATGCAGAGGTAAGTTAGGGTGAGGTAGGTGAGAGGCAGGCACGTCGTTCAGATTTTTCCGTATGTGTACACCTTACTAACAACTAGAGCGTGGCGTAACGGGCCTGCACAACGGCATCACTTATATGCTGATGCAGCTTACAATATCCCTAGGAAAACTTCACGATACACTTACCACACGCATGACACTCATACGTTCCCTTTTCATAACCCAAAAACAACCCAAAAACCTGCAGCACTTGTACGGGTCAACCCCCTGTATGGGTGTATGTGACTAAATTTAAACAACCCCACAGCCACTGCACATTCTGAGTCAGGTAATAGGATTCTGTATTTATGCTTTGTACTTTGCAATAAGGAAAATGAATGTTGGTGATTGCATAGATAATAAATGTGTCAGGTATAAACCATTATGTAACTTAAATCTTCAGTCTCAATTAAAGTTAAACAGCTGGGGGTTTGAAATCTGTTCTCTTTATCTGACCCATCTTCATCCTCTGAGAGAGCAGTAAACTGCAGTCACTGCCATTAAACTTTCAGGAAGCATTTAGATGTTTTCCCCGTTGATGAAAAGGTGTTCAGCAGAAAAGCTTTGGGTTACATGTTTTTTGTGTGTGTTTGCTATACACAGACTGTACACGTAAACCAGTGGCTGACAGTCTGCCACTGGGCTAGTGGTTGGACATTCATGTGGAATTGTGAGAATGCAACAAAGCCTGCTGTAAGGACTACTCATGAGGTCACCTTTTTAACATTCACACAAAATGCAATTTGTGTTGTCAATTTGCCTCACCCGCAAGTTCTCTTTAATTTGCATGTCAAGAGAAATGTGTCCGTAAAGGCAGGAGCAACCACCAACATTTATTTTAATTTGTTTTTATTTGACGACCTGTTGTCCCCCGTTGGTCTGCAGGTCACTAACAATGAGCTTAAACTTTTAAACTCACTTTAAATGTTTGAAGCAAACTTATTGTGAGTGCTGGTCCCTCTAAAGGCATGATTACCTACATTTACACACACCTGCAAGCACACACAACACACACAAACGAACATCTTTATTTTATTGTACTGGCTTTTTTTCACTGTGCAGCGGAAAACTGCTCAGTTTCATCATGGTTATAGTAGGGCAGACTTCCATTACGCATAAAAGTAGAGAGAAAAGTAGAGAGAAAAGTATAAATATATATATTTATATTACTATATATTTACACAGCATATAGTGTATTCAAATATATTGGCCAAAATATGTTTCAAGAAGGAAGTTCAACAGGGGAAGACATGTTATTGTAAGGACAGCAGTTTTTACACTTTGCATGAGAACATGAGTACTAAATGCTGCAGCTCAAGCGCAGTCCAGAGTGCTCCCTCTTTGTAGTTAAAGCTGCAGAAAGATTTTTAGGACCTATTCTGAGCTAAAATACCTTTGCAACAGTGTCATGTAATGCCCAGATCACTCAGAGCATTTCTAAATGTAAAAAATGTGCTTCAAAGCATGTGTGTGAGTGTGTATGTGTGTGTGTATTATGAGCCTAAAAGATGCACTTCAATGATAATAGAAAGACAGAAATCAAGCATCAAATTCCTGGTTTTTGGATAACACATTTTTGGCTGGTCGGCTCATATAATTATGCGATTAACTGAATCTAATAATAATAATAATTACAGGGTAAGTACGAGCCATGCAGAGCATGAGAGACAAGTAACACAACAGGACCTTAACTGAGCATTTACTGTGTGTTAATGGATGCTTGTGTTTTTATTTTACCAGCACGGGCAATAAAGCTTTGATCAAGCTTTTCCAAATCCAGCTGGGAATAATTCAACATCTTTGCAAAGTCTGATCTTTTTTAACTCCTTCTGATCTTGTGTAAGTGTTTCTGCAGGTGTGCTTTTATTCTCGTAGAATCCATGTACAGGTACTTTATTGGTACATTTATATGGGTAATTTGTGTTAAAGTATTTTTTTAACCTCAATGTTTCCTGATAAAATTTGAATATACAACTGGCCATAAAAATATTTTTCTTCCTATTGAAAAAAAAATCCATTCTATCCTTTAGTGGTGATTGATTTGGGACATGCCATTGCCCATACAAAGCTAATAGAATATCTGCATAAAGAAAAATGATAAAAACTAAAGACACTATAATACCCAAAAAAACTAGTCATGCCTCTTCGTGAAATAATCAGACACACACTATAATTATGTTCTGGATTTTACAGAACATGACAGAACCATCGAGGATCATCTTTGAAAATGAATCATGTGGTCGTGCCTTGTTATAATGAAAGACAGCCAAACCAAACAGAAGAAGGGAACACAACCAAACCCCCAAACCTTGACCTCCTGGGTCCTACTAGTAAAGAAGAGCCTGTGAGCCAACACCTTGTGATAAATTCAATATTACTTCACTTGGTTTCACGAAAAGTGTTTTAAATACACTTATTTTATCATCTCATTTTGTCATCAGTTGATTTGAAGAGGCAGTATTTTGGATAAGGCATATGCTTATTTTACTCAGACCATTTCCATTTGTCAACGTCTTGATTGCTATAGTAACTGGCAACAGAAGAATAACGGTAGGACTTGCTTGGTTTTCACGACGGTTGGCTGATGAATTTTGATCAGCAAACATCTCTTCAGTTTGTGTTTTTGAAGCTTTATTCAAAATATCTTGGAAGATCTGGACAAGAATAGCAAGCTACAGTAAATGAGCATATTGTAACTAACTGATTAGATAAAAATCTTTAGGTTTGCTTAATTTACCTTAAAGCACTGAAAGCGATATTAGGATAATAATTTATTTTTTTATGATTTTTTTTACTTTCTTTGATAGGTTGTAAGTTGTAGGCCTAAAAATACTTGTGTATCATTTAAAACATGTTTGCATACACGTAAATGTCAGCATTCCTTTTGCTGGAACACCTGAATAGGGTATTTATAAAAAAAAGCATGTGTCCCAAGTGCCAAACTCCAGGCTTCAAGTGCCAATGTGCTATGTTTTCCAACTAATTTGCCATTGAAGTTCTTTACTGGTAAATGGCATATACTTTTATAGTTTTGTACTACCTTCTTAGAAGGCCCAGCATTGGCGTTTTAGGCCTAAAACTGGAGCCAACCCATAACCAGCAAAGGGGGCTTAGTGTCTTGTCCAAGGACACTTCAACATGGCGAGCCAGTGATCTTTTGATCAGAGGTCGACTGATCTACCTCTGCATCATAGACACAACCATTATTGGCTTAACATCCCCAATCCAGGTAATCAGCAGCAAATGTAGGATTTCTTAAAAACGAGCAGGATGCTGTTCCTTGAGACTTGGAGTCTGACACCCCTACTATGTCAATGTCCTCACTGTCAGGTCCTTAAAAGTCCCTTTTGTTTTCTCCAAGTTATGTTTCGATGTGTCCATGTTTGTTCCTTTATGGTTCAGTTTTTGTCATGTTCAATTCAGCATTTGGTTTCTGCAACAACCAAGTTTATTAAAATGTTTTAATTTCTAAAAAAACATTGTATTTTATCCTATAACACTTTTTTGCTAATGGAGAATGTTACAAGGGGTTGTACACTGAATATATGATCTTTATGGCCAGAAAGCTGAAAAAAAAGACACCACAAAAGTTAGATTCCCAGAGAAAATGCCACAAATTGAATAGCAATGGCCAACTACTCATAAGACAAATAGAAGAGTCTTGAATCGCATACTTTGCAGAACACATTGACCATACTAACTATTACAAAGTGATGTTTCTCCAATATTCTTAGATTCAGTTTCATTTATTTGCTCCCCCATCCTACTTTTCCCAGGGGAATTGGTCCCAGGAAGGCACAGTGCCAATAGCCTTTAAGTTTTTCTTAACGTGGGTGTCTGATTAAAGATTTGAAGAGTACGCCAACAACATTGGCCAGATGTACCCACCCACCCACTCACTCATGTGACAAACATTTTAATAAAGACCAGCCATAACAACTCATGATAGGCAATATAAAGGCAGAATGCCCTATAAAATTTAATATGCAGGAATAGAGCCAAACTTCAGCATACACTGTGGGAAAGAGTCCAAAGACTTCAAACTTCATGGAACATGTTAATCACAACCAGCTATATAGCAACAGCTAACATGTTCTTATATATAAAATGCTAACTTAATACCCTAAAGTCAGTGCAGTCAAGTATTTTTGTGTACAGGTATGATCAAAATAAGCACTTCAGATTTATTGTTGGGTTACATGAACTCAAAGAAACTTTTTTTTCTCTCATCTGAAATATATGTTGACATGCTTCCAGTGGTACCCGAGCAAGAAAAAAAATTCAAGCCTAATGTTTCAATAAAGAAATGTTTGGCAAAGGAGGCAAAACCTTGTCTTTCAGAATGGCACAATATGAAATTACAACTAATTTGAGCCAGGTTGCCAACTTGAAGTGGGCAAGCTTTACAGCAGCAATTAGGGTTCTTAGTCTGGCACCAAATTCTTCTGTAGATTTAGAATTATGTGCCAATCTGCTCATCTATAGTGGGCAGAGGTGTCACCAGCACTTTACTACTGCAAAGTGCTGCTTTACAGCGTTGCTGCACCGGCTGCTTTTCTCCGTTTCAGAATCCACTGGAATTACGTTAAATGCATAAAGGGTTAAAGAGTTACAGTAGTTGAAGGAGTGTCAACACTGGTGGTAAAGGTCAGTCCGGTGTTAAAGGGTTAAACTTAGGGTGTCTGTTACACTTGGCAGCAGGAAACTGTAGGCAGGAACCTTGTACTTCTGTCATCTTTCTTTTGACCATGTGACCTAGATACTTTAATGAAACAAGAGATGTAGCTTTCAGCTGATCACCACCTGATGGTGAGTTGGATTTGCTGGTGGAGGAGTTGGAATAAATCCCCAACAGTGTCACCAGCAAAGCACCCCCACACCATTACACCTCCTCCTCCATGCTTCACGGTGGGAACCAGGCATGTAGTCCATCCGTTCACCTTTTCTGCGTCGCACAAAGACACAGGTGGTTGGAACCAAAAATCTCCAATCAATTTGGACTCATCAGACCAAAGCACAGATTTCCACTGGTCTAATGTCCATTCTTGTGTTCTTTAGCCAAAACAAGTCTCTTCTGCTTGTTGCCTTTCTATAGCAGTGGTTTCCTAGCAGATATTCTACCATGAAGGCCTGATTCACACAGTCTCCTTTTAACAGTTGTTGTAGAGATGTGTCAGCTGCTAGAACTCTGTGTGCCATTGACCTGCTCTCTAATCTGAGCTGCTATTAACCTGCCATTTCTGAGGCTGGTGACTCGGATGAACTTATCCTCCACAGCAGAGGTGACTCTTGGTCTTCCTTTCTTGGGGCGGTCCGCATGTGAGCCAGTTTCTTTGTAGCGCTTGACGGTTTTTGTGACTGCACTTGAGGACACTTTCAAAGTGTTCCCAATTTTTCAGACTGACTGACCCTCATTTCTTAAAGTAACAATGGCCACTCGTTTTTCTGTACTTAGCTGCTTTTTTCTTGCCATAACACAAATTCTAACAGTCTATTCAGTAGGACTATCAGCGGTGTATCCAGCTGACCTCTGCACAACACAACTGATGGTCCCAACCCCATTTATAAGGCAATAAATCACACTTCACACACCTGTGAAGTGAAAAACATTTCAGGTGACTATCTTTTGAAGCTCATCAAGAAAATGCCAAGAGTGTGCAAAGCAGTAATCAAAGCAAAAGGTGGCTACTACAAAGAACCTACAATATGACATATTTTCAGTTGTTTCACACTTTTTTGCTATGCATATAATTCCACATGTGTTAATTCCCAGTTTTAATGCCTTCAGTGTGAATCTACAATTTTCATATTCATGAAAATAAAGAAAACTCTTTGAATGAGAAGGTGTGTCCAAACTTTTGGTCTGCACTGTACATATAATAGTATTCCATAGGTACCCCTCAAGTTAAAAGACTACATTTTGTTCATTATCAGCCCATGTTATTGATACTGGGGTAAATATACATTGAATATTTTTGGAACAATTGAGCGTATGGCTGCCATCTTTACAAATGGCCGTCATTTTGGATTTTTCTTGGTACTTGTACCACAGCATGTACAATGTGTCTGAAATATCAGCCTAACTGGCTCCACTAAAACCCATGAATTGAGCTGTGATTTGTAATATAATGATGAGGAAATGCAGACTGTTTCATGATGCAAAATGCTTACAAAAAGTTACATCATTGTTTTTGAGAATGTGCAACTGTAATCAGGACTTTTCAGATGATATCTGGTTCACACTGACAACAATACAAACTTAAGAGAGGATATTTCTGAGCTGTCAACATTCAATTGCAAGGTTTCAGAGGTCAATTATGACAATGTTGTCATCAGTTATCTCTTCACTTACCTGGAGCTGTGATCTGACTGGAAGAAGAGGTTACAAATGTAAAGAAAAAGCAATGAAGACAGAAGAAATGTTGAGTTGAGACACAGCACTGCAATGGTTGAAAGATCCAAGCAAACACAAAGAAATGTTCCCACAGAAACTTTACATGTCCTGTATATCTAGTGAATCCTATATGATCTATATATCCTATATATCCTATATATCCTATATATATATATATATCCTAATATATATATATATATATCCTAATCCTATATGATAATAAGCATTGCTGTGGCTCCATGTTCATGTTATTTCAATGTGGCTGTGCTTTTGAACAGAGTAAGGATAGTTTTCAATGAATGAGTATCAATGTGCTCCTCATTTCCCTACACTTAAATACAATTATTTAGAGAGGCTGCAAGAGGTGAGAGCAAAAGGGCTTGATTTTAATATGTAATGAAAATAAGCTTGGATCTGATTCTTGTGCACTTAGTCATTATGAGGCCATTTAGGGCAACTTTAGCCCCTTGTCTCTCACCCTGAGGGCCTCTCCATCTCTGGCTAACAGCTAATTAGCATGAAGAGACTCGACCAATGCCAAGACAGCTTCCTCTCTGATGATATCCTCTCAATAGAAGAACAGGAGACGCACCAAGAGATGAAATTAGAGTGATTAATTAGTCTTTGACACTCGCCAAAGGTTCTCTATTTAGTGCTGTCACATCAATAAAAAAGGCATCTCCTCAGCCACACTCTAGGGTGACCTAAGGGAAAACGGCATGGGCTATTACCGACAATTAAGACCAATTAGTGGGAGCAACCCCCCAATGGCAAGACAAACACTTGACATAGTACTCAGTAAGTATCACTAAGTTAAAAATAAGATTGCCACATTTTGACTACAGTTTTAACAATAAGCTGATTTACTGTAACTATTATTCATAATATTTACTGGCAGGCTTAACTTACAGCATGTAGACATGTTGAGAACATTCTTCTGGTGCAAGCTGGGAAGGCGGCCCCAACAGGAGCTCTTCTCAAGTTGCCGTCAGTAAACAGCGAACGAAGAATAACATTGCTGAGTCTGCATCGCATGCAAACATATGGAATTTTTTTTTAATAAATGTATATTTGCTTTGGATGTGTTATCCATCCTCAGCTGGTGGATTTTTTATGATGTCACAAGCTCTCTGTAGATCTGATATTGAACTTTATTTCTCAAGGTCTGTTGAAGTTAACCTAAACATTTTCCTATTTTAGACCACAGCATCTTGAATAAAAAGCTAGAGAGGTGAACATCTGATTCTGGTCGTTTCCACTTTGCAAACATTTACTCTATTTCTCTACACATTGTGCCATGAAACCTCTCTTTTTTGCTGTATCAAATCAACTTTCCATCAAGGAATAGGAAAGTATCTGGCTAATGTTTCCAGTCTAAATTAGGTTTTATGTAGTCCTTTCATATATATTCTTTCGTTTTTCTTTAATCTTTTCTTCAATGTATTTATCATTCTACGACATAGTTGTCATAGCAATATAACTGTATTTGGGTTTTTTTTTTTTTTTTTTTTTTTTTTTACAAATTAACATCTTGTGTTTATAGAGTTGGAGGAACAAGTGTGGAAAAAGACTTGTTTCCTAAAAACCGATATCTTGGTCATGTTAATCTCCAATCCTTGTGTCCTTGATAACTATGTTTTAAAAAGCTGATAAACCATGAAAATGGTTATACTGCTTCTTAATGTTTTTTTGTTTTTGTTTTGACATCAGATGAAAAAGTGTCAGCGCTTTATAAGAGATGTTTTGATTCTTTGAAGTAATTTTATAACGGTATACCATTATATACCGTTATAAAAACGCTTCTAAATAAAATAAACAATTATTATCGATATTGGAAAATATCATTTTTGATTGAAGCTTCGTAGGTTTATTTTACTATAACGTAAAAAGCAGTGAACAACACGTGTGATGTTAGCAAAAAATGGTCAAGCCATCAATCCAGGCCAATGTGTGGAACCACATTTTTGCACGTGTGGACATTAGACCATACAGTCTAATATTTACATTTGTGTCTTTTTGAAGAGGATCGCAAGATAGATTTTTTGAAGAAATGCAATATTGTTCTGAAACTACACTGTTCACCATTTCACTATCACAGAGGATATTGTGGACAAGGGTGAGGTGGAAAGTGTGCAGATGTAGTGGTGTTCTGTCTTCTTAAGACTACACCCCCTGAAATGAACTTGAAACTTTATGCTTTCAGCCTCAATAATTTTAGATTCTAAGACCAATAAAACAGTCAGAATATTTTCTAAGGCAGCAGCTTTGAACCAATGGATCATTTCTTATTGTAGCTCTCAAACCTACATTAAATTCTTCACACGTGTTATGGAGGACAGAGAGGGTCTTTGAAATAGCAAAACATAACATTATAATGGTATGATTTAGAAATGCATTTGTATATTTTTTTTTCACACAAAGACTAAATTACATTTTTTATTATCATTAAACAGGTAATTTCCTGTCATAGATTTTCAAGTATAATAAGCTATTTATTTAACGATTAGCAGAGAGGCTTCTGAGTGCAGTAACTCGCTCTCTGATTGGTTAAATTGGCATGCATGCGTGATGATGTACCTCTGCCAGCTGTGTTGGTGCTAAACCCGAGTTCTGCCTGCCTGCAAGCTTTCTGCAAAGGACTGCAGCTTTATCATAACAGCTGGCAGAGGTTTAACAACAGCAAATAAGATTTCAAGTTGCAGCCGGTGGAATAATTAATAAAGAAAATGGAAAAACCTTGTGTATATATATATATATATATATATATAATTTGCATGATTTCGTTCTTCTAATAGAAATTGCATTTTCAAATCACAGTTTTTATTAATCAATTGATAAAGAATGATTTTTTTCTCTTAAAAAATGCAATTTAAAAGATTCAATTGCAGGAAATTTTGCAAAAATAATGTATTTGTAAATTAGAAATGTTATTTAGGCTTTATAAATAATTAATCACTGCTCATCAAAAAGCTGGTTTACTTGTGGTCCCACACATTCTGCATTTCTGTCCTTTTTTCTATAAAATATTTACTGTTTTTTGTACTTTTTGCAGAATAAATCAAATTTTTTCCCTTAATCTTCAAAGTGTTGTTCATTATTTTCTCTGTAGTATGAACAAGATCAGCATTGACCCGCTGAGGAGTTTTAATCTAGTGGCTCGGCCCTGCGATGTGCAGCTTTGAAAAAAAGTTCAAGACGGGTTGCAGTTCATTTCAGAAGAGGGCTCGTATTTTCATCTAAAAGCCTTTTTTAAGTCTGTTGGCCTTGTTATGCATCTGTGCTATCAGCGAGCGGGAAAGAAAATGCTGCAGAATTAATCTTTGCTGTCGTCACTGAAACCTAGAAGCATGGATTTGGGGGTATTTTTAAACTACTTGGATTTGTTCTACTTTAAATGTCTGTTTGCAGCCAGATTATTCCTTTACATCATGTGCAACAGAAGTAAGGAGACAAATCGATCCTTGTCAGCACAGATTTCAACTTTCTTTCTGTAGAAGCGTGCCCATTTTTCATCCTGATTTGCTGGCTAAATAAATAAATGTTAAGGTGTCTGCTCACCTAATGCTTGCATTATTAACAGCTTTAACCTCTTACAGAATCACGTTTATGATGCAACATTTCTGTTTTGTGTTTTTAAAACACAACTCTTCATAGAAAAAAAAAGCAAATTATCAGTAAATCTAATAAAGCTCTACCAGCAGACTGGTAGACAATGAAAGAACTAGTTGTGTTGTCAATCTGGAGCGCCCATCCCATGTGATCTGTGCCTTCAGCCTCTGGTCCAGGCTTGGGGAGGCTGTGATGGAGCTGATATTTAACCTCGAAAACACTCATGGCGACCCATCACAAGTAACACAGACATAAACGGCACAAACCTTTATAGACTGTCCAAAAGGACCTCACAACTTGGAGAAAACCTGATTTCAGACTGAACCCAGTAAGAGTACAGCAGGGGTTCAAAGCAGGAACCTGCAGTAAGTAAGTCAGCAATGCTTTTTTCTGATCTGCAGCTTTACTTTGCCATGAAAATATATCTATTGTTTTTAATTTCCACTATATTTGATCAAACACATTGTGTGGTTTTAAAGTTTAAGTGCATGAAATGATGAGGCTGAAAGGCACAGATGATGAGACTTTGCTTTCTCTGCTTCATGTCATTCACGGATTGCAATGGCGTCCGCATGTGTGGGCATCCCATTGTGGGTATATATTACTACAGTAGTTTATTCTGCTTAACCCTTGTGCTATCCTAGGCCCTTTAACATTGGGAGTGGATCCTCTTCACCTTTATCCCCTTTGTCATGGTAGGGATAACACGTCAATGTAAGGGTGGGGTCATAGGACAGCACAAGGGTTAACTGTGACTATGTGGGGCTTAGCTCAAATATTAGCTCGGATCTTCTGAGGCCAATGAGGTCAAACGTTTTTTTGTTGTTTGTTTTTTTAAACCTGTACCTGATAATAAAATACCAAAGGTGAGCAAGTATTTTTAAACAATGAGTACCACTCAGTTGTGGGTCATATTGAATTAATGACATAGTCAAAATGTGTAAATTATTTAACTTTTTTTAATTAACAAAAAAATTAAATTATTATAAATGTGCAGCACTTCTTGTCAATTGAGTCCATGGGTTTTTGTAATTTTAGTTTCTAGTCTACTTAAAAAAATGAATGAAATAAATTATTGTTGAGCATGATTAAAGTACATTAAACAGAAACCAAACACAGGAAAAATCCAGTGAAAGATAAGTTGACAACAAAAATAATAATAAAAAATTCTCTAGGAACACTCACAAGAGAGCAGCTCACCCAAACCAGCAACCCATTTGTCTTTATGATAAAACATTTTGGATTTAATGTTTCTTTTCTGTTGCTTTTATAGGAACTGCAGTCAGATGAAACGACACAGCATTTATCAGCCTGATCCCGTTCATCTATGCCTTCCTCTCATTGCAGCCTGAACCTCTTTAGCTGCTCTACCTGCTGTGATGTTTTCTTCATCTATCTCTCTGTTTCCTGTTGGAAAGTAAGCTAATGCTGCGTGCCTGAAGCACCAGAAGAACATTACAAAAAAAGGTAGAAATGAAAAAGTGCAGATTTAGTCAAAGGAGGGCCACACTCAGCAGCGTTTATCACATGAAACTGAATCTTAAGAAATTAAAAAGACTCTTGGCTCAAGAAACATTGTCTTATTTTCTGTCTTTCAAGGAAAAATAATCTTATTTAGAAAGTTTTTCAATAACAAAATGTTCTTAGTTCAAGAAAACACATTATTTCTTTATATATTTCTTAAAATAAGAATCCTTGGTAAGACCATTTTTCTTACCCCACTTTTTTCCTTTTTATTGCTTATTTAAAAATCTGCAAACAAGGTGAGAATTTTTGATTTATTTCTAAGGGGCCTGTTTTTGCAGTGCAGTGGAGGAAGTGCTTTGCATGAGATTAGAGCGCTCTGAGCTCATTTCCATCTGAACTCAGACAGAGAACACTTGTCCAGCAATTGAAAATGCATACCAAATTGTTTGTTACAAATAATATCTTGCAGATTATCTCTATGGTCACACAATCAGGACATATGTGTGTGTAAGCAGCGTAGAGTTTTCACTTTCTTGCATCCAATTGATTTTTCCAACCGCTTTCAAGAAAAGGGATTAACGGACCGGAAAAGCACATGGGACGCGTGGGATGTTGTAACCTGTTTAATCTCAAATTTCCCGAAAAATGGAAAAAAAAAATAAACAGAAAGAATTTGTACAATCCTTCTAACAGTGACTCTTGGACAACAACATAAATACTGTGCTGGAGAGAAAAAAAAAGATTGTTTTCCAAAAAAGAAATAATTTTTTTTCTTTTTCCCTACAGTCTCTCTGTAAACGCTGAAAATGCCAACGAAGCCCCTCAGTTTTCAACAAGACAACATCAAAATAACTGTTCCGTCTGTGAGGCTCCAATGCCTCACTATGCAAACAGTCTCTAATAGACTCACAGAAATCGCTTTTCTTTTTTGCCTAGTGTGTTTGTTTCGCTTTCCGTTCTAGTCTGTTTAAAGTCTGAAGGTGTGAACAGTGCTCAGTTTTTGACAGTCCGAGGCTGGAAGGAGTCTCGTGGGAGGGGGAGGCAACCATCAGAATAGGCTGGTCAGCGTGGTCTGTGATGGGCTCCTGCACTCATGGACATCCATGCCGCCCGGCACTGAGGTGAGTACGGAGGTGACCGTGGGCATGGTGGGGTTGGTCAAGTCTGTCAGGGTGGTGGGGGTGCTGGAGGGGCTCATGGAGGCGTTGGAGATTTCCGAGGCCGGGCCAGAGGGCGTTCCGCCTTGTAGCGTGGATCCTTCAGACGTCTTGTCCACGCCGGTGGTCTCCTGCCGCAGAAGATTCCTCCTGAATTTAGCCCGAGCATTTTGGAACCAGACCTGGAACAATAAAAGGGAGTTTATTCATTTGGAGTCAAAAATGACACAAAAAAAATCTTACCCCATTGGCAGATTTTCTTAAAGGAAAAAAAATGGGGTAAGAAAGAGGTTCTTAGTAGGAATTATTATTTTAAGAAAGAAATTCTAGATGCAAAAATTCTTTTTCTATTGAAAAATTTATTTGTAAGTCAGAAAAAAAGACAAAAGTATTTTTACTGTCTTAATATTCCGTTTTTGCAGTGTAGAAGTAGGCAAGGCATGAAAAAAATAGGTAGTTTTTTGAAAGATGTATTAAAAGTATGGATTACCAAAAGATGGCATTATAGAGGCAGATATTATCTAAACGTGTATATTTTTCCCCCTTTTTCCGATCGCTGCAGGACGCCCTGTCTGCCCTGGAGAGCAGCTTTAGTGACAGACTGATCCATCCTCGCTGTGTGAGGCAGAAATATCGCACCACTTTCCTTCCCGGTGCTGTCCGGCTCTTCTCTATTCGTGACCGGATCGTTTCCAGAGAATTCATCCCTCAATCTCTTTCAATTGTGCATACCTTATTTTTTATCCTATTATTTTATTTACCTTGACACAAGTGCGTATGTGTTGCATATTTTTTCTTTTCTTCCTCCTTCCCTTCACGCTTTTCTGTGTATTTCTTGTAGCTGTTTTTAATGAGTACATTTCCCAAAACTCTTTCATTCATGCATAAACATCAAATATAGGTATAAAAAAACAGAAAAGAACGCCAGAATCAAAGATTGAAAAACCGATAAGTAAATTAATGGTTTTCATTTCTGATTTTTCTTATTTACCTCCCCTGTTTTTCATTAAATGTTTTGCAAGTTTACAGCTTTGCAGGATACCGCTATGAACTTCATGCCACGGCGGCGATTACAGTAAACTGCTGTCACAGCTGAGTCACATTTTAATGGGTAAAGGGTCCCTGAACCGCCCCAAAGAAGCCAAAGAATGCTTCTTTCCACCATGAGTCGCAGTCTGAGGCGGAGCAGCTTCATCTGCTTCTCAGAGGTCGGAGGACAACGTGCCAAAAGCTTGAATAGATTAGAGGAAAACCGGACTTTAGTGCAGCGCTGGCCAAGGCTGGTGTTGCTATGAGAACGATTTGCATTATTTACAAGAGTCTTGGCCAAGAAAAGTCTAAAGTCGTAAAGTAACAAGAAAAATAGGGTTAAGTTCAGAGTGACCGGCTTGACATTTAACAAAGGGTTACTGTAAAGCAACTACATTGCAAGATGTACTTTGAAGAAAAAAGCTAGTATTTTTTAATGAAAAACTTTTATGGGTCAGCTAAGGGCCCAACTCGGCTGTGACAGAACAGACAGAGTGTCGTAAGGGGAAGGACTATTCAGCCGTTTTACCATCTCTTTGTAAAATTTGAGGAATTTTAAAACATCTCTAAAACATAACTTTGACTTGATATTATAACATAGGAATATTCACCTTTGACCTGAGTAAAATACCACTACTCAGTTGAAAATTACATTTGCAGGACGTAGCTGCGTAAAAAAGTTAGCAAACCTTTTACTTTTCATGGATGGTAACAAAGAACTCCTATTTTACGTCTGCACACAAAAATAGAGTCCATGCTTCCTGCATTTGCCAATCCTGTGAGGAAAATGGTAATGGAGCTGTTTACAGTGTGGGAATAAAAGCAGCTGTGATTTCTGCCATTATTCTCATGTTTATGATGAAAGTGATGTGTTCCTTCCAGGAACTAAGGATGGCTGGCAGCTCTGTGCTGGAACCAGCCTCCTCTGCACTCAGCAGCCATTTCTGTCCAGTTTGGGTTTTTCTTCAGGGGAAGGAAATGAAAAAAGTGGTGAGTTGGAGCTGCAGACTGAGTGTGGAGCCCCGCACAGGAGCCTGCTGGCGGCAGAGTCATGGAGGTGGGTCACTTTAGCCAAACAAAATGTGCACCGGGACTCAAAGGCATCAAAGCAAAGCAGCTGCTAGATTTTTTATCCATTATTATCATTTTAAAATCCGTTTTCTCTTTTTTTTTTTCTTTCAAAGCATTTGTTTTTCTTTGGAGTTGGAACAAATCAAACAGAATGTTCCTTCTCTAGTTTTAATCATTCAGAAAAACAAAACTTTTTCTGTTTCACATGCATGAAAATAACAGTCTATGAACTCTGCATAACTCTTGTAACAACTTAAATATTCTATATTTACCCAGCTGTGGTTTTACAGTAAATTCTGAGCTCAATCTTGACCTAAATGAAAACAAATACATTCAGTAGAGAATAATTTACTAATTAAGTCCACCTTTTTGCCAAGTTCTTACAATTTTAGATCAAGGAAAAGCAGGAAAACACACAGATTTATTAAAAAAAAAAGCTGATTTCTCTCAGACGAGAAAAGCTTAAAGGTTTTATTTAATTTCAGCAGAATCTTTTTTCTTTTTTGGGAAGTGAGAACCTCTCAACTGGTTGTTCTTGTCCCTGTTTTGTGTTTGGTGACAGAGACTGACAAGCTGCCAGGCTTACCTGTAAGACCCGCTTGGTGAGGCCGGTCTTCTGGGCCAGCTGCTTGAGGTCCTTGGCGTCTGGGTTATGGTTGATGGCAAAGTAAGACTTCATCGTCCGCAGCTGGTGGTGCTTGAAGGACGTCCGCATGCGCTTGGTCTTCTGACTGGAGCTGTACTGGGAGTCTCTGTCCATGGACTCGCCGTCATTCTCGTTACAGCTCAGCGCTGCAGGGAACCAGATCAGGAGGTCATTATTTTATCCCTTTACTTCAGCATATGGGGTTGTATTTATTTGTCTTGGCAGATTCAGATACTTCTATAGTCAAATGTGTTACTTTGTAGTAAAAAAGCAGTCTGTCTACAGCAGAAATCTGCACACAAAAAAATTGTTCCTGATCCTTTTAAGTGTTCCTAAAAGGATTCCTAAATGCACAGGCTGATCCAACATGATCTCCTGACTCTAAATGGGCCTCAAGTAGAGAATTTAGAGTCAAAGTAGAAAGTTGCAGCTCAATGAAAGAGAGGAAGATTCTCTCTGATGGACAGCTCTCAGCTACGCTGTGCATCTTTCCTATGGAGTTCCTTCAAAAACAATCTTCTCCTCGTGGAACGGGTTGTTTTGAAACGACATCCTGACACGACAGCTGTTTCTCCTGGTTCAGCCCTCCTCTCATCACCACATCTGCCTTTCTGTCTGTTTCTGTCTGTCTAGGTGTTAGTTAGGCTGGCTTCCTAAAGCGCACACACTCACACACACATTCAACAACATTCATGCGTTTGTCCCAGCCTGCACATTTCTTGGCAATATTCAAGGTGTTGCGGCATGCATAACAGTTCGCATTCAATATCGGAACACTGCAAATGATGAATATGAAGTGAGTGAAAACCACCAGAATAACACTTTACTTAATTAGCCGATACACACCAGGCAGAACAAATGTTGCTTTGAGGCCAAAGCATATGCTTCAGCATTTTAACAAAACAAAACATGCGCTAAAATAAGGCGCTTCCTACGAATATCCTCGCCTTTCTGCAGGCATTAACCAGGATGTGCAGGTCACCACGTTCTGCCAGCTCAGGTGCTGCTCTGATGCTGTTTCTGCCCTCAGACAGAAGAGGGCACACTGCACTGCCTCTTCACGCTCACACATGCCTTCCTGAAATTCACCCTCTTTAGATGAGTGTAAGTCTGTTTTCCTTCCACCCACAGTGGGAAAACTAACCGAGGAGCCCCGTTTCTCACACCGCTTTCTGCAAAACTTTATTGATGAACTAGAAGAGCATCAAATAATGCACTTGTTGCATTTGTTCTAACTCTTTTGTAGTGTACAGTGATCTGTTTCAGGCTCTGACTTGGTAAAAAGTTTACAGCAGTGCAGCTTTTAAGTTATTAAGGGGGTTTTAAAATCCAATTAGACAGAAAAGAATCCAATCAAATTAAAGCCCAAATGCTGCGGTTAGAAAGTTTCTGCTCTGTGCGGGCTCTCGTCCATAGCTTATCAAATCACATCGATCGGACTTCTGTACACCCAATTTGGCCCAGTCCCAATGCAAAGAGGTTCCAGAACTGACTGTATGTGTGTGAGTGTGTGTGTGTGTGTGTGTGTGTGGTTGAGAAGAGTTGAGAAGGGTAGTGGTGGTGGTGGAGTTGGGGGTGGGTGGGTTTCTGAGGTCTTTAGATGTGCATGGACCCTGACAAGTGGAAAAGAGTGAAAGCTAACGCCAGAACATGGAAAAAAAGAACTGTGTCCCTTCAAAAGAGGGCATACACACATACACAACACCCCCCACAACAATAAACCTTCAATACATTTTAAACAGGTCCAATTTTTAGCAATGTTTTGCACATAACACTTTATGGTGATTGCCTTAAATAATCATTATCAAACTGTTTTATCTAGAAGTTCATTTAAAAATCTGTTCCATTTGATGCTAAAATGCCCTGATAAGGACAGCACACCTGGATAATGAGAACACAACTGAAAACGAACTAAATACATGATTTGGATGCAGGGGAGTTTACACAGAGGCAACCTAAAAGCAGGTTCTGCAGCATGTTGTGATGAACTTACAGGAACATGGTCGTCAAACTAAATGGATGGTCACGTGACGTGCTTAATAAATCTCTCCTTTTTGTTCCCCTTTACGCATGCCAGTTGCAGGCTAAACCATTTTAAATTAAAGTTTAGTTGGTTTGTGAACAGAGAAGATCTTAAATAAACGTTAATTGATTCATTATAACTTCTCAAGACTCCAGATTTACAAAAAAACAGTTTGCTTTTTAAATAAATACCAGTCATACCTGCGTTATAAGCCGCCAGCTCAGCCCCTGGCCCCGGGCTCTTCCTTTTCCGGGGCCGCCCTTTTTGCACCGTTCCCAAGCCGTTAAAGTAGGATAGTCCGAGCGTGTTGGCCGGGCCCAGGCCTTTGTGCGGCACAATGTCCGCGTGGTTAAAGTTAGTCTGATATTCTCCTTGAATGAGAGTCTCAAAGTGCAGGCGGCAGTACACCAGGCTGTCCTTCATTCCAAAGTGGTCCCCAGTGGTCAGCATCTTGCCACATGTGGTGCAGGTGAAGCAGTTTAGGTGGTAGACCAGGTCCCGGGCGCGCATCACCATCTCCGAAGCCGAAATGCCCAGATGGCACCGGGCGCACCTCTGCACCGAAAATCTTCTGCGGACAACACAGAACCTCATCAGCAGCTGGACCCGCAGCCCCCCAGGGGGGGCAGCACGGCACGGGGGGCGCGCAGTTAACAAAGTTAAGATGGCTGAACAAATAAGAACAAAACATTTGTGTTTGTCATCGTTGTAATCTTAATATTTTATTTAGTTCAGAAATATTTTTTTCTTTTCATTTTTTCATAAAAAAACGCATGACAAAATGGTTTCGCTGCCAAAGTTTTTCAAATATTTTCCATTTTTGTTCATAATGTATCTTGCTCAAGGAGGTAGGCCCCTCACAATATTATGTAGTTCTACCCAGTATATACTTTTTTTTAAATAAAAGTAAAACTTTATAATAATTTTAAGTCTTAATGAACTACTTTTAAAGTTGTAGTTTTGTGTTGCATTTCTAAATAACTGTTCTTGTCCACGCGCTCTTCTTGGGACCACGTGTAGTCCTGAGTGTGTGTGTTAGGGGGGTCGTTTCAGCCCCACTTCAGCATTTCACGCGCAGCATCAGTCCTCCGTGAGCCTCTGCAGGCGCCCTCATACCTGTAGTAGTCCTCTTTGCAGTAGATGCTGCCGTCCTTGCTGAAGCAGGTGAGCTCGGACTCCAGGTTGAGTTTGCACTCGCAGCACTTCAGACAGCGCATGTGCCACTGCTTGTCCACGGCCAGCAGGTAGTAGCGGTCCGCGATCTTCCGGCCGCAGCCCGCGCACAGAGCCACGCGCTCGCTGGTCATGCAGGGCATGGGCTGCAGGGCACAAGGGGGGCAAATTAGGACGCCCGTTACAAAGTGGAGCCAGTAAAAAACAAACACTTTAATTTGTGCATGAAAACATAAATGAAAGTGAAAAAACAGTCTGCACACTAGGGGGGGGGGGGGGACTCCTATGGAGGCAAATATTGTGGTAAAAATATTTTTAAGAATCGTTCTCCTATTTTAGATGACGCATTTTCCTCTTTAACTACATTTTCCAAAATATTTAATTATTTGAACTTTTACGCGCCACCATGATGTTAAAAATAGAAAATACAGAACCTTGATGATCATGTTTGATTGTTTAAGCAAAACAAAAAATCTACGCAGGGTGCTGGAATAATGTGGTTTTGTTGCTATAAAAATATATTTATGAAAAATAAAACAAATAGTGAGTTCTCAGTTTTTGGTCTAAAAGCTGCAGGACGGTCGCGTGCACATAAGAAACTAGATTCCTGAAGACCTGTGTCCACCAGCGGCCAGTGGACCACCACACAAACAACACACGTGCACGCACATTCACGCAAAAAAGAAAAAAAAAACACTTATAAAAAACACGCACTGTTATGGTTTGACCTCATCTTTTTATTTCCTAACTTTCTAATCCAGAGTTTAATTACTCCTTAAAGGAGAGGGAAAAAAAATAAAAACTCAATTACATTTTAATTAAAAGAAGGAGTTATTATGAAGGTTTATTTTATGCAATAATATAGAATTAATTAAGTGATTTTTGTTTTTATTTTGGGTTAAAATCTCTGAAACACGGGCCTTGTTTGGAGTGTTTTGGATTAACACAAAAAGCTACACAAAACAGAAATTAACAGCTAAACTTTCTGGATAAATTTAGAAAAGGTGATTCTGATTGAATTTAATTCTGTTCTTTTTTTTCTTTGTTGCATTTTGGCACAAAAAGGAAGTGTGGTAAATAAAATATGGCTTTAGAAATGTGTGCCTTGAGGCCTGATGGAGCAAGTTTTTAAATGCGTAAATGGGTCTGCGTGGAGCCTAGAATTAATGCTAATTTTTAAGGTTCCTCTTTTTTTTCTTTGTGTTCAAATCAAAGCAGATAAGTGTGAGCTCCACACACAGGACGCATGCTGCCTGTGCCTCCCAAGCAGAGAGGGCCCCGTTCCCCGCTGCCTACCGTCTCCGATTCTCCCATATCGATGGCGGAGCTGATGGCTGCTGACTCGCCCTTTCCTCTCCGGTCCATTTCTTCCACCACGCCGTGCACGTCGCCTCCCGGGAGGCTGTGAAAAAGCATGGTTGCCGCAGAGGGGAGGATGTTATAACTGTTCTCTTCGGATCTGCAAGCCAAGATGTCCATCAGAGGCAGAACTCTAACGGCGCAGAAATTTCTCTGTTTGGGGGGGATTTCCTTTCTTCCGTGGAGGGGTGAAAAATCCAGATCAGGGAGGAAAAATATGAGGGAAAAATCGGACACGTGTTCTCCTCACTACGTTTCATCTGCCAATGGAAACCATCTTCCGAATCTCAGCAGCTCTCATTATTAATAAGCTATGACTAATTCGTTAATGGCCGCACCGATTTTGCTCATTTAGCGAATTTTATTTGTCTTCATTTATTTTATTGTTTTCTAATGAATCTAGATTTATTTCTCACACAGGAGGAATGCACAACTATGGAAGTGTGAGTTGGAACCTCCTCGCTAAATCAAATTTCAGGCTTTCGGCAAGGCAGCGACAAAAATAAATAACATAAAAAATCTCTCTTTTTCTACAGAGGAACGGATGACACCGTCAAAGTCTGGGCTGCAGCCTTCTGCCGAACAATAAAAACGGTATTTACTGAAGAAAAATTAAAAAAAAAAAATGACAGGCGCTGCGTTCTGCTCTCCTCCGGGCGTAACAGTCCAAGCGGATGCGGAGTGATGTCGCTTAAAAGAGTTTCACGCAGCAGCGAAAAATCGAAAAGACAGCTTAAAACACGCGGCCTTGGCTTTGTAAAATCCCGCCGGTGGTGTGAGAGCAGCAGTTTCCCTTTACAGCTGCTCAGTTTAAGTTTTGTCTTTTGCCAAAGAGGTTGCATGCATGTGCGTAACAGCTGAAGAGGTAGAGGAGGAGGAGTTGACTTTACGTTGACGGAAGATTTTTGCTGGACCCCCAAAAACCACGATCCTCCTTCTCAGGTCCCGGTTGGACTCTCAGCTCCTTATCTATGGGGCCCTGTTGCGTCACGACGCACATTTTATGATGATTGGCTGTTTAGCCGTCAACGAACTATTTGGTTGTACTTTTTTACCCACAGCAACGGCCTGTTTTGCTTCTCGTTACACACGGACCACCGGCCACCTACCGTCCCCCTCCCTGCCCGCAGCAGCAGCTTGAAAGGTCCGCTCTGAAGCCGACAGATAGGAGCCAGAGAAGGGGATAATGTTCCTAGATGTAGGCAGCCTGTGCGCGCGCGTCGATGTGTGTGTTTGCGCATCACAATGATCTGCAGGGACCTTTACTCCAGCGGAGCGCAGAGAGGGCTCCAAACGGAGGCGCGCCGCCGCAGCTCAGCGCCTCTCCAGGACGTCAAGGGCTCAGTGCGCAACTTGCATGGAGTTTTCCAAAACAAACGCGGGGCAAAAACAGACAGGGCGTTCTTGTTCTTCAGTTTGTCAATTCACAGAAATTTCACACACTTTCATAAAAAGGCTTTGGAAACAAAATTGTGTGTTGCCCTCACTGCAATTGTCTATAGAAAGTTGTAAATTCGGCTTTTTTTTAAACTCTTTGGGCTCAAAGTATTGTAGAAAATAAATAAAAATGTATTTTCTGTACAATTCAAGTCCTAAATTTGTCGTTTCTGGATGAAAACAAGACAAAACGTTATTTACCTTAAGAGTTTGCTCTAAAATAACTTTATTACACTATTTGTTAAGGTACTCTAATGCGTCAGAATAATGTCGGCACTTCTAGATGTGCGCGCAGTTTTCCCAGAGCGCCCTTCATCTCCTTAGCTTGGTGTGAGTCGCAATCATTTGCAGCCCAGCATCTCCAGACGCTGACCTGATCCTGGGTCCGCGCCTTCTAATTAGCTCTCTGCTCTTAATAGGGACTGGGTCGGGGGAGGTGGAGGTGGACTTCGTCATCAGAGGATGTGTTGAGGGCCGGAAGAGAGCTCTGGCTTGCGTGGTTTAAAGGCGAATTCAAGCGGCCAAACTCCACGCAGCCATCCGTCCAGGCTGCTGCTGCTGACGCGCAGAGGAACCAAACAGCAGCTGCGGGTCCTAGCGAGCGTGCCGGTGTTTTTCTACTGATTTCTCACGCCCTTCAAATAACAAAAAAAAAATAAAAAACAAGAAAAAGAAAAAAAAAACTTTATGAAAAAGTTAAAAAAAAGAAAGAAAGAAAGAAATACTTCCTGCTCCATTTTTAAAACTCACATTGCAGCTTTGTTGAAATTTTATTTTACAAATATGATGTTAAGCTCATAAAGCTTCATGCAAAACATCTCCCCTGTAATACCCGTAATTGAATACATGCATATTTATCATCCACACTTCAATCTGCTATAAGGCTGCTTTATACATTAAACATCGCGGCAGCAGGCATGTCTGCAGGCGTGGATGAAATATGATATTAGGTGCGTCCATAAGATTAAGAATAAAATATTAGTTTAGAGGGTCAAACTGGTTTGTGTTTGTGGCTAGAAACGGAAGCGGAATATCGAAAGACACATAAATACCTTCTGGTTTTTTTACATGGAGGGGGGGGGCGCACTGTAAAAGCAGGAAAGAAAAGAAACGAAAAAGAGAAGAGAAAGAAAGGAAAGGAGGCGCGATACTCAGCTGCGTGCAGTTGTTGGAAAGGCCGTGCGCATGCCCGCTCCATCAGGGCTGGATGTTGATGACATGACAGTCCAATAATGTAACCCCCCACTTTGGTCGTCTGCCCAATTTGATGTAATCACTATTTTTACATTTAAATACTAAATGATTTATGTTGGGGCTAAATATAACGTGTTATAAAATAAAACTGCCAACCACCATGTTTTCAAAAATTGAGGGAAGATTGGAAAATGTATCTTTTTTGGTCATATTTTTTTGTTATTTTATGTCTTGAAATGTTTACAGTATTTACTATAATTTATCACTTGAAAAAGACTTTACTTATTTTGTTCAATTCAATCACTTTGTAAACCCACTGAATAAAGCAGGCCTGTTTATGTTCATAAATAATAAAGTAAAAGTGAAAATCATCATTAGAATATTTTCCTTAAATACATAGTCATTTGCTAACTGAGGTTAAGCTCTTTTATTAGATGCAGCACATTATCAGTCTCTTTAGTTTTGGCTCATTCTCCAGTTACATAACTTCCAGTTGTAGTAATCTTTGAAATCATCTGAGCCTCCATGCAGTCCGAGGTCCACTGAAGGGCTTCCAGAGAAGCATCCGGGTCCGGACTGGAATCTCTGGGTTTCAGCCACACGGCTCCGACTCGTTCTAAACGGCTTTAACCATCATTTTACATGTGACTACTGCATTTTGGAGGACCGGTAAAGCACACAAGTCCTCTTAAGTTAGTGTAAAGACAGGAGTGGTTAAAAAATATATATTTTACCAATCTAAGATCACTTCAGGTAAAAATATAAACCTAAATGTCAAAAACTTCATTATTTATTCGAATTGTTAGCATTTTTCTTCAAAGCCAAAGAGCCACAGTGGAAGAATAAAAGCTCCAGAGCCTGAGGTAGCAGACCCCTGGTCTGGACCAAATTACCACTGAGTCACTTCTGCATTGTTTTATTAACATTTTAATCGTTCACTTAGACTTGCTTTTGTTCAGTCTCTGTAGAACTGGCGGAAACTCTTTTTTGAAATTGAAGGCACACCAAAAGTGACAGTCGATATGTTTTATTTCTCTGCTGTTGAAGCAGAGTAACATTTGTCAGTAATACAAGCAAACTTTAAAACTCATCGTGTTTGTTTCTGTTTTACAGCCTGAAGATACTTAAGTGCTGATGCAGCTCCGCTGATTACTCCTTGTCTCGCAATTATTTCCAAACGAGATGACCATCAATAACATAAATCTGCATTTCTCAGAAAAACATCACCCTCGTCAGGCTCCTGGCATCTTTTTGATCTCTCGCAGTTTTTTAATTGTATTCATCATGAAGGTAGAAGGCAGGCGTTGGGGTGTGTAGCTTTAATGGGATGCTGCTGTGGAGGTGGGAGGGAGTTACACACTCTCTGAGGAGAACCGGGTTGCAATTAAGACGGGGAACAAAGCAAAGGAGACTAAAAACACATGAAGGAGAGCGGGAGGGGGTGGGTATCACTCAGTCACTGTATATGCCCCATTCATGGGGTTGCTACCACATAACATACAGACTTTTTGAGCAGAATGGTCACACAAAAGTACGGAGTGGTTCAGACAGCACACCTGAGTCTCCCCCGCTCAGCCACAAACTCCCCAAGGTGCTCACTTGTCATATCACGCAAAGCAGAAACATCAGATTCATTTCACCCAAACCGACAACACTTCAATGCTGTTTGATGGGAAGTTCCAACCTCAGAGTTGGGCCACTGAATGATTGATGCATTTCACAATTGTGCAAATAATTGCCCTTTAATAAAGTGCATTATATTTGAGCAGAAACCTCAGCTCATGTTTTCCTATAGAAGTGAGGAAACAGAATCTTTGGTTTCCGATATTTGCTCAGGTTTTGATGTTCCGCTAGTCACCCACTCCTCTGTTCATGAGCTTGATCAAGCAACAGCGTTATCTACCCCATACCTTCCCTTTTACAGTTTAAATTATTAGGAAGTTATTGGCAACGTGAGGTTTTCCTCAAGTTTCTAAGCGTGAACTGCAAGGCCAAGTCTTAAGCTCTCACACTGACCGATCAGCCACTTTCTGCACGCTGGTGGGCTCCAGGAGAAAGATATACCATCTTTAACCCCTTCATGCTCTATGTCATTCATTTGCAACGTAGCATCGCCTTGAATGGCAAAAACATTGAAGAATCTTTATTTTTTCACATCATTGACAGTACATTCAAGCATGAAGGGGTTAAGATCAGACTCTCCACTTTTACATGAACACGTCTTTGTGCTTTTGCTGCTGTTTCTTTTTCTTTTTTCTTAAGAAGCCCTAACAGTTGAGGCCTTTCTTTCTAAGTGTTGATATTTTACCATAATCTGTTGATTCTTTTCCACCTTTTTTCACTGCTGCCTCATGATCAAAACAGGACATTTGGGAAAAGTGAAATACTTATTAGGTTATCTAAGAAAAGTTCCCTTTGATATCACTAAAATTGCATTTGACAGATGCTTGATTTTAATATAATTATGACAGTGAGGACTGCACTGCAAAAGACTGGACTGTAATGAGTTGGAGTGGACCATAAACTGTTTTTACTTTTTTATTTTTTAATGTTAGCATTATTTTCTCTATATTTTTCTTTAAAAGTCTTATTAATTTGCTTTTCAAGACTTATAGGGTTTTGAATTTTGCAACTCTTAATAAAAACCTGCAGATCTAATTGGTTGACTGGTCCTTTGTCTGAATAAAAAACTTTCAGGAAAGACAAAGGAAAAATATACCTAATATTTTAATGTAAATACTCAAGGGAATCTCCTGGTGCATAAGTTATTTTTGTAAAAACATGATCCGTCTGATTTATTGATTAAGTTCCATTTGCTCCAGTTTCAGTTTCTATTCACCAGTTAGTCAATTAAATCACAACCGTTAGATTCATCTGTAAAGTAAATCTCTACTCATGTCTATTTCTGGGTCGCAGATGGAAAAAAAAAAAATCAATATTTTCCCGTTGTGCTTCATGCAAAATTCTAACTCCTAATATTTTCAATATGCTTCATTAAATCATTGTACAGCTGATTACTTTATGGCAAAGTAACTGATATGTGCTTTTTTTTTTCTTTTCCTTCTTTGGTGTATAAACTGTAAATAACTGAAATAAAATTTAAAGACAGAAAGGAAGTGAAGTGAAGGAGATGGCAGAAATGGGAAACTTTGATCTACAGTTTTCCTCACATTTTTATGGTTATGCATCTTGGTAGCCAGACTTTCTTTCCCACCTCCAAAGTGGTCTGAAGTTTGACTGAAAAAGTTTAATTTTATTCATTCATTTATTTGAAGCTGCTTTAGACATGTTGAGCATTCAGGTGACTTTTATGGCATAAAGACAGAAAATCTGTTGTCACTTTGCAAAGAGATGAACAACGAAAACAGCACACTAACCATATTTAAAAGGACATAATATTGGTACATTAATTCGACAAGCGTGACCCACTGCTGTAAGCAATGAGAGGACCATGAGGAAGAACATGCTGGACGATGGCAGCTCTGCTTCTTAATTCGTCTCCTTTTAAATCAACACATTGCAAGATTCACCACTTTCACTGAGGCAGCATATGTTGGTAGTGAGATGGTGCGAGACAACAGCAGAAAAAAGTACGCCAGTCTATATTTAGCACAGAGGTGGAAATGAGTGTACATGTTTCTAAGCTGGATGGATGGAAGGGAAGCAGGAGCAGGCAGATCCAAATAGGCAGAAGCAATGTTTCAAAGCACTTTTAACTTTATTATATTATATTTCTGTTTGTGCTGCATTACAGAAAATCTATCCTCGGATAGTTTTGGCTTGCTCAAGCAACACTGGTGCATAAAAACTAATTAATTGAAAAAAACAATCTGCTTGCAGAGAAGTAATGTTGTGTGATATACCGTAATCATATTTCTCCAAATGACCACGACCATTTGTTTGATTTTTGCAAATAAAAATGTCAAGTTTAAAATTTGTTCATTTCTAAAGGAGACAAAAAACGAACTAACATTCTCCCCAAAACAAATAAACTAACTACAAGAAACTTTAATTGCAAAGATGGGTTCAAAAGAAGAGCTGAAACTGTTGGATGTGAACAAATCCTTCGGATTCTGGGGCCAACGTGCAACTTGGCAAGTCGGAAGCATTTCAGTGAATGATTCCTCCTGAAACTTGGAGACAACTTAATGCAGAAGATGGATGAGTGTTGCCCATATGTGCAGTTCCCTTCCCTTCTATGTCAAAATGGCTATAATTTACTGAAAAAATAGTTAATGAGAAGTCACATCCTCCAAAAAGGACCAATTAGCTGGAAAACAGAAAAAAAAACAGCTTCAGGGAGCCACTAAAACCTTTCAGAGTGCTTATAAGAATTTAGTTTTTTGTTATTTGCACACAAACAAACATTTGTATTGGCTGGAAACCTCCCATTGATCATTAAGCGTCACAGTTGTTTGACCACACTGTCACGCTACGTTCACATTGGGCTTGGAAACGCGCATTCAAAGAATCCCTTCCAATAAAAAGTCTTTCTAAACCCCTGTATACACGCGTTTCAGGCATTTACAGGTAGCTTTGTAACTTTGTAAGGCCATTTTCGGGCTCTATGTACTAGTGATGGGAATTCCGGCTCTTCTTAGAGAGCCGGCTGTTTTGGATCGGCTCACTAAAAAGAACCGTCTCTTTTGGCTCCCAAACAGCTCTTTGCGTTGTTTATTTCATTTATTGTCCACAACTATGCAAAAGTATGCACAAAATGAGCAACTAATGTAAAAACAAAAGTGCTTTTGATGTGCTAATATGTATTTACTATTATTCCTTCCAGATAAAATGTTCTAAAATAAATAGAAAAAACAGCTATTTAAAATTCAACAATTAATTACATGTTGATACAAGTTTAGCTTTTTCCTTTTTAAACAAAATTCAGACAAAACAACACAAAACAGTGTAAGTACAACACAAAATACAAATAAAAATGTAGAAAAAATGGAACAAAACAGAAAAGGACCTTTACTCTCAGTAAGGATTTCCATTTAAACGTGTCTCAGCTTTCAGATGATCTGGTTTCTTTTGTCAGTGTTGATTCCCCTTCTCTGCAGAAGATTCTCTCAGGTTATTGTACAGGTTGGTTGTGGAGCTGTTTCTATATGGAACTATTTTCCTGCAGAATCTAACCCTCTTCCTTTGTATTAACATTAAAGGTAAATGCTTCCAGATGTTTACTTCTTTTCCAGTCTCACTCATCTCTGTACTTTATGTTTTTGTGTTGATTTAGTTTGTTGTTGTTGCACCTGCCGCTCTCTCCGTCTCCCTCTACCCGGTTCACGTGCAGCTGCATTCCAAAGAGCCGGCCGGCTCTTAGAGCCATTTCAATCGCGACAGACCCATCACTACTACGAACAACACATGCAGTGATTGAGCGAGTGTCAGAAGATAAACCAGTTGAACTTGACACCATGACACCACGTCCTTCTTATATCGGAATAGAGCTGTGAAACAAAAAAACTGGAAAAGATTCACGAGTGTCGCCCTGCTTCCACATTTTGCACCAAATATCTTCCAACGGTGAGGACATGCGCTAGTATTGGGTAGCTACAGTGCAATGTGAACACCGTATGCTAAAAGCCCACATTCAACGTGTTCTTGAATGCCCCACATATGCCGGGTGTGTATGTTTGTCCAGTGTTTTGCACATCTTGGCTCAGTATTGGCTGTAGCTCAGTGGTTGGTTTATTCCTGCCTGTTTGTCTTTGGATGAGATCCAGAAACTTGCAAAAAGTCATAATGTCAGAAAAAAGTTGTTGAAGTGTTTTAATTTACAGAGCTGATGCGTAGAATTCACAGTCACACACAGCTGGTGGGATTTTCTGTTGGAATAATGTGTGTGAGTGTCTTGATGCATGTCACACTGCTGGTGTGTGCAGGCCTTGAGACTGCTGGGGGCCATTTTCAGATTCACTGGACATTTTTTTTCACTTCACTACTGTAGACATTTCCTTCTCTCTCGTCTGAATGTTGATGAAGCTTTGGCACATTTTCATTAAGGAAGATCTACCTCTCTTCCATCCATCGGCTGTTTGCAAGTCACACTTACTGGACCAAGTAAGTCTGACTTCATCCATAGAAAATGTTATACTTCCAGCTTCAACAAAATAAAGTCCTTTCAGTCGCCACTTTTTCATGATATGGATGTTGGACCCAAACGAGATCAGGTAGCAGGGATTGATTGGTCCGCACTAAAAATTAAGATTAACAAGAACATGTTCAAAAAAGGTGTGAGAGCAAGAATGGTTATTCTGACCAATAGAATGACTGAGTAAACTCTTTCTATTTGTCCCTCCTCCATGTTCTTTTGGCATGGTCCTGCCCTTGAACCCCATGAGCATCTAGGGTCTGGGGTTATTCATCCATGGTCTGAGCGTATCCCAAATATGCACGATGTCACTAGAACCACCAAAACCTTTTGATCTAATTGTTTCTGCCCACTTTTCTGTACTCCCAGGTAAAATCTTTAATCATAAGATCTCTTCTTGTTGAAATGGCACTGTTGCAGCTACCACATAGTTTATTTATTTATTCATTTTTACCATCAAGTCGAAGTCCATTGATAGACGAATTCATACACAAAATGACTGAATTTTCATATAAATTTAACAAATAAATACAAAAAAAACGTCTTTTTTTTCAATTTCTATCTCAGATGTAAAGCAGTCACAGTGGATGACCCATTCTGAATGTGGTTCTGTCTTTCTATTTATTAATAAAGTGATTTTTTCCCCATTCCATGCTTAGCTAGAGGAGGGGGTCACAGCAAATTCCAGATATAATCGGTTATTTGTTTTGGGAGTAAAACATTTTTTTGGTGCTTTTTGCTGCAATGGAATCACTCATCAGTGATTTGTGCCGTAACATTTACGTCACAACAAACCTTCCAGCAACATTGGATTATTCTGACTCCCAAAACACAGTAAAAACATTAAAACCAGACTTTATATGGATTTATTTTTGGTGTACAATAAGACTTTTGAAGGTGAGAGTCAATGGGAAACTGGTTCTTTCTGCAACCTGCCCCCAGTGGTATTTTGTGGAACAGCAACTTTAGGTATTAACTTTGGGTACAGGTTTGGTTTGATATCAACAGAAAAAAGTTGTAAGTTGCAGGATTCAAGCAATTTGCACAACCATGCCTGTTGGTCGTCTACCTGTTGGAAAAATATATTAGCTATTTGGCTTAATAAGAAGGACTTTGAACAGATTTTGGTTAAAACAACTAAAAATAATTAAACCTTTTGTATGTTTTGATTTTTCCTTTTTTTGTGTATTGCCTTGAGACAACCCTTAATTGGTGTTTTTATTAGAATAGAATAGAATAGAATAGAAGTGGAAAACAGAAGGAAGGGTCCATCAGGTCAGACATGCTGTTCTTTGAAAGCGTTCCTTTGGATGTCTTCGAAGCTGGACCTTCTTCTCCGTTTGGAACCTGTAGCTGCTTCAGACCCGTCTCATTCATGTTCATCTGTGAAAACACCAAAGCAGAAACTACAAGCACAGTTTATGAATGAACATGGTTAGAAAAACCTCAGTGAAATTGGCAGATTATCATCTAATAATTCAGTAAATATGTCACTTCATGCTTCCTCACTGACAACAGGGGCATCCTGAGTAGATAATCAGTACCAGCATTGTGTGTTTGTCTTCCCGTCCCTGAATGGTGGCGGTGGTTATTTTGCTGGTTTAGTGCTGTGCTGCACTCCCAGCCCGGCTCCTGTCAATCAGCCCCAAACAGCGCGGACAACAAAAGACACTCATTCTGCCACTGGAGCCCCTCTTTAGTGAGCAATTCTAAAACTTACATGCTTCTTATTTGTTGGGTCAAAGGTTAAATTGCTGACCCTCCCCACTTTTCCTCCCTCTCACTTTCCCCACCGTGGCCAAGCTGT
Source organism: Oryzias curvinotus (assembly GCA_023969325.1). NCBI lineage: Eukaryota > Metazoa > Chordata > Actinopteri > Beloniformes > Adrianichthyidae > Oryzias > Oryzias curvinotus. The sequence continues at coordinate 7,234,427 of CM043714.1, forward strand.
ACTCTGAGTCTTATATTTACATGGATTAGAGTCCTTTCACAGGGAAGAAAAGAGCTGGTTCACAGTCAAAGCCCGAGGAGCAGTCCATGCTGCCCGAGTGGCCACATTATTCACTCACAGACAATGACCATATTGTAGTTATGTGGAAAGGGAGGGGGCAGGAGGAAAGAGAAATCCCCCTTTGCCATGGCAAAGTCCTACACTTGTGCCACGGAAAGGGGAGGGCTGAGCCTCATCCGCTTTTTCAAGCAGAGCAAACAAAGCCTGCCCACTGTGAACAAGATGAAGATGTCAAAAGCTTTTTGGCATGGGGGTGGGGGGGCAAATAGGGTTTAGGGGATAAACCAACAAAACAAGTGAAAAGACCTTTTCTCAAATGGATAAATCCTACTAAGTCTACATTTCCACATCAGATTTATTCTCTCCTATAACATCCCCTCTCGGCTGTCCTATAGAGAAGGAGGAACGCTGAAGTCCTGCTTTAAGGTAAGGGCTGATGCTCTTACTGCTTCTCCGAGATGCCTCAAACTGAGATATTTTACCTGAAATAAAAGCAAATTTGGATGCAACGTTTCTTCTGAAATCTGAGTTCCTTTTCTTGATTTTTCTGAATGCAATATTTTCTATTCAAATATTTCCTTACCTATGGAAGTGCGATCTCCAAACGGATGAAGCCCGAGGCACTGAGAAGTGAATGACATAAAGAGGCCCAGTATATAGCCACAGCCGATTCACATGCAAATAGCCGAACTTGCACCGAGTCTGATTAACTCCCTGTGAGTTCATGGTTTGCCTGTTAACAAAGATTTAGCCGCTTTTGAGTGGAGGCGTCCACTAAGTGGGCAAAGATTGAGGGGGAGAGAGCTGGGATCAAACTTTACAGTAAAAGCCTCTCAAGACACAAAGCAGCCTCCGTCCCGCAGGCCTGATCCGCCTGACAGAAACGGGACAGAGCGGGCACCGCTACCACAAGCAAGAAAGAGGAGACAAAGGAGGGCAGCGCCTCTGTGTGGAGCTCCATCTCCTCCACCCGAACGAACCTCACAAGACTGATGCCTGAAGACCCAACAGCACTATCTGTGCTTGTTTTATGTGGATGACAAACCAGTATTGGAAAAGTTTGGATATTTCAGAGACAGAATCCTCTTTATTGACCAAGTAGGAGTGCTCATATTAGGAATTTGACTGTAATGGGTTATTCTCTCAGGAAAAAGGACAAAGGAAACAATTACAAAGAATATACATGTGTAAAAAATAAAAATAGGAACAAATAAATAAAGATGTGTATAACAATCCTCGTGTTTGCGGTTTCATCCTCTCTGGCTGGTGAAGAATTCATCCGAGCGACAAGTCGGGGGAAGAAGCTGTTTTTGTGGTGGGTCGTATTGGCGTAAAGTCTAAACAGGCGTGTGAGGAGATTATACCAGCCCATTTCCTAACCCTAAACCGGTACAGGTCCTGGATGGAGGGAAGGTTAGAACTTTTAATCCCTTGGTGGATAAACAAAGGTGGATAACGGTGGAGAGGATTTCATGTAATCCATGGACACCAGTAAAGATAAAAAATCATTGAAGAATCTGGACCACAAGAAAGCACAAGGGACAACCTGCATGGTTCTCTGCAGTCTGTCCCTGTCAAGTCTGGTTGCTGATCCAAACCAGACTGTGATGGTTGTGGTCAGAACAGACTGGATTACTGCAGTGTAGATGGTCAGCAGCTCCTGTAAGCGTGTGCTTACCCAACGTGAGCACATCCTTAGCTTGCAGCGTGATTTGTATGTTGCATCATTAAAAAAAAGGGGAAAAAAATTGCAGTTTTTTAAAAGATTTTTTCATAGCAACATAATGGCACATTAATTTGACCATAAAGACTCACCATAACTGGAAAACACAGAACAGGGTGCAGTATCCTTAAAGTACCACCTTGAAAATCTATTTTCAAAGCATTCCCAGTGGTCTTTTAAGTATGATTATGCTGTTTTAGCCAAGATAAAAAAGAATTTAGTTTTTTAGGACATAATTTCTGCAGAGCAGCAGTTGTACGTTGGTAATTTTCTTCTGGGTTTTGGCTGGCAATGTTGGCATAGAGTAAGCCTTCACTCAGTTCCCATCAACCCTTTCTTTACACTCTCTCTGCCAATAGCTTACAGCCCCTCACACTCCCAACATAACATTATTGGTGCAACCAAAGCGACGAGCAATATTGGAGTTATCCAGTCGTACAGTTTTAAGCCAGATGCCAACTTGGATGAGGAAAAGCTAGTACATGGATCCAGTCGTCTCCAAGTGGATGCTTTAGAATGGAGCAGCACTGGGAGCCTTTGGTCCTTGGTTGTAGCTTCTACGTCACTCCTACAAGCTTTTTGAAATGGCTTTTTGTTTGCCTGCTCCTCATTCACAACGATTTGAATGAAAAAATACTCAGAAATGCAATTTTCAGCCTAATCTTTTTATAAATGTCCTCTATTCTGAGACAAATGTCTCAAAAACGTGTTAAAAACACCCAAAACATACTTTAAATTGGAGTGGGTCTTTAAGAAAAATGTTTGTAAATGTTGTCATTGGTCGGCAGAGGAACAGGTTCTCTGTCTTAACGCAAATGCTCACTTTGCAGCATCTTATAAAAACAGTTTACAGTATGTGTTAAGCATTCTATAACATACTTCGGAGTGTTGAGAATGAGTAGGAGAGTTGTATAAATGGCACAAATGTGACTTTTGTACAGCTTTGGTTCATGCTGGCTGCTTGCTCTACCACTGCTGGCCTCTGCAGCAGCACCCTGTATGGTGCAGCTCTGCTGGTGTGAATCCAGGAGAATAGCCTTTGTCAAGGTGTACTTGCTTCAATTCTCACTCATTTCCCTTGGTATAGGGGTGTTAAATTATATGCTCCAGAGGACCCCACATTTGTATTTTTTACAAGACCCAGGTTATTAGGCAAACAGGCTCTGCACACGTCCCCCACTATGACAGTTTTCACAGTCAAGGATTTCGACCTTTATTTCCATCCAAGTACTGCTCGCACTCCCCTTCACACCCACTGTGACACACACACGTACACACACGTACGCACACACATCCAGCACCACTAGCAACCCTCACCAAATCCTGCTCCCTCTCCTTCTAACTAGGCGATAGCGTCTAAGTCTGCAGAGTGTGTGATCACACTGTAGTTGCTCTGGGTGTGGGACCCCAGGCAGAACGGCAGCAGACCCAAACCACCCAATCTACTTGCTCGATTGACAGCACAGCGCTAAACCCCCCTCGCCTCATTTTGGAGCTTTATTTTTAGTTTCCCCTTTGCACAGCTAAAGAAATGGAAACTAAAAAAAAAAAACACATTTCTATCCATCATTTGTTCCTAAACTGTAGACAAATTACATATGCAAGTGTCTCCTTTGTACTTTAAAAATGCCTTTTTTCAATAGTTGAAAAAAAAAAGCCTGATGAAAAGACCAAGGAACATCAAAGTAGAGGATCTTCCAACAGAAAGGTTAAAAGCTTCAACACAAATTCTCCCGCATTTTTTCCTGGCTTGATTCTCATTAGCCACTCATTTTAATCAGGTACGCCATCAATTAGCATGACTTTTCATGTGTTTGATGCTTGAAGGTTGGGTCTCAAGGACGCAAAAACTTTCAGATGCAAGGCAGGGTCAGTAAGCATCCAGTGTTTGCAGTGCTCATGGGTATTTTTTTTTCTTTTTTTTATGACCACCACAGAGGAAGTGGTTAATTCTGAGGCAGGCAGGGTTCAAGCCTGCAGGACAGGAGCCTGTGCATGTTTAATGCCAGGGTTTCTGAGGAAGAGCTGCATGTGGAAAACTCTGACAGAGGACAGAGGGACTCACTGGGAAGAATCATTATGAGTCAAAATTGCCTTCTCACGAGTCACCAGACTCAGCTCTTCGCAGAGACGTTAGAATTACAAAACGTGTTATTTTCATTGTACAGCAACTGCACTGTCGTTCTACAGGTTGGGTGTCACACAGCCGCGCACATTTTCCTTGTATGAAATTTCGGAATTTCATGATACATGCGTGGTTAATATAATTCATACGTGTTTCTTACATTCGTCATTAGTCAATGTACTCGAATGTCCGTCAAGGTCTACCGATGGATCTTTACGTGAATTTGGTTTTGAGCTGTTCAAAGTTTTTGGTCAGTTAAGAATGCAGCATATGCTTATTTTACATAATTTATACTCAATTATTGTGCAAAGCATATGCAATCATGCATGATTTTTGTGAGATGCTTACGCAAATTTGTGGCTTTCTAAGACTGTTTCCACGTATGTCTAACAGACTTTTCATGTATGTACCACCTATGTATAACTTTTATGTGACATATACAGCTTGTGAAACGGCCTTAAAGGCCAATGAATGGTAAATTCTACAAGTATCTTCAATGAAATATCAATCCAAAAAGCAGTATGATGGTTGTGATCCTCTTCGTCAATAATCACAATGTAATCAGTATGTAACAAACCTATAAGCAATAATAGTAATAATAACAAAAATGACAATATCTTACTAACAAAACATCTTTGAAAGTGAGCAGGCATAACTCGGAATGTCCCGATATGATCATGTGATCGAAAGTCCGCCCGATATGTCAGATGTGTCCTTATCAGGTATGGGATATTTATCTTATTTTTATTATGATCAGACCTTAACATTTTTAAACCTATTATTACAGATAAATACTCTACTACTATATATACAAAAACTAACAAAGGCATTAAAAAAATCATTTTATTTTTCCTTTTATATGAATTAATGAGAATTAAACAGAGAGACAGCAGTGAGACGGCTCCTATCAGCAAAGTTTAAGCCCCGGAGATAATTATTAAGAACAGACGTCCATAATCTCTCAAGAAGAGCCACGACTAATAAATGGTTAAATCGAAAACTTATCATCATATTCATGCCACAACAATGATTTATAATTTAAGTCATTGTTTTTAAATTTTTGTCATTTTTAATGGAGATGTGAATCACATTTGTTCCAAAAATACTAAAACTACAGCCACCAAATTTTCTCACATGGCTATTTTCACTAGTTAACTACGTTTTTCTAACTGATAGTTGCACTATTTTTATATGGCATGTTCAAAAAGTGCCCTGTTTAAGTGTTAAATGATAAAACAAGATTAATAGAATAAAAATAGGGGAAATCCTAGATCTGTTTATTACATTTCTTAATTTTTTTAATGTTTTGCAAAAGAATCTGATAAAGACTCGGTATCGGCAAATTCTCAAAATCAAATGACTCAGAATCGGATCAGGCCCAAAACAAATCTGATTGGGACATACGCAGAATCTTTATGAAGTTTATTGAAGCCTCAAGAAAAAAACTACAATTTTACTATGAAGATGTCCAGGTTCCCCAAACATGATAATTGGAGGTTAACAATCATTATATAGAACATGAGGATCATGATTATAATAGCTACAAGTATATTTTTATGTCGGCTGCAGTGGATGAGAGCCGAGGAGGTCAACATCCGCCTCCCTCCCACCTCCCCCACAGAGTCCGGCAGCCCAGGACAGTGCTGGCCCTCCTGGTCAGCCAGTAGGTGCTGCCCCCCCCCTCCGACAACAGCATAGAGAAGAGGCTTGGATAATACAAATAACAACAATAAAAACCACAACATGCAATATTTGTTTGGTCAAGACTACTTCCTCTGTTTGAGAGGTGTTTCTGTTTTAGTTTATATTTCTAAGGCGGATAAACATTTTCTTTGGACATTTTTACATTGAGAGAAAAACAGAAATGATTCAAATATGACATCAGAAACTGATCCCTCAGTGAAAAGCAAAACGGTGCTAAAGCTCTGTGCTTTTAAATAAAAGTCTTTTTTCTGTTTACTGATTTATGGAGAACTTGTAGGTCCTCTAACACTACAAATCTCACTGCGACTGAGGCACCCCCCTCCCCCCCCCCCTTCTAACGAAAGCAGTTACAGTACATTTGTAAATATAAGTAAGTGCAGTTGCAGCACATATATAAGTAAGTCGATGTGAACAGGGCCTACGTCTGTATTGAGCTACAAAGTCCTGCTTTTATACTTTCGACTATACAAGGCTATGAATCCCCAGGGTTAGGCCCCCCCACCCTGTTTGAACATGTGGAGCGTTATGTAGCTTGATGTGTAGCGCAGAAAGCATTCCCTCTGCAGTTTACTGTGGGACTGGCTGGGTATGGCAGATGTCTGCAACACTGTTCTGCTGCGAGTTGAGGGCTCCATTTCAAAGGCCTGTTTACTGGCAAGCCTTAATAGGAAGTGATCTTAAAGTGTTCTTTTAAACATGTCAGAGGCTAATAGTTTAATTTGCTCTGAGTATTGCTCTGTCTAATGAGAGTTAACATGCGCTCCTGACTGCACTGCTCAGATATTTATCTTTTAGGATGGAGACATAATTTTCACTTTCATTCATCAAGCTTTGGGTCTTTTCGGCTTGTTACATGTGGAATTTTATTTATACAACTTGCTCTGGAAGACTTAATTTGTTTTACAAGTCACATGTTGCATATACATGCTAGGCTTGCATGTTTTTCTTTTTTTTTTTTAACCAATGTAGTATGCAAACTTTGTTTGTGTGCTCCTAATACTACCAAAACGCAGTGCACCCCCTGGACTAATTCTTACCCCTGGAGTGAATAATTCCAACGAACACCAGAAAGCTTTAATCCCCCAATTTTTTTCTTATATTCGACCTGTGATTCTTTGTTCACACCAGGCTTAGCAATGCTAGTTCAAGCAACTTTAAAGACCATTATTTAGCCTAAATCATGGTCACTTACAAAAGAAATAAATATTCAAACAATTTTTATTATCAAATCAAATCAACCTTTATTTATATTGCACTTTTGCGACACATGTCACTCAAAGTGCTTTGCACAAAATACAATCAAATTTAAAAACAAAATGACAGGACACACAATGCAGACAACCCCCCCCCCCACACACACTAACACACACACACACACATGCAGACAGCATGATAAAAAGAGTGATCAAATAATGGAATGTAGAGATTACTTTATTCTTGTTTTGGTTTGTTTTTTTTTTTTTGGTTAAAATAGATTTTTAGCAGACTATTTGATATGCAGTGTGGCGCATCGTCATGGTAATACCTGAGCCGACACTGACCTCGACTGCAGCGGCAAAGATGTGTATTTGTTGATCATCCCAATAGGTTGATGATCAACAAATAAGTCAACCTATTGAGGAACTTTCTCTCAGTCCAGAGAGAAAGTTCACCTCTTGCTGCTTGTTTTTGTCTACATAATTAAGCAAAAGTTTGTTTCAAAGAAGCCAGCGCAGTGGTTTGGAGCATTTGAGCTATGTGACTGTAACTTCTTTTTTAGGTGTGCATTAACACTGGTAAATGATCACTTTTTAATCCACATCCAGCAGCCAATCACAATCGAGTATTCACCTGAACCATGGTATAAGCACTAGTATTGGTACAGTCCAACAACACTAAAAGCGCTTTCAAGAATCCCGTGTTCAGTGTGTTCTTGTATAGTATGAACGTATAATAAAAAATAAAATTAAAAAACAGTGTACAAGTTAAATTGAAGGAAAACTCCCTCATCTTAAAGGATCGAGCTTCTAAGCAGCTCTTGAATTGCTGAGTTTGCAGACATCTTCGTTTATTCCTCTGGTTGCCAAAGTGTATAAGCTTGTGTGGGTGTGCTGTGACATGTTGGCGTGTGCTCCCACACACGGGATGGCAAGGTGCAGGAACAGTGATTGATTGCGTTTCCACAGGCCTCCTGTGTGTTCATTCTCAGAGTCCAGTCCGTGATGCGGGTCATCCCAGGAATCAAGGGCCAGGACTGGATCACTGTAACATCCCTTCCGCAGATCCTCAGACTTCAGCTCTTTTTCTAGTCACTTGTCTGAAGAAGAAGATGGATATGCCTTCTTGTCTCTGACAGCATCCTCACTTATCTCTCTCAGAAGGAGCATGTCCTGCTGTACTCTGCCAGAGGCAATAATGTTCTCTTTCATTTGATCCCTTGTTGGTTGACTGCAGTATCATGATGACTCCAGATCAGAGATTTAAAGCCTCATGTGCAAGCACTGAGAATAAGTACATTCAAACTTCAGGTTAATTTTATAAAACGTATACAAAAATGTGCAAAAGTGTGCAAAAATATCTGTAATTGACTGATCCATCGCACAATAAGTCTTTAGTCTGATCCAACAAAGGAATTGATCCCACAACTCCCAGTGTCATACCAGACACTGTATCGCAAGCCCACTGAGAAGACTGGAGGTAACTCAGAACCTTAAAATTTTTGATGTATTTGGGGCTGAGTGACCTCTGACCTCTGACCCCTGGCGTTCTAAACAGGAAGTACCCGCTTGTTCCAAAAAGCCAAAATCCCATAGACTTCTATATAAAAAACAGCTATTACTCAGTCATTCTAGTTGTCAGAATAACCATTCTTGCTCAGATACCTTTTTCTTAACTTGTTCTTCATGATTCAAAATTTTTTAATGACATTTTTTCCTGTAGTGCAAGTTATTCACGTTAAAATTTGACCAATCAGATGCCTCAGTAAAAGTAGGTGGTCTCATTTGAAAAGTTGGAAGCGTTTGATTGACAGTTTCACCATGGCCTGCTTTCACGCTAGATTGGTGTGGACTTTCAACAAGCTCACTCCTGATTGGTAAGAGTGGATGGCATAGTAATGTTGACTCTGTCTGGCTGCTTACTGAGGTTTCTGACTTCATTGTCCCAATCTTGAAAAACGGCGACTCAATTGACTTCATTTTGTTGGAGCCATTTTCAGTGAATGACATTGTAGTCAAAAATAGCGAATGTATTCGCATTTCAGGCACCGGAAACTCGGGCAGTCTCTTTCCCCCCCTAGGGCGGTAGTTAATTAACTCACCTGTTCAGCTTCCTATTTAAGTCCAGGTGTGCAGCGTTCATTCTCTTTCTTACCGCAGCGCCGCTTCGTCGCCGGTGTTCCATGCCCGCGGCTCTCCTTCTTTTTTGGCATCTTGGTGTGTTCCCCCCTTCTTTGGACGGTGCTCCCACTTTTTCTGATGTGGGGGGTTTTCATTTCGCCGCGTTTGTTTCTCCTTCCGCGGCGTTTCATCGGCCGGGTGGCGGCGCCGGCGTGTTCGCGTCGCTGCGGCGGGTGAGCGTTTCGCGATGTTTCGGTTGGCAGCGGCGTTAGATCGGGGGCCGTTCAGGCTTCTCCTCTGCTGTGGCCGTTTGTATCATTGCGGTGAGCGGCCAGGCGGTCTTTTCCCGTGTTTTTCTGTTGTGTTTTCTACTGCGTTTCTGTTTCCTCATTATGTTCCGGTTGTATGTGACGTCACGCCCCTAAGGACTCTGGGTATTGTAGTTTTATGTTCTTTGACATTGTGGTCTACCTGACTCGTTTTCATGTTTTGTGGCTCTGCATCCAGTTATTGTTTCAGGGGTTGTGGGGTCTTTCCTGTGGTTCAGGGCTGGTGGTCCTCGTCTGGACAGGTTTCTCATGCTGGCTGAATTAGTTGTGGCTTTCGGCGTTGTATCTCTTGCTGTATGTTATTTAAGATTTCAAGATTTCAGGATTTTCTTTTGTTGCATACGAAGTTGTATTTAGCAAGTCCAACCAGTAGTGAAATGTAACCCAGGTCCGCTCTGTGGACAGCGCAAAAAAATGGGGAAAACTATTATTATATTATTATATTAATAATTAAGTAAAACTGTGTACCGATGAAATACGTACAGTATGTGTATTGTAGAATTAAATATGGAATGCAAAATAATGTGCATGAATGTGGACTGAAGACTTAAATAATTAAGGTACACGCGTAGAGTTAACGTTTAAGGGCCTGATGGCATGGGGGTAGACACTCCTCCTGTGTCTCTCTGTCTTAGCCGTCCGGCTAAGACTCGGCTCCTACGGCTCCTAGATAAGAGCCGAATGTGAATTTTGCCTGTATTTAATCAACGCTGGCTTTATTATTTTGGTGGCTCTTTGTTTTGTGTTTCTGTCGTGGCTGCTGTGCATTTGGTGGTTTACTCAGCGTTTGATTTGTTCTTGTTGGACCCCTCTCTCCTCTGTGGAATTTTACTTTTGATTTGTCTCTTTTATGCAACGTCTGTGGCTTGTTTTGATTCATTCGGCGTTCTTCGTTCGTCGCCTCCGCCTGCTCACAGTATAGGCCGCCACTGTGGGTGGCCCTTGGATGTGTTCATGGTTGGAACTTGTTTCGGTCCTGTTGGTGCCGGTCGTCGTTATTTTTGGCGTCAGTGGCCTGATTCCTCGTGCGCCTTACGGATTGGTTATTTTTTACTTCGGCTGCCCATGCCTTCTCCACGTTTTACTCCGGACGCGATTTGTGGCTGGGGATGGCTGTTATCCCTGATGTTCTCAGTGTCCTGCCTCTTTGCCTCCCGGAAGAGTCTCTCGGCATCCAGTCGGCGCTCGATTTGTTTATCGGTTGACCTTTCTGCTGTCATGGCGGTCCTCATGCTATCGACTGTATTATCACAAGCCCTGTACTGGACATGGGTAGGCTATGGGCTCCCCTTCGTTTTGCGCGTTTTGATGTTTTCTCTGCGTCAATGTTCCTCTGTATGCTTGGTCTTTTGCATCTCTGTGGCTTACTTTCATTTTCTGATCTGGGTTACCGCGTTGTCTGCGCCGTATGGTCCTCTGCCCGTCCGGATTTGTTTCTTCTTCTGGATCTGGATGGTTCATTGGTGCATGCCTCTCCCTTTATGCCATCTCTCGCTTTTGTGCAGCGTGTACTTTGTTTCATTCTTTGTTTGTGGGCGTTTGTTCAATGATCGGCCCACCTGATTCTGCTCTGGCTTTGGTCCCACGGTCATCCATTCATCTTGTACTCTTGTTCTGGGTAGTTTGATCCTGGGCCCCATGTTCCTGTTCTGGATATTCACGTCTTCCGTTTTGTAGCCTGTCCTTCTCAGGCTTAGAGGTCTTGTTATGATGATGCCTGTCGTGTCTTCAGTCTCCCTCCGCTTGTTCTTCTGTGGATGGGCCCTCTAGTTTTTGGGGGGAAAGATTTATAAGAGCGGTTTGTGTACGTCCGGCCGCCAGAATCCACGGCTCTAATGGTTTTAAAGATCATGTGGTTATGAGAATTTAGCCATGGAGTTTATATTAAGGCTCTTTAAAGAGTGAGATAATAGTCTTATGTGTTTCATCGGTTGTCTTGGGTAGTAGTTAAATAACACCATAAGCAAATTAACCCTGACCGTAGAAACTCCATCTTTTACGCTCTAAAGCTTAGTTCAAGAGTTAATTCTTGTGTCCGCAAGCCAGTCTTCTATCTGCCCTGCTTAAGCAGATGACACTTGACTAGATGCATCTACATGTAGAGGCTTGTTATGCTCCGCCTCTAAAAATCTAAGGTTCAGTCTATCAAAACCTACGATCCCTTATGGATCTCCAGACGCCCTTGGCTAAAATTTCGGCAGTCTGTGTTTTGTTGTCCACCTATTTGAGAACCACTAATATCAAATATGAGAATCAAATTTCAGCCGAGCTGCAATCCATTGCTACGTGGGACGTGGACCTTCCTCATCTACAATCTCCTTGGCCCTTGGTTACCCATCCCATCGCCTAATTCTCGATGACCTTCTGAAGGTGCGTCCCTCTGGAACTGTCAAAGGTTGCTTCTTTACAATTGGTGTATATAAAATTGGTGTTAAGATATTGTGCAGGTTCTGTATTTCACTATCAATTCACTGCCGGAATTTGTGATACGGGTGGTTTCTATGGTGCGATGAAGCCACAATGGGACTTTCCATAACTTTCTAATAAATTTAACCTTGTTATTCCATCCATCTTAATCAGTGTATAAACTAATCAGTTTCTAGGTTTTATATAGATGTCTTTGCTGAGACTAATACTGGTTTTGTATTTTATCTATGCATCGCATCCTGAGCCTGCGAGTCCCTGCTCTCTGGCCTGCTTCCCCATTTCTGGCGAATGATGACACCCCTGCATTCCTTGATCTGGTGTTGCCACGATGACTGCTCAACGTACCTATTGCTGAACTGAAAGTGATGGGGCGGTGGACCTCCCCTACGTTCCCATGACACTTCTGACTTAAATCAATCATCATGTTGGCAGTAGAATGAATGTAAATTCTTGGATTATATTGCCAGGTGGAAGCCTCAAAATTTAGGATGTTCTAAAGTGTATTATTAGTATGCGATGGAGCTCAAAATTTGGTTTCTAAACTCAATTACGCCAATTAAGCTTCAGACAAATGGCAGTGAGGATTTTCTTGATACTTAGATGGAAATCTTCGAATAAATGGATGTCTGAGCTCGTATTATGGTATGACAAATGGGGTAACATTATGGCAGTTAAGCTCGTTCGTAGTCCTGTCATTGGAAGCTTGAATTAATGGATGTTATTTAAGCGCCTTTAATAGCATGCCAAATGAAATAACGCTAAGCTCGTTCTTAGTATTTGATGAAGCTACGAATAATGGATGGTACTTAAGCATGTTTAGCATGCTTTGGGAGCTTTGGATGGATGTAGGTAGTGTCTTCATACGGGTTGTACTTAGCGGTTCAAATTATAGTTCCTTACAACGTTTTGCGGATGGGGATTTAGGTTCTTAAAAAAAAATTGGGTATGAGTGATTCTTACGGCTCCCTGTTTTGTTTCGTTTTCTTTGTTGGGCTCTCTCTCTCTCTCTCTCTTTGCAGATAGTATGTTCCCCTAGTGGGCACGAACGGGAGCGGCCCAACGGTCAAAGGTGCCGGGTCACACATAGCAGTTCCACTAGATAGTGTGTCCCCTTCGAGGCGCTGTACTCGAACGGGGGCGGCCCAACGGTCAAAGGTGCCGGGTCACACATAGCAGTTCCACTAGATAGTGTGTCCCCTTCGAGGCGCTGTACTCGAACGGGGGCGGCCCAATGGTCAAAGGTGCCGGGTCACACATAGCAGTTCCACTAGATAGTGTGTCCCCTTCGAGGCGCTGTACTCGAATGGGGGCGGCCCAACGGTCAAAGGTGCCGGGTCACACATAGCAGATCCATTATATAGTGTGTCCCCTTCGAGGCGCTGTACTCGAATGGGGGCGGCCCAACGGTCAAAGGTGCCGGGTCACACATAGCAGATCCATTAGATAGTGTGTCCCCTTCGAGGCGCTGTACTCGAATGGGGGCGGCCCAACGGTCAAAGGTGCCGGGTCACACATAGCAGATCCATTAGATAGTATGTCCCCTTTGTAGCGCTGAACTCGGATAAAAGAAATGGAAAGAAGGGGGCGGCCCAACGGTCAAAGGTGCCGGGTCACACATAGCAGTCTTACTTGGAAATGAAATGAAATGAAAATGGAATGCCGCCAAAACACACCTCATCTTATGACACACTGATTATACATTTACATTCTTTCTTCTTCTCTCTTCTTGATGATCTTTGGTTTTGGGGGTTTTTACCCTAAAGTTTATGGAAGTTATCTCATGGAATTGTACGGAGCCTTATGCCAATCAAAGTTTGTGAATGCCAACTAAGATGTAAATTAAGTATGTGAAAATAAATGTATTCTACTGCAAGAGTTTTCGTATGACTGAAAATAGCGAATGTATTCGCATTTCAGGCACCGGAAACTCGGGCAGTCTCTTTCCCCCCCTAGGGCGGTAGTTAATTAACTCACCTGTTCAGCTTCCTATTTAAGTCCAGGTGTGCAGCGTTCATTCTCTTTCTTACCGCAGCGCCGCTTCGTCGCCCCACCCTCCTCCCCGGCTTCCACCTGTGGGCTCCGTTCGGGGGTTTTTACCCTAAAGTTTATGGAAGTTATCTCATGGAATTGTACGGAGCCTTATGCCAATCAAAGTTTGTGAATGCCAACTAAGATGTAAATTAAGTATGTGAAAATAAATGTATTCTACTGCAAGAGTTTTCGTATGACTGAAATAAAATATATTGAATAAAAAACAAAATTTTTACATTGGTTTTAAAGCCTGTGCCTGGATCTATCCCCTCTCCAAGGTTTAAAACAACGGTCTGCTGTCTTTTTGATGCTTCTTATTCGAGTTTCCTGTTGCCTTAGATAGCAGTGATTAGTCGTCAGTAACAAGCTTGTTCCACAGTTGAGTCATGTAGGCATCAATCCACTCAGAGTGACAATGATGTTCATGGCATCTCCTTTTTCCTCTCTAAACTCAAAACTACCACAATGAAAACATTCTCTTTGCTGAAATCAGCTGAAATAATTTATGCATGTTTAAAAAACTGGCACTAAACCTCATTAAATCTTACGTTCAGTCTTGTTAGGATATCAGCTCAATGAGCCTTTGTGCAAAACTTGTCCGAAGATAATCATTACAGCTAAAGCTTTTCTTGGAAACCGTTCACGCTCAACAGACCTCCTCCTGAGCTTTCCCAACAATATCATGCTTTCTTTCTGTCTTGTTATTTGAAGGTTACAAACTGGAGATAAGCATGGTAAACGTCCATGAATAGGAGCAATAGGATTACATGCTCCATGCATTAGTTTGGAGCAGTCCACTGTGAAAAACATTGGACTTGTTCACATCTGCTATTCATTTTTGCTTTTTTCTTCTCTTAAAATCACAGATGATAGTTTGTCAGTGAAAACGTACAACATATCAATTTAAGGGTATAAAGCAGGGGATCCCCAAATCCAGGCCCCAAGGGCAGGTGCCATTGAAGCTACTTATTGGTTAAACGCACCTGATCCAGGTAATCAGCAGCAAATAAGGCAGGGTTTCTGGAAAACCAGCAGGACACCGGCCCTCGAGGCCTGGATTACCATTGAATCAGTAACCATTGAATCTCAACAAATGTTCATGCAGCTCTTTAATATGTTATTAGAATTTGATTATCTGTCAATAACTAAAATAGAGTTTTTCCCTTCCATTGATGTTGCAATCGTGTCTAAATGTGACTGGATCAATTCTCAATCTGTCAGAAAATAGGTAAATAGTATGCAACCATGTTGTGCCTTAGTCACGACTGCCCTTAAAGGGTGGAAACAGGCTGTCTCAGAGTGAAAAATGGGCAAATCTGTACAAGTTTGTCCCCACAAACTTTTATGATCGACCTCCAATGGAGGTAATGAGAAACTGGTCACAAATGATAATCTACCTCCAGTGGTCTTTTGAGAAACTGCAACATTTGGTGCTTTTGAGTTTGGGACAGATTCACGTATGTGGGTGGACGGTGGAAGATCTAACGGAGGTACTGAACTCCAGTCCTGAAGGGTCAGCGGCCAGCTGCTTATTCAAATATCCACCATTTTGCATGGATGAAAATTGGTCATACGTGAATATGCATGGAAAAAGTGTTCTGTAAATTAATTTTCACAGATGTATCACGAATGAACTGTCATGGTGCCTCTGTCAGACTCCTCCCCCTCCCAGCTCTGCTCTGCTCCAGACTCACCAGCTGTGACTACTCATCTCATCAGCAACCTGCTCTACTTAAAGAGACCCAGCTCAGCATTCTCCGCCAGTTCGTTAACCCTGATGGTGCCTAGTCTTGCCATGCTCTATGTCTGGCTCCCCTTGCCTCGTACCTCGCTAACCTTGCCTTGTCTTCTATGACTCAGGTTTATCTCATGCCACGAGAGTCACCTGAGTCTGACACCACCTCGAGCAGCAGCTTCATTCTACTCAAGCTGACACCTCTGACCTTCAAGTGCCTCAGCTTCTGTGCTCCTCAAGATCTCCAGCCACGCTCCCTCACCAAGATCTCCAGCCACGCTCCTCACCAAGAGCTCCAGCCACGCTCCTCACCAAGAGCTCCAGCCACGCTCCTCACCAAGAGCTCCAGCCACGCTCCTCACCAAGAGCTCCAGCCACGCTCCTCGTAAAGAGCTCCAGCCACGCTCCTCGCGAAGAGTTCCAGCTACACTTACCCACAACACTGCTTGGACCAGCAAAGAAAATAAACCTTCTACTTACCAACCACTTACCTGTCTCCTCCTTCCGGATTTCAGCATCTGAGTCCGTCTCGTGTTCTGATCATGACATGAACCACGTTAAAACCACAGGCGACGTACAATTAAAGCATGTAAAGGACAGGTAAATCAACGTAGGACATGAACTATGCATGGTTATTGTGCTGTTTAAAAGCAATTCATTAGTGATTCATGCGTCAGTTATGTAATTTTAACATAATATGTGCGCCGTACACGTGTTATAAAAGTTATCCATCAGTGGTACATACATGAAAGGTCAGTTAGACATACATGGAACGGTTGTGGAAAGACACAAATTTGCATATGCATCTCACAAAAATCCCGCACAATTACATAAGAGTTACATAATTATTGCGTATAAGCTTTGTAAAATAGGCATAAACTGCGTAATTCTCAACTGACCTGAGTTGAAACCTTCGACGAACCTCTGTGAATATTGACAAATGTAGTTTGCAAGAAACACAGGACTTGATCTACGCATGTATCACGAAATGTGTCACGAAAGACCAAATTTTCCTACGTGGAAAATATACGTAGTGGCTGTGTGACATGGCCTTTACCAGCTTTACATTACTTTAATCAGGTAAGAAAAGCTGCAAGGGCAGTGTTGATCAGAAAACAAGCAGAACACTGGCCCATCAGGGAAATTGATCTCTAAAAAAAGTTTCTCAATAGGGTCAACTTACTAAGAAATTAGCAACAACTATCATGAAGGTGACTTCAGACCACTACAAAATGGACAGAACCCTGCTTAGTGCCATTGCATAATATACACAGGAGATGAAAACTTTCTTTTGCCACCAGGAAATCAGACATTTGTGCTGCTACTCTTTGAACCCTATAGGGCTCAGCGACTTAGATAAGCCACACCTGCCTTTACCAAGCACAATTATCAGGTCTCTGCAATGCTTGATGTTAAGAGGAGTTGAGTGTATTAAAGCAGGGTAGCATGGAAACCATGGAGGGCAGTGGACCCTGAGAATAAACAAAACACACTCAGACAACCGTGGGCTTTGTCTTTCCACTTTCTCACTCACTAGTTTAATTACTTTTGGTAGCAAATGGCAGAATATTCATATTCCTTAAATGTTTTGGGAGAACACAAATTAATTATTAATTTTGTCATGAACCTGAAACATATTTAGTTAACTAAAACCAAACTTTTTTCGTAGGAGACTTTGTCTTTATTTTCACATTGTCTTTTTTTTTTTTTTTTTTTTTAAACAAAACTAGACACTCAAATGTTAATGAATGGAACTCATAAAGGGTTCAAAGCTGCTTTCTGAGCCAAAACCAGGTCAGCAAATTCACTCACTTTGAGAATGGGCAGTTTTGGTTGAAGGCTCCTACTAATCTTAAGTCATTTGTGTCACAGGATGATCTACAGCAATGCCCTCTTCACAGCATGGCTCAGAAACAATATCCTGACAAAAGTAGACCTATTCTATTGCCCCTGCTATCTTTAAATTGAAATATTGTGATTATTCCAATGGTTCAAGGGAGGCAAGCTGTAATGGCTGGACAAATGATGTGGAAAAGCAATAAAAAGCTGCTCCCAGGAGACTCTTCAAGCTGGCCAAGTGACACAAGCCATGAGGGATATGAGCTGCCGATGTGTCTGTGGAGTGTTATCCAAGTTGTAGTGAGCTGCTGCCTCACAGCCATAGATCTGCACTGCTTAAAGGGGATTTGACTAAACAAATGGCAGCATATGGTAGATGAGAGTGAGAGGAGCGAGTGGAGAAAGGGGGATGTGGAATTGTTTTCAGAGAAAGAAGGGGAGGGTGTACTGGTGTTGTTAAGGGGGTGTCCATGTGTCCCTACCCTCCTCAATCTTTCATTATGTTGTCACACTCTAGTTGTGTGCTTCCAGTAACACTTTAATTAGCCTCCATGCGTTTAATTGTGCATGTGCGTCTGCCAGCTTATTTTGCTGCGTAAATCTGTCTTGTTTGTTTGCTTGAACTCCAAGGATCAGTGTTGCTGCAGGAAGTCATGCATACCTTCCAGATTGCACTTCTTGTTTTTTTTTTTTACCTTGTTTTGAGGTATATTTCTTTTTACCTACTGTTATTAAAATGTGTGTTTATGTGGCATTACACCTGCCACCATAGGTGTGGCACCCTATCCAAATGTGCAAAGAGCAATGGTCTGCAACAGAATGCTGTTAAGGAACTACAAGGTAGCTTTTAGGGTGACATACACCCTTAAAATAAAATAAAAATCCTTTTCTAGGACATAAGCAGCAATTGTTTATTAGAAATTTGCCTCATAGTTGTATGGGCCAGACAGCTGCTGTTGCTGCCGTTGTTGTTGGTGCACACTAACAGTCCTGCCTATGAGTTGAGAGCAGCGCTTTTGGTGTTGAGCAACTCCGCCCCCCTTCCCCTCACTGTTACTTGGAGCTTTAAGCAGAGAGCTTGTGCCCTGCCCAGCCAATTTTCAATGTCAGAAATATAGTCTTTTTCATACAACATTTATTTATTTGCTCCTAATTTACAACAATTTTATTTATAAATATTCAGAAAAGCAATTATAAGCTCAGTCTTCTTTATATATGTCCTCCATCATCAGAAAAATGACATAAAAACAAGCTAAAAATACACTTTTCATTGGATTGGGTCTTTAAAGACAGTAGTATTTGACAGTCGTTTTATTGAGAAGAGTCCATGTTATGCAGAAATTTAAAGGGTGTTAGGGTGATAAACTGAATAGTTCAGTAGTTCTAGAATTTTTGGCATGCAAAAACCAATTCTTTGAATTTCATATTTTATTAAATTAGCTATTTTAATGCTCCTGTTTTAACTGTTTGCAAAAATATGGGTGTTTTCTTGACAGATGCAGACTGTTTCCCTTACCACTGGTTGAATAAAAGTACACAGAAGTATATACCCCTAAAAGTATAGACCCCCACTTCTGAACCACAGCCATGGAACAATTTTCCCAAAGTAAGAAACAGCCTGTAGAAGTCTATTTTTTGTCATAGGATAAACTTAAAAGAAAAAAAATATTGTTTTAAAAGGCCAAGTGGTACAGCAAAAGGTAAAGTTCTAGTCTTCTTTTTGATAGCATACAAGCTGATAACAATGTGCTGGGTGTCATCCATACCTGGCTGCTTTCTGAGCCTATATATCAGTTGAAAACATGTGACCTGCAGGACAAAATACTCTCACACTTTGTCAGAAAAAAAAAAAAAAACTATCAAAGCAGTTTTGAGACTCTTTACGATTCTATTCTTTATTGCAAAATAAGAACCAGACAGTTTGCTGGCAGGATGAGGTTCTGCAGCCTGGAGCTAACAGAAGCATCAAACCACAATTGTGTGTTGCCATCTGTGTGTGTGTGTGTGTGCTTGAACGTGTGTGTGGCTGTTTGGAGCTGCTGCGGTTGCTGCTGTTGCTGCTACCTCCACCACTTGCCTTCGTCTCCTCCCTTCACTGGCCTAATCAACAAAACAGCCTCAGCTGCCCCTTCGGATCCCCTGCCAGGGTCCCTATCATCCTCTGATCAAATATTAATGTGTGATACTGAGCTTGCTCACTAATCCAAAGCCAATTAATATTATCTGTCAATTATTTACAGATCCTGAAGTGTGGAGGCAGATCCCCAAGGACTATATCGGCCAGGTTCAGAATACATAATTAACTTCCTCTTTTGCACCCCCCGACCACCTCAATCAGAGCCCCTCTTCATTCCTTTTACTCTTATGTTTTCCTTCATTTTTTTCCCTCTCTCCTTTCATCTCCTCTTTTCCTTTTTGTTTATGTGTGCCTTTTAAAGTCTAAATGGTTGTCTTTTTAGAGGTTCAGGGCGAGTGGCTCAGGATGCTTCCTGGGCATTAGCATTTCTGATATAACTGACATTGCAGGATGGGGGTGGAGGGGGAGTTGTGCTCTGCCAAGGCTTTGTGTCTGACTCTCACACAGTGCAGTCAGGGGATACTCTTATTAGTTTCCACCACCGATGCGCAACAACATGACATATGTTTCAAATCCGGAAGCTCTGTGATTTGGGTTGTTAGCTCCAATCACTTACATCGTTATTCCAATGCATGCTGTAGCTGTTTTTTCCTTGACATTTTGTCTTCTTAGAGGTGGCCAAGAAAGTGGGAACTTGAACACAAATACACTCACAAACACACACACACACATGCGCATAAATCATCTGTGATAAGGCAGTTTTGTTTGACCTGAACTTTGTTTTTGTTCTCGTTTGGTGGCTGTGAGAGGCACGTTGGAAATGGAGCATTCGCCCTCAGAAGTCTCTATTCCACACAGCTCCGCCGTACTCCTGCAGCCTCTGCATGTTGCAGTCGATGCAGCTGTTGATGCAGGGGGTGTTGGGGCTTGGGGAGACCTGCTGGTGGTGGTTGTGGTGTTTGGGCTAGTGGCTGAGGGGGGAACTGGCAACGTGAGAGGGAATGATGACAGCCGGTCGTTTGGATCCCTTGAGCCAAAAATCTGCCTCTTCAGCCGAAACAGTGAGGGAGAAGAAAGCAGGCAGAAGAAAGGCAGGATGAAAGGGTCTGCCTTGTTCTGATGGTGCGATTTGTGCTGAACTCCAGCAACTTTGACCTGCCGAGGCCACTAATTGGAGGTCTTGGTGAAGAATTGCAGAATGCTGAGGTTTAGGTCCATTCCTCTGTCTTCCAGCTTTTCTCAATCTTACCTTATAAATTGATGAGCTGTTTGTGCTTGTTGAGTTATTTCTCTTGTGCATTTTGTACCAACTAACCTTATGCTACGTTCACACTGGACTCAGAAACGCACATTCGAGCAAACACTTCTAATCAAAAGCCTACGTAAAAGCAGGTAAATGTGCATTTCGGGGTTCCACATTCAAAACTCGTGCGTCCACACGGCGCTACGCAAGTTTTTTAATCTGCTTTTGGGTTCTACGTACAAAACTCGTGGCAACTGAACACGTGCTGAAACCAAATTAACTTTGACCATTCGGGGATTTGGAATAAAACCAAATAATGTCCTACCCCTACGGCATCTCCCCACCACTACATTTAGCCCCCCAAGTGGAAAGTTATGGGAAAAAAAATGACGGCGTAAATAGTCCGGTCATCTGCGTTTGCACGAAGCTGCCAGCACTCGGATAATACACAACAACATTGGTTTTATAACTTTAAATATTCATGCAAAAACAGAAAGTCAATACTTAAATTTAAATGTAAACGTCTGTGCTTCAGAGCATATCCACGTGAAGAAATACATTTCTCTCCATATCACAAGCACGACGCGAATCACTCTACTGGCGGAGGGGTACCCAGCCCTGTGTCGCTATGGCTACCCCTTAAAAAACACTATTGGACACCACTACAGCTCCAATGCCCCTATGATTGGAGCAATAGGGAGGAGTCAGAGAGGTAGGAAATGAATTTGAAATCGACCTCAGATTTGGAAGTGACATATGGATGGCGTCCTTTCCAAACAAAATGCCAACCAGTCAAAAATTGATACTGGAGAAGGTATTACTACATGCAGTTTGTGCCCAGCTTGTATTCTATGACACCAAGTATTTCATAAAAGAAAAGCCTGGAGCAAGGTTCACCAGATTTGCACCACTTCGGCATTTCAAGCCTCTTCCATCTACAGGTACGTGCACTAGGATTGGTAGTGAGCACGTTCAAAATTGCCTGGCTTGTATGTAGCTTTAGACTTCATCAAGTCTTCTCTCTAATAAGGACATTTAAGCCCCACCATCACCATCAATGTGAGCAGGAAAATGGCTTCTACTCATTAGCTGTGCTTTCCAGCTTAGCCTCACAATTCAGCAGCAGTTTAATCTGATATGTAAATGCAGTGTTTGATCCACAGCAATGGAGTGACGGACAAAAATCTCTAGCTTCTCTGCCTTTCCTGTGCTGGTAATTAAAACAAAAGCCTGTTAGAGTCTTGTCTTTCATCCCCCTACGTCCATCTCCCCTCTGTTTTCCTCTCCTTTACCAGTGTCTTCATTTCCACACATTTCATTGCTGACATTAGGCAGTTGCTGCATATTTTTTAGGGCTGATGCTGTAAAGCCCGTTTGTCACACTGTAACCATAATGTTTGAAGCTCGACTCCTTTGAAGTATCTGACGTGGGACTGCTTTAACAGGAAGGCCAGCGGTGGTGGTCTGCGAGGGTGGGGTGGCGGTGGGGTATTCAAATGACTGGCCTCTAGATGACAGAGCCAACCAACTGCGTTATGAATAAACAGCAGCTTGATGTGTTGCTTTGCGCTGCTCTTTGTTCAGGTGTTGATATCATGTTCCTATCACACTGCCTGTTAAATGACTGAAGGTCACTGGTGACTAGGAGATGAGATCCATTTAGCTGAGAGACTCCCAGCAAGTGCACAAAGCCAGTCCTCCTGAGGTGTTAGTGTGAATGGGGATGATTACCACCAAGTCCTTAAATCCATCTGAATACATATTTGTTCAGTAAAAAGAATGAAAAGGATGATTGGGTTATTTCAATCCTGGCAGATAAATAACATATTTAAGTGTAAATGAACTCCAAGTAGAGTGAGGGCAGGAAGAAAACTCTCTTAAAAGGAAAAAAAAAACACCTTAAAAAGAAAGCTTTGTTCCAGTGTTATGTTTGAACATGCAAATCTCTCGCTTTTAAGAATTTTCACATAATCCTGAGTGGTATTTGAAAATGTCCCCTAAGAAATACTTTTTTCCACCGACATACTGCAGCTCTGACTGGCAAACTCTTTAGAATTGTAATTATCTTGTGTTATTATTATGTTTTCTTGATAAAAATAGCAGTCTGAGAAGACAAATTGGACACATTTTCCCCGTATGAAATTTCAATCTTTTGTGATACGTTCATGATAAACCTAATTCATAAAATGTTTCTTGCATTCGTCCTTCATCAATGTGCGCAGACGCCTGTCAAGAGTTTCAGCCAATGGGTCTTTACGTGAATTCTGTTTTGAGATGTCCAAAATGTTTGGTTGAGAATTACGCAGCTTATGCGTGTTTTAGGTAGATCATGTGCAATTATCATCAATGGGGGACTTTCTGTGTGGAGTTTGCATGTTCTCCCTGTGTATGCCCGGGTTCTCTCCGGGATCTCCGGCTTCCTCCCACCGTCCAAAAACATGCTTCATAGGTTAATTGGGAACTCTAAATTGTCCATAGGTGTGAGTGTGAGAGTGATTGGGTGTGTGATTGTGGACACTCCACCCTGTGACAGACTGGCGACCTGTCCAGGGCATCCCCTGCCTTCGCCCACAAGTGGCCGGGATAGGCTCCAGCAGCCTCGTGACCCCGAAAGGGAAAAACGGAATAGAAAATTAATGAATGAAAATGAAAAAAAAAATGAATGTGCAATTATTACATAAATATTAGGCAATTCTGGATGATTTTTGTATGATGCATGCACAAATTTGTGATTTGACGACCGTTCCACTTATGTCTAACTGACTTTTCATGCATATATCGCCAATGAATAACTTATATTATACGGGACAACAAGGGTAGGATAGGTCACACAGATGGCCCACATGTAATATCAAGATTGTAGACTTCAAGACACACCTTCATTCCCCTTAAGAAGCAGCCACTCCTCTGTACGACCCTCCATGGGCCTGAACAACCAAAAAACCACCAGCATCTTTGCACATCAACCCCGCATTTGACTAAGTCATTTTGACCAGGAGCTCTGCATCATGAAAGCCCAACATTCTATCAACCACTGATATGGTTTTCCCCATAATCGGAGATTACTTAAGTTTGAATGTATTAGTAGATATTTCCAAACCAATAGACTATCAACTAGTCCTTAGCTGTTCTTCATATCCCAATAAAAAATTGGAGCCTCCTGAGACAGAATTGCAGCTTTCCCAAAACCACAAGCCGTGTTTGCTGCTCAAAGCTTCAAATTCTTTTCCTTTTTCTTTTTTAAACACAAAGATAAAGGTTAAAGAAAAGAAACTCTTGAAAACCAAACGTTAATGTAAATGTTCCCTCAAGCGTTTCCATAATCAACTTATCATGGGGGAATATATTTTTAGCATAATTATATTTTTCCCAAAGAACTGAGACTTGTAATTCTAAATTGGAAACACTGGATCATGACTCCAAAAAAGCTGAGCCACTCAAGTCTTAAAGCAGTTATTGGATAATTCACTTTTTGTCGCATTACATGTCTTGTTTATTCACCTTTGCAGGCTTTTATTTCAGCAAGTTGGCCACATTGTGTTTACAAATAGAAAACCTTTTGCAGGAGCCTATTGAAAGTCAAACTTCATAGTTTTGGTTTGTTTTTTGATCATCTCCTTTTGTTTTCCAGGTATTTATTTGAATGCGAAAGCTTGACGGAGCCTTGAAGTGCCTCCTGTTCATCACGCTTTCTGCAGGCATTTACTGCCAAAGCATGATTGACTCCAAGGATGATGGCGTGCCATAAACTGCACAAATGCCAGTGTGTGGATTCAATGTGAAACCTGTGCTTGGCTGGAAATATCCCCTTCAGATTCAGATCACTGCACCAGTTCTGCACCTCCTTTGTCCTCCAATGCTGCTCAGAAAGACAGAGACTAGTTTCAGAGCCGGTAGTGAGGAGAAACTAGTGACTTTCTAATGAAGTTTGGGTAACAGCAGACTACTCTTATTTGGAAACATTGCGTTGTAATATCTTGGCAAAAAGGTTCCTCGGTGGCAACAGTAAGCGGCTGTCGTTCTAGGACTCAGTAAAAGACTAAAAAAATCACCAGAAAAAGGATTATCTTGCACCATATTTTCAGCACTCTAGGGCGGACCAGATTATAAGGTGCACCGTCAATGAATGGTCTACTTTAAACTTAAAAATAAGGTGCATCAAACTATAAAGCTATGTTGACACCACCTCGGAACACAGGCTCAAGCGACCACTTCCAATGTAAAGTCTATTTCAAGACATGTAAATGCGTGTTTTGGGTTTCCGTGTTTAAAACTCTAATGTTCACGCGTTTCTATGGAAGCTTTCACAACAATTTTCAGGCTCTTTACTGAAAACGTGCGGCCGTTGAATGTGCATTATGGGCCACACCAGGTAATCTTTGACCAGCTTGGATTAATGCATGGATGATGTCCCCTTTTATTC
This sequence comes from Oryzias curvinotus, assembly GCA_023969325.1. Classification (NCBI taxonomy): domain Eukaryota; kingdom Metazoa; phylum Chordata; class Actinopteri; order Beloniformes; family Adrianichthyidae; genus Oryzias; species Oryzias curvinotus. Next base: position 7,259,460 of record CM043714.1, read on the forward strand.
ACCGAATTGGCAGTCGTTTGAAAATAGATTCCGGCTGAAATTATACAACAACAAATCTTTCAGAAATTGAAATAGAGCTGTGAAAGAAAAAGCTTGGAGCAAGATACACAAAATTTGCACCCCTTTAGGTGGTGGACATGCGCTAGTAAACAGTTAAGAAGAAGAAGAAGATAAAGTCCTTCTCTGCTTGTCCAGTGTGAACACCATGGGCTAAGCACACTTTCAAGAGTCCGTGTTTAGCATGTTCAAGAACGTGCGACATGTGCCTGGTGTGAACATAACACGACCCACTTTAGGTGAGACAAAAGAGTCAGAGATAAGTCAGTCAAACTTTATGAACTGTGTTCACAGTAACTCTAGAACAGAGGTGAACAAACTTTTTGACCAATAGGTCACAAAGGGTTCTAAAATTTGACAGACGTGCTGGATCCGGATTACATGAGTGGTGTGTTCAGGTACCTCATAAGAAAAAGAAATGCCACAGAATCTGGGAAAAAAAAATAATACTTTAAATGTAATAAAAAATCTATATATAATATATGTAAAAAATATATCAATATATATAAATATAAATAAAATATATAATATATATAAAAATATATAAAAATATTTTTAACATAACATTTTGAAGCTTTTATTTTCATAAGTGTGGATTTTGTTCTCATTTTACTCCCAATTGCACCAATGGCTCGATTCTTCAATAGTCCCTGTCCGTGCTGGGAGAGAATCTCTCCTTCATGTGCACATCCCTGAGGATTCTTCTTTTTTTCCCTGGAATCTGTTTTTTTTAGGAGATTGTCCTTACCGAGAAAGACGGTCTTAGGGCAGGGATGTCCAATTTAGTTTAGTCTGTTTAGTTTAGCTTAGCAATCAACTATTTTATTTTACAACTGATTTCATGTTTTGTACAATTGTGGAACCTGTTGAGACAACTGTGTTGTAATATTTGTCCATATAAATTAAACTGAATAGATTTGAATTAAATGTTCCTCTGGAATAAAAACGCAAACTTATAGAAATGCTGGATTTATGTGATGTTTCAATAATTGGACAAACGTCAGTTCAACTCAGAAATCACACATAACACATTAAAAAACAACAAATCTTCAAACTCCACATAAATGCAGAATAATTTTCTGCATTTAAACAAAGGACACATTATTTGCAGTACGCCATCTTTGGGGAGACACCAGAAAATAAAACAGTAATAAGAGTTATCAATAGAATTTATTCCCATTTAGCGGGCGATGCTAAATAGTTTGGTCGCATAAGGCCCCCAGGCTGTAGTTTGCCCTTGTAACACGTTAGATGTGTTACCCATGTCAGCAATGCCTGTAATAACCCAACTTTATTTGCATCACGTAAAAAAACAGACTGATACTACTAAAACACATGTCACTGTGACTACGCTAACTCCCAACCTTGATAAAAAAAGATACATTTAAACAGCGCTACACGTTAGCTGATTTAGTCTATTTACAATAACGTCCAAACTTCTTTGCAACTCGTAATAAATAAATAAATAATAATCGCTTTACTATCAGTAAACAAACAGAATGCATGCATATATGCGATCAAATGTGATCATTTGTATTTTGTCTGTCCGTCTTTTCCTGAAGCTCTGGGTTTCTATTAGTTCAACATTAGTTATTTTTCTGCTTCTTATCTACTTGAATGGTTGTTGTCTATTTTTAGCATTGTGATGCACTCTTATGCCTGTTTGTATGCCATGCACAGGTCCGCAAGTATTAGATTTTGATATGTGAATTGTTTATAGGACCTGCTGGACTGATGATACTCGCATCGCTGCGTCTGTTTTGTTTTTTGGGATTCTTGGCCTAACAACATTAGACACTTTGGAACTTGTAACGGAGACTTTGGCCATGCTGGTTTTAATGTGAGGATAAGTATGAAAGGCATTTCAGGATTGGTGTGAACAATAGAAGAGGGGGAATGTTAAAAAGAGGTGCTCAGAAGGCAAGTCAAGCACATCCCCCCTCACCGCAGCCCCAAGCTGGTTGCATGTTCTCTCGCTAAAAGGCATGCTGAATCATAAGAACATTTCAAAACCCAATGTAACATTCTCCTGTTTATAGCAGTACACATACCAATCCAGTGACTAACCATGTAAAAGATGACCACTAAGTCCAGTGTTGCGCCTGCAACAGTTATAAAAAGTCCTCTGTAGTCCCCAACCACCAGGTTTTGGACCGGTACCAGTCAGTAGGACTTTTGGCGCTGAGCTAGACTGAAAAACTGAAAGAAAAAGAAAAAAATACCATGAGAGTTTAAAAGATGTTTTATTTTTAATGAATGTTTTATTTATTTCACTTTTAACAAAATCAGATCAAAACTGCAAAGTAGACTACATAAAAGGAACAAGCTTTGGGTGTCACTCTCTCTTTCCAAATGGGACTGGCCTCTTTAATAAAAACTCACCCAAGACTGCAGCGACTTCTGGGTATCACTGACAGATATTTTAATGCACTTCTTTAATGTTTTTTAAGGCCAGCCTGTAAAAATACTGTCCACCAATTGAAGCTACAGTATGCAATTGTTTTAAATCTGTACATTTCCACTTTGTTTTATATTCAATACAAATTTGTATCTGGAACTTGCAGGTTCTATCCAACACTGCTTTTGTTCATTTTGATTACAGTGAAGTCTTTTCTGAATTTCAGCTTAATCCAACATTTATAAAGTGTGTTCTGAAGTCATTTCATATGGCCAGTTAATTGGTAAAATGAATGGAAGTTCATCATTCTACTCTTATCAGTACCTTTAAAAAAATGTTGAATATCGGGTACAGTCTAAAGAGTTGAAGTTCTCATTGCCAAAAGTACCTCAACCTAAATTGGCAGGATAGAGAATGGGCTCAGTTTAATAACAACTCTTGTCATATTTCATAGGAATTTCCGAGACTCCTATCTCATTAGGATGATCACAACTTTTCTTTGTCCATACAGTAACTTGGTCTGTTTTCTGCCCTCTAGTTTATCGTCATTCCACTAGGAGCGGTAGAGTAGCTTTTTTTGCTCATTTCAAAATGGCTGCTTCCATGAAATCTAAAAAACACTTTAGGTGGGAAACTTTTAGCTAATTTTCAAAACTTTATGGTGATAATAACTCATCTATTGTTATTTTTTTAAATGACTACCTTCTCTATTAAAAGAATACAACATTTGTCATTAATTCTTTATGATACAGTTAGAGGATGTTAGAAATGCGTGGATTAAACTTGACAGTTGGCAAATATATGTTCTTTGTCTGAATACTTGTGCTTACATTGCTGCTTCTTAAACTAACTTTGTTGTGAGCTAAAACTTACTAAATCACACAACATAGCCTATCATTGCAATGTCAATTTGTTTTTGTGTGTGTGTGTAATTCCTCGGAGGGATAAAAAATGTTTTTAATTGAATTTTTCTGTTGATTCTTTGAAGTAGTGGGCTTTACAGGGTTAAGTGAGAATCAAAAACATTTAAGAAAGATGGGGGAGGGGGTGCATGAGTGCTTCCATTTTTGCTTTGATACTCCACACCTCAGATGTTTGCATCTAGCTTTGTTAAACGGATATCGTATTAATTTATTTGTCTGCAGTCAGCTTAATTTAATGAAAGATTGCATTTGAAGGGGGAAGCACTTGGCAGCATATGCTGCAGGGACCTGCAGCAGAAGCTAGAGCGCCAGCTGCAGAAAACAGACAGGAGGGTACAGCAGACGCACAGACACAACTCACTAGTATGACATACAACTAAAAAGAAATCCATAAAGCTTAGTTGTTTTTTTTTTTCTTTAGAAAACTCACACCAACAATGTTCCAGCTTGGGTATGTAAATATTTATGGTTTAAAAATGTCCTTGTTTGCAACAAGGCCAAAAAATACAACAACCTAAACAGTGATGATATTCGGTGATGAGAGAATTTTTTTTTTTCAGAAAATTCTTGCAGAAGTCGTTTACAGAGTTTTGTTTTCAGGCTCCATTGCAAACTGTGCTCTGCTGGCTACCCCCCCTTCCAAAAATAACCAAACACTGTAAGCCGCTCTGAGTCCCATCAGTACGGCCGCTCGGCTCAACATTCTGGATCAGATTTCTGTCAGGGTGGCACAAAGCGAGGAGATGAAGCTCAGCTGGGGTGTGAGGATGGGCAGATCTACCACTTAATACCACCTTGTGTTTTGGGTCCTGAGAGGAGCGCCCCCACAGCTGCCCTCCCTCATGCCTGTTTGTCAGTAACTGTCGATAAGTCTCACAGTCTCGTTGCTTTCATCGGGAGTGGAAGAAAAGGCTGAAATAGGATGCTTCCTGCCCTTTAACACGCCAGAGGCTTCGTTAAGGGAACCTGTGAAATCAGTTTAATAGGCTGACATCACCCCTGGGCCTCCCTGACCCAGGCCTCATAAGACCCTCTCTCTTTTCTCTCTCTCTCTGTTTCTTCATCCTCTTCCCACTTCTCCGCCAAGTCTAATTTTACTTGTGTGAAATCTCCTCTTCTCTCTGCCATTTGATTTTCCATCTTTCTGTTTTCTCTTTCTGCTTCTGTATTTCACCCCTGCCCTCCTTGTTTTTTTTTTTTATTACCTGTTTCTTCCAGGTTGCTCGTGTCTTTCAATTTCCTTAAGCCCATTTGACCTTCCCATATTTTAGTTTTTTTTTAACTTTCTATCCCTTCCTGTATACTTTCACTATCACTCCGTTTCTTTAAATCTTTTACAGTTTCTTTCTTCTCTCCCATAAATCCTTTCTCCCTGCTTTTTTTTTTTTTTTTTTTTTTTTGCTTCAGCAGCAGCGCTTTTTAGTTAATCTAATGGCAGATGGCTCTATTTTTCACCCAGCTGACCTTGATGAAAATAGAGGAGCAGGCCAGTCTGAGGACGACCAAGAGTGTGCCTGAACCTACCTGACACTAGTGAATAAAATATAGCGTTGGCTTCCTGTTGGGGACGGCTGCTGAAAGGGAGATCACCCCGCCGCCTTATTTATTCCCTTTTCCTACCTCTTCAGACGCTTACGGCGGGTAAGTGACGTTAATGTGCATACCGGCTGTTTGAACCACCGACCACAGGTCAGCCACTTTAATAGATAGGTTCAACCCTCTCTCAGAGGAATAGCAGCCCGACGCCTCCATTAATGTAGAGCAGGAATGTAGCCATAAAACAGTACTTCCTCATGTAATCTCTTAGTGGGTTTTCCTGGGATGCTGCAGGACGCTGGGGTTTTACGCTCTAGAAAATAGAAAAGCAAATCACAGTTCAATTAAATCTAGTCATAGATTTATTAAATCAATTTTACCTTTTTGTCACAATTGAAGCATTTGTTTCAAAATATTAGCTATACACTGTAGGTGCTTTTGGCAGAGGGTATGCTTTCTGCTTTGTCTTCTCTTTTTTTTTGTATTAGTATTTATGTATTGTGAATATTTTTGTCTTTTGGATATTGTATGAGGAGTGAGTGTTCCCTGGGCTCAGTGTGTGTGTGTGTGTGTGTGTGTGTGTGTTTGTGCTGTAGCAGTCCTTACTCTGCCAGGATTGTTATGGCTGCCTATGGCTGTAGGCAGGCCTTGGGGGAAGCAGGCCCTCTCCTGGTGGGGATAAAAGCAGGAGGCATCTGGCTCCAGCGGAGCTCCAAAAACTAAAAGTAGCCTAAGATCCCCTTCTCCTACTTTAGCCAAACAAGCTGGACTAATCCCAACTATCAGGGGATGCTCTGTCAAAACAAGCAGCAGGGCCCTTAGGCAAGCCCATCCACTGAGCGTTGAAGAGCTGCACAGAAAGGGAGAGAGGGAAGGAGACGCTCCCATTAGCATAATGCCTCTTAGTAGCGAGCTGGTGTGTTGGCCTGACAGCCTGCGCACAGGGGCACAGCATCTCACAGGGGGTTTGGGCTCATAGACAGGGCAGAAGGGGCAGTAGGGGCAGCACTGGAGATGTGGGAGCTTTCTGGTTTAAATCAGCAAGGGGCAGAAACCAAACCCAGTCTGCTGATGGCAGTTCCTCTTCCCCCCTCTCTCTGTGATATCTGTTCCTCTAGCTTATTTTTAGCAGCCTTCATCCTCTGAAGCAGGTTGAGTCCTCCTCTCTCTGAATATGTGGGCTTCTGCCCTCAGCTCACTGTCGTTCACCCAATTCACCAGCTACATCACTACCTCACATAGTTATTCTGGTGATGCTGTGTTGTGGCTGCTGGGAAGCAAGTAGTAATTTGTGTCATGAAACCAGAGACACACAAAGAAAAATGGATTTATAAACCTAATGGCATGCAAACTATGTATATATATATATATATATATATATATATATATATATATATATATATATATATATATATATATATATTTATTTACAAACTCATCTATCCTTATTGACAGATTTTTATACAGGACCAGCTTAAAAAGTGAGATCACAGGTCTCATATTTGTCCCAACTGTGTGTCATTTAATTTTGTATATGCAGACTGGCTAAATGAAACAAATGAGCTGAAGGTGTTATAAACCCTAATGGGAACATAATGGGGTTAGCTAGGCCAAGTAATAATGAGTATCAATATAAGCAGACTAGCCCTTTATTAAAGTCTTACATCATCTGTAAGACATTTCATTTGAGAGGTTGCCTGCTGACAGTTTATGTGTGTATGTGCACGTGCACGCGTGTGCTTGTAGCCCTCTTACTATAACCATCGTCTAATTTTCTTGTTTTTATTTTTCTGTGACCCAAGCTAGTCCTGTCATTGTTTTCAATAGTAGTCGCTCAGTAACAAACATAGATACACTATTTATGATTTATGACGCTCAGTTGGAGGCCACATCTTAACTAAAAGATCTTTTTAAAAACAGGAAACCCTGCTGGCTGTCTGCAGTCCAGTAAGCCCTGCTGGGATTGTACTTGGATGGGATCCAGTTGATTATCATTTCAGCCCTCTGTCACTCATAAGGAGGCAGGTTCACAGGCCCAATTATCTTTGAAAACCCAACCATGCAGGCTGGCTGTGATCAATGAGGCCAATGCCAGCGTCGATATGCTCCGAGTCAAGCCCATTGATCAGAAGATGCATATAGACAGACGTTGTGAGCTGTATAATGTCAGTAGGGCTGTTGGGTGAGAGGAAAAGGAGGGGAGGCGAAGCGGAGGTGTACGGAGGGTGTGTGATCTGAGGGGGCGTATCTGCAGCTCTGAGCCTCAGGTGTGCAGCATCAGGAGTAAGAGGTGACAGTTTGGTGCGTCCCAAGGGACAGGATCAGGACCTTGCCTGACTCCAAGTTCCCAGCTCACAGGATCAGGGTGACACGCCACCGCAGCAGCCCCTCCCACAGCTGCCACCGCAATTAAGTCTGGCTCAGTTGCTGGCCTGAGTGCAATAAAACAAAGGGCACAACGAGCCTCTCACCTTATGCTCAGAGACTGATACACACACTCACACATGCACCCATGCAAGAAGGAAAGCTTCCCGCTGTCCTCTCCATTGTCAGAGAAACAAAACCCTCCAGCACAGAAACACGGTTGCATGTCAGTATTCTCAAACTCCGGGTGTTGTAGTGGGAAGAACTTTTTCTGTTTTAGATCCAACATCAAAAACAGATGCTGGAATTTAAAACGACGAAAGGTTTTTCTCTGCCCACTTTGCTTATGCTTTGTTTCCATTTTTTCCTTGAAATTTGTCAAATAAAGGGATATCTTGTTCTATTCTGTCCTAGTCGGAGGGTTTTACTGCAGATGGAATATTTATTGAAAACGTCCTGTTCTGTTACAGCCAGAATAGAATAGTATTCTTGTTCATTACATTTAAAAGTCATGATACTAAAAAACACAGTTTTTATACTCCAAGTTTCTACATTTATGCTTTATTGACGGATTAAACTTATGAAAGACCTGCTATTTCATCAGGGTATTTTTTTAATAAAGAAAAGAAGGACTAGATAAACTCCTGAGTCTTATCCTGAATTTCCTCATCATCCTTATCCTCAGTTTGTCTGCAGCTGAGTTGGTGGTATTGACCGTCTATGTAGGTGTGCTTCTAGACTTTGAATTTCTATGTTGTCCATGTTCACCTTTATCTGTGTGTAAATGTGTCAGTAGGTCTAAATACAGACTTTCTGTATCAGCTTAGGGAGTGCAGTGTGGCTAAATATGTTCTCAAAAGGTCATTCACCTGTAAGTGTTATTTAACGCAGTTTATGCAGATGAAACATTGTTCAGTCTAGAAAAGTATCCAGAAGCTTTGGGTCTTGAGTCAATCACTGTGAGGCAGATTTTCGCAAATGTCAAAAGTCTGGAACAGTGCTGAAAAGGGTCGGCCCACCAGAATCAGTCTGCACGTACCACAATAATGTGAATGTCTTTCATAAGCATTGTCTTTAGATTTCAACAACAAGATAATAGAGATATCTTCTGTGGGATTTCATGTTTTAAAGCAAAATTAAGGTTCATCTTTTAAGGCTGTGGGACCTGGGAATCACCATCTTCTTCTTACGTGGTTTTGTATCTTGATATTTCTCATATGAGGTCCTACTTTGGGTGTAGGAACTTAAAAAGTGTGTCCATAGGTGGAAGAATCCAGCTCTCACCCCGGGTGCTGCATGAAGCTATGATGCTAGCTGTTCTCTGAGTCTAAAACAAAGCTAAAACATCAATGTGTTGAAGATTAAACCAAGAATCCTTCACTATTTTTTCAAGTGAACACTCATGCTTGATATCAGTAGTTGTCAAAAACTTTTTGAGTCAAATCAAAAAGGATTTTGATTTGACTCAAAAAGATTGGGAAAATTACATATCTTTACTGAATGAATTAATCATTGAATTAAAGGGCCAATATCGTGCAAAATTCAAAAGAAAACGAATTTTAAGTGTATTATAATGTCAATTCCTCACAAAAAACAACCTCTAAGCGGTATTTTGATCCATCCATCTCTGAGCATTCGTCTAAAAACCTACACTCTGAACAGATAAGTGAGCAAAAACACTTTAATTCTACATGCAAAATATGTTCATCCATCTTTGCAAGAGGTTCGGATGTTGTTTGATTTTGTGGGTGAAACACAGACGTGCGAGGCCGACTAGTTTGATGTCATGAAATGGGCGGCACCCACAAGGATGAGTCTTCTTATTTTTGGGTAGAAAAATGAGCTGCAAAAAAATATATATATTTTTTTTCAATCGTTCTTTAGTGTGCCAAAGGTAATATATTAAATATATCAGTGGCAGACTTAGCAGTTTGGGGGCCCCAGGCGAACAATAACATGAATCCATCTGCAGAGGTTGTAATAATCAAAAAAAAAATAAATAAATAAGCTTTACCTATCGGGTAAAACGTCAAATGACTTCCTTACTGATCCAATTTAGACAACGTCAATGTCAAGAATCCTAATGTTTTGATAAAGATTTAAAAACTGAACTTACATTTCAATGTTAAAAAAAATGTATTTTATGTTTTCTAATTCAGAAAACATTACGTTTAATAAAAGGCACTAATTTGTTTATCCCTCACTTCCTAATAGGAACAAATGACAATTGGCTGTCTTTTCTTTAATTTGACAGGTTTTATTAAGGAGGACAAAAAGAAACAGAGTTCCCAGTTTGTTTTTTTGTAATAATTATTATTCTGTTCTTTTTCTTTCTATTTTATCTGTCTTCCAGGACTTTTGGAAGAATGGCAACAAATATCTTGCTTTTTCTTTGCCTTTTTCCTCTTTTCACAGACTCTCGGACCACTGCCCTTCATTTGACCAACTTTAAAAACTGCTTTGAATCATTACTTAATATCTGCCACTGTTGCTAGAAAGAGCCTAAAAGTCATTTAAAGACGACCTGACCCAGCAAAAAAATAATATTAATAATAATAATTTGAACTAATTAATCATCCATTATTTGTTACTTCCTGATTTGATTGAAAGTTTAACTTAACACATTTTTATTGATATTATATCCACCATATTTGCAGTCAGTCAGAGAAAAAACATGAAATAATGGACTGAAGTTTATTAACGCGCACTGATGTTTTGCTCAAATACTAAAAAAATTGTTCTTGTATTTTTACTTTTCAGGAATTTAAGTGAAGTAAACTAAAGCAGAAGTCCTTTGAAACCAAATAAAGGGATGTTGGATTTTTGAAAACCTGTTCTTGGTAATATAAAATTCCCAAGCATTACACAAAACATTAGGAACTACATTAAGTATCACTTGAGATGAGTCCAAGGGGTATTTGTTGTTTTTCTAGTTGTGTATTAAAAGGAAATTTTACATAACACCAACTGTAAAAATGTTCCTCAAGAACATATATATGCATTCATAAAACAGATGATCTGTTGTTTATATAATAATATAACAAAAAGTACAGTTGTTTTTCTGCCTCATTCTGTCTTTTCAGTGCAGCTTCACACTAGATCTGAAGTGAAAACATGACCCATCATTTAGGGAGGACTTGGAATAAAATGTCTAGAAAATAAAAAAAATTAATAATAAGCTTTCCATTATTAGCATACGCTGAGCAAACTAAAGGAACAATCACTCAGGATTGTGTAAACACTTGTGTGGCAGAGCTCACAGCCTGCGCTCAAATTAAACACGAAAATGCAAAATAGCGATTATGAGGATAAAAAGGATTAAAATGATTAGAATCAAACTTATAATTGCATTTATGGGACAAATATATATATATATGTGGTAATTGGAGCACTCGGGGCAGTAGGGCAGAAGGGCAGTAACCCCCCAGCTGGAGGAGTGGCTACAACAGATACCTGGAAAGATCTCAGACCTCTCAGTCCAGAAAAGTGCAGTGCTAGGAACAGCTAAGATACTGCGCAGGACCCTCAAGTTCCCAGGCCTCTGGTAGAGGACCCGAGCTTGGGTGAAAAACTACCCAGGGAAGGGTGAAAGGTGCAAGTTTTTTTATTTTTATTACATCTCATGACTGCAGGTGAGGAAGATGACAGGTGAAGCACTGTCTGTCACCAGCCTCTTCTCAGACCGCACATTCCTGCTTGAACTTGTTTCAACCAGGAAATAAAAACTCCTGAACCGATCCCAAAGCGGCCCAAATTATGTTCATCCACCTCAAGCAATGTTTGCCCGCAAAGTCAGGACAAAAACCGCTCTATTGAGCTGGAAACCGGCCAGTCTGGCAATGCTGTCTCTTTGTGAGTCTGGACTTGCTATTGACTGGAATATACCAGTGCAGACGGACGGGGGAAGACCAAACACCTTTACATGATTAATCTTATGCCAGTTCAGAGATTCTGGATGTTTTTTAATGACAGAGTAAAATAATGATGAAAGTAAAATTTATTTTAGACATTTTCATGAAGTATTCAGCTTGGGGCCCCTGGAAAGTTTGGGGTCCCAGGCGATCGCTCACCTTTGCCTAATGGTAGGTCCGCTTCTGATATCTATGGATATAGTTTACTCTAAAAGGCTTTAATGAAGGCAAAGGCTGGAGTCTGTCAGGAGACATTTTGGAAAGTCATTCGATGCTTCAGGAGTAGACAGCTACCAGTACTGTCTCAGTGTGGGTCGTTTGCTGTTGACCTCAATTAATGTTATTGTTAAAAAGTTGAGGGAATACTTTCAGGATCCTTTGAATCCTACCCATAGGCCTCCCACTGAGGAAGTAATGACTAGAGATCTAGGAGTGAGTAAGTTCATCACCCATTCACCAAGTTAGTAAAAGAGTTACAAGCCCCGTTTACATGGGCAAAAGTAATCGGAAAGAATGCCTGAGCGGAAAGAAAATGCGCCATGTAAACACGCCGTTTGGAATACTCTGCCCCGATAAGACTCGTTCGGATCAAACTTTCTTTCCGATCGTCAAAGGTGGGTTATACCGATCGTTTATCCGATCGTGGTACATGTAAACAGTTCATTCCGATCGTGTGTCACTTCTGCTCTGGTTTACGTCATTCATAGATGGTGTTTCGCTGAGAGAAAGCTTTGGAGCGCATACGGGACCAATCAGCTGCTCTGCGGAGGCCCCATGCAAAGCGCCACTCCGCTCTCGCCCCACTGGTTCTTCGCCTCTCTTACACCCCTCACGAGGGGGCTGCCGGGGAGGAGCACTTCACGCCCACTGAGGTCTGGACCCGAGCTCTGCGTTTGGGCTCTGGTGCCAGTAGACCGAGTGAACCTCTCTGAGCAGAGCAGCCGGATTTATTAATACGTGTTTGAGTGGAGGGTGCTTTGTTACGTGTGCGTTTTGTTGTTTTGTTATGTGTGAGTATTCGGACTGCGAGCCGACCCGCCGCTCTGGGTTAGCGGCTGCAGGACTCACGAGAACCGAGCAGAGGTCGGCCAGTCAGCTCGCAGAGTAGCTTTGGAGCGGCGTGTGATATTCAAAGCAGAAATGCCGGTCAGTCCTTAGAAACTGTTCAAACAATCATGTGGATTTGTGTTTCCAGTTGTGTCTCGAAAAAATAAAGGCTGATGTTATTCCCACACATTTACGTGCAGCCAAGCTGCAGATTGCAGCTTTTCCCGCATGGTCCTGGATTTTGTGTCCATCAAGGCTGATGTTGTTAGCCCGTGTTTATAGCCTCTCCTAACCCTGGCTTACAGCTCAGTTTTTCCACAAAAAAGCACTGACCACATGGATTAAATATAAAACGATGAGTGAACAGGCGCTTCATAATATTCATAACATTAATAAAAGCTCATTTGGAAGATCATCTCGTATATTGCCGAGCTGCTGCATAAATGTATGTGACAGCAAAGGTTTGTTTACAACGGGACACATTTCCCTTCTGGGATTTTCAGCACTACTGCGCATGCCCAAATGATTTATTTCGACTGAAAGTGTGACCCATGGGAACGTTTGTTCTAATCGGAAAAAGGTTTTCTGGGCCCATGTGCACGGGTGAATTTTAACCCGACCATTGATCCGATCAAGATATTTTGCCCATGTAACCACGGCTACTGAGAGTAAGGCACCAGGGGCAAATGATATCCATTCTCAGTATGTTATGGAGGAGTCCTGGATGACTAGCCTGTGCATAATTAAATGGCAATAGGAAACAGTGTGTTGTGTAATGGCAAAGTAGAGTGGTGGTCCTTTTTTTCAAGAATGGGGAGGTGATGCAGGGGTGGGTGTTCTCCTGAAGAGCACCATTTATCTGATAACTAATCCTCTGATTTATGAGAAACAGAGCAGTTTCAGTCCCGGTTGTGAAACAACAGAATATAGATAAAGATAATCTTTACCCTCAAATGTTAAGGGAAACTGGAGGCTAAAGGAAATCGCCCCTCCACTGCCTCGTACCGGTCAATCCATGAAAATATTGTCTGACATTAAACTGGTCTGTGGCCTGAAAAAGGTTGGGGACCACTGATGTATGGAATCAGAGCCCCAGTTTGAAATGGCTGAGGTGAATAACAAAAGTGATAACAGAAAAGAGTAGCCACATTTAGCCTTCTGATTAATGGAAAACAGCCAACATGTTTCACCAACTGTTGGGATACCATCCTTTTTAAATGTGGGCCTTCAAAGAAGCAGCCATGGTTTCGGCTTCCACTCCCCACCAGCGTCAGCAGTTCACAGTGTCATCTTTCAATGCTGTAGCATCAAATTGTAAGAATTTTAAAAAAAAAAGAATTTGAAAAACATTTGCTTCTTAATACAGCACTGCAAAATACATGGACCTGTTACCACAGCTGCACTCTCAGGAGAGTGAGTGTTAGCACGTGCCTGTGTGGGTGTGAATGGGGCAGTGACATACATGATACAGAGAGAAGAGAACTGTAAACACAGGCCTGTGTGGAGAAATGACTCACATCTCTGTTATATTAGTCCTATATTGAAAATGATTATTTTTTATTTGATGTTCTTTCATAAAGTCATTTTGCTTTATGGTGTTTATTGTTTTGATAATAATATTTCCTTGTGAAACGCCTGTGTGTTAAATTATAAAAGAAGAAATATAAATATCTATCAATTAGCAAAAAAAGTTCAAAGAATACGTTTCTGGCTGTTTCTTTTTTTTGTTGTATTTTTTATTTATTTCTTGTTTGCTGTTTCAGCTCAGTGGGTTACTACACTACTTCAAATGCTGTAATTTCTGCACAGTAGGGCACACCTGACTGTGAGGCGCACCATCAATTGATGGTCTCTATTCGAACGTATGTCATATATATATAAAGCACTGTCATAAGAACAGGAAGACAGCTGGATCAAAATGCAGTAGGTTTATTAGCTTAGCTAAAAGACAACAAAGCTCAATTAGGGTGAAGCAGGCATGAGAGCTTCAGATAAGAGACAGAGGTAATCCGGATCCAAGGAAGAGTAGGGGCAGGTGGCAGACAAACAGAATCAAGGTCAGAAGACAGAAGATCGGGTCTGGATATAACGCTCGGTACTGAAGGCAGAGTGGCACAAACAATACTTGGCACTGAGTGTGGCTCAGTTCAGTGTTTAAGTAGACTGTGATTGATTTGGCAAATGAGAGTCAGGTGTGGAGCATTCAGAAACTGCACGCTGGGGTTGCTGGGAGATGAAGTGCAGTTAGAACTCTGAAGATGGCTCCCGCTGGTGACTAGAGGAGGAGACAGAGCTCTGACATCTGACAGGCACACCAAACTATAAGACGCACTAAATTAGGCAAAATAGTCAGAGATAGGTCCGTTAGTCACAGCAATTGTAGAGCTTGTAACTCCCAACCTTGTTTGCAAACAAAAATCAGATTGATAGTGCTGGACCAAACATTACTTTGACTATGCTAACTCCAAAAGTTGTTAGTAACATGTAAAAAAACAGCTTGACACTGCTACCTGTTAGCCCCATTAGCATATTTACTGTTTCCAACTCTCAAAAAAACAGACTGATATCGTTAGAACATACATTACTCTCACTACGTTAACTACCAACGTTGTTAGTAACATGTAAACACTAACGGTTGACACCTCTACAGGTTTATCGCATTAGTGTATTTACAAAACACTGGTCGCTGTTTGCAACTCATCACCACGCCATCAGTCAACGCAACCAGAATTACTGCATATGTAAGGATTATAAGGTACATTTTTTTGAAATGGTTTGAAAAAAGCTTTTCCATGCGCAAAAATAGTATATTACATCTGGTGCTTACAATACTGCAAAATAGAATTTGATATTAAAAGATGAGGAGGCTGAGAACTCCCATGAATGTCTTTCTTTATGCTTTCTTGAAATCTTTATGGATTAATTTGGTCTATGGAGTAAAAAAAAAAAAAAAAAAAAACAAGGGAAAAAATGATTTAACTGCAGTTTTTTGTCTTTTCTGTCCATTTCATTACTAGTCATTACTTGTTTCTTTGCACTGTGGTGAGCCTCCAATCTCCCACACCTTAGCTTAAGGAAATCTGTTTCCATTCAGCCACTAGGTCCCCAAAGAAGAATTGTTGTCTCAATAATGATGAACGATTATTGCCCTCAGATTGCTTTATGATGTATGGTCTCGTTAAAAGTAAAGAGACGATCCTTTCACTAAAGTGACCTTTCTGTACATCATTTTGATTGCAAAACTAATAATGGTCACATGACAGACTAGAATTGGAGGCTTCCCTTCTGCCTCGGCAGCACAGCGGAACTCAGTTC
Source organism: Oryzias curvinotus (assembly GCA_023969325.1). NCBI lineage: Eukaryota > Metazoa > Chordata > Actinopteri > Beloniformes > Adrianichthyidae > Oryzias > Oryzias curvinotus. Next base: position 7,275,011 of record CM043714.1, read on the forward strand.
GATACATCATAATATGAACAAAGTGGTGAAAATAATAGAGTAGAGCTGCAACCCTTGTATATTATTGTCATTAGTAAACTTAGGCCAATGCTTCACCGGAGCACCATTTTAAAAGACATGAGAAGGATACGAGTAGTTCATCTCCATCAGATTTTAAAGATGTACACAAAGGTTGTTGTTGTTTTGTCTCTATTGTTTCTAAATGTTGTCGTTTTTATTCTTCAAGGACTTATTACGGTGGCCCAGAAGTGCAAATCACTCAATGCAAAAACATTTTAAAGATCAAGACGATAAAAAAAGCAAAAAAAGAAAAGTATATAACAGTCCATTTTAGAAAATCACAACACAATTATAATAATAAAAAATAACATGAAATAAGAATCAAACGTTTGGGAAAACAAGTAATTTTCAGAAATCAAAATGCTTCATGATTACTAATGATTACTTTTATGAATAATACGGGGCATGTCCAGTATGGCTTCATGCCAAATAACTATGTTTAAATGAGAACAAACATCATCGTCCAATCATTATTGTCTCGTAGTACCTACCTGTTCCTGTTTCTTTTGTTTAGTTTTTTTATATTTAACTTACTTTCAGAATTTTTGTTTTTTGTTTCTGTTTATGGAGACTGGGAAAGGTGGGACATTGCAGACTGGATGATGATGTTTGTCCTTCATTTCAACTCAAACTTATTTGGCACGAAGCAATAGTGGACATTCTCTGTACTAATCATAACACTTTTATTATTATTCAGACACTGAAGATATATTTGACAAGACTTAACGTAAAAAGTCAGACAATTAGCAATGTTAATACTTTACCTTTTCCGGTTCCTCTTTTTGTTCTTTCATTTTGATTTTTGGGGAATTCATTTTGCTTCCTAAAATGTTTCACTTTTATTTCGTTTCATTTTTTTGAATCTGTGTTCTGGTTTCTGGAACTTTGTTTTGATTTCTAAAATGTAATATTTTTTAATTAATTGTTTTGCCTTTTTAATTGTTGTTGTGATCTTTAATATTTTTTTGCACTTTGGTTTAGTTTAAAAGCAAAGGTAACTTACAGTGGCACAGGCCCATTTACCCTTTGTCTTCATCTTAATTTGCCTAATTCTTATTAAAACAGTGGATTTAACATACTTTTTAGCAGTGTAATTTATGCATTTTGCTCCGTGCATAAGGCCATTGGTAAGAAAGAGCGCCAAAGGCTAAAATTGAGTAGAATAGATCCAAGAAGGAGGTGAATGTAAATTAGTGGTGTAGGTGTTGAAAAGACAGGAGAGGACAAGACACGGAAGTCAAAAACCTTCTTCATGCAAATACCACCAGAAGGAAAAAAAAACAATCTTCATGAATTAATCCCTCCACTTCTCTTTTGCTAAAGGCACTCTTCATCCCCTGCTCGAGTCTTGCTTCTTCTTGTGTGAGGGAAATTAATTAGCTGTTTGTCATCCAGAGCTGAACGGGGGGATTGGGAGGAAATTTAAGACTCAAAAGCTGACAGGTAGCAAAATAGACTGGAAAGAAGTGAAGGTTGGTTGGATGGATGACTGACAGGCTAAGATGTAATTCACAACCTCCAAGAGGGAACTTTAGTCCAACCTCCAAGCATGTCGTAAAAGAGACAGCAGCTCGTTGGCTTGTGAAGATTGAAGACAAAAGATAGAAAAATCTACTTTTGGTGCGATTAAAGGCAGACAGGTGGTACTCTCATTCACTGAGCCTTAGGAAACACAGTCTAATGTTAGCCATGGCTGTTTTCATGGCCTCAGGCTACAGGAGGGACGGAGATAGCAGACAGCAGGTACTCACTGCCATGGGGTAGATTTAGCAACGGCCTGAAGCTTCTCATCTTGCCCTCCACACAAACACACTCCCCCACTCAGTTTTTTGATCTAGGCAGGTAACTTTCTCCAGCTGGATCACAAGGTAGTTTTTGGGGGTAGATTAAGTTGAAAGTTTGGTCATGGGCCTGACAGGAACTTGGCAGCTCACCAGAGCAGCTGGCTTAACAAATGCTTTTCCCTTTTTTTTCAGGAGTCATTCAGCTGCACAGAAGTTAACAAAAAACGTCCCCAACACATTTATCTTCTTTGAGAAATGAGACGTACTCTTAGTGTGTCATCATGTGCACACAAGTAAGTAAAGTGAAAACATAAAAAGTAGTGGTGTGGCATTCCGTTTTGAGGCCTTGAAGCGTGTGCAGAGTCAAAGTCTATTGATACACGTTTAGCACTTTTTTTTTTCTGACAGTTTTATTCACAGGTTTTGTACAGAAATGCCTCATACTTCAGTCATACCGACTGATATCCTACTAGATAAAATGAATCCTCACAAAGCTTTGTGCAGGAGGGATCCATGTGGATTAAATGCTTCAATGCTTCATGAAGCTTCATCTGCCCATCGCTAATTAAAAAGAACCATATGTGCAAATTGCACAGCAATCCAATCTTTAGTGTGAGTTTTTCCAAATGTATGTTGTGCCCAGATTTTAGACTGTCAGAATCTATCAGGACTGTCAGAATCCAGGCTTCGAGGGCCGGTGTCCAACATGTTTTCCAACCAACCAGTCATTGAAGCTCCTCATTGGCTAAACACATCTGATCCAATAATCAGCAGCAGATAATGCAGAATTTCTGGAAAACCAGCATAAGGCCGGCCCTCTAAGCCTGAAGTTTTACACCTCTGGTTTAGAGTATCCAAAGTCACTCTAGAGAAGCTAGAAGATTTAGAAAGTTGTGGTTTTAGATGAAGCCATAAACCACTAAATGTCTGATCCCATTCCATGAGAGCCCCACTCGTTATTTCATTAGATCTGCATCATCTGTTGCTAATTATCTGGAGGAAAGGTGTCCCACCAAAGAGAAGAGCAAGAACAGAGTTTAGAGACCCCTAAACTGCATAGAGACCCTTCCTAAATTATTAAAACATTATGGAAAAGTGTCTTTATTTCCACAATAATAAAACAATTTTTTCAAAAATGATAGATGTAGGGTCCAGTGTTTAACTGATTTCGAGTATTTGTTATTTTTTACAAAAATTGGGGTTCCAGCTCATAAACCCACAAAACGGAATTTCAGAAAATCTGAATATAGTAGAGAAATCACCATTTACTTAGGGATAAAATCCTCGGTAAAACAGGATCTACCTCTGCGATCCTGTCATAAAATAAAAAAAACATCAACCTCTGAATCAAACTAGGGGGATCCTTTTAATGTTAAATAAGAAAAATATTACAAAAAATTTAGGAGGCCCGATGTGTCTGTCTGCTGTCCAGCCAGCCGCCCATCGTAGCAATCACTGTAGTCAATTGAAACATCAGTGATGCAGTGGCAAAATATATATTTATTTATATGATTGCTTTAAACTACTTGTCTTATTTACAGTAAATATGTAACCGGAGGCATTTCAGTTTTATTTCCAATTGAGAATTTTTTTTTTACCCAGGTCAAGTCACAGGCTCCATACTAATGTACTTTAAGTACATTTGAAAATAAAGGTTCAATATACCAATCTCAGAAGAGTGAAAAATGTTTTGGCAAAGATCAAAGTTCATGTCATGTCCCATCTGCTCCGATGGCGGGAAAAGCAGGTTTTAAATCAGGGAGTGGAAGCATGTTCGGATCCCTTCAGTCACACTGTTAACATGAACAGGTGGAATAATATTACAGATTAGGACAGCCTGTCATGGCAGAAATCAAAAAGTCAATGCCTTTCTGACTTGTTGTCAATGTGTCATCCCATTAAACCTGTTAAAATGTACATTTATGACCTATGGAATTAACATGCTTCACTGCAGTGGACTGCAGTAAGATGTGGTGAGTGACCATGCACCCACTCATAAGTAGGACCCTCCAGGATTTCAGGATTTTACTTTTGCAGTATTTTATGATTGTTGCGGCCTTAAAGGCCCTTTTTTGCGGCAGCTTTTGTAAAAATTTGGAACCAAAGTTGCTATGCTTTATTTAATGTTGTTTCAAAAAAAATATTGATTATAAAATTAACTTCACATTCTCATATTCCAACTATTTATTATGGGATGTACACCAGGAAAATACAGCACATTCATCTTTAATATTGGAATTTAATTTAACATAACTGAAACTCAAAATGAACTTTTACTCCTCCTTCCTCACAAATACCCAAATATCTGTCTATTGATTTAAACTTACTTTAGAGACAAATGATATACTGCAGGAAAAAATGGTAACCTTAAATAAAAAATAAAAAAGCATAAGAAGATCAAGCTTAAGATCTCCATGTCCTAAACATAATCTTCTTGAACTCTCATATGTCTAGGTTTGAGCCGGCAGATATTCTCATTTTTATAACAATAAAAAGAAAGCAATAATATATTAGCATTTCATGCAATCATTTACCGTTACTCTAACATAGTCTTTACATTAGTTGTTAGTAGGGGTGCTATATAAACTCATCATCCTCTCCTCCATCTCACTCATGGTGCAGATACTTAAGCATAGTAGGACAAAATAACTCAGCAAAACACAGCTAAACAACTAAACACATACTTAAACCCAAATCCGTCCAGACAGGCAAAGGGAATGGTATCCCACAATCCCTTGCGGTGCCGCTCTAACAGCAGCACCAAAGTTACACCTACTTAATTAAATTAATTTGAATGAAAGTAAAATAACTGATAACTATGTGTTATTTTTAAGCTGACTTAACTAAAAAAAATGATTTATCTTAACTAACGCAAATAATTCAGTTAGATCAAAGTTAAATAGTTTATCTTTCCAACATCCATACATGGTCTTATCAAAGTATCATCTTCAAATGGACACACCATGCTTCACCTCTATGAAAACAAACTAACCTTCAACTAAACCTGCTCCAGACCAGGTTATGTTCAGAGCATGAGTTGCTATGGCAACTTGACATACCCTGAAACATACCTCCATTTCTTTACCAAAAGCTGAGGTTATCCACTTCCTTAGCCTCAAATTTACCGTGGTAACTAACATAACCTGCTTTCTGGAATACCCCCCAGCAAAGGAGGACAGAAAAGACTAGACTTAACAGACAAACGAGACACAGGTGGGAACAATCAGGACAGATGGGGACCAAAAGACAAAAACTCGAAACAACAAAACAGGAAACCTTTCAAAATAAAACAGAAAATTGAACTCAAAATATGACAGAAACAAAAGAAAACCAGAACACAAAAGCAAATAAACTAAAACCGGGACAATTTGAACTTAGCTTTATCTTTTCAAGCTTGGATTTTAGTGATCCCGTTACAGTTACTTGCCTTGCCTGTCCATGTCTTTCTGTCATTCTCCGCTGGTGTTTCTGAGCTGTGACTTTTGTGGGCAAATGAAAAATCTCTCTTGCCAATAAAGCAGAGAAACGGTCGGAAGGACTGAAAACAGCCGCAAAGCAACAGTGTCAGCCATGACGTTTTCACGGGGATTGGTCAAAGTTGGGTTAAAGTAATTTAAAGTTGCAGGGTGTGCAACAATTCCATGGATTTGCTTGAATTTGTGTTAATAGTTCGCAGCATCACTAATTCCTGGTGGTACTGATAAGTGGCCCACCTGTGCGTACCTGAAGATGTAATGATGCTATTTGAGATCATGCAGTTTTAGAACAGTTACACTAACGTCCCAGACTGTATGCAGCTTCAAATGCCCACACAGACAATTTCAAAGACCACAATCCACAGAGAAATTCCATGTTTGCACTTAGGGCTTCCGGGACATTCCAAGTGAGCTTCTAAAAAAGACATTTTAGGAAAACACAAACAACAACAAAAACAATAGTTCTGCCCTCATTCTACTTACTTTGGAAGTAACTTCATAACTTCTTCTTTTATCAGAGGTGGTTGAAGTGCAGAAACAGTCTGCTAAAGGTATTTTAGGCATGCACACATTAAAAAGCTCAGTTAAAAAAGCATCTGTTCCAACATTCATGATGCCAAAATTAAAAATAGTAAAAAAAAAATGAAAACAGAAGAAACAATTCAGGGCAAAACAAGCAAACAAATGCAGTAAAAACACACACACAGCAAATAGGCCTAAGGAGTGTTCAAGTGTGATTGCAGGATTCAATTTTAAATATGACTAGAAAAGCAAAATCTAGATGTTTGAAATATTTAAAACTTGAGCTCTGTGTGCAGTAAAGCAATCAGATTCTGCTGTGACCTTTGAGCAGCAAATCGTTTGATCCCTAGCTGAGCAGGACGATGACTCTGATGTGCGTTGCAAAAAGTCTGCCCACTAAAAGACACTTACTATACAATCTGGATGACTAAATTGCTTTATTGTTTGTTTGTTTGTTTAGCAGAAAACACAGAGAAGCTCCACCATCTATTTCTACCCAATTTCAAGCCCATAAGAAAACAAAAATAAATATTGTTTGCACTGTACAAGAAAAAGTGTTTCTGACCTCCAAGTTTAGCCGACAGAGCGGTAAGAAATAAACCAAGGAGTCACAGCCGATAGTAAGCCAGGTAACTTGCAGGTTCTCAGGGCTAATCCAGTTCAGATTAACCCGATTTATCACAAATGTGTGTCCGTTTTTCATGGTTTACACCTTTAAAGCACAAAAAATGACACCAACCTGAGTTCTCCTTCCGTCTGTGTTATGTTAATGATCAAAAGTCTGTCCTCAACATCAGCAAATATGATCTGTCTAAATATTACGATTATCAGAATGTTATCCAGGTTAGTATTGTTTTACTTCTATCAAACATGTCTTAAAGATCCACCCATTTTACATATTAAACACTAAAAACATTTAGTTTAGTTGTAATAAGCCATCCAGAATGAATGGAGTGCATAAAATGCTGAAATTCGCACCTGCATAAAGCAGAGGGGCTGCTGGGGGACTGGAGTGAGGAGCTCTGTGAAAGAGGATCTGCAAATCTGTTGGGGGCGTTTAAGAGTGCTGCTACAGACATCAATGTGGAAGCAAACAAACATGAATACAAACAAGCAGACGTCGTTTTGTCAGATAGTTCAAGCTAACATTGTAAATTATTTAAAAAAAGACTGTAGTTTTGCAGTTTATCATCAATACTTTGGATGTTGCTTTTAATGAAGGTCTATAATTAGATTATTATATAGTTTCTGAGATACTAATGTGGTTATACCTTTAAATGACTGCTAACTGTTAGGTCTTTAGTCGTTCATATCAATGAGGGTATCCTCTATTAAAAAAAAATAGAAAAAGCTGATAGAAATATAGGGATTTGTCTGCATTCATGCGACACATTTGTCTTTTTTATTCAAACAACTTACCATATTTTCTGCACTATAAGGCACACTTTTAAACTTACATTATTTATAATTAAAAAAAAACACATTGCGCCTTATAATCCGGAGTACTTTATATATTGATTAGTGATGGGCGATACCACACTTTTAAGATGCGATACAATACCGATTATGTTTTGCATTAAATATTTTAACGTGATGATCAATACCAATTTTCTTTTTTATTGGAGATTTTTTTTCTTTAAGCTAAAATATTAGCTAAACTAAAAAAGAGATACCACCAAAGACAGGCCAGATAATAACTGTTAGAGAAAGCTTGTAAGTGTGACGTACAAGTTACTACGGCAGGTCACAAGCTCTATTCTGATGCATTCACTTGCAGACAAATAGATCCCTTCATGTTTTCATGTTTACGTTTTCCTCGTCTGAGCTGGCAGTTTTTTTTTTTTTTTTTTTTAGAGACATTTATTTCGGTTATGTTGAACACACAAATTTAAAACATCAACTGACAACATCACTGAGCAATGTCAACATAAACGTTGAACACAATTAACCGCAAAAGGTGTTGGGTGAAGCCAGGGCTCATTTCCCCAACCCTGATTACAAACATCACATCTACCTACAAATTGATAGAACCTTATATAGGAAAAAAAGAAGAGGAAAAAAACAAACACAAACACTTCTCAAAATTACTTCACAACCACAAGAGTCTTTCAGTCCAGAAGGTATTTTTGATATATTTTAAATTTATACATTTTCCTTAACTAATATATGGAGTTTGCATTCTTCAGATCGGCGGATAATAAATTCCACGTGTAGACCCTTTGAACAATTTACTATTCCTTAGTGCATTAGTTCTGACCCCTTTGTTTTAAACATATCTTTACCCCGAATATCATAATTATTAACTTTAATTTCAAACAAACTCAGTATTTTGGCAGGAACACATTGTTTTTTAACTTTAAACATAAACATTCCAGTATTAATATCAACTAAATTAAAAAATGTAAATGCCCTTAATTTTGGAAATATTTGATTTGTAGATTGATTGTATGAATTGTATTTACAACTCTAATTGCTTTTTTTTTGCAGAATAAAAATAGAATTTGTATTTGACTTGTAACCACCCAGATTTCTAAACAATAAGTCAAATAAGGCATTATGAGGTAAAGATATAGAATACACAACGTAGCTGTGTTTAAAAAAATCTTTGACTTTATGTAAAATGGCTAATGATTTGGACAATTTAGAGAGAACATGTGTGGTTTCCATGATAATGTATGATTCAAAATTACTCCAAGAAATGTTATTTCATTTACTCTTTCAAGAACAATATCCTCAATTTTTAACTCAGAAATGTTTTCCAGTTTTCTATAGCCAAATATGATGTACTTGGTTTTATTTTTATTTAAAGACAGTTTGTTTGAATCAAACCGTTGTTTGATCATGAATAATTCTTTTCTTATGGCTGCAAGAAGCTTTTCCAGATTATCTCCTGATAAATACAACGTAGTGTCGTCAGCATATAAAACACAATTTAACAAATCAGAAACTTTACAAAGGTCATTTATGTATAAAATAAATAATATAGGACCCATTAGGGACCCCTGAGGTACTCCACATGTTACAGGACACATATCAGATTTGACTCTAAACTGTACGGCTGGATAGCTTCAACATTGCTCGCAATTTTTGTTGCGCCGCTAATGTTAGGTTGGGGCTGTGAGGGGCTGGAAGCTAGTGGGAGAGAGTGTAGACAGATGAATGTCGGGAAGTAGGGGTGGGCTCACACCACACCAACAGAGCCACCCATAACTCAGGAGTGAATTTCTAACGAAACCATATCCTAGAAAAAGACACGTTTTTTGATTTTGCCTAAAAACAGCATCATCATAATTAGAAGACCACTGGGAACAGTTTCATAATAGATACAATAATGATAGGAGCAGGAATTTAAACAACAAAAACTTAAAACTAGAATCCTGTGTAATAATATTTTGTGCTAGAGCTTATTTGTGTGTTGGTGAATGTGTAGTTGATCTATAAGTTGTGTGTTTTTTTGTCAGACTGAACATTTATGCTACTTGTGTTCAGGTCTTAAGTTGATTTTAGTAAACTGGATGAATAGATTGTATTTGGCTTTCATACTGTATATTTGTGCATTTGTGCGTTTAACTAAAGTTTACTTTGTCCATAGGCGGCAGAACCTTAAACTTTTTCTTCCAGAGCTTCAGCTGCTTTTAAACATGCCTGCAGAACTTGGTGTTCCGGCCCATTTTTTTCCCCCCCAGTCTTTGTTGCTCCCCAAGTGGATGCACTCTTTTCACTGGTGTCCACTCTGTATGTGTGTGTTGTCCTGCATGCATTGTCTCTGTTGTGTATATCTAATCCCCAGGTCCCGGGGGCTCCAGGGGAACAGCTGAAGCAGGGGCAGCAGTGGCTTGTCAGCCTGAGGCTCCCGCTGCTCCTCTCCCTTTCACTGCTCCCCATATGGTCCTGCAGCGCAGGGTCCCCGAGGGCCTGTTAGCGCCGCACCACCCAGGCCTGCGCCCTGCCACCAGGCCCCTCTCGCCTCCTGTCTCACCCCAGCCATCACCCCTTCGTTTCCTCTACTCTGTCTCCCTTTGAGGTTCCCCTCCTTCCTCTTTGTTTGATTGTCTGGATCATGTCTCAGTGTGAACCCATATCTTTCCTGCTTGCTTCATTGTCTCACTTTTGCTATCCTTGCCATTTGGATTTTTTTTTTCTCTCTGCATTTTAATAGACGTGTCTCTTCTTCTTTGCCTCATCTGTCTCTTATTTCTTCTGGCCATGCCCTCTTCTGAGGTTAATGTGAGGATTTATGGCTCCCATTAGGTGCATGAATTATCTACTTTTTCTTTCCTACAGGAAACTTTTGAGAGAAATTGTGAACACAAGCCAACTCTTGGTCCATAAAGTTAATGCACCATGCTCCAGCCAGTGGCCCTACAACAATTTGACCCCCCCCACCACACACACACACACACACTTGACATACATCCTACAAGATGATGCTCATTGTCTCTCCTAAAAGTGATTTAGACTTTGCAGACCTCTCTGCAGGAAAGCGCTGCAGTCTACCTTTGCCATGGAGCCCGGGGTATTTCTGAATCAGCTGTCACTACCTCTAGGGGATTACCAGGGATTCATGGATCAGCACTGGGAGTGCTGATCCACACAAGTTATTACGCAGATCATAAAACACCATCTCTGGGATTTCACTGTTTGGTTGTACATGTTCAGGCTGCTACTTATGGGAAATGTTTTTGCGATTCTTTGCACAAGAGGCAGCGTACGATCTTCTTTGTTGTTGTCTTTTCCATTTTTCAAAGGCACTGATCTGATTTGACTGCGTCTTACTCCGACACATGACTAATCCTCCTGAAGGCAGACGGGAGGTTGGTGTAGATGTGGAGTCCTTCCACATGTGCGCAGTTGGAGTTGTTTATCACCTTATGGTCCAGACACCGGCCTGATTTAGCCATCCAGTTTTGTCAGACAAACTCTGTTTTTGTTTACTGTTGTCTGAATTCTCCGCTTTTCTCATCAATTATTAATCTTTAAAGAAAAAAAAAAAAAACACAGGCCTCACTGGGCTTAAATTCAGTGTACCCACAAATTGAGTCCTAGCGCCCTCTGTTGATGGTACTCAGACAGTGTTTGACCATATTACCTCTGATCTTGTCTCCTGTTAAACCATTGCTTTTCACATTTTTATTAGGGAAAGGATTCAAATTAAATCAAATCTGACTGCAACGCACAGACTTCACATGTAAGTTATGTCAGAGCTCATACGACGATCATCTACATCCGTTCTGTTTCCGCTCTGCCTGCCCAAGTGTTGAAGCATCTCTGGGCAAGACACTTGACCCCACACTGCTCCCGCTGGCCTTGCTGGCGCTGGTGCATGGCAGCTCTGCCTCTATCAGTGTTTGTGTGTGTGAATGGGACTGGGACTCATAAAGATTCTGAAAAGGCGTCTAGAAGTAGTTCTAAGCCATTTACTGATTTTCGGTCTGCAGCTGTTGATTAAAGCCTTTATCAGCTACAGAGGTCATGTCTTTGATATGTTAACACTCAATCACTAATGATGGTTTAATCAAAAGGCTCATCAGTATGATACAAATATTAACGGTTTTTCAGTTTGTTTTAGTGATTGGCAAAGTTTTATAATAAATTATGACATGAAACATCGTAAAAATGATTTTCTACTAGCTTAAATTCAGTTTTTGGAATGAAAAAAATCCTAAAAATAAAAAGCAATGAATAAACAAACAGAACCTAAAGTATAAAAGAAAAATAATAAGAAATGAAATTGTGTCATGTTGTCAGTCTGATGGCAGGCAGACAACAGAACAGAGATTAGGATGAACACACAGATCCTGATCCTCATGAAGAAATGCAGCATCTCAACTCCATTCAATTTCTCAGCTAAGATCATCTCCATCACACAGAAAACAAACAACACCAGACAGAGATTTATTGACTATAATTGTTATATTCCAACAGATTTTTACAGAAAAGTCTAACAAGCTGAAAATATGTTTCCCAAAAATGGTGTCAAATTAAACATTAGTTTTATTCATGTACATATGTGGCCCATTTTCAGTTTGAATGCATGAAGATGTAATAAACCCTTGAATGTGTCAGGGCCCCTTAGCAAAAAGTAGTGTATTAGGGGTGTACACGTATTCTGAGTCTATACTAAATGTGAGGCTGTATACTAGAAGTTGACTTTTTATATTGTTTTGTAAACTTAAATATTCCAATTTGGTATGAAGTATTCAGTTAGTATAACTTCTACAACACATGTTCTTAGTCTATGGTATACTTGCTATACCTATACTCAAATTATAAAATAAATGCACAACTTCTTGGTAAGGGGATCTTCAGTTAGTTTGCTGGGATGTCAAACGCCTGATGATCTAAATCCTAGATTTGTTTGTGTCAATATTGTTGTGTTTCCTTTGCTGCATTCATGCTGTCATCAGCGACACCGTCTTTACTGGTGCATGGAAAGTGGCTTAGTGTGTGTTCTTTTTAATACACAACCCCTTTTATATGTAATTTCATAAACCCCAGTTTTGCTCTTCTAACAAGATTTCCATCATAACTGAACACAGACACGGATGTGCTCAGATGTCTGCTCTTTTTAAACAACTGAAAGTCCTATTGGTATTGATACACTGCTCCTGTGCTGCTGGGAAAGTTTACTGGGTTTTTGTTATATAATTATGCTTTCAGGGTTCACAAAGCTGGAATAGTTGCAGATAGATTGTAGATCTACGATTGTTGTTTCCTAAAAAGTAATCAATCAGAATTCAAATGAGTTCAGTTTTAAAAAAGGAGACGTGAAAAAGAAGATGTAAAAAATGTAACTAACTTTTATAGAGCAACAGATTGCAAAAAAAAAAAAAGAAAAAAAAAACAGAAAAAATTCATGATATGACCTTTTTGGTGAAATACGTGAATTAAAAAAGAAAATGAAGGATTTTTCCAACCTATTTTAGTTTTAAAAACTACAAGGCTGTAAAGAGTTGTGACTATTAGTTCAATTTCCTTTCAATGTTGATGTGCTGGCTCAAATCTCAGCTTTGTGTTGAGTCAGCATTTTTTGCATATTAAAATATTTCCTATTTGGTGAGTCTAAAAGTGAGCGCATATATGAGCATAGATATACCTGGGTGTGTGTCCTTCTGCTTCATGACAGCTGGGTCTGGTCTAGCAAAGGTCTCTGAGTAGAAGCTATAGAAAGTAAATCAGCAAGTTGAAAAAAAAAAAAAAGTAAAGAAAAAAAACAGGCTCTGAGTTGCGGAAGCAGATCGACTGGGAAATACTCTCCTCTGTTTCTCACTTTGAAACTCAATCTCTCTGGGCGCCCGTGTTGTGTCTCTGAATGCAATTTCCTCTGCTGCATTCATGCTGTCATCAGCCACCTCTCTTAAGTTTTTACGTCTCACCGCGACGCTGGCTTCATGCACTACAGCCCTCCTTCCACGCTGTCCCCTCCTCCTCCATGTGGAGGGCTCCAGAAGAGCCTGCAGCTGCCTGAGGTCCCCCCCCCCCGTTCTGAGGGCTCAGTGGTGGCGGGGGGGTGGTGGGGGGGGGGGGCTCTGGATCCAGCTTAAAGAAAAGCAGGCAGATCAAGGACAAGAAATACAGGCAGAGAAAAAAGCAAGGTATGATCCTCTCTGTGAACATTCCCCACCAACCACCCACATCTCCCACTTCCTATCTGTCTTTTTTGTATCCCTGCGCCTCCCGCTCCCCTCTTTTCCGCTTCATCTCACTGCTACTGTTCAAAACAACTGGTTTCAGATGCAGACTGAAGCGGGGCCGACATTTTCATGAAAATAACTTCATCCTGTTACGAACTGAAGCAGGACAAGGTTGGGAGGTCAAGGCGTTGGGGAAATGGTGATGAGAAGATAAACTACTTAACTTACAAGTTTTAAATAAAATAGTTTACATAGTTGTTACAGATATGTAACATGATGTGACATATTGCTCTTTTGTAACCAACTGTTTCATAAAAGTCTTAGTTTTTCTGGAATTTAATACATGAAAGATAATATTTAACACGTTTTCTCTTTCTCACAGGTCATCTAAAAGCATACGTTTACTTCTTTTTGTGTCCTGATGGTGGTGTGAGACGGTGGTGAGCAGACAGTAGTGCCGTGAGTTTACCAGCTTTCCCTCATGAGGAATGAAGCCGACCGCAGTGATCGCTGCTGGGCCGAACCGGCCTAACAGAGCTGCTGAAGTGAAGTGGACTCATTGAAGGACTGGGCGGCAGCAGCTGGCCTGAGCACAAACACCGCTGTTTGCTAAAGTTATGGCCAATACTTCTTCTGCTGTGCTAGAACGGGTTCTTGAACAAGTGTCACGGCACTTTGAGACTCTTTTCGGCTTCCTTTACTTTTCACTCTAATCCCAGCCTGAGTGTGGTTTTGGTTAATTACCTGATTACTTTAATGAAATCAGCACTGACCAATCTGGAATTTTATGTAACCTCATGACGCCCATTGTTGCAAATATGCATCAATGTATTTTGGCTCCAAAACCGCCTTAATGTAGCATCTCCTTGACAGCAAAATCATTATTGAAACTGTGTTTCATAGCTGGAATAATGAACGTCCAATGGAGAATCACTGTTTGGTAAAAAAAAACATTGCTTTTATGAGCTTACATGAAGACCGGCCCCCCATGACAGCTATTGTGCCCCTCACTGCAAAAACTGAATGTTAAGAAAGTAAAGTTAGAAGAGTTTTTCAATTGCCTATTAGATAGAAAACATGTCCTAGTGGCTAGAATTTTTTTATTACACTAAGATTTTTCTTTTTCATTTTCTCAGTGGCACATTTTTGGTTTATTTAAGGTATATCTGCCAATGGGGTGAAAAGATTTGACTCATTTGTAGGCGGCCTGTTTTTGCAGTGCAGACATCTCAAAAAGGAAGATGCTGGAGATCACTAGATTCACAATGAAATAATGAATGTTCATTATTGGGACGTGTTTATTATTTTTTTTATACAGGCATTAAGGAATGTCTTTTACATCTGAACAAAAATGTAAAACATATGTGATATGATTTATTGTGCTGGAGCAACAGAAAAACTGCAGAAATGTACAAACAGGCTGATTTTGTTTTTTTCAGCACAATGTCAAATACAGAGCTACAGTAAAAAATTAAATGTGTGTGCTTTCTGATTTTATTCCATTCTCATTACAATCATATGTACCCTGTCAGCTACTGAGCCATATGCTTGCTGCGTTTCATAAGGTATCTGGAGTCAGGTTTCATCTCTGAAGGGCCACATGTTAATATAATTTATATGATGCCATTCAATCGTATTCAATACACCCATTACTCTGCGTGTTGCAGTCACCTACTCCTATTGGCCTGCTTGTCTTTGTGACTGCACCTTGGCTTCACTCTTTTTCTCCATGTTCCATTTGCAAGGTGTGATATTGCTTTAATTGTGCAGAAACATGTGGAGAGATCAGACATATCTCAGGGGATTAGAAGCAAAGCCGGGAGTTTGTGCGACTGGCAGCTTGTGTTTGGAGCAAAGGGTCTGCTGGGAATGAATGTAGTTAGTGTGACCCCTGACCTTGCGAGCTGTTGATGTGGAAGCCGGCCAGGAGGGGTCCAACAGAACGCTTTTGTTAATCTCATTCAGGGCTCCCTGTGAACTGCGGGCAGGAGGAAAGCTGGCAGATCAGACCTGTGGAATGCAGAGCTCTTTATTCCCATGCTTTGGAAACAGAGGTGGGCCTTGGAACTATAGCAAGGCTTCTTTAGCTGAGCCTCCACCACTCAGCTCAATCGACACTGACAGTTTCCTGGCTTGACCCTGCCAACTGGCAAAGCAGCGGTGCAGGAGGGACAAATGAACCCCTCCAAGGCTTTAAAGGCCACAGTTCCTAACAAGCCATCGCAGTGGTGTGCCACTGTTTAAAAAGTTGCACTCCATACATTCGCTGCTAAAACAGCCTTTCTGCATTAATATGATGTCAAAAAGTTCACAGACCTGCAAGATCACTGAAGCATCTGTACCCACATGCTGTCATTGTGATCACTTTTAAATATTTCCAAATGTATGCAATTTTTATTAAATACATCAACAAAGTTCCCATGTCTTTGAAATTCTTCTGGATGATTAGCATAAACTGCCTTTTTCTGTCCCTCCTAGAAATTAAGGAATGCTGTAAATACTTGCACTATCATGAGCTACTATGATAAACTCATGGACTCGTCATTTTTTTTATGCATTTTGATGTGACCCTTGTGCTATCCTAGGCACTTTAACATTGGGAGTGGGGTCATCTGGATCCACTAGACAGTGCGCTGAACCTCTTTTCTTCAATGATTTGTGATCTTCACTGGTGTCCATGGATTACATGAAATCCTCTCCACCTTTATCTACCTTTGACATGGTAGGGAGAACACGTCAATGTAAGGGTGGGGTCATAGGATAGCACAAGGGTCAACAAAGCCAATCTAAATCTTTGTGGATGTTTAGACTGTAAACGGCATTTGAAGTTCGACCTAACTCAAAACTGTTGAATGTTGTTGAAATTCTACAAACCATTTAGATGAGAAATCCTATGCAACTCATAGTAAAAAATGCAAAAAATTAAAGCCTCAGCTACAGTATACACTTTTTTACCTTTTACTTTTTTTGTATTCTTGCATAACTTGTATAAACCTTTCATGTTTTGATTATATTTTGTTCATTTTGCCTTTCTTTTTAGTGGTGCAATAACTGGTTAAAAAATGTTTCTCTATTTATTGACCTGTATTACTAAATATTTTTGCATTTGCCCAATGTCACGGTGGTCCTGACGTGCAAATCACATTAACAAATCCCTCAACGCAAAATCATGTTAAAGATCACAATGATTATTAAAAGAAAAACAGAATTATAAATTCATTTTAGAAATCAAAGCAAAATTCCAGAAACCAAAACATAATTCCCCCAAAAAATGAGCCAAAATGTTTTGGGAAACAAAATTAGTTTCTAGAAATCAAAAGGAAATGTTTAAAATAGGAAACAAAGCACCTTATTTCCACTGATGGTCCAGTTTTTTGAGCGTTTCTATTCTAAAATGGACTCAATAAGCCATTATGACAAAAAAAAAAAAAAAAAAAAGCATCAAGAGAGCAGCTGTCTTCTTCTTCTCTGACTGCAATCTTCTCTCAAACAACATTAAATACTTTGTATCCACGAAGTACCAAAAGCCAAAAAATGAGCTGCTGGATGACCTCCATTGTTGTTGTTGATAGCTTTGCCTTAGCTGTAGTCGCACTATTATGACACGAAGCTATCTGTTTTCACCCCGCACGCACCATGACAGTCCAACTTTGAGTAGAAAGGCTCGCCTGAATTCCACTCAGTGGAAACAAGGCTTAAGAAAGCGGAAAAAGATGACACTTGCTCACCTTTTCAACCAGAAGTCTATTACCAAGGTGGTTTTTGTTTCAGTTTTTAACATTTAATTTGAATTTCTTGAAATAACTTTTGTTTTTTGTTTTTTTGTGCTTTTGGTTCTGAAAGTTTGTTTTGACTTCTAAAACGTTTTTTAATGCTTTGTTTTGATGTTTTTTTGAGTTAGGTGATTTGCTGATGAACTTCAGGGCCACCGTAGATTACAGTTTTGTCACAGTAACTGCTAGAATGGTTTGGTTTGACAGGGGAAAAGTCTTCGTTGTAACGGAACCTGTACATCTATTTCATGAAAGTTTCATCAAGACCACAGAAATTCTAAGTGAAGAAGCTGATTGATTTGGCATTTAATTCCCAGACCCAAGTATTGTTTCCCATTGAGAACAATGGCAGACTCTTTACTGAAGCCCTCCATTTCTACGTCTGGTGCTTTTTCTTAGACATCACAGGCTAGACAGAACAGAAACCGTGGCTTCATGACTCATTTCGAACTTATTTTGCTTTCAATAAAAAAATTCAAAGGCACAGAAGCTGTTGAGCTAGCGACTATTGCTGCATTCAGGAAATAAAGAGAGAGCTTAGTAAGGACCAGTGTGAACCTTTCGAGGGCCCCCATAAACCTCCTGAATCACTTTGGAAACCTCTTCTCTAAAGGTTGCAACTATGGGTATTAGACAGGGGCCTCAGTTCCAACACACACACACAGATACACACACATAAAGGGCATTAACTACTCGCTAGGTAGGCTAGATCAGTCCAGATTAAATAAGTGGACCCCTTCACCGGTCTGAATAGAAAACTGCTGGATACTAAGTGGTTGTCTTTAACATTTGTGAATGTTCAGGACTTAACTAGCCAAACATATGAGCATTCCCTCACAGACTTTGAAATATTTATCGAAGGGAAAACTTTACCATCAACAGAAGCTGGACTCCACAGACAGGAAGTGAAGAAGTCAAGCCTTTGGAGGCGAACTCCTCCCGCTTCCCCTGCCTGGCCAGTCAGCTGAGGCTGCTGCTCAGTGGCGGTGAGGGAAATACCTGCCGGTCAACACAATGGTGCTCCTGGGATTACAGGCCCTCCTGCTGCGGAGCAGCAAGGCAACCAAGGAGGAGGGGGCAGACGCATCCAACGGCTTCATTTTTAAAAGCTCCGTTCATTGGTTAAAAGTTTTTTTGAAGTGATTTTAGTAAAACATTTTGACTTTTTTTTAACAGACAAAAAGTAAAATAAGCACATGAATACATTTGTAAAGGAGAGAAACTGATTTAGTGTTAAATAAATAAAAAGATGAAAAAAAATTGATTAAAGATAATTTATTTTTGTTTTCATTCATAGGCAGTCTTTTACCAAACCAAAACTCGCTTTCAGCACAAAGACTTGTAATCTAGCTTTGTCTCTGCTCCATCTCTGACTGCTTTGGAATGACACCCCCAGGAGGGTAAACGTCCTACCCTGGAGTGCTCATTCACTAAAGTCAATGAGCACACCAGTTTTTGCTCCATTCTGATGCATCCACATGCAGACAAATAGGTCCGTGTAAGTCTTTGTTGTCCTCGTCTGAGCTGGAATCTGGTTCAGAACTGTAAAGCTGGATAACTCAAATATTGATCACCATTTTCGTAGCACCACTTAATGCTATTTTGGGAGTGTGAGGGGCTGTAAGCGAGCAGGATAGAGTGTAAACAAAGGCATCATGGGAAATAAGCAGACTTACTTTTGCACCAAAGGTCCCGCCCACAACTGAGAGGTGAATTTCTAATAAACAACTGCCAGTCTGCAGAAATGATATCCCCCAAAAAAGTTGTTGTTTTTTTTCTTCTTTTGGTTAAAAAGTGCATAATCATAATTAAAAGACCACTGGGAACAATTTTACAACAGATCAAAAAATGATCGGAGTAGACTTTAAAAAACGTAATAGAGTAAATCTATTTATCCGGATGGGGGGGCAGAAAAACAAAATAACAGACCTTTTTGTCCATATTTGTTTAATACCACAGACAGACAGTGTTGTTTCTTTGTCTGCATCGGGACGACTGAACTTGGTTCATGTCTGTAATCAGTCTGGATTATTTTAAGAAAAAAGTAAAGGCGAGCAAAGCTATTAATGAACAGACCTGAGCACAGAGACAGGAGCTTGTGTTGGAAAAAAAATGGAAACAAACCCTAAAACTTAATCAGACTGACCTCTTGTTTGAGCACAGCACCACGGGTAATATTCTGCTTAAATGGAGGTGTCTGATCTATAGTTTAAAGTTTCACATTTTTATTTTGTTGACGTAGTATCAATATGAACTGTATGATACTTCCTGAATTTTTGTGAAATACATAAAATTAACATATAATCTAATGAATAAACATTTAGTCATGATTCAAGTTGGTTTCAAAGAAACTACAAGTGCACTATTTAAATGATCAAATACATTAAAATGTTCATGCAAGAATGTTGGAAATTTGGTTCTGTACCTTTAAGGACAAACTAGTTTCTCCTATAGTGCAGTTGTTGTTTTTTTTTTTTTTTAAAGAGAGGAACGGTGTGGTTTGAGGGGTATTTTGATTTATGTAAAGCAAGAACAAATAAAAAATGGAGATGTCATTCTTTTTATCAAACAAACTTTTTAATTATTTAGAAAAAAATATAAAATAATTCTGTTCTGTAAAAAATTTAAGTGACTGTTAAAATGTCAGATAACTGGTCGATACTAGTGAAATGTCTGTATCAGTAAACATGTATATATTTGTGTATGGGCACTTGTACATGTATGTATCTATGGGTATGTAAGTACATGAATGTATATGAGCTGAGCCAACTTGGACATCAATGTTAACCATAAATTAAAGAGATCTACTGTTAAATTTTTTATTTGTTGGTAACAATTAAAAAATAACATTTAGAACTTGGTCACATCTGTCTCTGCAGTCTTACTGAGATGTTACACCATCCCGCCTCACTCCTTCAAAGTGAACGCGAAGACACCCGTTCCCCCTCTGATTCGACTCTAAGAATACCTCTGAAGGCACATCAGAGACGGAACAAATATTAGGCTGTTGTGGAACGGGAGTTTCATGGTGCACATAAAGAAGAGCACGATGAAAGGGGATAAAGACTGCTTTAATACACCCATCAATGGATGCACACATACACTCACATGCACACACACAGTCCATGCTATTTTCAAAAGTCCCTTTCAAACAACTATTGTACAATAAAGGCGCAACCAAGGTCTGTTGTTGTACCATCATCACTTCCCAGGAACCTATTCCCACAGCGCCCCCCCAGGCACAGAATATTACTACCTTTTGTGCTAATTTGCAGAACTAGAACAGGTGTACCTGAGAGAGACCGCACCACGTCAGAAGGGTTGACTTAAGGGATGTGTGATGGAAAAATACAACATGACATCAGAAGGAATTCTTTGAAGAAACAATTGACAAGAATGGGCCATGAGTTACTGTCAGTGTTTCAGACAAATGTATGTCACTTTTGTTTGTCTGGTTGAGACGTCAATGCTGACTGGTATCAGTGGGGAGATCAATTCAAGAAAAAAAAAATTTCAAACCATAAATGGAACTGCTGTTATTTCAGTTGCAGTGTTCACAGATAAATCAACTTCTGCATCTGGAGGACAGACGTTAGAAACAATTTGGATGAAGATAAGCAGCCGAGTCTGACAGACAGGAGCGGTTTACACTTAACTATACCTGCCACGCATAACAGCAAAGCCACGTGATGCCTGCTGAGGCTTTGAGGTTGTTAAGCTACATGGCTGAACCTCATTGAGTTAAGCTGTAGTCATAACTGCCCTCAGGAGTAGAGGATGAGTAGGTTGTCTTTTGGTGAAACATCCTGTTTGACGCACGCAGGTGGCCAGCATGAAATTTTACAGTGGTAGACTACTTGGCGAGCCCGTAGAGCGAAAATGTGCTTGAACATTTTTCAACAGGCATGCTGGAGACCACAAGTCGTAGTGAACTCTTAAACAACACGAAAGGGTAAGGAAGGCAGAAGTAGGTGAGACACAGGGACATCATATTTTTCACTATTTTAATCCACCCAAATTCTGTACACTATGTGCAAAAAGCTGTTTATGTGTAAGTCCATCTACATCAGTTGAGGGCGTTGGAGGTTGTGTCATGTGTCTGTATGTGTGCATGGGTTGGGTTAAATTTTTATGTCATTGTGCTTTCCTTTTTTATTTACAATTTATTTTTACTGTATAGCACATTGTGTTACCTTTTGCATGAAAAGCACTATATAAAGAAAGATTGATTTGATTTGTTGTCCTTACTCGCAGCCTGACTGTTGGAAATGAGTAAAAGAGCATAGTTTGTGTGGACATCCTACAGGCTCGTACCACTAGCACACCCTGTGCATGGTAGCTGACTGTCACTGGGAGCTTACAGCCAAAGAAAAAAAAGGCCTTGTTTTTACGCCGGATGTTGTTATTGCATCCTGCAATGTCCAACAACTGAGTGTTTATCACCTCAGTGTGATATGTAGGCACCACTGCTCCCTGAACTTGCTCTTATTGTGTATCATAGAGCAGATGTACAAGCGCCCATGTGCATATAAACTCAGTGTCTTTTTTCTTTTTCCTCAGAAATATTTCGTGTTGGAGGTTACAAAATAGTTTTTTGTTTGCTTTTGTTTTTTATAAAAATGAATAAATAAATACATTATACCCCCCCCCCCCCCAAAAAAAAAAAAAAAAAAATTGGTTGATTCATCTGATTGGCTCTTCAGACACCTGACACTTACTCAAAACTGAAAACAGGTTTGTGCTAGTCATTATTTCCCAAAATAAAGCAAGTATTTTTGTATTAAATTGTCATTAAATAAAACATGCCAATTTGTAAGCACATTAACATCTTTATAAGCAATAAAACAATTAAAATATAAATATAATCAAGTATCTATTTTGCAAATTCATTTGAATGTTGACACAAAAAACAGCATGGCATATTAAAATGCAATATATTTCAAAATACTTTAAATTGAATTTAAAGCTTATAAGTATTTGAAATGTCTTTTTATTATATACTAAATTGCAACATGCGTTTTCAAAACAGATGCCCTACTTGCATATTAAATTCTAAATTACAATATGCATTTGCATTTAAATTATGGTAACACAACATGACAATTTAAAGTGTGGGTGACATGGCCTATTTTAATAAGCCAAAATATAGTAAATAGTCTCTATTTCATGTTGCGATTGTTTTTAATATTTTTCGAAAAAGAATAAATAGCGAAAAACGCGATATAAACAACGAGGACGGCCGCCGGCTTCACGCATTCCGCCGAATTCGCGCCGCCCTGTTTGTGACGTAACGAAAGGCAGACAACATGGCTAGCACCGATAGCGAAGCACAGAGTGATGCTACCGTCTTCCAGCCAAGACCACTTAAATTGTTTTTTTTTAATCGTCTTCTCACAACTGAGGTGACCACGCTCAATAATGACGATGCCCGCATTATTGATCGCAAACTCTTCAGATTTGTTTTGAAAGTTTAGCGTGTCCCCGCCAGTTTTGGTCTCTAGGGGATCCGTCACGCTGACCACGTGGTACAGACAGAGCCAATCAGAGCCGTCGACGCATCCGAAAGCAACTAAAACGTCCCGTCATTGGTCAATTATGCCGGGTAGACGAGAGATAGCCGCGACCATAGAGGAAGCGATCAGCAGAGAAATATAGAAAATAAAGCTAAAATTCGCCGATTTCAGACAATTTTTTCATCCGGAAAGCGATTTGTCCATTGAGATCATTGAGATCGCCCTCGTGCGTTGAACTTGTTTTGTCCATTGTTTCAGCAGCGTTTCTTTTTTTGGGAATTTATACACAGATACACTTTCACTAGATGTATTGCTACATCCAGCTGCCACACAACGACTTGGCATGTTGATGATTAACCGAGAATTAACGAATTAACGATGATTAACGAGAGAAACGAAGACTACCTGCTTTGTTTACCTGCTGTCCGAAGCGGAACTACGGAAGTCAATGCCTTTCGTGACGTCACAGGTCATTTCGGGGTCACTTCAAATGCAATTGATTTATTGTTTTATCTTTAAAAATGTAAGACTGAATAGTAATTTTTCATATTGAATTGTCTACCGCAAAATGAATTTTTAAATTGTATGATCAAATTCAAAGTTCAATTGTCAATTGAGAATTGCATATTTCTTTAAATTATGGATGAACGAACTTCAATACTTAGTTATATGAACATGTAATTGCACTGTTATATAAAAGCAGACACCTACTGCACATGTGCAGAGGAAAGTGCTGCTGGTTGAGTTTGGAGTGAAGTGTGTGTGTGTGTGTCTGTGTGTGTGTGTGTGTGGTGCTGCAGATCTGTGGCTGGCAGCTCTGTGTGTGAAGCAGATGGAGTGGAGAGGCATTCTGGATGCAGCTCCACGTGTTGTAAAGATGTGTTTTTCTGGTAGCAGCTTCTTCTTCTTTGTGTGTTGATTAAATAAGTCACTGTTGAAGAAATGGAAATAAAAGGGTAAGATTCCAAATCACTGCATAAAAAAAACAAAACATCCTCCCTTTCATTGCAGGTCTTACACAAAGGGCACGAGTCTCATTACAGCTAACTGTGCACTGTAAAAAATCATGCAAAAACTCAAATCGTTAATCCTATTTCTTAAGTGTACTATATATTTTTTTAAATTTTGTACAGTGCATTAGGATAAATTACATTTGTGATAATTTTTTAAAATTTCGGAGCACACAGATGAATATAGATATTCTAGTTTCAAATCTGATGCCAGTGGGTATTTAGAAAGTAGATATTGAGTTCAGACCTGGAAACCTAAAAATAGCAAGCAATACTAAAATCTTTTAAAATTGTATAAGTTTCTCTGTATAAAAACATGTGAATAAGGGATTTTTTTGGGATACATTTCATTGAATATGCAGGTGTAGTGTTGTAAGAAAAAATCTTCCATCCTTTGGAGATACAGACTCTTCTGTAGGGATTTCTATCTGTGTGTGAGCAGGAGCATATGTAGACATAAGTGTGAACTGTTAACTACTGGGGAGACACATGAAATGTACAATGATTGTGTATTACTTACTTCATACTGAGGACTTCAGATGTTGTTGCAGAGTAAATGGAAGAACAAAGAGAGCCTGGGAGCATCAGCAGATTGTGTGTCATTGTCTTCCATTGTTGTGGCAGCTACCACATAGTGATTCAAAGAAGACACTTTTCTTTATCCAATAAAGTGCTGAAAAAAAGGTTGAAAAGTTTTATCTTTTACACTTTTTTTTTGCCAGAACTTACACAATGTTGGTGTTATCAGGAAGGTAGTCCTTAAGGATTTGGAGATAATCGTTCATTTACAACGTTCCTAGATTAAACGGTTTTTCCAATGATTCCTTAGTCAAAATTCATTGTGTCCGTTGAACAGATAAAAAAAATAAATAAAACCTGTAAAAATAGAACACATCAAATCTGTGGCAAAGTTATAAGTCAGTTGTAAGTTATGAGGTTGCCTTCAGGGACCCCAAATGCAGGCGACTTGGTGTCAAAAACCTGAACATTTAATAAACTTCAACATGACAAAAACCAATAGAGAAAAAAAAAGGTGACAAAGCAGATAATGTGACAAGGAAGGACTGAAAACCAGACACTTAAATCCACTGAGGGTAATTACCAGAGATGAAAACCAACAGAAACCTGGGTTGACTGACAGGGAGTAAACTTGAACACAGAACATTACAAGAACCAGGACAGTTAAACTGACAAATCCAAGAGCACAATCCTCACAATTACTTGTTGCAAGTGAACAAGTCTGCCAAAAGAACTAATAGAATTTATACACTCTTCCACCTAGATAGATTCGATTTCAAGCACCACAACAGTCCAACTATCCTTGCAGACCTTCTAGATCAGGGCTCACCAACCCTCTTCTGCCCATGAATTTTACCGCTCTGCTCGTTTTGCAGCTAATCCTGCTTCATTAATTGCTGCTCACCTGGATCAGGTGTGTTGAGTTAACCAGAAACTGGGTGGATTCAATCCAACTAACCAGCAGCCACTAAAGCCGGTGTAGGTGCCATACCCATTCGGCCTGCAATAACCGTGCGGGGTCCTTTCAACTGAGGGTAACGTAACACTACAGTAGCCCCACTTGGACAAACTACGTAGCGTGGAGATCTGCTTGGGCTCTAACAAAAGTTACAAAAGGAGACATAAGTTGTGTCCGACATTATTCTTTGTAATGTTTATAGAGATATTTTGCCACAACCCACTTTGTAAAAAGATCTGTGTCTGTTAATGAACCGGCTGCTCCACACAAGCGAACCGTGTCTGTGATCAGAGCAGCTGGAGTCTTGTAGCTTCATGTTTGCAGGCAGGGAAGGTGCTTTGTATGGTGTGCGTGCCAGAGAAGGGTTCGGAACACAGTCCATTCGGCCCATTTAATAATAATCATAATAATAAACCCACATTTAGAAGATAATCTTGCTCCATGTTGGAGTTCTTGTTTGTTTTCAACGGACCACATAATATCTTCTTCTATGGTAGTATTGTAATTTGCCCAGACCAATCACTATCTGACATGTCATCAGACCAACGGACAGCCAATCACATAATGTCCCATCAGCACTGCTCGAAGGACCCCAAACGGTTGTTGCAGGCCGAATGGTTATGGTACCTTATTCCAGGCGGTAGCCCACGAGGAACAGGGTTGATGACCACTGCTCTAGACCAGGGGTGTCCAATTCCAGTCCTCAAGGGCCGGTGTCCTATATGCTTTCCAATCAACCTGCCGTTGAAGCTCCTTATTGGGTAAACACACCTGATCCAGGTAATCAACAGCAGATGAGGCAGGATTCCTGGAAAACCAGCAGGTTGCTGGCCCTAGAGGCCTGGATTTGGACACACCTGCTCTAGACCATAATCCTGGTAAAGTAAGACCAAAATTACAGAGAAATGCCTTTATAGTTATCTGAAACTTCTGTTTTGCTGTTGTTAAATGCATTTGTACTGAGTCAAAACAACTTTCACGTTTCCCTAAATCAGGCAAGAAAACAAGAACACTCACCTTTCACAATCGAAACTTCTGCTTAAATATATGAATTAAAGAAAAATAGTTTTGCCAAAGATATTACTTTAAAAAGTAGGTTATGGTTAAATTACTCAAATGTTAAGATTTATTGTCTTAAAACAAGTTGTTAAATCTAACAGAAAAAGTACTAGAAAGTTAGTTTTGTCTGTAAAGATCCACTTCAATGAAAAAAGTGTTTTTGTCATGATTTAAAAAAACTGAGGCAGACCCAGTTGCTGGAACCTGGAAGGAAAACAGGAGTGTAAGGTAAGTTAGATGATTTATTTTTGCAGGACGTAGATCTGATGGCGAGGATGACGGCCAAGGACAGCAGGTGAGTAGTAGAATGAGAAACGGGAATCCTGGCTTGAAGTCGTGGCGTGGCTGGAGGTTTTCTGCAGTGGCTGAGCTGGAGGGTTGGCATGAACAGGAAAAGTGGCGGGCTCGAGGAGGACCAATAGCTCTGGAGGGCGAATTCCAGGTTAACACTCGTGGTGGGTTTTTCCTGAAAGCAAGGCGTAGGAAAATATTAACTTGAGGCAAAAAAAAAACTTTAAGAGCGAGAACATGAGTGATCAGACTAAGCACCATGGAGGAGCAACAAACTGGTGATGAATGCTGGATGTGGATCTCCTTAAGAAGGCTGCAGGTTGATGAGTAGAGTGGAAACAACTGGGAGTCCTCAGCAGCAGAGCAGAGAGGGGAGAGGGAGGAGAGCTGCCAGAGGCACCACAACAGTTTTCTGCGGTTTTAATGTGTTATCGTCACAATTTCCTCATAATGGAGGACATAAAGAAAAAGAAGATTAAGCTCAGAGTTGCATTTCTGAGTATTTCTTTATTTAAATTCTGAAACAGGTGTAGCTGGAAAGTGCCATTGGAAAAAGCTTGCGAATGTGCTACAGTGGACCGGCCACAAGCTCCCTGCTCTGCTCCATTCTGATGTATCCACTTGCAGACAAATAGATCCATGTACGTCTTTTTTTTTCTCATCTGAGCTGGCTCCAAACTGTACGGCTGTGTAGCTCCAATATCATTTGTCATATTTGTTGGAATGCTAATGTTAGATTGGGGGTGTGAGGGTCTGTTAGCTAATGGGAGACAGTGTAAACAGTCAACGGTCCTGCCCACAACTCAGGTGAATTTCAAATGAACTCCTGCCGCTCTGCCAAGACTATGTTCAAGAAAACGAAAATTTTTTAGATTTTGGCCACAACTGTAGAATCATAATTAAAAGACCTCTGAGAACGATTTTAAAATAGATCAAAGGATGATTGGAGTGGGTCTTCAAGTGTAGTACGATATCTACACTAGAAACTAGACAAAAGAAGTTGGGGAGATTTTGTGTTAATTGTTTTTTTGTCCTTCTTTAGGGGACAAACAGGAAGGCTTAACTTATGTTTTTAATTGTTTGTTTTTGCTACATTTTCTCTTTTCCATTCTGAAAGAATGTTTCCAAAAGAAGTTTGTCAGCATCCTCCCATTTCCCTGGATCCCTGATTGATGAGCTTCAAAGATGCACAGTTAAAATGTTCACACAAAACGTAAACTTTACATCTCTAAAAAGACGTGGACGGCCAGTGGGGCATGTAACTGTGTCTAGGCCTGCCCCTGTGGGGTTTATGGTCAATGGGGCAATAAACGTGTCACATCCAGCAAAGACTGGCTTCTTGCAAAGCAGAAGGAGTTTCGGCCTTTTTTCTTATTTGCAAAAATGTAAATGTAGTAATTGCTTCCGTTGTGTTTTGGGTGTTTGCTGTTGCCCATCCCTCCTGTAAAAATGACAACACAGAGTTGATTTGTCCCCGTCTGCTCTGACCTGGCCTCAGAAGTGGAGGTAACCATGAAAGCACCACAGCTCTGGCTCTGCTGGCATTCCTTATGTTTCCTTTTTGTAACCTCTGACCTAAAGCAATATGACGTGTCCGAGAGTTCTGAGCAAACGGAGGCAGAGAGGAAGTCTTTGGTTACAAATTCGACATATGTGTGTCATGAGCCATAAATTGACATGCCTGCAAGCCGCACTGTTGCTGAAATGGCATGTGGCACCGTTAAAGACTCACTTCCAGTCAGAGATGAAAACAAAAAAATTGGTGCAAAAAAATAAGCTAAACAAAATTTAAGAGTTGAATTTTGTTGCAGACAAATTTCTTTGAATAGGACATTTCTTTTATTTTATTTATTATATTTGTTTTGTTTGAGTGTAAAGCACTTTATGTTATGGTTTTGCAGGAAAAGTGCTATATAAAGTAAGTTTGACTTTATTTGTGTCTTCAGTTTTAATTCATTTTGCCACATTTAAATCTTTGATCCTCAGCAGATTTACTAGACTTATTTTTCTAAGAAGGTTTGAACTTTGACAGTTTAAACAAGGGAGAAATGTGTGAAAATGTTCATGTCTGTCTGAGAAAAGTCTATAAATTATGTAGTGAGGAGATTTTACAGCCTTAAAAATATCTCAAATCCCTTTGGGGATTTCACCTGTCGCAGGTTATTTTTAGATAACCTATATGATAAACGAGGGAACACTCAAGACAGACCATAATAATCATTTTTTGCTTTATTTTTTTCCCTTAAGGATTACTAAAATCGTCATCATCCTCTGCCACTTTAAAAATAAATGTTCCCTATGAATTCGGAGACTTCATAAAATGTATTGCTTGTACCAAGAATATTGTGTTTGTCTGCTCGTGTAAAATTGATGAAAAGAAAAAAATGTCAGTGTGTGTTTCATCATCTCACCCATCTAAGCATCAATATTATATAATATGCATTTCTGAGGCTCATAACTCATTAGCATGATCCAAACTTTCGTTCAAAATTTAACGTATGTTTTCTGTCCTGTAGTTCATCGTCATTCCACTAGAGGCAGTAGAAGGACTTTTTCTGCTCATCTCAAAAATGGCTTCAAAAACCCTTTTGGCAGAAAAGGTTTTGCTGATTTTCAGAACCTAATGTTGAGAATAACTCATCTATTGTCGTTTTTTTTTTTCTTTAATTACTACTTGCTGTATTGGGTACAAAATGGGTTAATAAATAATTCTAACTAACACTGTTGTGAGCAAAAACGAGTAGAAAATAAAATAAATAAAATATGGATAACGCATTTCAAAATAATTGATATTATCTATATTTAAAAAATATACACATATTGAACATTTTGTTTGGATTTCATCAAAGGGTTTAAAAACATTGAATTAGAAAAAAATAAATTTTCAGTCAATTCTTTATTATAGTGGATTATAAAGGGTTAATCTACTGTATTTTTTTCCAGCTATGAAAAACAAATTCACTTGGGTTTTTGCTTTCATATAGATGCTAAATTGAGGTCATTTTAAAGCCAAAGATGTTTATTGCATATTTGTATCAATAGGCATCAAAACATGTGCATGAACATTTTTCTGTATGGCTCACATCAAGGCCTGAAACCTTGATGTTCTCTGCAGGCCACCTGCCTGCCCCGTGCAAGTTTGCCCATTTTTTCCCCGCAGACAGCCCATCTCCACCCATGAGGGCAGTTGTGACTAAGGCATTAACTACATTGTGGCAGCAGCATCAACAACACGATTTAAATTTGGTTCCATAAAAAGCTGTTTTCTTTTTCAGTCAAAAGCTAAACTTAGTTTAAACTCTTTAATATGGTTTAAAATATTTAAGCGTTTTGTGTAACTGTTTTTATGGATTGATTGCCTTTCTTTTGTCATCTTGCGAATTCAACTGGCAGACTCAGAGGGGTTAGGCTGGCAAAACCACAACCACGGGTGAACCTGGGGGGGCCAGTGAGGGTCAGCAAATCAGGAATTCAGTAAAATTAAAGTCAACATGGATGGCAAAAAATACTTTTTTAAAAACATAAAAAAAAATGTATGTCCCAATCCAACAAAAGAGCAGCTCTGATTAGTTTTTTTACTTCTGAGGAATGGGGGGGGGGGGGGGTGGCTGGATACATGTCTCACCTATAATTAGGATGATAATCCCAGATCAGGCTGTCTGTTGAAATCATCTTTGCAGTGAACATGTGGGAGCTTTGAGCCTGCAAATGTTTTATTCTTCATGTTATCAGACAGATTCTCAGAACCTGCTCTCTAAATGACCACACTGGCAACAACATAGACTCACAACGAGCAAAGAAGCTCCTGTAGAATATAAGCTTTTCACCTGAACAACAGCAGGGATCTGTGGTTCTGTTGGAGATTGAAGACTTGGAGTAGATGTTTTCAACAGAAGAGCTGTTGGAAGACGGAACGCAGTTATTCTATACAGTGGGAGACACACAAAAAGACAACAAAAACATGTAAAAAAACAAAAAAAAGACTAACAGTTGAGCTGATGAGTTTTATACAAAGAAAAAAAACTCAATGACAAATGTACTTATTTGGATGAGAGCCAGAAGACATCCTTTAAAGGCACACAACACAAAAAGAAAGAGATTTAAGCTTAATTTTATATTGTATCACTGTTTCTCTACGGTCACTAACTGAATTTGAAATAACTACAACTTTGAATCACAGTTTAAAGTATTTTTGAACTTCAACCTCTTGCTGCAACAGTGAAAAATGTCACTTTGCTTTGCTACCCGATTGGGATGTGAGAGATGTGTGTTGAGTTCACTAAACACACGATAACCCTTTTTTCACAGCACTGACAACAATACCTGAATAAATAATATGACACACTTTTTTAACCCCAAAAAACAAATACAATACTAAGTTTTAATGTTTAAATCTGTTATTAAAATAACATTTTCTCTGCTTAAAGGCATTTTCCTTTATTGTTTTAAATGCCAAATGAATAATGCATATAAAAATAAAAATTCAATGAATATTCATTTAGGTATAATTGAACTGTATCATATCGCCTCAAATCTCCTCAAAGTTAGTTGAATCTTTTTGTATTGATTCATGAAACATGTATGGAGATGCGTCTCCAATCATGTGTGAGGGAAAGACGCACAACCCTATTTTCTAAATTGCCTGTAGGCACTTTAACATTGGGAGTGGGGTCATCTAGACCCACAAAACAGTGAGCTAAACCTTTTCTCTTCAATGATTTGTGATCTTCACTGGTGTCCATGGATTACACAAAATCCTCTTCACCTTTATCCACCTTTGTCATGGTAGGGAGAACACGTCAATGTAAGGATCGGGTCATCTGGACCCCATAGGATAGCACAAGGGTTAAGAATGAAAACCTCTGTCTAAGAGATTTCCTGAATTTGTATCTTGACAATTTACAATCATTATACGAGGTAGTGGGGTGTCTGTCCCAGCTCTCCTACAAAGACGACTGAAAGCCATTACAATCAAACTGTTAACAAGTTAAACAACTTAACACCCACCAGTGCAGTCATCATCTCTTTTAAAATAGAATTAAACACAGAGTGACAGCAGGAATCAGTCTGAAGTGCACTTAGCGCGCTTTAACACTCCACTGACTTTATCAGAGCATGTTCAGGTTTTTTCTCAGGCTGACTGACAGCCATCACCTCCACCAGAATCCCAGGACTCTGGGGCAGTCAAAGTGATGACAGCTAAACAACACAGCCTGAACTGCACTCACAAAAGAATGTCCTGCTGCTACAGATATGAGATCTAACTACAGGTCTGCCTGATGCAATTCTAACCAAATCTGCTCGTCTGGTTGGTTGAGTTTGCATGCATACTATGTGCATATAAGTCACTAACTAATTCTTACCTATATGATCCTTCTAAGCTTTTCTTTCTAAAAATGCCACATTTGAATTTGCCTGGTTGCGCGTACAATAGTGTTTAGGGTAGCGTGCACGCATGTGTAGGTTGTGTTGAGTGACACAGTTCGGATGCTGGCTGCCCACGCTGCAGTAAATGTGTGTGTTTGGGGGGGTGCAGCGTATGGGAAGCAGGGCTTAGGGAAACAAGGTCATTCCTGTTTTGATATGGCAGTCTCAATCTCCCCTGTGGGAATGAAGCATCGATGCTCACCGGTTTCCATTACTCACCGCTGAACTGTGGGATCACAGGCGTTACACGAACCGTTTGGCAGCATTGCTGCAGAAACGGGATGCTGTTACACCCATCGTTTTTAATGGAAAAGAAATAAAATTTAAAAAAACCAAAAAGTCTTATTCAATGTGTAACTAAATATTTATCAAAAGTTCTGCATTTTTTGTAAAATTTCCCTTTCATTAAAAAATGATGGTTTTGACACTATCCTTGAAAAGTAGACCTACAAGGGAAATTCTCTGACTAATTTAACACAAGTGCATTAAATAATACCAATTTATGTTGTCAAATTTTAATAAAAGCATCTGAAATATTTTTGGTCATTATGCTTTAATTCCAACCACAAAGTTCACATTGATTAATTTTATTGGTAATTTGTACTTTAAGTACAATGTTATGGGCGGCAAATTTACAAAACGTGATTATCATCTGGTTTGTCAGGTTCCATGAATCTTTAAAGGTTAGTTTTACATTTTTATAATTATGTGATTAAAAAAAGCATAGATACAATCTAAGTTCAAATTCGTTTGCCTCTGAAAAACACTCAAATGAAAAGTAAACTTCATCACCATCAGGCGTTTAGTCTTTGCAAATATGCACACTTCAAAAAAAGTAAAAAACATTGTTAAAAAAAAAGGGAAAAACACTGGAACATCAAAAGAGGAGAGACAAGTTAGCAGGTAGGGATGGCACAATTCTGTGTGTAAAACTGAACGTGACACCATTGAACTGAATCGTGGAGATTGTGAACGGTTTCATCTCTACTGTATACCACTATGTGTACATGCAAAGTCCACCTGTTGTGCTAAATTTCATATGGATTTATTATTTATTGTTTTATTACATCACACCAGGCATAGTATGGGTCAACTGAAAGTTTTTCTTTTCATTATTACTTGTTTCTTTGCAAAAAGAAAACAGGATTTTTCTGATTTTTTTGTTTTTGTTGTTGTTCAGTAATACACAAAAAGCAATGTATACATGTGAGGACATTAAAAAGAGCAGCAAGAGAAACACTAAGAAAAAGAAAAAAACAACCAAAACCCTTTTCCTGATCTTCACTTGGTCACAAAACGCTTTTAAGGGCATTTTCTAAATATTAATCAGAAAATATTATAGGAGGTAAATCTGCTGACAGTCGGTAAAACAGATTTTGGTAAAACAGTTTTCAAACATTTGAAATCTTTCCAATCATTTTTTGATATATTGTAAAAGCGTTCCGAGTCGTCTTTTAATTTGTAATGATGTCGTTTTTAGCCAAAATCAAAAACCTTCTTCTTGGTGGATTTTTGCCTTCAAATGCAAACAAAGATCTTCTAAAAATTGGTCAAGATGACACAGACAATGCAGATCTTGATGGAAAGTGACCTCCCTCAGTTAACTTTTCAACAGAATCTTTCTTTGTTTCAATCCACAACAAAGGAAAATTATTTTTTTCAAAGTATAAACCTAAATCGCTTGTCAAGCTCACTGTACGCCTTTCATTTAAAAGGCGTAATCCTCGTGGTATCACATTGTTTACTCCAGTTGCTCTTATTTTTCCATGGAGCATATCCTTGAAGAATTCCATGCTTCACAGAGTTTCTTCTTTGAATATGTGGCAGATGAAAGTACAAACAGGATTACAGTCTAATCCCTCTCGATTGTTTGTGTCTCTTGGCCACTGGGAGAACTCTGATGTGGTCCTGCCGTGCCGGAGAGGAGACAGAGGGGGAGTTAAGTGACGGCGGGGGGGTGGTTGGATGGAGACAGAGGAGAAAGAGACTTTCTTCTGTACGGTCTAGTAATGAGAGCCAGCAATAAAGTGGATGTATTCATGGACAACTGAAGCCAGCAATTAAGGGAAGAGGTAGCTAGCTTCAGACGGCCACTTTGAATCTTTTAAATGTAAATACAGCCGCATCTCTCAGAGTTCTGTGTGAGATATTCAAACTGAAATCCCCTCTCACTAATGAGGGAGCTGTGATATTTCTACACCGAGCTTAACTACGGCTCTACCTCTGTAGGCAACCGAGGCTTTTGTTGAAATGTTTTAATCAGGTTAAAGGAGCAGGGATTGTGATATAACAGAGTTGGTTGAATTTAGTTTCTCTCGACTTCCCTTATCAACACACTTCTGTTTGATCTGCCCTAAAACCTACACTGCCGTGACTGTCCTAATTAGCCAAGCGGATGCAGACAACATAGCTTACACATGAAAACTGGACAGCCGGCAAGGAGTTGGCGTGTCGTCGAGGAATGTTCTAGGTTCTATTCACGGGATAATGATACCTGTTGCTGGTTTCATAAAACAGACCATGTTGCAAAGGAAACTGCTCATATCAATGCTGTCATGATGCAGATTAGAGCCATTTTAAATGCAAAGCTGTGCTGCTTTGTAACATTTGGTGTGTGAGATCTCCTCCTCAATGCCAGTAATTTGCTATAGCCACGATCAGCCGGTGCCGACTGTCACAGATGTGTTGCACCGGGCCTTTATTTGATTCCATCTGCCTGAATTTAATATCTCCTTCCTCATCCTCAGCCTCCTCACTGCCGTTTTTGACAGCAGGTCATTGCTTTGCGATGCAGCTGCTTCACCGGCGGTAACAAACAACAGCTTGACAAATAATGTTTTGGTTCTGTTGTTTTCTGGGTAGAAATAGTGGAGTTCGTTAGTTTTCTTTAAAATGTCTGTTTAGAACATGTAAGTGCAATATAAATTCAATGACAATTAAATCTACAGCAGAAAATTGCATGGAGATTTGATTATTATTGTCTCCTGGTGTAAATGTGTGATGTGTTGCCTTGCTACAGACTGGCAACCATCGCCAGTAACTGTAATTGGTCTCGGTCAACATTTCTATGGCAACCACTCTCCCCAATCAAGAATGAGCTTGTTGGAAGGCCCACCTCTACCATTTGAAAGCAAGAGAATCTGCCAATCAAACGCTTTGAATGTTCAACGTGAGACCACATGCTTCTATTGAGACATTTGATTGGCAGGTGTATAACTTGAAAAACTTGAAATAAAGAAAAAAATATAATGAAAAAAAAGAGGATTGTCAAGATAATGTTAAACAAAAAAAGGTAGCAGAGCTAGAATGGCTGGTCTGGCAAATAGAATGACTAAATAATAGCTGTTTATTTCTCCATTGAAGAATTTTGGCTTTTTGGGACTTCCTGTTTTGAGCGGGCGGGGGGAGGGGTCACTAAGTCCAATTCTCTTATACAGTCAATGCTAGTGCTGTTTGGGGTGTACCCCACCTTCGCTCCAGCAACCCTGAAAGAGATTCAGTGGATCATGGGCTTGGCTGGCTGGCTGGCTGGATGGATGGATGGATGGATGGATGGATGGATGGATGGCTGGCTGGCTGGCTGGCTGGCTGGCTGGCTGGATGGATGGATGGATGGATGGATGGATGGATGGTTTTTAGCTCCATCCGTCCATGTATTACTTGCTTTGGCTGCAGACTCTCCACTGTCAACTTGGGCTTTCTGACCCAACGTGAACAACTCTACTGTCACTACTAGGGGTTTCAAAGTAAACATTGATTTAAATTTAATAAATAGATTATTGCTATGATCCAATCAAACACTTGCAGAAGTCACAACAATACTATCTAAATAGTGGCTTGAAACAGTAACAGAGACTTTTATTAGGCCACAACTTGGCTGTGTAACTTTGTACGGTGAAATCCATGTCCCATCCCCAACCCCTACAAAAATTCTAGCTCTCATCTTTAATTTGGAACATGTGTAAGGGAAACCGTTCCTTCTGTTTTTATCCCTCCTGCTCTATTTTTACTAGTTAAAAAAAAAAAAAAAGTGGCTGTGTGGATTCCTTTATTCAAGCTTTAGGAGTTAAATACTATAGTGAGAGAAACTAAAATCACTACAGTCATCACTAAAGTCTGTTAGTTTAGAGATGCAACTTTAATGTCTAATATTGTCCCAATGTGCTGAGTGACCCTCTCTGCAATTTAAAAAGTCAAATCCAAAACTACTGTTTGCATTCACAGCCCTGTGAGGTTTGGCACTTCAGCATTGGCTGGAAATAGCCTAAGCAGAGTTTGCTTCTTGCGTGTGATGAAGGTCAGCTCTGTCTGAGGTATTAAAACCTGCAAGTGATGCAAAGGAAAACTCATTTCAAGTACCAACAATATTAGAAATGAGAAGTTGGAAAAGGTTGTGTTGACAGATGTGTAGCTGTGAGG
The DNA here is from genome assembly GCA_023969325.1 of Oryzias curvinotus. NCBI lineage: Eukaryota > Metazoa > Chordata > Actinopteri > Beloniformes > Adrianichthyidae > Oryzias > Oryzias curvinotus. Next base: position 7,311,456 of record CM043714.1, read on the forward strand.
ACATACAAGAGCTCACTGAGAATAATCACAAAACTAAATAGTAGCTCTCCGAATTAGCCTGGCTTTGATTTTTTCATGGTGTTTTTTTTTTTTTTTTTTATTGTCTGTTCAGTGCTTGTTTAAAGCCATCATCTCCACAAGCAGGCAGCTGTTGTTACACAGATGGGCTGCTTTAATGTGAAAGCAAGTCAAAGAGGAAAATCTAGAATCTTTAAACATTGCCTGGATAAGTCCTCCAGGTTCTTCGTGTTGTTTACTGAAAAATGAGTTATTTGTACACAATATTAACTACTTTGTTATAAACTGCAGGGGATGTAAAAGATATAGGTACTTCTTGAAAAATCCATCTAGTACTGAGAATTACAGCAATATGGGTTTGAAACCACACATGTGAACTCAATTTTGTTGGTAAAAAAGGTAGAAAATCCAGCAAGTAAATAATTATTTTTTTCAAATGTCATTCCCACAGACCATAATAATAATGTAGAATACTCAGTTGTCTAATGCAGTGTTTTTTAACCTTTTTTGAGCCAAGGCACACTTTATCCTTGACAAAGATCCCGCGGCACACCAGCATCCATAGTCTGTATGGACTCATAGTCTGTATCCTCTGCAATCTCACGTGCATTTTTGGGATAATTGTGGCAGAAAAAGCTGGAAGTTGCAGCTGTTTTTTCTAAAAGTTGTAATAAAAGTTAAGTTTGTTTTCCGCAATAATTTTTAATTCATTTATGTTAATTAACACAAACCTTGAAGGAGAACTAACTGTTTACCTCTGATTTAATCAAGAAGATTTAAAAACTGTTTGATGTGAGTTTGTTGTGGTTTCAAGACGTTTAGCAGGGAAGACGCTAAGACACTATCACTTTAACTCATTGCATCATGGGAGATGTAGTGCGAAAAAACTGCCGCAGATGCCAGACAGAGTCGCTGCTCTGAGCTTCATTGTTTTGTTCATTTGTTCCACGGTCTGACACCGGATTCTGTGGAAAGCTACACCGCTAAAGACGAGCTTTAGCTGGTATTTTTGTTAGAACTGAGCGACTTTATGAGCAGAATCGGAACAAGGAAGTGAAGACTTTAAGCACTTCTGATTGGTCAGACTGATGACGTGTGATTAAGCTTTCAAGAATGATTGGTGGAGACAGTTAAAGGGGCGGGACTTTTCAGAAAACAGAGCTGAAGCTGTATCCTTATTCTTATCAAAGTGTCTTTAATAGAATAAAAAAAAACACAAAGAAAAAAGTCTTTTATGATCTTTCATATTCCTAACTACTCAGTATTTTATCAGGGCCTGTTTGGATGAAAAAAGAGCAGATATCCAGGAGATGGTAAATGTTTCTAGATCAGTGAAAATGTGTAATTTCCCACGGCACACCTGACCATCACCACGGCACACCGGTTGAAAAAACTGGTCTAATGTTATGAAGGTGCTGCCGATAAAGTTACTCAAACCTTGGATTATGATTATATATTTTATTATCTAGTTATTATTTATGATTATACCATGGTCCGCTTGAATACTCGATTCTGATTGGCTGCTGGGTATGCATTAAAACCTGATAACCGCACGGTGAAAAAAGAAGTTCCGGTCAGCTAGCTTAAATGTTTTGTATCACTGCGCCGGCTTCTTTAAAACGTCGGACGATTCAGGCTTCCACGGCGTGCGTTAAAAAGTAATAACCGCACACTTCGTCGGCCATTAACCCTTACTTATATTTAGAAAGTTTTAGTGACTGTTTTTTAATTTATTAATTGGTCTCCCCTTAAAAGTTGGATCAGGCCAGTGCTTCTCAATTATTTTTTGCCAGCCCCTCCTTGGGATAAAACAAAATGTTTCGCACGCTTTCTGACCCCCCCCCCCCCCCCATAACCCCCACCCCCCGACACACACACTCGCGCGGTGACGTATATACTTATATAAGGTTAGTATCCATAAAATTTGTGTAAGTATACCTAAAATTGTATTTTTTAACATTAACAAAAGAGAAAAGTAATATAAATACACTTTCAACAAATTTTAACTTTATTTAGCCAAAGAAACCCTGTTATAGTCTAAAATAGAAAAGAAGCTTAAAGTGCCTGAAATAAAAAAAACTGTCCTTATTTAAACTAGAAATATTTTGACCAACTGAACCATTTGATACTAAGAAAAATAATTCAATCAATAAATAATATTAAATGTAAATTGATCTGAAACATTAACGCAGCAGCACCAATATATTTAACGTTTTTAGTCTGAAGAAATAGATAAAAAACATTGTGCTGATTTTTTTTTCTAAATGATGGATTGTTTATTTATGATCTCATAAAGTGCAGCTGTTTTCCTGTATAACCTGCTGTCTTTATGTCTGTCTGACACCAAGTAAACGACAGGCAGACAAAGAATTCATGATGGAAAATAAAGACACGTCATCAAAATGTCTACAATAGTTCATAAAGAATGACATTATTAGCATGAGCTGAGGAATCTAAAAGCACGCGGTGATCCTGGTGCTGGGCAACATGCAGCGCTAGCAGTGGTCCGCGTGCCCCGATTCACCTGGCAGTCAGAGCCTACACCACCCCTCCCCTTTTGTTTCCACTCGCGCAGCCACGCGTGACAGGAGACGGGAACGCGCGGCTACAGCGGTTTGAGGCTGTTACAAACTGTGATAGAACAGACAATAAGAACCGAATAGTGGACCAGATTTTTTTTCCAAGTACTGAGCCGCTGTCACCACCGCCCCCACGTTAAATTTGCGCATCGGACAACTGCCCGTATTACCTGTGCCTAAAACCGCCACCACCGCATGCCCCCCCCGGCATCGCTTCGCGCCCCCCACTATTTGAGAAGCACTGGATTAGGCTAAAGGTAGCATCCAAGTTTAAATCTTCTGTTTTGAAAGATCACATTGTATTGGTCCCTACATGAAATCTAGTGTACAAATAAAGTTTAAAGCAGCGGCAGATATTTTATAGAGGATGAAGATAAAATAAAAGCCCCACAAAAAAATGGAGTGCTCCAGTCAGCCTCGTACAGTCTGACACTGAACTGCATTTATCTAACAGGATTGGACTGGATCGTTTCACCACAAAGTCAGTTAAATGTTTTATGGGTTAATTCATAGACCACTGGGTTCAATATGTTGTAAATATTTTGTTTCTGAAATCTCATGGTTTCTTACCAATACTTATTGTTTTATGAATTAAATATATTTGTAATAATTTACACTGAACTGGCACACCTTAAATTCTTTTTCTCCAAAAATTGAGTTTTCTTTATGATTATCTTGCTGTGAATCGGTGTTTTATGAATAAACTTGGATGAGCTGAATTTCCAACAAAACATTTCCAACTCTTGCAGTTCATTTGGAAACACTATAAATAAAATTGACAGGAAGCATGTTTGTCATGTGTGCCAAATGTGACTCCAAATTGTGTGAAGGGTGAGCTCTTTGCCAGTAGATACCACATAGTCTTTACTGTTCTATCTACTTAACTGAATACATTTGTGCTGTGGGCTGAGGAGCTTGTTTCATATACATATCAAACAGACTGAACAACCATGAAATTATCACTACTTTTACAAAGTTAGTTGTCTGAGCTGAGATCCCATGCAAGCTTTTAATCCCCTGAAAAGTCTCGGCTCCACCTGGCGGGTCAGAGTAAATTCCTTAATCCCTATTTCTCACTGACGCAGGGTTTTAGTTTACTTCAGGTCTGAAGTGATGCAAGCTGAACGCGTGCAAGTGCAACAGTGAGTCGTGTCCCAGAGGACAGTGTGTGGCAAAGGCAAAGTGTTTGCTCTCTGATATAAGAGCAAACACTGCCTTTCCCACAGTGGCTTTAGGTGTCAATGGGAGCACACATGCAGCCTGCTTTTGAGCCCAGAGAGAGTTCCACTCCCAGTGGCTCCACTCTGCTGCTAATCCCATACTCCAAATGCCAACTGGGTTTATGCTTCCAGATCAGTCTGTTTTGTTGCACAGAGCCAGCACCTCTGACACTGCAGTGTCATTCTAATGCTGCGTTCACACAGAATGCTATTCAACGTCTAGTTTCGATTTTAAGGCTGTATTCACACAGAACACATTTGGTTCCCTTAAAGTGTTCGCTTCCCCCGATAATCCAGAGCAAATGTTCTGGTTTGAATGCACTTGAGTGCTCTCGGTTCTTGGTCCTGTAATATAAAGGTTGGCACTAGCTCCTCACCACATGTAAATTCACCTGGCTCGTGTGGTTTATGAACACTTTTTAGACAAACATCTAGAAGCAAACTCAACACAAGTTTAAACAGAATCAACAGAGGCAAATTTGCTTGAGTGGCATTTCGTTTGAATGCAGCTTAACTGATGAATCATCAAATTATGGGACAAAAGATGAACACAACTTTGGGAGCTTCGTTAATCAGGCTTTCAGCTTTCATTGCATGTTTTTACATCCAGTAAGTACAGAAAGGTGTTATCTTTAAAGCAAACCTTTCCATCTTTAGTTAAGCCACCATGGTGGGCCCACCATGGAAACTGCGGACAAACATATCTGGGGCCCACATTTTCTGCCCACTTTTAAACCATATAGGGCCCTCTTGGCCGTGCTGACTGGGAGAGAGCTTGGGGTCCAACGATTGTAGTTTCTACATCAAAAAGGTTATTCCAACAACACTTTTTATTTGTGTCCTGACTCACAACGATTTAAATAAATATGCAGAAATGCTACTTTAAGTCAAATTTTCTTTACTGTACACATTTCCTCCATCATGAGAAAAGTGCCATAAAAATATGGGACTGGCAATTGTTACTAAAGTGTGCAGCTAGAACACTGACGACAGACCAAATGTCCAAAATACTATTTCACAGTGTTTCAAGGTGTAAAAAGTAAAATAAAGCTATGTTCTGTGTCCTAACAACACTAAAATGCATATGAAAAAAGAATAGCAAAACTCCTCAAATAAGTCACTCCTCACTGAATAGATAACAAGCTTAGAATGATTAAAGAGGAATTCTGTGCACAGTTTGTAGTTACTGGTCACACACACCTACACACATTTTGTTTGGGCAAAATGGCCAGTGGATTAGAGAAGACACCAGGCAAGACATCAGAGGAGAAGACGTGGGCGGACAAGCACCTGTATCACTAATCTGAAACTGAAAGATCTGAAAGATCAGAACCACTGCTGGTATTTAAAAGAAAATGAGGTGGTTATGACTAACAAACCAGACATTATGGTTCTGGACAAGAGAAAAGTTGAGATGGCAGATGTGACGATCCTAAGTGATAGCGACATGAGGTAAAACAAATATGAAAAACTAGGAAAGAAATGTTGAAAGTGGAGATGCTGAAAGGTGGGCTTCCTGAGATGTAGTCTCCAAACTGAAAGAGTGGATCCAGCAAGTTCAAGGTACAACATCTGTGCTCAGACATGTAGTACTAAAACAGCTAATACAGGACTTTCAAATTCATAGATCTTTAGTGTGACATGAGATTGATTCCCAAGCAAGCGGAGCGAAGTTACATAGATATAGTGGCATCAGAAAGGCAGCGAGCATTACACTAAATGCAAAATTGTTGCAACACAAACATGTATGTTTTGTTTGGTTTATTTCTTATTCTCACATGTTGTTTTGTTTCAAAATTTCTTTAAATTGAAATTTTTCCTTCTTTGGTCAGGTACTACTTAGTGTCTGGGAGACGTGGTATTTTAAATTTTTATGCAAATGACAGGAATTAGCTTTCTTATTTATTTAAGCATTCTTGAAGAATGTTTGATAAACAAATAGACAAATAGAACCATGAACGTCTTTGTTTTCCTCGTCTGAGCTGGAATCTTGCTAAAAAAAAAATACAGCTTGATGGCTTCAATGTTGCTCACTATTTTTGTTCTACTGCTAATGTTATGTTAGGGTTGTTAGGGGCAAGAGTGTAAATAAAGGGATGATGGGAAACGAATGCAGGCTAACTCCATGCCAACGGTCCCACCCACAACTCAGAGATGAATTTCTAATGCTCTGCAGAAACTGTCAAACGACATAGGTTTTTAAAATTTTGTTTAAAAACGGCATAAACATAAAAAAAAAGGTTTAGAATAGAAAATAAGTACTTCATACTTAACTTTACAATAACTGAAAATTTTCAATTGAAACTGGGATTTTAAAAGAAGAAGAAATTTAAAAGAAGTGTCAGATGCGAATGAAGCTCTTTATTTTTCCTCTGTAAAACCACCTGACAGCGTTTTATACAACTAAAGAAAGTATTTCGATAGTATCTGGATTCTGATTATGTTCCATAACCCCAAATGTTTTCAGTTTGAAAGGCCTTCTTTGAGTGAGGAAAAAGATAAGATTTGGTGGTCTAAATGGTTGAATGCACATCAAGAGTGGAGTAAAAGGGGTGTGGTTTAGCCCCTCTAACAGCGGAGTTGACGTTCTTTGACTTACCATAACTTTTCAACCATTAATGCTGTTGATGTAAGTCCGACAGATACTAAAACTGAGAAAAGCAGCTTTTCACCAATATGCAACACTGTACAGTAGTGAGGAGTTCATCCAATCAATATCAAGCAGCTGATTCTGACAACGTTCACGAAGTGTGCAAAGCCGCGTTTCAATGCATCAGAATCAATTGAAATTACACTGAAATGGTCAAAGAGTAATGGTAATTGAAAAAGCGGGTTATGTAACGCTCCATAGTTAAAGGGTTCATTTAGAAAGTTCACAATTTTGACACATAAAAACTCAGATGATTTAATATGTAAAACAAACATGTAAACATTTGGACATCAATAATTTTCATGAAAGGAACAAATAAATGAATAAAAAAATTAAAAATATGTGTCAAAAACTATTTATCATTCTGATTGTCTTTGTGTCTGTATATGAACATCCAACATACTGTAAGTAATGCAAATGTGTGTATGAGAGTGTTTGAGGTGCATGTACAAAACTTTATTTGTACTTTAGTTGTCTTTAAGCATAGTTTTGTCCAATCAATGAAGGGTTGGATGTGTGTGATTGCTGAATTTGGAGTAATAATCATATATTGCTGCATTTTTAAAAACTAATCTGAACAGATTTCTACGCCAAACTTTTGTACTTTTGCGTGTTGCTCTGTTGTTGGCAGCTGTGCCGTGTCTGCACCCTGCATCTCAGTCTATGCTCTTTGGCTCCCTCACTGCTGTCTCCTCTAATGCCTACAGACAGGAAGCAGTTGTTAGATCCCATCAGGTTAGCAGCATTATGGGCCGCTGACCTCGCTCTGCAAGGCTGAGGGGGCTCAGTGAATAGCTCCCCTACCCCCAGCCCCTGGCCCTCACACCACTTCTCCTCCAAAGGCCGCTGCGGTTCCTCTGGGCCTTTCTTGTTGCATGATGGGATAAATTCAGCTGTTCCATTCGGCTGGTTTGGAGGAATGCTGCGGGTGAGCCCCCTCCAATCAGTTGGGCAGTGGAGCGAAGAGGGATATCAAAGAGTTGTCGAGGAGAAGGCGGGACCAAGACTGAGAGGGTCATGTCTCATTGGGCAGAGCAGCGGGCCACTGAATCTGTCACATGGCTGATGGCTGATTTACCACTTCAGTGGAGAAGTGAGGCCTCATAGGCCACATCTCCTTGCTCATTGCTAACACAAGGACAAGTATACAACACACATGCATTTCATTGACAGATAACCCCTTAGAGAACCTCAACTCAACACTGTTCTAAAGCCCTGAAGCCTGAAGCACTTTGTGTTGAGTTCAGCCATTTTTTAGCCTCAGTTGAAGTACTTGTATTGATTCCTGCTTCATCCATTTCAGCTGGTGCCTTTCATGAGCTGGACCAACTGGCCGTCCTTGTCTATTTCTCCCTTTTTTTTCCCTGCTTGACCATTTCAGTCATCTGCACCAATTTCCTGCACTCTCCGGGGATGCCATTCTCCTCCACTCTTCCCACCTCTGCTCTCACACTCTTCACTTTTTGTCCATTTTTGTTGCACCATGATAAAAAAATCTATACCATTCAGTTTGCTGTTGTCATCTACCAAAGCTTACACGTAACCAGACATCTCTGTAAGAAAAAAACTTTCTGTCTTTGAAGGCCCTTTTCCCCATCTATAAATGCACACACTTTACAAAACACATTATGCTTTGGTTCACTGGAAAAGCAAAGGTACTCCCCTTTTTAATCATACTTTCACCCGATGAATGTGGTCTCTTTCAACACACTAATGCGTATTGATCTCTGCTTTTACGAATCCACTGGATAAGAGGATGTGTGACTGTACTGTTGTCATGAAAAGACAATGACCTAGTATGGATGTTCTGGAAAAATGTTTTAAGGTACACATCAAAGTAGCATTTATGAAATCTCTGTGCCACAGATATAGAGAGGTTAAAACCTACAGCCACAGAAAAAAAATAGTAGCCAAAAGTAAAAACAAGGAAATTATGAAAGACCCATTCCCTTTTCATTCTCTCGCTTCTTGGCACACTCTTTGGAAAAGAAACTGGTCAATGGTGAAATGTGGAGAACGCTGCAAGCATATCTACATAAAAAAATGATCGATCTGCTGTAAACAGTAGCTTTATCAATGTCTTCCAATTGAAGCCCCAGCATATTATTCATACAGCTCTTCAAAAGAGATGAGTGATTATTGGAAATAGAGTACCATTCGCCTTGTAATTGGAATGGTGCTAAAAAAAACTGGTTTATTTGGCAATAAAATATATTGGGGTACTGTACCTACAGACACAAAATGCAGGTAACAACACCAGAAAAACAATTCAGGATTTAATTAAATGATCAGCACATTATACGGGCTTGTTAAAGTTGTTGTTGTTCACCTTTCGACTTATCCCTTCAGGGATCTCCACAGCGAATCCGCTTTCACGGAATTGCTTATTTGGTTTGGCAGAGAGTTTCTACAACCTTTCCTGACACAACTCTATTTTATCCGAGCTGGGGACCGGCACAGGGATACCCAGACTTGAGCACCATTATGGCTACGTAGTCAGGCAGAAGCGTTAAGGTCTTGCCTTAGGACCCAAACTGGATAAAACTCATCACGGCCTCTGGGAAACGAAACCTGGCTTCCCATGCGCCAGTCCTACACTCAGCCGAATACATCATTAAGACAGTATGGCATTGTTAAAGTAATACATGGTATTAACATAGGAATGAAAGACAGGTAAGGTAGCCTGCGCCCGATTGAATTCTAAATAAAAGGGCTTATCAGCGTGACAAGTATTAAACGTACGACAGCATCACCTGTACGTCATGAGTGCATGTAACGTACATTATCTCCACAAATACTTCACAATACACCTACCACATTGTCTACAATGGTGTGTTCCATTTTCATGACGTCCCTTAAGGTGGCCATATGAACCCAAAGGGCTCACACCCGCTGCTCCTATCTATGACCATCTATGAACTTGGACAATCCAAAAAGCCCAAAATGGGTCAACCATGGGGTTTGCATATAGCGAGTCTTGTTCTCTAAGTTGTTCCTCATGAAAAGGTTTAGACAAAGATAAACCTCCACAGCTGTGTTTCTGGACGGAGAAAGCATTAGGCATTCACTGCTGTCTGGTATATAAAAGTCCTTGCAAGCAATCAATTTGTCATTCTTTATAGACAAAACCTAACCTCTTGAGCAATAATTAAAAAGCCTTCCAACAGATAAATATGATAAGTGTAAGCATTTATTGTTTTCAATAACCTTTCCAACATTTGATTATATAGGTAGGAAATCCTGCATATTCTCAGTTCAAGGTACAGCTACACTAGAAATGGAATCACATTCTTTTGTGTTAGAGCCATTGCTCGGGTTAGACTTCTACAGCTTTCTGTCTGAGGTAAAGATTCACACGCAGGAATTTTCTTTTGTTCAGTTCAATAGATGGTACTTTAGTTACAGAAAACACCTTGTATACAACTAATGCAAAGATAATACAAACAACTGTACTGAAAAATATCACAAAATCTCATGCATTTGTGGTTGTGGAGGACTCAAATGCAGGAAACAGGAGGAGAATATACACCCAGGAGTGAAAGTAGATTTTTGCTTATGCTAATACTATAACAAATTACATGAACATATATTTTTTTGAAAGCAGTAAACACAGTTAGCGGTTTATCGATTAATCAAAAACTCGATTTATCCAACCAGATTGATCTGTCTGCGGCAAGTCAAATTGAATCGACCTGTACAATTATTAAATAATTTCAAAATAAAATTATTTGATTTTATCGATATTAGAAAATACCATTTGGATTAACACATGGTAGGTTTATTTTACTATATTATAAAACATGACCAAAAGCATCACAGTGGACAACACACATGGTGGGAGCAAAACATCCGTCCATCATTCCAGTCCAATGTAAGGAAACACTCTGATTTTAGCAAAGATGTGACCATACAGTGTTGTAAAATGTCTTAATAATGTTCCCTTTGGATTCTTTGGATGTGGAAAAACAACAGTGGGCTGAACTTTAGGAAACTAAAATGTGAATGGACTTTTTATTAGTTCTTGTTTGCTTGTTTGTTTGGACACATATTTAATTTACACTTGATTATCTTGAAAGGAATAGAAGGAATCTAGAAAACTTCCCCTGATCTGTTCAGTAACAGGTATTTATCTCTGAGTGACACTGGTTGACGTTTTGGCTAAAGATGTCCTGGATCCATTTGAGGTCAGAGAATTTGATCAGCTCCCACATTATGAAATTAATTTAATTGTTTTTCAAATGAATCACTACAGCACTAATATACATAAATGCAGTGAAGAATAAAACTTGACTGAATATAAAAGTGTAGGCCAGGTTTAGTAGGGAAAAAAATGATCAAGAACATGATCAAAGTATGAAATGCACGTCTTCTCCTCTACTAATTTCAGCTTGTACATATTCATCCTTATTTACAATCTTCCTCTTGAACAATCTCCCCTGCATTGTTCTTAATCACTGACTTTTTGAAATATAAATTATTTTCTTTGCTGCATATTGTACTTCTACCAATGGGTTTTAGCTTGAACTGACAATCACAATCACGAAAACTAACCAACTAACCAACCAGAAATTTGCCTCCTTGACCGTGATTGAATTGATGCATATCAGATGCATAAACTTAATGTGTTTCTTTAGGGATCCAACAGACTTAGTGGACATTGTGAAAGGACAGAGAATAAGACACTAAAAACCACACAGACACTAAAATGATGAGTTGAAGTGCAGCCTAGTTCACAGCTTTTGCGGTATCAGCTGTTTTTGTGTGTTTAACAGCAAAGACAGGACACACAACTGACCTTCCAGCCAGTACAGCGTACGTACCTCTGCTATCACAGTTCACCTTTTGACACCATCAATAGGTGACAGAGAGCAACCATAATACTGTATTTCTGTTTGTTAATTTAAATACTTAATGCGTATGAAAGAACTCCTATAGCTGTCAAACAAAAAGGATACTTATTGCAGTAACTGTGAAGGCAAATCTTATTTTATTCTAAGCATTTAAAAACTGAAGCTGAGCTTGAGTTTCATATGTTTTTAAATTTTGTTCCTTCTCCTTTCCTCTCATGGAATATATTTGTCATTGAGTGTTAGATCACTGTTTCCTTTTTATTTTTTTGGCATTTATTTTGCTTTCATTGTAGTTTAAAAAAATCAGACTTTCAAAGTGAAATAAAAAGGGATCAGCCCCTTAAAACTCAGAAGGAATACAGTGTTCCCTCGCCATGCCGCGGTTCACCTTTCGTAGTCTTGTCTTAGGAATTTTTTTCAGCACGATTTAGCTTGCTTTTTTTTGCCAATCAACCTGCCGTCCATGTTTCCTGTAGATATTCTTGCAGCTCTCCAACCCTACATAAATCTTTAATCATGATCAGGTCTTTGTTTTTATTTTATAATCCTGGACTTATTTTTCTATGAAGGTTTAAACTTTGAGAGAAAAGTGTGAAAATATTCATGGCTGTCTGAGAAAAGTTTATAAAGTGTGGTGATGAGTTTTATAGCCTTAAAACATTTATAATAAGTATAAAAATCATCTAAGTTTAGTTTCCAAGTTTAGTTTAGTTTCAAGGTTTGGTTTAATTTCAAAGTTTAGCTCTCAATTTGCTTTATTGCTGTTGAACTGTAAAAACTGGATCTATCAAATGAGCTGGGATGGCCAACACCACTATGAAAGCACCATTTCTCCAGTTCAATTATAACTTTGAATGTGTCATTTTCACCTCAGGTTTTATAATGTTTATTTTCTTTTTATTTGTTGGTTGGTATCAATTTTTGATAATTTCTTCCCTCCTGATCTTTTTGGTAAAGGGATAAATGGCCAGACAAACTGCATTTTCAGAGTATAAGTCATGTTTTATTGCATGGTTTGGCTGGGGGTGCATCCTATACCTAGATGTGACTTCTATGCGATAAAAAAGCAACAACCACTAGAGGGCACTATAAGTGTGTGTATCAGTATTTCTACTGACAACAATGCAGAAGAAGCGCAGCTTAGTCTTGCGTCGGGATTGGTGGAATAGTTTCATAGCGACAGAGAAGATGAAGAATTTAAGAGATTGCATGATTTAAAGTGATATAAAGAGTTTAGTTGACTTGTTAGGATGCTCTTTATGGTTGTCTTAAAGAATCGATAAGCTAAATATACCAACAGTTTGTCTATTATTGTTATCAATTTCATTATTATGATTTGCCTTTCATAATGAACTGTCCGTTCTTGGTCCCATATTTTGTGAAATCATGTTTTAATAAAAAATTTAAAAAAAGTTCTATATTATTCAGAAAAATACGGTATGTCCTCATATAAAAGCAACATAAAAAAAACCTTAACAAAACGGCTTAGCTCTTGGTTTTGGAACATAACCCTTACATTTATCACTTCAATTGGTCATTTATCACTATTTTATTAGTTCACTACCATGTAGCTGATCCACAAAGTGCAGCATTTATTTTTGCATTTTTTTTTGTCCTTTAAGGGCATTTTAAAATGATTTTCAGGTTTCTATTGTGTGCAAAAATCCCATTGATAGATTTTTACTGTAAAAAGTGGCAGAGCACACGCAAACACATAGGCATAAACAAAGCAATAACACACCTATTTCATCATGATTTTATTGTTTCCGGGTTCATATAAAATATTCAACTGCAGAACAATGAAGCAAATTCAATTGAATTCACTTCAAATTTATTTCAATAGTCCAATATTACAACAATAGTCGTCTCAATGATCTTCATATCGGAAATTGTATAAGGAACATGAAATCATGATGAAGATGAAGTCATACAATTCAATAGGTTTTGGCTAAACTAAGCTGAACAGACTAGGCTAAACTGGGCATCCCGGCCCTTAGATCCTCCTTCTCGGTAAGGAAAAACTCCTAAAAAGAAAACGGATTCCGGAAAAAAAGAAGAAACCCAGGCATGTCCACATGAAGGGGGGATTCTCTCCCAGGACAGACAGGGGATATACCAGAACTCTTGGAGAAGAATTCACCTATCTAACTTTATGACTACATATTTAAATAGTCCAGCAAATGAGCTTCATCCAGATGGATGAAACAAACATAATTGAAAGTCAGGCATCCATAGTTTTTAAGCATCACTTCTGTTGTAGCACCTCTAAAATAAGTGTAAACTGGTCAAATTAAATTTCAAAAACTGCTCTTTTTTCTATTTTAACCTTCATATTGTCTGTCACTATTTGAGTAAATAGGATGCAAAGATTCATAGTACATTGCTCAGAGCATTTAGTTGCCATATTGACAGCTCTGTGCTTCCTTTTAAAAAAGGACATTTCTAATGCTCTTAGTTTTGCATCCAAATCTCAGTTTGCAGGAGGAAAAAATCAAAACTACCGGTATTCAGAGATTAGAGAACGTTACTCTGTCAACACATGAGTCTTAGGCAAAGCCGAATGCTAGCTGGGATCCCTGTCTGACATGAAAGGCTGCTGCTGGGGCTGAGGAGGGAGCTCAGAGAGAGGTATTCCCGCTGGACCCCTTGGCAGATGGAACAAGAACACCTTGAAGGATGGGAGTGTCACCAAGACCGAGCTCCGCTTTCTCTGCAGATGAAACGCAAGTGTCGCTGTCTCAAATCTCCGGCAATCTTCGGATGTGAGCGCACAGAGCACCTGGCTCTTCAAGGGAAGCAGCCGTTTCAGATGTGACAGAACGGCTTGTCAAATAAAATCACTGTAATAGAGACATAATCCCACAGTCACCACTTGGAAAGGTATGTCTGCAGGGCATCTTGGAGCCATAACCTGATATCCTTTGCAATATCCTGATGGAAAGCACCATTGAAGAAATCGTCTTTATTACCAACTTAAATAAAAAGGAGTCGAAAGAGAAACAGTGCCACTTAAATTTGGCTAAAGATTTATGGCTTCTAAGAGTAGATCAATGGCATTTGTTCTGCACAGGCTTTTCTTTGGTGAACAGTCCCTGAGAGGAACAGGACCGGCCCTATAGGCCTGTCACATGACAAAGACAAGTAAGGCAGGGGAGTTGGCAGCCAGGGCTGTGTATGCAGGGATGTCCCTTTCGTCTCTTGTCACTTGGATGAGTTTTGCTGCTCAGCTACCTTCCTTGACCTGTCATTCAGTCCTCTGACAGCTGTTAGGCGTGCCCTCCTCCCCTTCCTCCCACAGTCTTTCAGCCTCCTGGTCTCTCCTAGTCTTTCTTCTCCATCCCAGCATACATGTTGGGGGTTTCATTTTCCTGTGTCAGCCGCCCCCATCAGTGTGACAGTTCCTTGTCTGCCTGTCTCATTAGACACAGCTAGCTTACTCGGGGAAAGCAGCAAGAGAGACGATTGGCATTCCCAGCTCAGGAGCTGTGAGATCAGCTCTGCTAACACCAGTCAACCAGATCATCATCTGGCTTGATGTAACATTCGCACATACACTGATCTGCACACCCTGAGCCAGGTCAGCCAAATTCACACATAAATATGTGCATTTTTCTCCACGTTTTCCAAAGTCCAATGTACTTTTTTGATATAACATAGACCGATGTTCTTATCCTGCAGATTACTTAGTAGAAGCAATGGCCACATGAAAAAGTCCTTCTAATTTATCTGGTTAAACACTTTTATAGTCGCTGGATATGTTTTTTATTCTTCAAGTTTAATGATTGCATGTGCTTGTATAATTATTTTGTCCTGATTGTGCTCTGCACTGTTTTAGCAGACATGTTTGGCTGGATCCCACTCATTTCCTCCCAGGAAAGACTACAGAGAAAAACAAAAGGTGTTTACTTTTTAGACCTGTGTTTCAAACGGCCTTGAAGGATAAAAAAAAAAAAACCCTTAAAAAAACGAAACATCAGACATCTTTGATTCCTTCTTCTTTACTGTTTGTCCTTGAGTATTAATTGTGCTGGAGAGACGTCCATTAAGCAGGCTTGTGTTTGATGTTTTCTGATGCGAGACCTTAATGTAAGACGGTGAATAGTTAAGTTCTAATTGCGTTAGGAATTTGTATCATTATAATTTGGGGAGGCTTTGTATTTTCTCCTTTTAATGAACGTAACACGGCCGTCTAAGACAAGAAGAAGTACAGATTTTGTGAGTTTATAATGAACTGTGAAAGCTTTTGAATATGTATGAGGATGTGAGACCCAAGGCAAGATGTACACAAGCTCCCCTGATTGGTGTGAAAAGGATCATATCATTTCCTCCCCAAAAATCCTGCCTTACTGGGTACGGAGCTAAATCCAGCTCAGTTTACTGTCACATAGCTAAGTAAGTAAAGTTTTTATTTTTTTCTCAATTGCTTCCTTCAAAGTGCATTTTTCCGAAAAAAAGATCATTTAAAAAAATCCATGTTAAAAAAGGCTAACCGGACTTCTCAGTTGACGTTAATAATAACTTTTATGGTGTATTTTAATCAAAATATGACAGTTTTTTTCTTGTTTTTTTTTTCCTTTATCATATATTTATTTATATTTATATATATTTATTATTACATCTTTTAAAGCAGCGACTAACTTGACTTCAACTGTTTTAGACCTTTAAACCTATTTTTGCAAAATAACTATAGACTCCATAATGTTTTTATCAATAAATCTAATATTATATACAAAACCTAGATTTGAAAAAGAAACTAGAAATGTTCCTCACTGGTTTCTTGGCATGTAGGTCCACCTTAAAGTCACAACTGCCCTTACGGGTATAAAGGATGTCTGTGGGTAGAAAATGGGCAAACCTTGACACCTTAGTGACCCACAGGAAATGTTAAGATCTTAGACCAATCAGTGAACCCGTAGAGAGAAAATGTTCATACATTTTTTTTGCTACGGGCATGGTGTGCCCGACATCGGGCGTTTGACACGAGCTCTTGGACACACGTTTAGCCCATGCTGTTCACACTGGACAAGCAGGGAGGGGCGTTTTCTTCTTCTACTGTTTAGTGGCGCATTTCCGCTTCCTACAGTTAGAAGCGGCTTGGTACGAGATGTAAAAGTGGCGCAAATCTTACAATTTGATGAAATGATTTGATGAAAATGGTTTGCTGCTAGCATCCTTGCAATGCCAGATATGGATTACCATCATGTCAGGAGCGTGGCCTTGGTTTATTTTAATTTTAAAAAACAAGCTAGTCGCCTGGGTTCAACAGACAAACCAGCTACTCTTTGAACCAATTAGGGACTCACATTTGGTGGTGACTCAACCCACTTTAACACATTCAACACACATTGAACAGCTGCCCGTTTTTTACGTAGACCTCAAAAACGGCCATAAAACATGCGTAACTACAACTGAATGTCAGAATTTTGAACATGGAACCCAGAAATTAGCATTTAGGTTCATTTACTGTATATAGACTTTTTATTAAAAGGGGTCGCTTGAACACGCGTTGCCGAGGGAGGTGTGAATGTAACTTTAAACAACACATAAGGAAGGATAAGTGAGGGTGACTTAGGTGAGACATAAGCACGTTATATTGATTTTTCTTTTTTTTCAACCCACCCCCAAATACTGTGCACTGTGCAGGAGCCTGTTAGTGTGGTATAAATGATAAGTGGGGGCTTCTTAAGTGCAGCCTGACTATTAGAAATGTGGAAATTAGACAATCAGAGTGTTGCTTGTTGGACACACTTCAGGCATCCTATGGGTGCTCACATGCCACATGCACTCCCTGTGCAGCATTTAAACAGACTCAGTCAGTGGCCAGAATGCGCATCTTTCTAACCACTACAATGTGGCGTTTGGGCACTATATGACACCATCACCCGTACATCATAACTTTATCCCTATAAATACTTTACCTATACTCTTCAGGTTCACTTATCACACAGACGACAATTGCACGTTCCATTTTCATGATGTCGAGTCAGGTGGTCGCAATAGCCTCAAGGGAACTATAAGAAACACCCTCGCTCCCCTAAATCACAGACCTGAACAAGGACTTCCTTTGTGTTTCAATTAACAAATGAAGCTCAAAATATCCAAACTTCAGAGATGTTCTGGAATAAATGATCCTACTAAGAATCAATATGCCAATAAGTAGGACTAAGTGTGTCATTTATTGAAGATAGAAACACAGAAAAAGTTACTTTGTTGTAGGGATTTTGACCAAAAAACACATAATGGGGAGAAATGCTTTTTTTAAACTTCTGTTAGTAATATGGTTGTATAGACACACTTGCCTGGTTAAACGCCATAGGATACATTTTAGCCTAGAAGAGGATGATGTTGTTATGACCACTTGTTCTGAAAAGGAGTTGAGAAGACACAATGCTTTTGACTTGTACTTTCACACTTGTGCAGTTAAACATTGGCTTATTTCATTTTAGGCCACAGTAATTGTTAATAAACCGCATAATAACACTCAGAATACAATGTGTAAATGTGTATTTTTTATGTCTGTGTGAACAAGCTAAAAATAAACACTTTGACTTGGACAATTCAACAGTGGCAGAGTTAGAATCAAGTTTGTTCTGAAATGACTTGATAGTCTTGTCTGGCATCTCTTCTCATACTCGATCACCAAACAGCTCCTTTGTCTTTTTTACTGTTAAAATAAAGAAAATATTTTTTTTTTCACAAATAAATAAAAAATGTACACAAAGTAAAATAGGCACAAAAGGAAAGGACATTTTTTGGTGTCAAATGCTCCTTCGTTGAAACCACACCTGTAAGCAGCAAACTTTTGTGCAATAATAGGGATTGCACAAATGAACATTTCATTTAGTGTAATATTTGAAATAGTATTATTCTATAAAGTTCTCATTTTAAAAAACAAACTTAATTAAAAATAAAAAAAGGACATTTTCAAATGTAACCATATGTAACTAAATTAAAAATATATTTATACAGAAAAGAAACAATTATGTAGTAAATATGTTTTTTAAATTTAGCTTTAAACACATTTAAAAAAACATGTTAAGGTGTTCTCGAGGTGGAACCATCTAGATACTGGTTCTTTGTTCTGTATGGGCATGAAGAAGGGAACGGTGGTACAGATCTGAGCTGCTTGCTGAACCTGCAGACTGATTCTTCAGCACTATGATGCCACTTTTTCTACATCCCATGTTGCATGTCCTCAAATCAGCTGCAGGAAAATCCACTCAATAAAGAATATGCTGCAAACAACAATACATTCTAGAAAAGCTGTTCACAAACCAAGTGACCCATGTTGTCCATTCAGTAACCCCACATAACAGAGGAGGCTATCTCCCCCCTAAAGCTCCTCAGACATACCTGCATCCTCCTCCATCTCCAATTCATCCATGAGCATCTTAATCTCATGTGGAAGAACCCACTAACACATTTCTTGTGCGTATTTTTTAGCACCTTTTATAAATGAATTTTGATTTAAACACAACATCACATGATCATGTTTATTAATTTTGTTCTACACAAAGTTGTCCATTTATTGGAAGATTCTGGTCAGTGTGAGAGGTGACCCCAACCTTTATGATGAAACACGCTGGTCTCAAAGCATTGATCCTGTTAACATATTGATTCAGTAGTTGCTTTGACCAGAAATGGCAGTGTTTATTTTCTGTCATGTGGTCAGTGTTTGGGTAAGGAGATATTCTTCTGGGTTTGTGAGTGGCAGAACCAGCCCTCCCTGAAAAACATCCCAAAACAGTGCTTTTTGTTGGTGTGAGTGAGGCCACGCCATGGTGGAGTGTCTGAACTCACCCTCCGTTCATCTGCAACACCCTAACCATGATGTTGACCTGACATGACAGCAGCTGCTGAGCACTCTAAGTGATGACCCTTCAACCTGGAACATTTCAATTTTAACCTGTGATGGCTCCCGTGAGAATGATTTGAATGTTAAGTGCGTCCTCCAGTCCAGGCACCGTATGAAAATATAATCAGAGCTCCAGCGTCGCCCCAGCAGACAGAAGGCTTGGTTGTACTCTATGTGGCAGACGCTGGTGAAGGCCTTATTTCCTCCACCAGCAGGTGTCCTCTCTGGATCTAATAGGCTTTACATGTGTAATTAACACATGGCACTGCTGTCCACGCTGGCCTCACCACCGTTCCTGTCGCTATTACCTTCCTTTCGCTTTTTCCCAATTTATGTTGTTTTTTTTAGCTTTTCTTTTTCTCCCTCATTACTAAACATAAAGGCTCTTTGGCTAACTCGCGCTGTGGTGAAAGTGGGTGTGTGAGACAAAGACAACAGAAAAGAAAGCCGACCGCTTGGTAGCACGGGGATGGATTGCTGGATTTCGCCGCACGGAATGGACAAGGATGGAGTTAACAGCTTGCTGTGAGGGCCAGTTAATGCCTTAAAAACCCCCTCTCATGAAACCTGTAATTACCAGGGCTCTGTTAATCAAGAATGAAACAGAGGAAAAGCAATGGGCTAATTGGATACGACATGCTCTGTAATTAGAATAATAGTCACACGTTGGGATTTTATGAATGAATGACTTTGCCAGTTTTTTTAAAGGGCTTCATTACACTGGACTGAGCTACCAGCACCATTTGCATGCTTGTATATAAGGGAGACAATATGTTACGGGTCATATTTTTGTCCAAACAGCAGATTTTCCTCCAGGCCTCCTGACTTGAACTATGTTAATTATGTCGGTGGACGGGAATGGGGGAGAGCAGACGAGAAGATTGAAGGACTGGGGGAGGGAAGTCCAATTATTTTTTTCCTTGTCTCATTTTTCGCCCCAAACCTTTTTTCACCCGTCAGGCGACAGAGGTGGACTCGAGAGGAGGACGAAGAAATTCATCATCTGGCATATCGTGAACAAAAAGCTGACCTATTTCTGATAAAAGATTGCAATGAATTCCACTAATAAACATTCTCTGAAGTTTGAGTCTTGCATGCTAATTTTATTTCGCATTTTATTATTCATGTTGGAATATAGTTACTGACGGATGAAAGAAATAATTCCAAGCAGTTTTGTGTGCTCGGCTTGCAGTCGCAAAGGGAAAATTAAGGCTGGAACAATCACAAAGGGTTCAGGAAAATGTTTAACAATTTTAGGAAGTTTGCAATTGATAGAATGAAAAAGACTTATTATATCAACCTTTTTTATTTTTATGTTTATCCTTTGTCTGTTGGTGGTTTCTGACGACCGTATTTCCCACACTATAAGGCTCACTTAAAAGTCTTAATAAAAAAAATAAAAAACAGCGTGCTTTATAATCTGATGCAGCATATATATGAATTCATTCTGGCTGTGTTTACTAATGTTAAAGCAATTTTGAGAGATAAGAGGGGCGCTCTGTCAAAATGTCACTTTTTTTTTTTAATTGCAAACAAGGTTGAGTGTAATTTTGAATATGCTGACACAGCTAACGTGTAGCGGTTACTTACAAGGTTGAGAGTTAGCGTCGTCACCGTAATGTTTGCTGTAATGGTATCAGTCTGTTTTTTGTATGTGTTAGGGCTAGAGTGGCTGTGCTGTGAGTTACATATGAAAAGTTGGACGCCGTATCTAAAAGGGCAAGATGACTGCTCACTGCTGTGCTAAAATTGTACAAACATAGCTGAAAAAACAAGGATATGACTTTTCACAAGTAAATTATTACCATCCGCAAATAAAGGAAAACTTATAGAACACAACTGATGAAGATGTGAGTAAGTTTACTTTCAGAATAGTGAACGTCTAGGCTGATCTTGTAGCGGTGATGGTGCTTTTAACACAAACTAAGCCCATTCAAAGTCAATGGTAGCATTACATATGGAACCATTTCTGCGTTTTCTGGAGGATTTTTTTGGAGGATGACCTTAGTGTTTAACCTCAGACCCACTGCATTTCAGCAGATTACTAAGTAGAGGGGAAAAAAACTAACCAGGATTCCCTCGGTAGCGGTGAAAAGGGAAGACCCCAGCACCGAATCCCCGTCCGGCAGGCAAATGAGGGATATGCAGCGATATTTGGTGTAGATCCCCTCGCTGGATGCATCACGACTGGCTTGGCAAGCCCTGGCTGCAGCGTGTTTTACAGCGCCCCCCATGGCTGCAGCGTGTTTTACAGTGATCCCCACCCGGACCTCGCCGCGCCTTGGCCGTGGACTGAAGTCCTCACTGCGCCCTCTCTCCCATCTGTGGGAGGAATGGGGCCTGACTTGACTGTTGACCAGAGCGCACTGTTCCCAGTGCGCTCTGACCGCGTTGCGCAGACGTCGTTGGCTGCCCCACATTCAACAGGGACAAGGGGTCTGGGGGAATGTTGGCCACCCTCCCGACCCATGTTAAAACATGGACGTAACAGTTTGTGTAAATCTTAGTGTACATATAATAACAACCAAGTATTAGGTATGCAAATAAATTCCAAATAACATTTATTTATGGAAAGGTTTGCAATGTTGTTTATCTGTTGCACCTTGTACAAAAGCATGAATACAGCCTGGGTCTTATTTTTGGTCATTTTAATGTATCTACTAAGCTGTGTGTCATTGTTGTCTTCTCTTTCAAATATGCATCTCATTCTTTATGTACATTGGACAAAAGTAACAGGTTGGCATGGCGTCTCTATTCCATAGAACTCTTTATTTACAGATGTAAACATGATAACCCAGCTAACGCTTCTAACATGGCCAATGCGTAGAGTTTTACAAACAAGTTCTAGAGTTACAGTAAATCCAGATAATAAAGTCTGACTGACTGAAGGACTTGTCTCCGACTCTTGTCTCGCCCTTTAGTTCAGTGCACCGTACATATGACAAAAGTTTAAAAATAGACTGTTCATTGATAGTGCATCTTTTTTGGACAGGAAATATGGAACATAAATAATTAGAACAAAATGATAATATTTTTGTTTAATCCATTTTTGTTTCCTAAAAAGATATAAATGACCACCAAATCTCAAAATTGAGGAAGAAGTGAAATGTAATAAAATGTAATTAAAAATGGTTTCAGTTTTTTGCACATTAATGACATTAAATGATTTTCTATAAATCTAATTGCATTAAATGAATATTTTTTAGATGTATTTAATCTGACTTTAGTTTGTGATTAATGCATTGAATTCATAAAAATCTACAAAATAAATGCTAGCATATTAAATATTTTAATGTAGGCCACTGCATACCTTCAAATGTGAGCTTACTATGCACATAAATTTGTGAA
The DNA here is from genome assembly GCA_023969325.1 of Oryzias curvinotus. Lineage (NCBI taxonomy): Eukaryota > Metazoa > Chordata > Actinopteri > Beloniformes > Adrianichthyidae > Oryzias > Oryzias curvinotus. Next base: position 7,333,976 of record CM043714.1, read on the forward strand.
CTCTCAGGCAAAACTTTGTTTTTTTTTATTTAGAATATATTGTGTTTGTAATAAATAGGGCTTAAAAGTGTTTAAGTGTTCATTCTAATGGAATTTAATAGATGCATTATCTTCTTTGGGTTGTTCACTCACAGCTCCATTGTCTTCTGACCTCTCAGCTCTTATGATCTTTGGGTTTGTGACTTGGCAGATTTGCTTTGGCTTTAATCTTCATCCAAAATCTTTTCAAGTGAAAGCAGAAGACAGTCAAATTCAGTGTTGAACTTCTAACACTGTTGTGAACAGGTGTCACCAAAACCTAGTGTGTGTATGAGTCTATGAGAGGCTAAATGATCATTTGTGAGGTTGTTTTCTGATGCAGACAGAACCCCAGTTAATAAGGTTCATTTCCAGTCCAGTTGAGGGCGCTATGCACTCAATAAGGTAAGCATAGAAGAAGAACTGATATGAAATGATATCCTGGTTTTGAGTCACCAAAAAAGCCAGTCCACCTGGTGTGTTTAGATGGACAGGCTGTGATTAGACAGGAATTACCATGGACTATCATGTTTGCAGACAACATCGTGATTTGTAGCGAGAGCAAGTTTGAATCAATAAGGCAACGTGAGAAAAAAGTGCATGTGAGCTGTCCTAGACAGAAAGACGGACAGACTGCGAAAAGAAAAATAATAATAACATTAAAAAAGAATTTCATTACTAGGTAAAACTTCAACCTCTTAAAAACTCTTGGAAGGTGTTTTATTTTAATTTATATTATTTCACTGGCCTAAATACAACATTATTGTTCCATACGTTAATTTAATGTGATATTTATCTCAATGGGTGTGAATTGTTTATTTGTTGTTGTTGTTTTAGTGGTGATAAATAGGCCAACAAATAAAAAATAATCATCTTGCGCTTTTATGTAATTGTTCAACCACTGCTGGTAAATTGTATGAAACCTAGAATATTTTAATCTGCAATGAGGGGTAACACAGACATGGTAGTAACTGATATGTCAACCTATTAGTCCATATACAGTAGGTGTCATAGGTGTAGAACAGGTATATAATATGTCTAGTATATACACTGACCAAAAATATAAACACAACACTTTTGTTATTGCTCCCATTTTTTATGGTATGAACTCAAAGATGTGAAACATTTTCCACATACACAAAATAACCAGTTCTCTGAAATATTATTCACAAATCTGTCTAAATCTGTGATAGTGAGCACTTCTCCTTTGCCAAGACAATCCATCCCACCTCACAGGTGTGCCATATCAAGATGCTGATTAGACAGCATGATTATTGCACAGGTGTGCCTTAGACTGGCCACAAGAAAAGGCCACTCTGAAATCTCAGTTTTGTTTCATTGAGGGGGTCAGGGGACTCAGTCAACCAGTCAGTATCTGGTGTGACCACCATTTGCCTTATGAAGTGCGGCACATCTCCTTCGCATAGAGTTGATCAGGTTGTCTATTGTGGCTTTGGAATGTTGGTCCACTCTTCTTCAATGGCTGTGCGAAGTTGCTGGATATTGGCAGGAACTGGAACACGCTGTCGTATACCCCGATCCAGAGCATCCCAAACATGCCTAAATGGGTGACATGTCCGGTGAGTGTGTTGGCCATGCAGAACTGGGATGTTTTCAGCTTCCAAGAATTGTGTGCAGATCCTTGCAACATGGGGCTGTGATTTATCATGCTGCAACATGAGGTGATGTTATAGATGTACGGCTCAACAATGGGCCCCAGGATCTCGTCACGGTATCTCTGTGCATTCAAAGTGCCATCAATTAAATGCACCTGTGTTCTTCGACCATAACACTATGCCTGCCCATACCATAACCCCACCACCACCATGGGCTGCAGTGAGGTCTAGACCTCGATGAGGACAACGAGCATGCAGATGAGCTTCCCTGAGACGGTTTCTGACAGTTTGTGCCGATTGTTTCAGCAGCTGTCCGAGTGGCTGGTCTCAGACGATCTTGGAGGTGGACATGCTGGATGTGGAGGTCTTGAGCTGGTCTGCGGTTGTGAGGCTGGTTGGATGTGCTGCCAAATTCTTGGAAACGTCTTTGGAGACGGCTTATGGTGGAGAAATGGACATTCAATTCCCTAGCAACAGCTTTGGTTGACATTCCTGCTATCAGCATGCCAATTGCACGCTCCCTCAAAATTTGCGACATCTGTGGCATTGTGCTGTGTGATACAACTGAAGATTTCAGAGTGGCCTTTTCTTGTGGCCAGTCTAAGGCACACCTGTGCAATAATCATGCTGTCTAATCAGCATCTTGATATGGCACACCTGTGAGGTGGGATGGATTGTCCTTGGCAAAAGAGAAGTGCTCTCTATCACAGATTTAGACAGATTTGTGAACAATATTTCAGAGAACTGGTTATTTTGTGTATGTGAAAAATATTTCACATCTTTGAGTTCATACCATGAAAAATGGGAGCAATAACAAAAGTGTTGCGTTTATATTTTTGGTCAGTGTATATAATGTGTTAGTCAGAATGACTACAAACAGATCTGCTGTTTTCATATCAAGACCTTGGACATTATCTCTAAATCCAAATCAGGGTTGTCCAAACGATTTGCGAACAGAGCAAAATATACAGGAAAATATATGAGGGGTGTTTATCTGTCTGACTTTTAGCTTCCTGCTCTCATCTGGCCTTGTTTTAAGATGGTTTAAAGCGTTTCCTGTGTTTAAATGTCAAGAATCTTCGATTGAATGGGAACTGCCTGGACCACTGCACTACAGGTTTGTTTTATGTCTGTATTCTCAGCTGTACATAATTTCCATCAGGATACGGCCACTTTCATCTCCGCCTTGTCTCTCACCGCACTGGTTTGAACTTTTTTGCTCATTGCTGTTTAGTGTGTTGGCTTTATTTTGAATGGCAATGGAGGAGCCTTTGTGTTGTCTGAGTGTACCTTCGCTTGTACAGCAGGAACTTGGCAGTACATGCACTCAGCTGTGGGTTTACCAGTACACTTATCAGTGCCACCTGCTCTTGGAGTAGCCTCTTAATTATCAGATCAAAGGCAGTGAAAAGGTGCTAAGTGGTTAGGAGCTGCAGCAGCCGCTGCTGGCCTTTGATCGTCTGGGTCCCAGCCCTCTCGACAGCAGCCTGCCCTAAATTAAATATGGACAGACATCTCTCTGTGAGTAAAGCCCCTCTTCCCCTCATAAGCTGTTGCTTTTCTTTTCATCCGCTGTGTTCTGTGTGATCTGAGTGATTGTTTCACCTGGAAATGATAATTTTATGGGTAGATGGCCAGCGGACAGTTGAAGGCTGATTTGGACTTACCTGAAAAGGTGTCACACTTGACCTGTCAAATATAAGTGTCACCAATAATAGGGCTGTTTATGTATGTGTGTGTGTTTCATCTAGTTTGTTTGATGTATTATTTGTGTGCTGATGTTTGAGTAAACACAAGACTTCCGGCTTGCAAAGTTAAAGAGGCTGAACTCCTGAATGGGAGCCATAGATCTAGTCCGGTCTGGCGCTGGACTTCCATGCCACCTCTGCTTTGCATTAAACCCAAGACTGTTTATGAGTGCAGTGGACAGCCTTAACTGAAACAGTTGTGGTCTTGTGTCACCAGATGTTTTATAGGGCAGGCGGCATGGCGGAGGAAGAGGGAGCTGGCGCAAAATGGGCTCTGGATGCCCTTTTATGGGCCAGTCCACTAATGAAAGTGGGGTTCTGGAACCACTGTGGAAAATCAGAGCCACCCCCTACACACACGCACATCAACGTACACACACATACACAACACCCCCTCCTCTCTGTCTACACATGGAATGTCATAAAGCTTTCAAAGCTGCCTCCACTTTTATGCACTTCCGTTTCCTCCCTAACTTTGCTGTCTCGTACTCTTATTAATCCGTTTTTATTTGCCGTCGTGTTTTCAGGTGGGTGCTGAAGGATCTTCTTCCCTTTACTCCTGTGGGTGCCACGGGACACGGCCAATAAGTCACCACCGAGCTTATGAAGTGTGAGATGTTCGTTGAGGAAATGCACTCAGAGAATGTCAAATGGACATAAGTGGATGTGATTGCTGTGACAGATGGCAGTCTATGGAGATCTGCAAAGGAACTAACAACATGTGGAAGTGATAAAACTGTTTCTGCAGTCAGATTTGCGGCTTACACCTAAGATGGGCTGTGCACCGTTGCCACAAAGACAGTGTCGACATGTAGCGCTTCATCATGTTCATTAATCCCTTTGTAGGCCCGTCTTCCTCGTTCTGTTCAATATCTATGGATTATCTTCCCTTTCAGGTGATTTACAAGGGTCAGCTCCTGAACTTGCAGGAGTAACATTGAGGACTTTGAACAAAGTCATGTAAGTAAAGTCATCAGAAGTAAGGTATTGAAAAGTCTGCAGCTCAAAGGGAGAAATTGCATCTCAAGGTGAGATTTATTTTTTCACCACGACAGCTGCATTACATTTCCTATGTATTATTGTGCATTACTGAAAGACATTTTGGGTTTAGTCCTATTTTGCAATTTATTCAATTAAATATTGTTTTAAAATGCCTCAAATCTAGAAGGCATGAAATATTTTTGGTGCTGGTCCAAACGTCAGCTATCAGGTTTACTTTTAAATTTATCTGGAATCAAAAGTTTTCCCCTGTGTTCATAATTGTTTCTGCTTTATATATTATTTTACATTGCTTTAAACACGCCAATTAATATAAACTCTTAAAGTACCAATTTGATCATCTTTTGTAAAAGTTTTCCCAGTGGTCTTTTGAGAATGATTACCATTTTTTGACAAAGTTAAAAAAAAAACCTGTCTCACTTTTAGGACATAGAGCGGCAGTTGTTCATTAAAATTCACCTGTAGGTAGAGGGCGAGAATGTTGGTGTAGAGCAACCCCACCTCCCCTTCCCATCACCCATAACTGAACTCTGTTTACACGCTCTCCCGCTAGCTTACAGCCCCTCATATCCACCTATCTAAACTTAGTGGTACGACAAAAATGGCGAGCAATTTTGGAGCTATCCAGCCATACAGTTTTTAGCCAGATGCCAGCTCAGACGAGGAAAACAAAGATATAAGTGGATCTGTTTGTCTGAAAGTGGATGCATCAGAATGAAGCAGAGCAGGGAGCTTTTATTATTTTATATCTACTAATAGAATTTTTCAAACGCCATTTTTTTTTGGAAAAAAAAAAATTCAGAAATACAATTTTAAGCTTAATCTTCTTAATATTTGTCCCCAGTCATCAGAAAAATGCCAGTGTTAAAAACATTGTAGTAGGTTTAGGGGATGTCATCTGGACTTGGTTTTAAAGTTAGAAACTTTAAAACCAAGTCCAGATGACATCCCCTAAACCTACTACAATGGAACCAACCTGGATGAATGAGAGTCTTCATAGACAGTGTTAAAAACACTAAAAAATCTGAGTTGAAGTTGGCATTTAGGGCTGTTTCAGGGGACTCATGGGGAACTCCTCCTCCATGAGCGCATATATACCAGCTCTTTTACCAGTTAATTCAGAATTGACAAAGCCTTTTGGATAAGAGGTGAAAAGTCTTCAACTTTAAAAACCAAGTCCAGATGACAGCCCCTGAACCTACTACAAGGCAGTTGCAGCTGTTTATGTATTTATCTATAACAAGCAAATGACAAAAGCGGAATTAAAAAATTATTAACAGAGCTCAGACAATAACAAAAAATAATAATAATTTCTGTCATTTTTCTAAGAACGCAGTTTAGACATGTTAGAGAGAGAGTGGGCAGAAGCCAGCCATATGTGTAACAAGGAGTCATAATGAAGCCCCCTTCCTCAAGCACAGTCTCTGAAGAGTAGACAAAGTTCCTATGGACTCCTCTTTGGAACTGGAATCTTGTCATTACACCTGGTACTGACAAAGTCATGATTTCAGAGAACTCCATGTGATGCAGCCAGGACCGTCTTTACAAAACTCGTCGGTAGGGGAGTTTTTGTTTGCCAGTCAGTATCCATTCATGGAGAAAGAAACATGGATTGCTGGCTACAGACTATTGTTCCTTCTTTCCAAGTAAACCAATTAAGAGACAGCAATACGATCATCCCTCAAGAAGTTGACCAATCACAAGAGAAACATAGAGAAAAACTGTTTGTTTCAGACAAAAGGGGAAAAACTGAGTTAAAAATGTCTTTATATTAAATATGACTGGCTGGAACACGGATATGAAATGAAATGCAGCGTTTTTTATGTAGCATCATTTACAATTTTACACTTGTGGCCACTTGGAACATTGTCCAACCATGCTGGTCCTGGTTCAGCAGCAGTGTGAATAGACATTTCTTGACCATCCAATTTAGTTATGTCATTCTGTTTATCTCAACCTAAAATGGACAAGAATCACTCAGAAACTAAATCTTTAAAGCTGTAGGAGCAACAGTGGCCCGTCAATTTGTTGAAAAGTGAAAAGATCAGATATCATTTTCAGGGATAAACTTTAAAATGTTTGCTGTCGACTACAAACATGCAAAACTGCTGTTTTGGTTCTTGTCCAGTCACTGACCACTCCTTCCACTTCACATCCCTTGGCCGAGCGCTGGCCTGAATAAGCGTGTTCAGCAGTGGAGTTGAGGGACTCTGTGGGCGGGGAATAATGGACAGTATCAGCAGCGCTGGGTTGTTCAAGCGAAAGCAACTGGAACGCTAGTGGTTATTATCAGAGCCAAAGCCCTAACGTTGCTGCTCCAGTTAGTTTTGACCCAGAAGGATCTGTGTGGACCGGCGTCAGACCTCTCTGCGTGCGTCGCAGATTCAGATGGCCGTACATTTTCACATGCATACTCTATGCCAAGCATTACACACACTTTCATGTAACTGACATGACAGGATCCCTACCTTTTATAACCCTCATTTACGTTCTTTTTTTCCATCTCACTACACATGTTTCTTAGTGTAGAAAAGAAAAAGTTACCAAAACTAATTTGTGCTAAATTCCATGTGACCTCACGTCTATCCATCTGCTCATCCATTCATCCATATTCAAAACTCGTTTAATCCTTTTTGGGGTCATGGGGTTAATGGAGCCTATCCTAGCTACATTTAGGCAAAGCTGGGATACAATCTGGACAGATCACCGGTGCTTCACAGGGCAGGACTTCATGTTATATCTAGTGCTATCATGAAATTTACTTTTTTGAGTGGTTACTTAATCATGACCTGTAATTAATTAATCTACTATTTTAATTGAACCTAATAATTGCTGTAAAAAGCTTCATTTTGAGGTATTTTCATTTGAATTTGTGTCAATTTAGTCAAAAATTATTTTAACCAAACAATAATAAGGTTAAAGCACTGATAATTGACTGAATATATATTTCATTTGTAAGTGACCATGGTATAGGCAGGATAATGCCTATCGAGGTCTTAAATAAAGTTAAACTTTTTGACATTGGTCAGTGGTCGGCGGGATGTCAGTCCAGTGACAGGCGAGTGGCTGGAAGGCAGAAGCCAGATTATTGACTGATGGAAGGGTCTCATATGGTCCCCAAAATTGTCGAATGATCAGACAATTTCAGACTGCCACCCTTGGCTCCAGCCACCCCTTTGCCCTCCTTCTGACATCCCACTACTACTGCCCAATTGTTAGAAATTGAACGATAGCAGTCTGGACACTCAGTGAGGGCTGTGGACATGGGTTGCGGACCTGGCAATGACAATCTGGCAATCCCGACCACCATGGGTCCTGGATATGAATCCTGCTGTGTTTGAACCACTGCAACACCTGTTTTGGGCACTGGGGCTTTGCCCTTGCTGGGTTTCTTGGGAGGAATGTTGTCTAAAAATTTTAATGTGTGCCGCTTTTTATATAACCCCAGCTACCAGGCAGCTGGCGGCCGGTGGCACTTGATATGGACAACCATCATTTACACATTGTCCAATCAGAGCTGCTACTGGCCGGCAATCTGGCTGCCACCGGCCTGTGGCCGCCTTATTTTGAAATGGCGTCATCCCCACCTGACTCACTGATGCCTGGTGTTCACAGTCTACATCTATAACCATGCCAACAATAAAAAAGAAAAAAAAAGGCAGCGCATCTTGAAGATTCGTTCCCATCGTGCGGTGGCAGTTGTATTTGTGACAGTAGCATAAGCTGTAGTTGCCTTTCTTTACAGCTGAACAGATTTTATTTATTTATTAAGGAAATGTAATACTTGAAACGTGAAATCAAAATGTGGAGAGTAATTGAACTGATTGGGTACCACTGTGCTCAATGGGTAACCCAGGTTAACATTTGGCACCTTTTAAAGTGGGAATCAGTGCAGAATTTGTTTTGTTCATTTTAAACCTAAATATCCAATTTCCAGTCAATTCTCTCCATATTAAGTGTTGCAAAGCACTAAAATCAATGTATTTATTGCCTTGTGAGCATGGCACGTTGGCACAAACAGTAAAATAAAGTGACGAACAACAAAATTGAAACTGCCATATAGAAATGTGTGCAACATTTTCTGTCATGCTTCTGCCATAAAGCTGCATCCTGGCTTCAGGAAGCCTCTTCTCCCATTTGTTAAGGTAATGATCTAATTTGTGGCCATTAGAGAGAGCAGCCTGAAGTGTTTAATGCGTGGCCAGCTGGTCCAGCTGCCCCGCTCCACAAATTAAAGGAGCCTGGCTCAACAGTAATGAATAATGAGCTGTGTTTAAAAACTACCATACCTGAGCCTGCTCAGCCAGGCCTTAATGCAGCCAGCTTTAAACCAACAACCTGACTGCTTTTTCAATTCCCCGACTACTTAGTCACACAAAACACACGAGGGAACATTCTTACATAGAACTGTCCTTACAGGCCTGGTATAGTACTGGTAAGTAAAATAATAAATGGAAATCAATTGTATTAGCCTATGGAGGTTTGGATGTGGAATCATACTCAAAATTAAAGAGGAAAAACAAACTGCAGGCTGATCCAACTTCAATATAATGTCTATAATTGAAACGACTCAAAATGAAGCTCAGTAGTGGGTGTGGCCTCTGCGTGCCCATATGACTTCCCTGCAACGCCTGTCTAGGTGTCCTGGGGATCTCTTCCCACACCTGCACCAAAGCATTTGCCGACTCTTGGACAGCCTGTGGTCCAACCTGGCATTGGTGGATGGGCCAAGACATGAATGATTCAGGTCTGGGGAACTGGGCGAGCCAGTCCATCACATCAATACCTCTGTCAAGAAGAAACTGCGGACACATTCCAGCCACATGAGTTCTAGCACTAGGAGGAACGCAGGGCCAATCGCACCAGCAGATGGGGCCCTTTAGACGGATGAGATTGGAGATTAGATTGGAGAGTTTCAACATTGTCTGCGACAGAATATTCATGATGGCTCTGCTATTGACAGCTGTATTGAGGGAGCAAGTATGGCCAATCAAAGAATCAAGAGCTGGTGGGGTTTCCTAAGAAAGGAATCAATGGGTTACTAACTGGTGAGGACCAGTTAGTTTATTTTTAATTTTTTACTTCTATTGTTTTTTTTTTCCTTTAATATCCCTTGAGGGGCTCTGTAGTTTTTAGCAACAAAAAAAAAAATTGGATGTTTTAGTTTTTTGTTGTTTCGTTGTATACAAATCATATATCGTCAGCCTAATAGCATTTCTGCCTAACTCATTTTTTTGCCAAATTGAGATATTGGCCTAACTTGACTGTGAGTGTTGAAAAAAAGGTGTTTTTTCTTCTTTTAAAAAAACCTGAAAAAAATGAGTTAGGCAGATATGCTATTAGGCTGACGATATGGCACCAAAACAAAACCGTGGCTAACAAATTCAGGTTTGAATCCAAGGGAACATGAATGGTTGCGCCCCCTATAGTTAGCGTGCCAGTGAGACTGGTCACTTTTTTTCTCTGTGTTTCTCTTCATTTCCTGCATAGCTCATTTATCGCCCCCAGGTGGAAGGCTATGGGAAATGTTCACGCAGTTTTGTTCAGTTTTTGGATAGCTTCACAGAACCAAATAAAAATATGAGACTTATTAGAATCTTTTGCCCATTCAAATCATCCCAGTGCCCCCCCATCCCCCATCCCCCAAGGGAATGTCTGTCCCCTTTGATTAATCACATTCATTTTCACAAATGATCTTTAATCAAGACAATAAGCAAAACAGAATTAAGTAGTGTCTTTTATAGTCCAATCATTTACAACAAATCTAATTAAACAGAAAGTTCATTATTTTTTACAACAATTTACTAAAAATAATTTGACTTGGATTTCTTCTTAATCTCTTTATTTCTATTTTTGTTTTGTACAGGTCTTCAGTATTTACTCAAAGTTAGTCATGACTTTAGTCCCAAACAGAGGAAATGTGTCCTTATTTCTAATTTGTGACTTTTTCCTTTTTTCATGGTTGTTTTTTTCCACATGAATATTAATCTGCTGATGTGTTGAAACAGCTCAAATAAAGTAGTTTTGATGAAAGTCATTTTGAATTTGTGTTTTTCTTAAATATTTGTAGTTTTTTTTTTTTTTTTTTTTTCAGATTTCAAAGTGAATGTTTTCAATTTTAGGTTTATGTGTCGCACCGCCACCATTCAGCTCAACTGAGTCCGTTTCCACTATAAGAACCCTTTGGTCTTCCACTCCAGACTTTTATTAGTCCCATCTGGCCTCCCCTTTGAAACTTTTCTGGAGGCACCACTGCATTTTGGGCTCCAACATGACTGAGGAGAATGCAATCGCTGGCTGATTTGAATACCTACAATAAATAATAATAAAATAACCCTCACACTGGTGGAAAAGGGTCAAAGCCAACAGACAGGGATTTATTTCCATTTTGGTTCAGAAATCATGTTATCATATCAGATATTTTAAAGATTGAAATATAAAGTTAGATATTTTAATCAAAGAACTGTATCTCATATTTAAAGGGTTTCAGATCCAACACCACTGGATTCCAACCTGTGGTAAAAATCTTTTAATGTCTAACTGAACCAACAGCGTGAATGTCGGGACATTTGGACCAAAAAGAAGTTTGATCACTTAAAACTTTTTTGTGTTTGCTGCTTTTTAACTGCTAATTGTTTTAACAAAATCTAATGTATTTGTATCCATAAGAAAATTAGCTTAAGATGGGCTGACCTATAAGAATCATTTGTTCATTATCTCATAGCGATTACATGCATATTATATATTGCAGCTGATGTTCCACACAATGCTAAAGGAGATGAAGACAATGCAAAATTGGTCAAACTTCAATAAACGGACATTAAATTTATGATTTTCCACAAGTCTCTGCAAATGTTCTAAAGGACAAGAGACAATTCTCAAAGGATTGCATGAAATAACATTTTTTTCGGGTGTAAAATTGCAGAAGAAGCCAATTTAACCCTTGTGCTATCCTAGGCACTTTGACATTGGGAGTTGGGTCATCTAGACCCCACTAGACAGTGCGCTGAACCATTTTTTTCCAATGATTTGTGATCTTCACTGGTTCAATGGATTACACGAAATTTTTCCACCTTTATCCACCTTTGTCATGGTAGGGAGAACACGTCAAAGTAAGGGTGGGGTCATCTAAGATAGCACAAGGGTTAAAAGCAACATATAAATTGGTAAAGGGTAACGCTGTTCCAAACATTGACTGTTTTGAACATTAAAGGATTCCCGAATCAGCAAAAGCTGCATTTATTGTACCACATTTTTGTCCTCTGTCATGTAATATACAGTCCAGATGAGCGTGCACAACATTTATTTATTTAAAGACACCAAACCTCAAAGTTTGGATCAAGCAAACTAAAAAAAAACATTTAAGATGAATATTATGTTTAGGGATGGGAAATTGTAAACAAACTGGATTTTAAAGGGTTAATATATGGATTCAATTTTAATATATAAGAGCATTTCAGTAACATATTTCTAACATATTTCTATTTTTCTTAAACCTTTATAGTATAATTATACATTGGCTTATGATCGTTCTTTCTTCTTTTAAATACGTGGTCATATTGTTGAATATCTATATTTATTCATTTATTTATCATGTGAGGTATTTTCCCTCCTGTTTTGGTTTGTGCGATTGAGTTTTTTTATTCAGTTGCCTTCTGATGATCAACACCTAAACTAAATTAAATTGATATAATTTAAACTGAGTGCATTCCTTAACAAATCACATCTCAGGTCACTGGGGTTTGAATCAAACAGGAGTTGAATATAACTCAAATCTGAGTAACAAGTCAAAGTTTTTAAGTTATTTTCCCATTTCTATCACTGTATAAATATCAATCATTCACAATAATAATAGTGATGGCTGTTTACAGTCAGACTCTTCTGCATGTTGGCCCCCTGTCTCTTCATCCGTGCGCTGGAGAGTTGTCACTGGGCAAAGTGATTTAAATATACAGACGACTTCTTAAAACGAAGAGAAAGAGTGATCACACATTATGGCGCATTTGATGCAGCCTGAGCCCCCGAGGCCGAGAGGCCGTGTAGTCCAGACCAGCCCGATCACGGCTCAGCGCCGTCATGAGCCCACCAACAACACAGCAAAAGACTGCTCCCAATTCCCCTTAGGTCTGTTATGCATCATCCTCTGCACACACACACACACACACACACACACCCTCACAAAGCAGCTTGCGAGAGGAGAGGGGAGGTGCAGGGAGGAGTAAAGTGACTGACAGCATAATTTGATACTGCAAACACGTTAATATGCACAACAAATGGTGTTTAAACAATGTTAGTGAGACATGTAAACAGCAACACGCCAAATGGGATGTAGCACAAGTTAGCAGAAGCTGTGGAACAAAGGGAACATCCACAGTGTGATCAGTCAACAAAGACTTAGCAGTCAGCTGGAGTCTGTGAGGATTCAGCCGATGTCTGTATTCACATGTACATCTTAGTAAAACTCAGATCTTTAGGGTCCTATTTTGATTATTGCATTGATCTGTGCAGCTTTTGGTTAGATCGTTTCATGACAGGCTCTCTCCTTTTCTGCGTCTGTCTCATATTGCTCGGTAAGAAAACACTTCTTTTTGACAGTGTAACTTCATTTGGCTCCTAATTTTTTGGTTTTGTGCTGACTCTGTTCAAATCTGAAAGCCAGGACTAATGGGAAGGATGCCGGACTTGACATGTGCAGACTTCCCAGCAACTTCCTGCACGTCACTAGGCTGGGATCTTGTAAGAAATAGAGACATTAAGTGGTGAAATGTTTTAAACTTAAAGGCAAATGTGGTTGTTTCTTTCTGGACTATGTGTCTGTTAGGTCTAATTGTACCCCAACAAAAATATAGCTGAGTCTGAAAAATGGAGCCTAAAATGAAAATCAAGCTATGCACATTCGGTAAGAATCTTTTGCTGCCAATAAGGATAAGGCTTTATTTATAGCTAAAGCATCATCAGAGCTGCAAACAGTCACTGTCACCACCAGGGAGGCTTGACAAGAAAATGACCAGTTTGATGCAGCAAATTGCATTTCAGAAAAAGACCTAAAGTGTTAAAACACAATCATGTGAAGGAATTTGATAGATCGAAAACACATAAACACATCCCTCAAATCCTTTAAACTGCACTGCCTCTGAATGTCATAGTGTTGCCGTTCAGTTAACATAATTCAGAGGTCTGCAACCGGAGGCCACATTTTGCTCTTTTATCCCTCCATTGAGGCTCTTTAGCTTTGAAAGAAAAACACACACAATCTGATTAAATACTGGGTTTGTAGTTTTGGTTAATTAAGTTTAATCATTTACATTTTTAACATATGTAATAACTGAGCAAAATTATGGGATAAGGTTGAATCTACTGTCCATCATCTATCCATCCATAATGATAGACAATGTAAGGTTTGGGTTTGTCTTTTTTTTTGCATTTTTTATTTTAAGTAAATCTTCTGCAGCAGGAGGACAATATTTGACACAGTATTTTATTTTGAAAGGAACTCTGATGTCTGGTGTCAAAAGTCAAAAATAGTTTTTATTTATAGAAAAATATAATGCTGTCATATTCCAATTATTGACAATATTTAAAAGCTACAATGTAATAAATGAATGGCTTAATGCCTGAAAAAACTGAAATCAAGTGTATTTTTTTGAATGGTAAAGTGGGTCTCTGGGTTTTGTTCAGTAAGAAACTGCTTTTTTTAGCATTAAAGGTTGCAGACCCCTGGTATAACTAATACTACAATGGCAGTTATCTCTGACCTAACATCCATGAGGCCAAAGACTGTTTCAAACCTTTGGCCAAGAACTATCTTTTTATATCATTTGATGTCAAATCTGACTAAAAACCTACCGCCTTCATGAAACAAGATATTTTACATGTTATGCTCTATTTTTTTTTCTGTACCTACAATAGCAATTTAAATTCAAATGCAGAGGTGGAGAGCTGCCTGACTGAAATCACAAAGAAAACACAAACACAACCTTCCTGTTCTGTGGAAAAACGTTACAATCGGCTAATATTAAATCATACGCTAAAAGCTGTGTGTTCATGCTGTTAAAGTCCAACTCTGATTGTCTTTTATTATGTTGTAAAAGTGTTCCCAGCGGTCTTTTAATTGTGATTTTATTAGATTTTTTTAGCCAAAATCAAAGAAACTGCATCAATTTGTAGGACATAGTTTCTGAAGAACGGAGGAATTGATTCCAAATTTGAAGTCTCCGTTTACGTGCTCTCCCACCAGCTTACATCCCCTCACACCTTCAACCTAACATTAGGGGTGCAACAAAAATGGTGAGCAATATCGGAGCTATCCAGCTGTACAGTTCTGAGCTCAGACAGGGAAAACAAAGATTTACATGGATCCATTTATCTACAAGTGCATGCATCGGAATGGAGCGAGGCAGGGGGCTTCTACATCACAAATATGATCTTTTTCAAACAGCATTTTCTTGTCTAATCCTGATTTTACATGGATTTGAATAAAGAAATACTCAGAAATGCAATTATGAGCTTAATTATCTTTATATTTTTCCTCCATTATCAGAAAAATATGTCACAAAAATGTGGTAAAACACACAAAAAAATGATTTTTATAAGATTGAGTCTTTCGAAATACATCAGAAGTTTGATTTGTTTTGTGCGATTCAGGTTTGGTGCACAGATCCTGCATTGCCTGACATTGGAGGATCAGATGGTTGAGCGCTGCAGGGTCCAGGCGCTCTTCAACCCACCGTGCAAGGTCCAGTCCCGTACACAGACACCTCCTGTGCTGCCCAACTTATCCACAATAATTGGCTGTCAAAAATACGCTGAATTAACAGATGAATGAGCGTGGATGTAAACGCTTTACTTTTTATTTTTTGTGTGCGGGGTGGGAGGGGGCGGAGCAGGCTCCCCCTGCATCCCTTCTCGTGTGCGCAGGCCTGTTACTGATATGCATCCAGGACATTTGAGTGGATTGCATTTCATTAGTTTGATTTGAGCGGACAGCACTAAGCTGCTGAGGGCTCTGTGCTGACAGCTAATTACACAAATCAGCCTTGTCCATTGATAGAGAACAATGGGCTTGGATGAGTCCGCCTTGCCAAAGGGACCAGCCCTACTTACAGCCCCACCGTTTGGCCCTCATATGGTCCACAGTATGGAAAGCCATTAATTAAGTTAAAGGAGTCGGAAAGCCTAATTGAGTGCTATCTTCCTCTGGTTTATTCCTATTTTGAAGTCAGAATGGAGGGATTGATTTAAAAAAAAGTGGCTTCCCTCTGAGCCCTCATCCAGCCTGGGCTCTCGACACCCTTCCGTGCCGCAGCCCTCTGCAGCCTGGCCAGCCTCGTGAACCTGTCTGCCACATAACTCTGCCCATCTTTAAATCGTCAATATTGGAGTGAAAACGCGGCACTTACTCAAGTGGACGCTCTTCCCTTTAAAAGAGAATTAAGTAGATTAGCGCAGACGTCAGTAAATTTAGCGGTGCATTACCCTCGCAAATTCCAAATGGCGGT
Source organism: Oryzias curvinotus (assembly GCA_023969325.1). NCBI lineage: Eukaryota > Metazoa > Chordata > Actinopteri > Beloniformes > Adrianichthyidae > Oryzias > Oryzias curvinotus. Next base: position 7,349,855 of record CM043714.1, read on the forward strand.
TTGTCATTAGACAACAGGATTAGCGGAGCTCCGGCTCCGGGGTTGCGCTGCTCTTTTGTCAGAATCGTGCACAAAAAGTTTGCTTCCATTTGCATTTCTAATAAAAAAAAACTTTGTCAACTTTGAACTCTGGGTTCCATGTGTGCTTTCAAGTTGCAGAATTGAGCAAAGAGGCAATTTTGGACTGAATCTCCGTCTAGATTGTGCCTCTCTGTCTTGTTTATGAAGCCCTGACATGGCCAGCGGCTAGTGACCAGGTGCGCTGACGCAGACTATTATTTTAGCAGTGAGCAGCACCATCTCTCAGCTTTTTGTGCCATTTTCAGGTCAGACCTTTAGGTCATTTTCCCCCTACAGATTCTACCAGTCTATTTTCTGGTTGCCTGATGGAAGGTAATGACTGAGAGGATGATGGTGGTGCTGGCAGTGCCTGCATGTGACCGTGTCATCTCAGCTCAGTGACAGGGCCTGCTGTGGCTGGCGTTTGCCAGGAGGAGGTGGAGCTCAATGCCTGGTCTGAGGGGTCAACGTGAGGCGGCCCTTGCTCTGACTGACAGGACACCAAGGTTTGTTAGGGAGATTTGTCCCCGCCGTGGAGCTCCTGTCGGCCCAGTTGTGGCACTTGTGTCAATTTGCACCCCACGCACATCGCCAGCGTATCTGACAGGTGAGCAGCAGTATGGCGCCCTATCCGCCTAATTGTACCCCGCAGTCCTGTCTGTGTGTGGGTGCAAAAAGGATGGCTGAGGCCTGGGCCTGTTAGCGCCCTGCACGCCCTGGCGGCCAGGCCCACAGCAGCCTCCTCAGCGTGTGAATAATCCAAGGTGAGGGCCTGACGGTCTGTCAGTCGGCCATCTACTGGCTATATATCATGATGGGCACTCTGCATAAAATACAGATAATGTCTCAAAAAAATTGCCCCGGTGCTCACACAATGGGTGCACAAACACCCACTTGCCGCACACGCAGACAAGGAATAGAACCACATGCGCGTGACAACCGCGATAATGCCGGTGGATACAGAGGGGCATTCGTTCTGTGCTAAATCAAGTTAACAATGTCCCCCTTTTGTTCAGATTACCTGCTTTTTTATTGTATTTAAAATCGGAAATGTTATACAAAGAGAAGCTGAAAATGCTTCCCAGTTGAATATTTTTTTTCTTTTAAACTTACATTTGAAAAAGATGTTTGATGAACACTTTCAGGAGTGTTTCCATGAGTGATGTGTGTGTGTGTGTGTGTTTATGGGGGAAGAGAGCATGTAGCTAAGGAGGTGTGCCATTTCCTGGCCTCGGTGCCAGCTGCGTGGGGCTGGTGCTGTTTCCTGGGGGCAGATGCCTGCAGTGCTGCCTCCATGATCCCAGCTCTGTTCCTGCACCAGCCCCTGCAGTCTGCTTCCCACTCAGGGGGGTGGGGGGGGGCTTTGTGTGTGTCTATGTGTGCGTGCGGTGGGATGCTGAGAGAGGTGGGGGCATACAACTTGAAGTGCAAACACACACACACATGCACACCTTTCAGGCTCTGGAGCATTAATTAGGCAGCCTACAAGTCTGCCATACCGTGGTCTACCCTCCACCCCACGCTGGAAAGCAGGCAGGGGGAGCAGCTCAAGTCCAGGATTACTACAAATGGGGAGGTGCGACTGAAGACGACAACAGAGACGAGAAGAAGAGATCCCCGTCACTTCTCCGCTTCTGAAAGTAGCTCTTCTTCCTTTAAAGCCATCTCGTCCAGCGCTTTCATCACCTGAGCCTCAGCAGCCTCACTGTGACTGATGCAACAGTGGCATCTGGAGGTGCTGTCAGGTACTGCACCCTCTGTGACCAACCAGCCATCTCAGTAATTTTGGGAGATGTTTTGTTAGGAGTGGGATTGTTGATTTGTTTGGATAAAAGCCTCTGTTTTATTGCATGAAATGAAATGAAATAATGCATCTATTTGACACAGTTTCTTACACTTGGCTAAAATTCTCATGACGTGTTTTTTCTGTTCACCTTGTCAAAAAATTGTCCAAAGTTTCATTTTCAATGTTTTAACATTTAAAAGCTAGAAAGAAGAGATAAAACTGTTCATGTATGATCCAACTGACAATTATATGAGTGTTATAACTATAAACATGACAGCAAAAAACCTCAAATTTCCATTTTCAGGTGGATACTTTTTTTTTTGTTTGACACAGAATATAACTGAATCAGTGGAGAAAATTCTTAAATTCTTTTTAAATAGCCACGCTTTTATAATTTATAAAATAAAAGTTCACTTTCCCTTTTCTGTCATTTCTTAAATAAGTCACAAAAATAAGGTAAAAATTCTGGAGTAAATGTCATTTTAGCCTCAAAAATGGGAGAATAGCAGAGAATTGTAACCTTTTTTTTTATTCCATTTTGTTTCCATAAAACAACAATGTGTTTATATTTAATTTTCTAACGGCTTAAATGATAACTGGAAATAATACAGAACGTTTTGCCTCACATGTATACTGTATAAATCACTGTCTCGTTTATGGATCTTTATGTCTACACAAATCGGATTTATCAATGTTTTCCCAAGGAAGAGGCTTGCATTTCCAGCAGCCTAATTGATAAGATGAGCCGTGAATAGAGTTGGCCCGCTGACAGCATGGACTTTACAAGGTTAACATTCTTCCTCTCAGTGGGCGATGGGGCCCGATGTGGAGGGCTGTGGCAGCTGTCTGAGCGCGTGCTTTGCCCGTATGGGGCAAAAATGCTCCTGGTGCAGTGATTTTCGATAGGTCTTCACCTCTTCCGCTGCTCATGGCCTGCGGCTCCTTTTTCTCCCCCTCCTCCGCGCTGCAATCAATGGACTGACGCAGCTGACCAGCTCCCACAGCACACTGCTGAGGGAGGGAGGATATTGGAGTCGTATGTGGATGCGTGAGCAGCAGATACCTCAAGTGTGGCTGTGCATACAGTGATGTACAGAAAATGTAGATGTAATCCTTTGAAAGCTCCTGCAGCCTCATGGAGAAAGTCTCACCATGCTGGTGATAATCTGTCTTCAATGCAAGGCTTGAGTTCAATTCCATTTCTTAATAATGTGCTTTTTTTGAGAATTTTTTACAATATGAATACCATATTTTCCACACTTATAGCCTAATTTTTTTTTTGTAAACGACAATGAACCTCAAAATCCGGAGCGCCTTATATGGCTTAATTCTTGTGATCTTTACTGATGTTGAAAGGAAGGTTAGGGTTAGGGTTAGGTTGGTACGTGCAACCAACACCAACATTTAGCCTTGGAGACACTTAAAAGCAATGTGCATCTTGGCAGCGTGTGGCCAATATGAATTTCCATCAGTGCTTGGTCACATGCCAAACATGCCAATAACATCAGCTGTGAGGAAAGATGCCCAAAACTAGTGACATTGATTAAAAAAAAATGTCATCTATTATTGAAAAATAGTAAGAAAGTTTTGTATGAGGCAACAGATTGCCTCATTGCCTCATGCTACTTGAGGTTTATTTACTTTACTGTATGTCTGTAAAGTCAATGAATCAATGACTGTATGTCATTTCAGGAATTCTCAGTCCTGATGTGTCCATCATCAGTATGACAGAACAGAATATCCATATTTGTCATTTGATCACTGGAAACACCTGCTTAAGTCAGTGCACATCCCATAATAATGCATCACATCCAGAACAGTTGTCAAAGCTGAGATACCCGTCTTATTTGTTTTAAATGTATCTTCCATAGTAGTGCTTTTTATGTGTATTTTGTATCATAATTTGTTGTCATGCAAGTTTGCACTGGATTTAACAAAACCTGGAACAGAGTTGTGCTGAGTGGCACAGAGGTGATGTCGAATGACAATGTCTTCCCATACAGCGGTTCTGCTTCAAATTCCATCAGGCGAACTTTCTTTCAGATTTCGGAGATTTGGATAAAGGGTTATTGCAGATTCTAGATGATCGTGGAGTACACTGCACCTGAAGGCAGCACGGCTCCAGCAGACCACAGCGACCCTGATGAAGGAGGGGGTGGGCAAACCAGATGGGAAGAACAGATTTAAGTCTGTAAGAAGCCTTTTCATCATTTTAGGGGTATTCAAAAGTGTCAAAACATTTTCTTCACAAAGACTACAGTACTCTTGTGAGCTTTAGTGGAGTGATTAACACCTTTTTGTAAATCTGCTGTAGAATGATGTATTTTAGAAGGTTCGATCCAAAAGATTTTGCTTTAAAACGTAGAATGTCAATACAAACCTGGCAGAACCAGGCAGAGACTGTGGGTTTGTTCAGCTGTTTTTCTGTTAGGAAGGTTCACCTCTGAGACGGGGAGCCGTGAATAACAGGTGCGCAACAGAGAATACTTTCCCTGAGGAAGCATAAGGTGCTTGCTGCCTAGGCCACCCGCACAGTGGGTGTGGGTGTGTGTGTGTGTGTAGGTGTGTGTGAATGTATGGAGGATGAGGTGCGTATGCTACCATGTTTAGGGCCTTTGCTGGTGTCATCACCAACCTTGTTGGGGGCACTGATGATCATACATGGGAGGACGGCTTCAGGTTTGATCTGGAGATTCTGTTTCTAGACAGGAACTTAGTGGGCAAGGTTAGTTTATTTTATTTTATTTTTTTTAATTAAGCCTTGGATCAGAGTCCTTCTATGAATAGAAATGAACGTTTTTTAGAAGAATGGCTGCGTAAGCTTCTATGTGGGTGGGGGTGGTTGTGGGGGGTTCTTTTAATAGAGAGGTGGACGCACCGGAGGGAGCTGGTTGGCTGTTGATTCTTCGTGCAGAAGATTACATAGCTTAATCAAGCTCCCTGCTCAGGTGCAGCTGAAACAAACACACACACACACACACACACACACACACACAGATGCACACACACCTCCCTTTACACCTAATTAGCCCTGGTACACAGAGCTCCACAGCAAGGGACCTCTGACACATCCACCATACAGGTAAGCATAGCAAGCCCATGCATGTAGCACAATAACACACAAAAATACGTGTGATCACAAACAGTGTGCACACTAAATCACAAACAGATCTTGTATAGGAACACTAAGCGTGTTAAGTCACATTTTTATCTAATCATCTCTGGAATGGTAGACATGCAAGTCTGAAAAGGTTTGACCAAGAAGATTTCATCATTAAATTTTAAAACTTTTTGGAACTGTATTTACTAGCAAAAAAAATGCATTTTTTATGTTCAGAGAATCTGTTTCTTCCTATTTATATGATCAACATATTGTTTCATCAGAAATGATGGTGACAAAGCCCAAACTCTGGTGACAAGTTTGTTGGTGGAAACTCATCCTAATAAAAATAAATCTTAAGATAAAAAAAATATATATATTAAAAATCTAAAAACTGAACCAAAAGAGGGAAAAACAGTGGAATTGACAATGAGCAGCTCTTATAGACCACTGTAATTATCTGGACCTGGAACAGCTGAGACTAACTGAAGCAAGAACCTGAAACAGAAACACAATACAACAAAACCTTAACAGAACAGTAGCTTTGGTGCTCTCAAAACAATAGGTGCAAGCATTTGTCTATAATTTGTACAATGCATATGTGTGCATGACTAATGGGAAGTATGGAAAATGTTGATAAATACAAATAAAAAAAACACACTTTGTTTGTTAAATTTATAACAGTTAAGTCAATAGTTTGTTGCACACTGCATGTCAAAGAAGGAGGATTGTTAAACTAGGAAATCCAATATTTTGCTAATATATTCTGGAAAAAAAACAAAGACATAAAGGGAAATTAATGAAACAAGCTTTAATAAAGTCAAAATTGTGTGATGAGAATATAAAATGCTAACAAAAACATCAGCTAGACAAATGGGAGAAAGACCACATATAGAATTTAGGAGACAAATTCTGTTAAAACAAAGCTTCTCATAATCAGGGTTAAGAAAACCAGAAAAGTACAGACGTTTTAAAAATTATTCTTTTACAGTGTTTAAAACAATAGCGGCATATAAAATTGCATTAGCATATTGAAAAAGATTAGCTGAGGGCACAACATTACCATGTGAAAAAACATTAGAATGTGGAATAAAATCATAAATTGGAATAAGATTAGAATATGGAGTAACAGTAGTGTACGGAACAACATAGAACAACAATAGTGTGTGGAGTAACAGTAGTGTATGAATGGCATCTAGAACAGAGGTGCTCATTACACCGATCACGATTGATGTAATGAGCACCTCAGAAGGACATGTGGACATCAAATATATTTAACCAAAAAGTAACAATTCATTTTAAAAAAAATCTGTCAGCGAATCATCATCTTCACCGAAAAGCATGTGACTTGTTAAACATGCAGAACATGCATCATCCTCTGATACATACGTCACTGCACATGCGTGTTTGAATAAACTTACCGTAAATTCTCTCTGTCACCGGAAAGCAGCTATGGGCCCAAGTCCCCGGCGGAGGACCAGTCCGGCCTGCCTGGAGTGTCTATTGAGGCCCGGGCCTCCCCCTGTGCCTCCTTGATCGAGAGCGAGACGGAAACGACCCATCTGACCCAGCCGTCCTGCCAGGGCGGCTGCTGCCAGCTCCGCCTTTCCGGGGGATCCGAGCCCACCCAGGCAGCAGTGTTGTCCTGCCTGAACCACGTGCTTCTAAGTTTTGCAATATCCTGCCCCCCCCATAACACGGTTTACAGCAAAGTATGGAAAGCTATCATTGCTGCTTTCTATTTTCACAATAAAACACTTGATCTGATGTAATTATGTTTTACTACAAAATAATATTAATACAGACAACAACGCTATCTCCTCACAAAGATTTGTGTACTCTTACGTTACTAGAACATATAATAGTATTTTAGAATCAAGATACTATATAAATATATATATGTATGTGTGAGTGTGAATGTGTAGATATATAGGTAGATCTTTTAGAGCTTGTCATTTCAAAAGTCAATAAAGTGTGGGCCCCCCAGGTCTAGAACAACATAAGCTAAACTGACTAAAACTGAGCATGTGGTTCCTAAATACTTTTCACGTGCTTTCACTGCACCCAAAATAAACTTTATCATTACATCTAGCATACATCACAGACGTCAAAAAATGCATAGTAAAGAAGTAAAGAAAAAAAAATATGAGTCACACCTTTGGGAGAAATCTTTTTTACTGAGTACAGGAACGAGAACGGACATTTCATCTTAAGAGACAACTTCTAATAAAGGAATAGATAACAATCACAGACTGGATACATAAATGCTTGACTACTGTAACCCAATGATGATTCTTAAGCTTCATGAAACATTGGAGCAATCTAGTATATCAGCGCAACATATGGAACATTATCAAGATAACCGTAGCATAAAGAACATGCTGAAAAGTCAACTGAACTCTATTTCTCTTCACACAACAAAATCCACTAAATTCTGCATCGTCTGTGTAGCTTTGGAACAATTCCGCAGAGGGCGGCGGCCCTTCTGGTTCTTCTTTTGCTTTGCTTTCAGCGGCAAATTGTAATACACTCACCTACAGCGCCCTCTGGTGGTTGTTAGTGGGAAAATATCAAATACTTTAACCTTTTTTTTAATCACATATAAGTCGCATCTCCGGCCAAACTATTGAAAAAATGTGACTTATACTCCGAAAAATATGGTAGTAGTCAGTACTACACCCTTTTCTGCCTTTATCAAAATCTAACAGACTATGCAGTACATGTTTCACTTAGGACTGTGTTTTACTTCTCTTATTATTACAATAAAATGTTAATTTACTCAATTTTTACACCTATTTTAACTGAAAGTCTACCACACAACTTAGCTTAGTCGTCCATACTCCATGCAGATTCAGCCCATTTATCTGTCCTCCTGTTCTCCATGAATAGAAGTTAAGGAATCCTCGACAATGCCAAAACCCACACTACAAAGCTTTTTAATGTTTTTTGGGTCTCTTGTTATGGGACCTTAGTGTTTTAACAGTTGACAGAAGGACAGACAAGTATTTTAGGACTATCACTGTCTCTATCTGTCCCTGTTTTTGTGCTCTTGCTCTTTTCTGCTTCCCCCTCTTTCTCACACGAACACACACACACACACACACACACAAACACACACAGAAACAAACACTTCCTCATCTTTGTCTATCTGGAGATTAATTAAGCAGCTACCAAGCCAGCCACTGACACAGCAGCCTTCATCACTCTTCACCATCAGCTGGCTCTTTGCCACAGCTGGGCTGAAGACGGAAGACGTCTGGCTGTGCATATGCAGATCCTCACAAGTGTGTGTGTTTCATCAGTGTTTAATATGGGCTTTCCTTGTGGAGTTTAACACAGCTGCAAGCCGTATCATCCTTCAAAATGTTCATTGTTGCACGTGCATGAGCCTATTGGATAACTTATTTTATGTCAACCGTGTGTGTGTGTGTGTGTGTTGGGGGATAGAATGACAGAGATGTGAGTTTTCACTGTTTGCTATTATTGCTCCCATTAAGGGAACCACTGGAATCGTACAAACAACTGCTCCAGCCGGTCCCACTATTCCAGGCCTGCCAAGAGGATTTCTTCTACTTGTCAATTTACCGTGGAGTCCAGTACTCTTAAACTTCACCTGCTGTCATATCTAAAGTCGTCTTCCTTTTAGCTTTTTTTTAATCTATTTTCTTTTCCGTCTTTGTTGTGTCCAATTTTCCCCCGTGCTGTTTCAACGCCGTCTTTGTCTGTGCGTTGGGGCTGGGGGGGGTCAGGGAAGCTGGCAGCTCAGCTCAGCTTTTGGGGCCTTAATTGAGACGTACTGTCAGAGTGACAAACACATCTGCATGATTGTGCTTTTCAAAGTTTGGGCTCTTTCTTCTGTGTTTTATTGCCCTGTTGATCCGCCTTCCATCACTGCTATGAGAGAAATACACACACACGCAAACACACATGCAGACGGTTCAAACACATTCTAAGGACCACATGCAAAGCTGCAGACAACAAGTTTAACTTCACATCCTGGCAGAGAGGATGGCTGAAGAAGAAAAAGAGAGGACTAACTAGAAAACTGATGTCTCAATGGACCCAAACGTTTAACTGTATCATGGATTACTTACCTGTTTAGCAGGTATTCAATGACAAAAAAATCTAATCTGAAAAAGGGTCATTAAATGTTCCAGTTTGTCTTTAATTTAAAACTAAGACTGAAGTTCAAAGCTGAGTTTTCAGCCTGATTTGCATCAGTGGCATCCAGGTTCAATGTTAAGTCAATGTACAGATGCACTCAGAGGTCCTGCGGTGCATTTTGGACATCCAAATCCAATGTTTTCAAGGGTCAAATGTTTAAACGTTGATGAAGAATTTGAGTTACATCAACCAATCAGGGACTCAGCTTTGGTCCGTGAACTGTTGATGATCAGAGAATCCTAAACCAACATGGAGGACATGGAGAATCTGATCATTCTCCTCCTGAACTTTAGATTTTTAATATTTAAATCAATAATTTAATGTATTAATATGTATTTTTATTGTTTTTCCTTCCGCAGACTAATGCGGGATAGCAAGTCATCAAACTGCGTCACAGAGACACAGAAGTACCGCTAAAAGATGCAGCTCCTGCAGTAGATGATGAACCTTGCTGTACTGGGAGAGTCTCTGAAGGTTTCCATGAACTCAGACATAGAGACTGTAATAAGCTTTGGTAATAAGCTTTGGTACAGTCAATGCCTCCATGTAGAGATCCGGCAGAAAACATTGACGGTAGCTCCTCCCAAACTCAGAAACCAGAAATGATAGTACCTCGATTAGCCATCATTTAAGTCCCCGGGAAGACTCATTTTAAAGAGTCTAAAAGTGCACTAGAGTACCCCACCACCACCCCACCACCTTTTCATTTTTTGTACCACACTTTGGATTATATAAAAATGAAACACTCCTTTGTTCCTTGCTATAGAAAACCAAAACTGTATTTATACATCTATGTTTGACTTTGCCCTGTTGCAGACAACCAGCCTTCCAGTTCTGATGTTGATGCTAACTCAGAAATATCAAATGTTCTTCAAAGACCACTGGAGACTGATGTGAGGACAGAGAACACCCCCATCTGGAAGAAACAGGTTTTAGATAAAGTGAAAAGAATATTTGCTTCAGTTTCAAAAAGCTTATTAATCATCATTCCACCTTTGGAATCTCTTTGGAACAGTGTTAGGTGGAATCAACTGCATTGCTCTCTGGAGGGCCGAAAGTCACTCTGATGACATCATCACATCCATCCATCCATCCATCCATCCATCCATCCATCCATCCATCCATCCATCCATCCAACCATCCATCCATCAATTCTTCAGCTGTTTTTCTTAAAACGTTTTTTATCTTTATGCTTTTTTTGAAATGCTCTTTTCTCAGTCCTTTTATGCTAATTTAGAAATCATTTTAATGCATGATATATATCTTTTACTCTTTCCAATTTTCTTTTTTTGCTTTCCCATATCAGTAGCCAAAATACCAGACCTCTTACCTGTAAATGTTTAGATTTTGAGTTTTTTACATTAAATGGTGAGAACAAGAAACAAACTCCACATATTAAGTGAATCTGCAAGAAAATCCTGCTTTTTTTATGACATAAAGGTCACAAGACAAAAACCTCCTCAGCATCCACTGAAATATTTAAAATACATTTTTCTTGTTTTATGAAAAGAGGGTTTTTTTCCCCGATTTTGTAGTTTAGCCATCTAAAAAGCATTTTGAATTAACACTATGTACAAAACTGCTATATAAATAAAATGTTGTTTTTCTTAAATATATGCATCTTTAGATTTTGCTTCTTTGTAACACCTCGGTTTCAACAGAATTCTCAATTCATCCAATAATAGATAAAAACATTTTGTTTTAAAACATTTGAATCTCTTCCCATGAATTTAGTCGTGTTATATCCTAAATACAAGAACACAACTTTCTATCCCAGAAGGTCTTTACTAAAATGCCTGTCGATGCCCAAGACAGAAACTGTTGTGGAGATGAAAGATCATAACAATAAAGAAGTGGGTGCAGTTCTGGATGAAGGAGTCTTCATGTCTAATCATCACTCTCCAAAAATAAAAGATTTGATGTTTTGCTGTTTTTCTTTTTAACCACAAGATGTCACTGAAAGCCATGTTGAAATGAAAGAAGCCTTCCTCTGCAGCTCATGAAGGGATTTGTCGTGTTTCTTTCTGCTCTTTTCAGCATCACTTATTTATTTCACAGTAAGGTACTTTTCACAGATGCATAGATTGAATTACACTAGATTGCATGAGATTCGACTCAGGACGGTCACTGGTTTCAAAGTATCAGTCTTTCTCTTCAGGCAGCAGTTGTTTCCTTTTTTAAAACCTTGTTGATATACACATGCAGCTAAAGTGTGAATGCCAAGGAGAAATTGTATACAGACTTTAAATACAGATGCAGTACAGAAGCATCACATCAGGCAGAAGTTGATCCAAAGAAATAGCTTCCTAGTGAACGCTGATCCTCCCCAGCCATATTATTATTATTACTATTATTACTATTATTATTATTATTAATTTTGTATCCTCCTCTATCCTGTTTGCCACTCATTACAATTAAAAAATCCTCATTCTCTTTAATGCATTGTATCCTGTGATGAGCATCCTCTTACTGAACTGAAGCCAGTTTTGCTCCAGGATTCTAGTTGATTTGTTTGAAACCAACAAAACCGTAGCATTACCTTGTTCAGGATCTACAATAATTTGATATTTTTTGAAATGTGCTCAATATTTCAATTTTTGTGTTCTTGGTTTTGGTGTTTATAATATGTTCTGGCATGTTTCTGGTCTTTCTAGAGATTATATTCTGTAAATTAGTAAAATAATCTTAAAACACTGTTTCTGAGTGTTTTATTTTTAATCCTTGTGAATCAGGAGCAGAAGAAAAAAGATTGTTTGAAAAAGATTTTTGTTGTAGAAAATATCTCCCAGCTCCACTCCATTCTGATGCATCCACTTGGAGACAAACAGATCAGCTGGATAGCTTCCATAATGCCCACCGTTTTTGCGCTTTAGTTGGGTTGGCTTTGGGGGAGAGTGAATTGATGATGGGAAGTGGGGAGTTGTTACTCCGCGCCACCAGTCCACAAACCAGAGGTGAATTTCTTATGAACCCCTGCTGCCATGAACCTATGTCCTAGAAAATGATGCAGTATTTTTTTTATTTTTTTTTGCTAAAACAGCGTAAACATAATTAAAAGACCACTGGAAAGATCAAAAGATGATCAGAGTGGGACTTTAGGAATAACATCCTGTCCTATTCTTTTTTTTATTATTATTGTGAATCTTAATGGTTAAATAAATGTTCTTTGTATTCCTCCATGCATCCTTAGCAAAAAGGACGTTTGTTGGAGGCTCTGATGTTTTCAAAATGGTAATACATTCAAAGCTGAACTACATAGGCAAGCACCTTCCAACACTTAAGCTGCTTTTTCATACAGGTATTTGTCGTTGTTGTGCATCAGAATAAACACATTTTGCAAATTAAAATAGCTACATGAAACTACTCAACTGTAGCTTTTATCTAATCCATGTTTTGTTAAACTACTCTAAGGAGTAAAATGTTTATATCAAGTTACTCAAATGCAACTAATTACCACCCAGCTTTCCCCAAATCCTTTTCTTTTCCCTATTTTCTTCTCTTTTCTTTTCTGTCGTTGCATACACCTCATTTTGTTTTTAAGAAGACATATCCTGTTCAGGAAGTGTGATTCACAGACAGCTTCACAAGTCAGAATAATTTTTGTACATACAAGAATAGACTTGTTAATATGTGTGTTTTCGTTCTACAAAACTTGACATTGTGTTCTTTATAATAAGGTGAGAGCCTTCCTCTGGAATGGACTGTTTTTTAACTAAGTTTGTTCAGTTTATGTGTCTCTTTTTATTATTATTCTGTTACGATTTTGCTTGTAATGAGAAATGCATCCATAGTTAGAATTTGCATATTGCAGCAAACAATGTTCCATTGTTAAAGTGTTTTTTCTTCTATCCGTTTATCAGTGGTACTAAATGGATTATTCCTCCCATTTCTAAAGATGCTCTTTAGGCAACGCCGTTTTCGGACTTGGAACCGACCCGGTCTTCTCAAGTCCACATAAGGCAACAGTGGGGAAGGTATTGTAATGAAAGCTAAAGCTGAGCGCTTGCAGGCTTTTTGTTCTTCTGATTTTAAAGGAATATGGATTATGGAAGTAGGTGGTGCCAGACCTGCTGTGGTTTTAATATGCATGGTCCTTTTTTGTATGCACAAAGCCCTATGCCATATCCACCACAGCAGGGGTGGAGCAAGGAGCACTCTCAAAAAGCAGCTGAATGGCTGAGGGTTTGGGGGCCTGTGCTGATGTATTCAACCCTCACAGAAATGTAAGAAATACAAGCTTGTTTTTCTCATTTTGAAGAATACAAAAGTAATGTATATGGAAAAAAATTGATCTCAACTAGATTAGTTACAGGTTCTTGGATATTTGTGAAGAAAAAAATTAGCCAAACGATGATAATCATGCCTTCATCAGATTTTTGATTATCTGCAGAAACTTTGAAAACGATCTAATCAATTGAATTAAAAAGGAAAAATGCCTTAGTTAGAAGAAAAAAGCTTAAACTTCAATATACCATATGGGTTTTGAACGTTTTCAAATGATAGTTAATAAATAATAATAAGATTAATGGTCATTAATAAATACGGTCCAAAAAGAGCAATACTATGTTAAATAATTCAAAATGTATGGATATTTAAGTGACTGAACAGACACCAAATTAAAACTATTATCAGCACAAATATATTCATGTATGACTATTCATAAAAAGAAATAAAGGTCTTGACGTTTATTAAATGACCTCTAGAGGGCGACAGGTAGTAAAAAGCAAATCATTTGTTAGATTTTTTAACTTCTTCAGCAATTATTTTTCCATGACAACTGCATGTGTGTGTACTGGTGATGGGCGGGGGGTGATTGTGTTGGATGCCTCAAATTCTGGTCAATGTCCTTATTTCACCTCAGACTTTCTTGTTTTGAGTGACGTCAGCGCTGATCTGTTTGTTCCACACTCCCTCTGAGTCGTCATGGAGATCTAAAGGGATGTGTTGATGGAACGGCATTCCTCTGGCTTTATCACCGCGTACATCGATTATATGAGATCCAGCTGGGAGCTTCTCAGTGGAACAGCTCAGTGAACCATTCCATTTTGATGACAACTTTTTCTCCAAAATCCTCAACAAAATTTGAAGATAATCAACCCAATAAAGCTGAGACTTTTTTTTTTTTTTTCTTGATGCCCATCAACCTGACTTTGGTGCTTTTTCATATTGAAATGTATGGACTAATTGGCAGATAATGATAGGCCGTGTCTTCCTATTTGTTTTTCAGATGCTCCTTTTAGAGGCCACCATGCAACTCCTTTGCCTCCATTCAACCCTCGCCTCTGGATCCTCCTCACTCAGACCAAAGACCTCAGTAGATCCTGGTAGCTGCAACCTCAGCATTCTTTTACCAACATCATCACTGTTCCGGCTCTCGCTCCGCTTCCATACGTTTATCACCAAACCAGCTGTTCCTCTGATGGATTCATTCCTGATCCCATCTATCCAAGTCACTCAAAGAGAACCTCAACATCTTTAGCTCTCCCGCCTCCAGAAGTTCAAGTTATCAGTCCAGATCTTCTGATACTTAAATCTGCATACTTTCAATTCCACCTAAATTTAAATGTACCATCAGATCACCATATGTAGATGATATTATAGATCTGTATAGCTTCACTCTCATCCACCTTTCTTATTACGAACCTGGGAGGCTGACAGCTGGATGTCTGAAGATACATGTGTGTGACCCACAACTGACCCCCATGTGGGTTTCATTTAGAGTCCGGCACTAAAAACTATAGTGTGTTCTGTCAACTATAGTGTGACAGAGAACATGATCAGCTACAGATTTTAAGGCAATACCTGGAAAATGATTATTTAAAGCTATCAAATTAAAAAAATAATAATGAAGGTAAACGAAAGGAAAATTTATATCTATACATAGATTTATTAAAACCAGGAAGTCATGATCTGATTGGAAAATAAAAAAAGGTAAAAGAAGACACACTTCACTGTAAATGAGGCCATTATAACCTTAACCCTCATGGCTATCTTTATTACCAATTATGTAAAAAACATTTTTCTGATTTTTTCCTTATAAGGTGATGCTAAATTGATTCCTTAGTCACTGCCCTTACTGGTGGATATGGGCAAAAAATGGGTAAACCTGTATGGGGCACACAGGTGGCCCGCATGAAATATCAAGGTTATAGATCACTCAGTGAAAATGTCCATGCACTTTATTTGTACTGACAACTCGAAACGAACACTTAAAGAACATGTAAGGGGGAAATAAGTGAGATGCAGGCGTGTTTTATGGATTTGTTCTTTTTTTCAAACCCTGCGGCCTGTTGTAGTAATAAGTGCACACTCCGTGCGTGCAGCCTAACTGACAGAAGTGAGGACATCAGATAATGTGTGTGTGAGCATCTTACAGGCTCTTACATATTTCCTGCACACCCCATGTATGCAGTATTCGTGCACGGTCATTAGGGGTACACGCATGTGCTTCGTAAAGGACACTGTACGACAGCAGCACTCATAGGTCATAAGTGCATGTGACTTACATTATCCTTCAGGATATACTTACCACAAGCACGGCAAAGGTATGCTCCATTGGTTCACGAGGTGGCTGTGAAATGCAAGACACCTGCACTCTCCTTAGTATTTCAGCCGCTCCTCTCTACAAGACCTCCATACGGGCGGACAACCCAAAAACCTGCAGCATCTGTACGTGTGCATGTGACCACGGCTTTAGATGTGGCCAGTCTTCTCTAGGAACCATGTTGAGCAGTTAGATCATTGAATAAGTCTTCAATTCTGAAGAGATCTTTAGTCACATGGTTTTGTTCACAGGTTGGTTCCAATTTAGAAATGTCCGGTAGACAGATTAAGGTTCAGGACTTGACCAGCAGAGTTTTCCAGTCTGAATACGCCCTTAACCTTTGTGCTATGCACTTTACCATTGGAAGTTGGGTCATCTAGACCCACTAGACAGAGCTCTGAACCTTTGTTTTTTCAATGATTTGTGATCTTCACTGGTTCAATGGATTACATGAAATTTGTCCACCTTTATCCACCTTTGTCGTGGTAGGGAGAACACGTCAAAGTAAGGGCGGGGTCATCCAAGACAGCACAAGGGTTAAAATAGACAGCATATAGTTTCATTTTTTATGGACTGAACTAAGTAAAGCTGAGGGTTGATCATCCAGTTATTTATTCAGGTGTTTTTTCTTTACTCAAAAGAAACTGTATAAATAGTTCTTTTCAAACTGTATCATCTCATTTTTAATACATTTATCATTTCAGGTTTTATAATGAACTTTTAAAAGCTTTAGGTAGCAGATAAGTCATGTAAAGGGTTGCATATATCGTGACAGATATCGTGAAGTACTTTGCAAAACTTTAAGATGTAATCTGTAATGTATTAGAGGTTGGAAGTGGCTTAAACGTCACGGACCGAGACAAACAACATAGATTTCACACATCAGGCACGCATACAGACAGGTGTGTTCAGGTGAGTGTGTGTTTAAAATGCACAGAGTCCTCGGCAGGGGACATGACAGAAAAACGATTTTCCCAGATCCAGGAAGAAACTCCTCTCGCCCAGAAGACCAGACACCAATTTTCCTCTTTTCATTTAAAAAAACAAGCAGTTTACCTCCATGAATCTCAACAGAAAAGTTTAATTGTAACAGACTCATAATTTGTTCAGTAAATCACTGATATTCCATCCTTACACTGGTTCATGATCCAGCCATTGTCAGTTGACACTGACTGGTCCCAGAAGAACCGCCTTTTAATCTCAGCATTCATTCATTCTCCTTTTTAGCCAAAGCGGATGAAAAAGAAAAAAAGATGACACCCTGTGTGAATATTAAACCTCCCCCAAGACCCTTTCCAACATCTTCTTTCTTGAGTGCTGCCCCCGCCCCTCCTGTCCACTGTGTTGCTCTCTCCATTCTCTCCCGCATCTTGTCTTGTCTTTTTCCCCTCAGAAGCTCTGGCAGCCGGATCATCTCTGTCTTTTAGTGTCAATTAAAAGTGAAATATCTGCATTTGTCAACATATCATTTGTGGTGAGCCTGCAATGCACTGCTGATTTGTCGGGTAATTCCTGACACTGGGGAGGGAAAGCAGAGGTGCAGCAGTCTCCCTCATTAGACCTCAAGCTGGCAGCGTGACGGCTGACATCGCCGGGAGGATTTGCTCCCCACCAACATGATACTAACCCGGGAACAGGACTCGTCTGTCAGTCCTGTCTCTTGCCAGCCACCCATTCAGTGTGGCAGAAAGAGGAGCAGATAAGTGGAGGTGCAGGAGCCAGGGTGAAAGGAGGTGTCTTGTACTCTTCTCTGAAGACAAAAATTACCATAATGAAATGTAACTTTCAGGCCAAGAGTACACACAGAGCTTCCTGTGATCTATTAGAAGTAAAGACAGACTGCAAGCCTAATCATAAATAGTTCCAATAAATTATCTTTTTCAATACTTACCATGAAGTTGTTGAAGAACTCATTCCATTTAGAACTGACTTTTGATTTTAAAACTAGATTGGAGGCCAAAACCTTTCCCGTCTTTTTCCGTCTCCAAGACTTTACTTAATTCACTTACTGTTTTGGATAAAGCTCGTCGTTAATCCCTTAGTCAAAACAGCCTTTAGGCCAAATTACGGGCTGTCTGCGAATAAAAAAAGAAAAAAGATTGTATTTGTTACCTAGAAAATAATGTGGGCGGGCCACAAGCCCCCAGCTCTGCTCCATTCTGATGCATCCCCTTGTAGACGACTAGATCCTTGGTTTTCCTCGTCTGAGCTGGCATCCCGCTCTAGACTGATAGCTCTGACATCGCTCTTTTTGTTGCACGGGTAATGTTAGGTTGTGGGGGTGAGGGGCTGTAAGCAGGCGGTAGAGCATGTAAACAGAGAGCTCTCAGTTATGGGTGACAGGAAGGGGGAGCGGGGTTTCTCTGCAAACTACGTAAGCGCTGAGCAGGAAAGACAATTCTGTTTTTTGAAAATTTTCTGATTTTTAACTTATTTGAGATGTTGACTAATTTATTTGTATAAATTATTTTTAATTTAGATTTTACCTGAATGTTAGGTGTTTTGTCTATGGTTCACAGGTTTATTGATTGATTTTCTTTCATTTATCACTTTCTATTTTTTTTTTTTTTACTTGGACACAGTTTAATTCCAGCAGTCAAAAAATGTGCACAAACAAATGAATGAAAGTTTTGATTTGTCTCCCAGTTTATTTGTTTGTTTTTGAATGACAACAGTAAAACAGAATAGAGACTCATCACAGTCAGATGATTAAGAGTTATGAAGTTAGATTTGTTGCAAAGGTATTGTTCGTGCGTAAAAAAGGATTTGTACTCAGAGATTTCTGTGTCTCTAAAAATCTTTTGTATCCATAGCAGAGAAATTGTCCGTCTGTAAAAATATTGTGTACTTTTGCCCGACAGTAAAAACGTTTTGTACCTGTTGTAAGAGGTGTGTGTCGGTAAAAGTGTTCTGTCCATGTGTGAAATCTTTACAGACGGACGATTTTTTTTCTACAGAAGAAAATACAGACCCACACAGACACACACATTTCTTATTACAGGTACAAAACTTTTTAACACACGGACGATGCTTTTGCAACAAATCTAACTTCAGAGTAAATCACTCAGATTCAGACCAAAATAATTAATCTTTTGCTTCGGAGCAGAACTTCTTCTTTTAAAGAAAAGAAAGGTAAAGGGGTTACAGCCTCAACCCTTAAAAATGTCAATAAGCCACACACGACAAAAAACTTCCCTCCTAATTTTTAAATATTTTATATATATATATATATATGTACATACATACAGTATGTACATATACTATGTAGTCTGGTTTGAAGCTGTGCTCCACATTTTTGTCAGAGCAGTGACCTCTGCTGTTCATAAAGGGCATTACAGCATGGAACACTGATTTTGTGAAGATGATGTTTTTTAGGTGAAGAATTCAGGTTTTCTGTTTTTCTGCAGGACTGACTGCAGTAAATACACATGAGAAAGAAACAAAAAAAAGCTCCTTAGCCACCATTTATTTTCCTTCTTTATTTTTTTATTTGCACATGAATGATAAGAACAAAAACGCAAAAGTGTCTGAACTATCCAGAATATGTTAAGTCACCAAAGATATTGGCTTCAACAGACAGCAAACACAAACGAGACTTTTTGGCCTTTTCCATTATGTTTGTCCAGAATTAAGGCCCAGATAAAAGAAGGAAATAAGTTGTTTCAACACAAGGATAACAATTAAAAAAAAAAAAAAAAAAACTTCTTTGTGCTCAGTAATTCAAAGTTCCTATATATATATATATTAACAGTGAATCTTTATGAGAAACATCAGATGTAGGATTACATCTATAGTGTCTTCTGCAGAAAGCACTAGTTGGTCTGAAAGTTTGCAGAGAAAACTGTCGTCTTTAAACTTTTTAAATCAAATCTTCACAAGCTACTAACAACATTTTATGAAGTTCATGTTTTCACCACTGACTGTCTGTGAGAACTGGACTGAGTGAGAAAATGACTTACTTCTGGCTCTAACGAAATAAATACAATCGAATACACTGGCTTTGAAAAGCAATTCAGACATCATGCACACTACTTTTTTTTTATTGGCAAATATGACATCACTAATTTCACAAAGTAAAAGCAATCAAGAATATTTATGAATTTACTGTGTTCTGATGTTGAAAAAAGGTGATGGTTTGTTTAAATAGTGTATTGTCCGTAGTGAGTAGTGATGGGATTTGGAGACAATTGAAATCAATTCAGTCACCTCTATTATACAGACGCGGCTAAGTTGGAGCCAAAAGACGTCAACAAGTAGTGATTGGGCCGAGTCGTTTTGAGTCAGCGTTTCTATGGCAACTACTTTTGCCAATCAGGAGTGAGTTTGTTGAAAGTCCACATTTTGCATACACATAACCTGTCAAACGTTTTGACATGAGACCACCTGCTTTTGCTGAGGTGCCTGATTGGTCAATTTATAACTTAAATAACTTGCACTATGGAAAAAAAGAAACATGAAAAAAATGGGATTATCACGAACGTGTTCAAAAACGTATCAGAGCAACAAGGGTTCTTCTGACTCTAGACGTCTATGGGATTTTAAATTCTTGGAGCCAGTGGGTACATCCTGTTAGGAAAGCCAGGGGGGAGGGGTCACTCAGTCTAGCTTTTATATACAGTCAATGGTTTTCATTCACTCATTAAGGTAATAGTGCAAACACAACCTAAGAAACAAAAACAAAAAACAACAAAAATGAAAAAGAGTTGATCTGTCTGCTCTAATATTTGCATGTGTGAGCAAAGCAGGATCACCTGGGTTTGTCAAAACCACTGTCACAGATTCAGCAACAGGATCCAAGTCCTGCCTTTCCTCCATTTAATAATACTGACTTTAACTATCACCTGGTTTGGTGACTTGTGGTACATTCCTACTAGAAAGAAGCCGTGCAGCGCGTCCGATGTCATCCAGGTCAGAGAAGCACCTTTGTTTTTAACCGTGAAAGCACTGGGGTCAGTGGGTTGGTCACCTTGGCAGTTTGAGTAAGAACAGAGTGAAAGGCAAGTGAGGAGCCAGACCTTTGTGGAGTTCAAACAAATACAGTGGCATCAGACTTCAAATGCAAACTCTTAGAATAGACGCTTCTGTCAACAACAGCAGCCTTATCCACTTCTCAGAAATTGCATCTCAGTAGCTACGTGACATTTCTCAAACACGACGCACACAATGGACTGAAAATGGGCTCCGCTAAAGTCACCAATACACAAAGATTTAAAACAACAGAAAAGCCAAATTCCTGGCAGGAAACAACATTTTCTATGGAAAAAATACAATAAACCTCTATAAATTAGGATGATCTATTTTCTCTATACATAAGACACTCATAAGATTGAGTCATCTCGTATTTCTCCATCAGCCCTGCTTTCCAGTGCAGTGATACGTGGAGCCGACGATCGTATTTACATGATTGCAATAAACCTGGTACAGCCGCTGAAAGCACGTCTCTTTGTAAAACCTATTTGTCCTGCCTTCAAGTTGTACGGTAAGAACGCCATTTCTCTTTTTTTAGCTTAAGCTTTCACAATACACCACAAACATTCAAACTTTCGTCTCTGCTGCTGGGAGTCTTCACGCTCAGACGCTGACAGCAATTCCTTTGGCCATAATTGCCCCTTTTGGAAATAACCTGTTAATATTTACATCACATTTACATACACAGAACTCAACAATGAAGACTTAAAACAGTCAAGGATGGGAGGCTCGGCTGTGCGCACATAGACGGTCTCATACAGCAGTTATTTGAGGAGTTGGAGATCTCCACCCACACAGTCCTTTTTTGGTCAGCTTCCTTCCCTGAATGTTGGGTCCATCAAAGGCTCCTCTTCTGTTGGTTTTTTAGACGCGTCCTCAGTCATACATTTGTCATCACATTGGTTTCATCCTCATATTTTGAGGCTGTATTGTACCAAATCGAACTTTCCCAAAAATAAATCCAGTGCAGAAGACTGTCCAGGATCTCTTTTTTCCTCCCAAAGGTGAGGCAGTTCCCTGAAAACGTGTTGGTGCTGAAACTATTCGTAGATTAAACTTTCCTTCCGGTCAGACTTTGTCACCTTCTTCAAGAAAAAGATGGTTCCTTGTTTTCAATGTACAGTAAGTGAGACAGATTATCCTTAAGACTTCAGAAGAAGATGTGCAGGATCAGGGCCGCTCCAGGTTCTCTGAGATGCTTGTTTTCTTCACCTGTACACCTGTCGGAGTCCTCCCTGTCAGTGAGCTGACCTAAAACTCTCTGGTATGAAATGCATGCACAGCAGCACCACACTGCACAGCTCTGTCTACCTTTGATGGTGATCCAGGGCTGTGGGGGTCGGGTCAGATCAGCCTCTCCTCTGGAGGCACCTTGAGCACGCTGCCCATTTCCAGCCGGGCGCCGGCCACCTCCTGGGAGCTGGGGCTGTAGGTGCCCTCGGACTGACGCTTCTTTCGCGCCGTCATGATGAGGAAGAACACGATGAGGATGGCCAGGAGCACACACAGGGTTGTCAACGGGATGGTCACTGCCAGCCACGGTACTCGCTCCCTATGTTCCTCCTTCTGCAAGAGGGATTATGGGTATTTACTGGTCTATTTTGAAACAACAACAAAAACTAATACATTAACTGTACATGCATGTAAAATTAAACCTGCAAGCAGTGTTGTTCGGCTCGCAGGTGCCACCCTCTCACCCTTACCGCCCCCCATTTTCCCCTTTATGCCTGCTCTCCCGGACTGGGCAGCTGCCACAGGCCTCTAACTCCCCCAATTCTGCCTCTGGTCAAAGTTGCATGTGATAATTTAAAAAGGCTGCTTTTCTGTTGGTTACATTTCCTTAGCAACCCTTTTATTTTTTGGTTGCCTGGGGGTGACAAACAGGTTTATGTCATTTTTAGAAGAATCTGCAAAAGTAAACCTTTGGATTTCTTTGTAAATTGAAATTTTTGGTCAACCACGCCCATATTCCTAAAATGCTCATATCACAAGTCATATCCGTCTGTTCAGCTTGAGCAAGGGATTCATGTATTGAATTTGAATAATATTTTGGTTTAAAATTAGTGCGCAAAAGGCGAACGCCGCCTCTCAGAGCTCACCAATGCCCACAGTTTTTCCCCATCAGCTTCCCAATGATGCTGGAGGAGTCAGCAGGTGATAGATTGAAATCCCATGGAGGAGTTTACATTTGTAGAAGCTACCAATTGTGGATTTTTTTTTTATTGAAAATTATAGCCTTTTCCTGAGGTCAAAGGTCAACAAAACTTAAGCTGCGGTTGTAGGCCTGGTAGCAGGTGTGTGAAATTTTCCAAAGATTGCTCAAAATACAGTTTTATTTTTCCATTATGAGCAAAAATAAGAAAATCACCAGATTTCACACTTTGCCACAAAATAGCCGCCAAGCCGTAGTTCATGCAGCCATCCCATAATGATTAAAAAACTTCCTTAAGATATCCCTGACACGTGTATGTTGGTTTTGTTAGTGGATTTAGATTTTTTTTTTTTTCTGGAAGGGCCACAGAAGAGGTTTTAGCACCATTAATTTTATTGACATCTCAAAGGAGCAGTAAGAAGAATTACAACATATTATTGTCCTTGCAGTCCAGGACTGCTGAGGGACAGAGTAGGTAGAACAACATCAATTGGTGACATTTACATTTTTGTATAGACTGACCGAAACATTTTTTTATGTACTTTTATACTGATAAATATAGATGAACAACAGAAAATTAGAAGGTGACGTTGAGAAAAGCCTCTTAAAATCTCTGATTAGACTAGACTGGAACCAGCAAACATTTGTGGAGACAAACAGAATAAAAAAAACAAGCCGTAAAGGTTTTTCTCCTAATGTGATTGATCTTGAGAGGATCTGCAGAAATAAAGGGATAAACACTCTGAACCCTGTGGTGCAAATCACCCTCAGATTTACATAAGAAGGCTGGAGCGGGTAATATCAGCAAAGTGGATCCTTATTGTTGGGCTGCATGAAGGGCTTGACTGTAGGATTTGAAACTTGGAATTGGAAGATCGTTTTTGTGCAGAAGCAGAAGAGACCCAACAAAGAGCTTTTGTGTGCCACTTACATTATTCTCACAAAATTTTCCATGAAAGCCTGGGACACAAACACACTTGAAGTGGTTGAGTTGATCCTGGCAGGTCGCACCATTCAGGCAGGGATTGGAACTGCACTCGTCTATTTCTGCCTCACACCTGAAACATATCAAGGGTTTGTGTTACAGCACAGAACTACAAAGTTTGAGCTCACACAGGACTCTCGTCTGTAGCCTTTGCAGTGGCTCCCACAGACAAAAATCCACTCTTAAGCTACGTTCACACCACCCTTGGAAACAAGCGCTCAAGACAAACTTCCAATGAAAAGTCTGCCAGTTGGATTCACACCGGCTGCCTTAACTCACGGTCAAGCGGCCACCACTAATAAAATGTCTATGTTAACGGACATTAACCCAACTTTCTGGCTTCCTTGTCCAGACCACTCGTGTTTACATGTCAATATGTACGTTTTAAAGTCCGGTTATGGGCTCTACATACAAATTGGGCGTTTATTGATCGCACATCAATCAATCAATCAATCAATCAAATCTTTATTTATACAGCACTTTCACATCTTCCAGACATCCAAAGTGCTGCACACATATAACTACACTAAAACATAGAAGTAACAACCATTGTAAACATGATCATGGAGGGGAGATCAGTCATTGCGCTTTTGCTGCCCGGCTGGAATTATGTGACACCAAGTCTTTCGTTTGTTGGAACAGAGTTGTCAAAGAAAAAGCCTGGAGCAAGATTTGCGGACTTTGCACCACTTTGACTTTTCACATCAAGCCTCTGCCAACTGTAGATGGCGGACAAGCGCTAGTAAAAAAAAAACTAAAGAAGAAAAATTCCCCTCCCTCCCACTTTTTGATTGTCTGGTGTGAACATCACTGGCTGGATGGGCATTCATGAAACCCTTTTCTTTCAAGGAAGTGCCAAACGTTTGAAAATTGATCTTGAAGGACAAATTAATAATTGCGGTTTATCTCTGGAAAGATTAATATTTCATATACCGGAATAGTCCTGTGAAAAAAAAACCTGGAACAAGACTTGCAGGATTAGCTCTGTGTTGAAATTTCACCCCAAGCCTCTTCCAGCTGTAGGTACATGTGCTGGTATGGTAGCAACAGTCCAGAGTGAACATCTTATGCAAAACACACATTCAAGAAAGCCCTTTCAGCCTGTCAGATGCCCCATGGGAAGGTAGCAACAGTATAGATGTACATTAAAGACATTCCAACTGCCCCTCTTACCTGGCGCCAGAAAATCCAGGTTTGCAGGAGCAGTTGCCTCCAGAGTCTCCACCAACACAAACCCCTTCATTGAAACACTTAGTGTTTGCATCACATGCAACTGGAGGGAAACGCCACCTGTTGGACAATCAGATTAAAACTTTTTACCCCCAATAGGATATTATAGAGTCATGATTTAAAAAAACTTTGAGGAATTGAACTGGATTCCTGTGATCGGCACCTTCCACACTGCAGAAAGTTCTATGCAGGAAAAAATGGTTGCAGTCTCCATCATTGGTTATTGCCGAAACCTAATCAAGTGAAGTACGCATACTGCTGCATGCAAATATGCTGCAGACATGCACGCTGACAGAAAGTATACATCTGAATTCCCTCACTTCTCCTTAACCCCGAGAAGACCATTTAGTGCGGGTCTATCCAGTGCTTTGGATTTGAATGCAGGTCAGGGACATGCTCACTACTTTTTCTTTTGAACGGCAAATGGTACATCATGGCAATCATGAACATTAAACAAAGACATTTTATGGATCTACTGTGTTCTGATGATGACAAACTAGATGATTTATATAAAACTACACTTACATACATTTTTTCTAAAATCATATCGGTCCATATTTTTTACAGATTTGACTAATCTGTACAAAATGATAGGTATGAAAAAAGGAGCTGCAGTTAATACACCAGACACCAAAACACAGTCATCCAGCCTGTTGATGGGATTTGAATCCATATGGTTCAGTTATTGGCTGAATGACAAAACTTGGCCTAGTAAGCGTTGGTATAACCTGCATGGCGTCGGTTGGGGTCTAAAGTAACCACTAAATGAAGAAATATAAACTCGATCGATAGCACCTCCGTGTAATAAAGGAATGCTACACAATATTGGGTTGTAGGCGAACACATCAAAGACCAAATCTTTGGATTTTACAAAGTTCCAAGAATCTTCTCTGTTGCTTCTGAAATCAGGGAATGTTTTATTTTAACAGGCCAGAAATATGCTGAAAGTATGTTTATTTTTGAAGAAAAAAGTGGGAAACAGGTGTTCCTCACATTTGTAAAGTTCTTAATTTACCAGACAAAAGTGTAAACTATATCACACTTTAAAGGAGTAATCCAGCCAGTGGAGTGAGGCAGTAAATAAAGGCCAAAATAGCAGCAACAGTTTGTGAAAACCTTGTGAAGACAGAATACGTTGAATGATGTGTATTGTTGTATATTAGCAAATGTTGCAAATTCAGCTACAGTTGCTGCATTTCTTGCGTTTGCCTTTACCTCTCATACCAGTAGATCTGTTTCCTGTACTACCAAATCCTATTAACCTTTTACCTGGCAGGTGCACTGCTGTGGGTTTAATGGGTCAAATGCTCCAAGTTACACACCTCTTAAGGAGGTTATGAAGCTTCTCACTGATTGGATAGTTGCACGGTTTGCCCGAAGCACGCCCTTGCTTTACTAAGAAGTTCACAAACAAACCACGTGCTGCCTGCATGTCTTTTTTTATCATTGAAACAGAAAGTGCCTGTGACTACAAATGAACTGTAAATGAGACATTGTGCTCAAAAGCTGTTGGAGTTATGCAAACATATTTGACCTTTGACCTAGCAAGACATTAAATCTTGTCTTATATTTGTTAGCGTTTAATGCATTTTTGCGGTCTTATCATAATTGCCTTTATTGTCACTGTTTTGCAACAACACAACTTAAAGCCTGTCTATTTAGTGCTTGAATTTCATACTGCACAGTTGTGTAGCGGTTAGCTCTCTGCCTCACAGTAAGAGGCGGGTTTAAGTCCTGGCTGGATTCTTTTTTGATTGGAGTTTGTATGTTCTCCTCTTCCAAGCATGACTTTTTTTCTGGGCACTCCAGTTTCTTTGTCTAAAACCAGAAGTGTCGGAATTGAGGCCTCAAGGGGCACCATCCAGCTGGTATTTCAGGAACCCGGCCCTACTTGCTGCTTTTTACCTGGATCAGGTGTGTTTTGCAAATAAAGTGCTACAATGGAGGGTTGATTGGAAAACATGTAGGACACCGGCCCTCAAGGCCTGGAGTTTGACACCTGTGGTCTAAAACTGTTGTAGGTCAGCTCATCATTCTACACTGTCATAGGTGTGAGTGTGTGGGGTTTTGCGACACTGAGACAAACTGGCAACCTGTCCAGGGTATACCCCTTCCTTTGCCCCACAGTTGTTAGTATAGGCTCCATCAGCCCCATGACCCGCAAAGAGATTCTGCGAGTTTAGAAAATGGATGGATGGATTTGTGTCAGTGTGTCTATTATGTGTGTCCAGACTTGTTACTCCAGTGGCATTCAGGACAACAAGAAGACATGTGTGCTTCTTGAGCCGTAGAAACATGCACCAAAAAGTAATTTGATAACAAATGAACAACCAAAAACAGCTGTGAAAATGAAAAGAGCAATTACTTGGAAGTTATACTCACTGACAGCGTTTCCCTTTGAAGCCAGGAGGACAGGAACAGCTATGAGTTCCCACACTTTCCTCACATCTTCCTCCATTGACGCAGCTGAACTCCAGGCAGTTGTCCACCTCTTCCTCGCAGTTTTTTCCTTTATATCCTGGCTCGCAGTCACAGTGATAGTCTGCCAGGAGATCTTTACACTTACCATAGAGACAGGGAGATGAAGAGCATTCATCTGTCTGAGCCTCACACACTTCCCCCTCCCATCCTGGGCGGCAGCTGCAATTAAAGTCATTGAAATGGTCCTGGCAGACGCCCTCATTAAGACAGGGTTGGGAATCACAAACTGGAGCACCTTGGCATCCAAGGATTGGCTCATGTCCTCCCAGTCTAGTGAACTGACTCTGCTGCGGAGCGTCTGTTATGTTCATTAGTGGCAGGTAGACACCCCCCACTCTCACCTCCCCTAAGCATCCAGTAAATCTTTCTGCTAGCCAAATGTTGCTTTCATTGAGGAAGTTGAGGTTTCCTCCCACTCCAAAGCTAACGCCAGCTCTTTGGCCATCCACTGTAAGGCTCCAGCGAGACAGAGACTGTGCAGGCTCCACCATGCTGAGCTGGATGTGGTGCCAAGCCCCGTCTGCGATCGTTCTGTCACTTGTGAAGGCCAGCAGCGGGGCACCAGCCCCACTGTCCAGTTTGACTAGAAGACTGGAGTTGAGGAGGCCCAGGCAGAAGACCTCCGAGCCACCATCTGACCGCAGCAGGGTCCCAGTCTCATCCCGTGTGCGTAAGTCAATGGTTATGTTGCTGACAGGGCTTTGCAGGGAGCTGTAGGCAGAATACTGCAGGGAGTTGTCTTGGAAAGTGGCTTCACCCAAACCTGTAGAGGTGAAGAGTGTAAGTAAGTACCTCAAAAGGCTTTAGTTAAAGCCTTGGTCAAATGCACCCATATGAGGGTTGTTCTGTGGGGTTTTGGTTTGTCCAGGCCCGTAGAGGTTCATAGAGAGGAGCGGCTGCATCTTAAAGGAAGCGCAGGCGTGTCTTGCAGTTCTCTTGAGGCTCATGCGGCTACCTTAAGGGATGTCATAAAAATGGACCATTGTTGTGGCTGTGGTAAGTGTATCGTGAAGTATTTGTAAGGATACTGAAATTTTTCATGCACTTATGACATATGGGTGATGATTTTGTGTAGTGTTCCTTACTCTAGTCATTAGTAAGGGCGGGTAGTGGCTCCTTACTGACCGTGTGCAAATACTGCATGCATGGGGTGTGCAGGTGATAAGTATGTTCCCATAGGATGTCCACACAAACTACAATTAATTTCTTAATTTATCCAAGTAAGGCTTCATACAAGGAGTGCACACTTAACACTTTTAACAGCACATGGAAGGGTTACAAAAATTAAAGATCCACACGACGGGCCTGTGTCTCACCTACTTCACCTTTACATGTTCAATAAGTGTTAGCTGCGACCTATCGCCGAAGCATGCTTATAGAAAAAAATGCGCCTGACCATTTTCACTCTACAGGCTCTTTGACATCTCGTGCCCTGTACAGGATTGCCCACTTTTCATTCGCAGCCAGCCCGTTTCCACCCGTAAGAGCAGTTGTGACTAAAGTTTTAGCTGTCATAGATGTAGACTTTTGGAGTTGCTCTGGCTGTCATGTCATTTGTGTAAAGACTTTGTTTTTATTTTGAATCGAAACCAAGCTTTAAAGACAAATTGATCAAATGGCTGTCAAATGCCTTAATGACAACACCTCATCACTTCTGAACAGGAACAAAACAAATTATTTACAACTGTAGTCAATAAAGTTATAACCTCTATAAATCTAAATCATTACCTTATCATAAATGTATTTTGTAGTTAGCGTTTGCTTTGACATTATAAGCAATACACTGTAAAACTCAAACACATTGACAATGATCATGAGTTCATCGAAGCAAAGCTTAAGTCTGTAAGAGAGTTTGGGAGTATAACTCACATTCAAATCCATCTTGGAGATCCTTGCAGTGCACTCCATGAAGACAAGGCTTCTCAATGCACCACAAACGCGTCTCACATCGCTGGCCAGAGAAGTTGTGAGGGCACTTACACCTGAAGTCGTTCCACGTGACCTCACACTCACCACCGTTAAAACAGGGTTTAACCTGTGGACAGACGGACAAGGGGGGGTGGATTACACACGGCAAACCTGTCAGCCGTAGAAGCTGCAGGATTGAGCAGGGGGGTGTAGAAGAAAGGGATTTATCACCAGATCAGTGTTCAAAAGGGTAAGTAAGTGCAGCGTAGTCAAGCTAAAGCCCTATTATAAACAACCAATAAGGAAAGAACCTGTGACTTCTTTATGCTTTAGAGTCATAAAGGAAAATACATTCTGTCTTTATGTGCACGTTTAGATCAAAGACACTAAACAAACAGTATATCTGTGTGATTAAAGCTGTTTGTATTAAGGCCGTCTCACATACATTTCATTCATACTGCCCTGATGAAAATTAGTCATACGTGAATGTACTTAGAACATTAACCGTGCATGATTATTGTTGTACTGTTTAGATGCAATTCAGTACTGATTTGTGCATTAATTACGTAATTTTAATGTGATATGTATGCCATAAACGCGATATAAAAGTGTGAGCCACGAATTTGCATAGGCATCTTGCAAAAATCCTGCACAATTGCGTAAGATGTATGTAATAAATGTGTATAAACTACGTAAAATATGTGTTAGGGCTTAGGGGCAATGTAGAGACACCAATTAATCTATGAAGCATGTTTTTGAACTGTGGGAGGAAGCCATAGCGCCCGGAGAAAACCCACGAATAGAACATGCCCACTCCACACAAAAAAGATTCTGGGATTCAAACTACATGAGAGTGCTAACCACTGCGACCATGGTACAACCCTAAATTATTATGTATCATGACAAATAAAAATCTTCATTCGTTATGTCCATTTGTCTTGTGGGATGTAACTAAACTGAGGATTATTGAGCAGATGAGCCACACCTGTTCTATTTTTATTTACCTTGCAGGTGTTGTCACTTTGGCATCCTTGCAGCACATTCTCTGAGCTGCCTTGATAAGCCTCCATCCCCTCTGGACCAGTGCCTGCAGACAGATGTTTGTGGTCCAGCCGAATGTCCTGCAGGCAGCCCTTGAAGTGTCCACCCCAGGCCTTCATGCTCCTGCCTGCAGGGAGCCCCCCAACAAAGGCCAAGTCTCCCGCCTCCACACTCACATTCCCTAAGGCGCGATGATGTCCGGCCTTGGGGAAGTCCACATGGCCATTGTGAACCTTTATGGTCACCAAGTGATTGTTCCCGTCGGTGATTGAGCTGGCTTCCAATAACAGAGTGGTGTAGACTGTAGGGCTGTAGAGAGCCACAGTGCCCTCCTTCAGATAGATGCTCAGATAGGGCTTGTCCTCCCGCTGGAACTGCAGCAGCAGGCCGCTGTGCTTGAGGGAGCGCATCAAAAAGGAAAGTGTGAAGTTTTGTCCATGGCTCTCTGAGATGTTAAAGACGGAGTAGCTGCTGGTGTTCTCATGGCCAAATGTCCAAGACGGGTATTCTTTGTTGAGGGGGAAAAAAGACAAAAAGGTCAGATATGATTTCAACACACTGTGAGTTACACAGCACACGTTTGGCAGAAACCAACTCTTAAAAAAAGGAAAAAAAAGGGAGTACGAATGTGTTTGTTTATGAAGCAACTGTGTTTAATTAGACGGGGTGTGTTTGGAAAGCCTGTAGCCACTTTATTAAAGAGCTTTCAATCAAACTGTTTTGGTGCTTTTAGCAGATTATAAACGATGTCTGCAGCTTTATTCTACGTTTCAGGTAAATTAAAAAAAAAAACACTGAAAACATGACAGTGTATAAAGTATGTCCTATACAGAAGAAAAAGGAAAAAAACAGAGAGAATGAAACAATAGCAAAACTCTATATTTAACCCTGGAGAACCCATGGAGTCAAAGTTGGTCATTGTTTTTTTTTTAATAAACTTGATTAATCATCAGCAGCAGCATTTTTCTGAAAAGGAAGGACATATATAAAGGAAGTTGGGATTTAAATTTCATTTCTGAGAATTTTCTTCATTCAAATTGTTGTGAATCAGGAGCAGACAAAAATGTTGTTTGATAAAGATCGTGTTTGTGACGCAGAAAACACACTAAGTGGAACACAGGCGGGCTGCTCTGCTCCATTCTAATCATCCACTTGCACACAAACAGATCCACGAGCGTCTTTGTTTTCCTCGTCTTAACTGGAATCTGCCTCAATACTATACGGCTGGATATCTCCAAGATTGCTCGCCATTTTGTTGCACCGCTAATGTTAGGTTGGGGGTGTGAGGGACTGTAAGCTAGAGGGAGAGACAGTCTTCCCCACAACTTAGAGGCAATTTTTTTTTATTTTGGCTGAAAATGGCATAATCATAATTAAAAACCACTGGGAACAATTCTGAAATAGATCAAAAGATGATCCGAGTGGGATTTGAAAGTATAGACTTAATTCTAAAGAACCCATAGGGTCAAATTTGGATGCTGTTTTCTTAAACTGTCTTATTTTTGTAATTTCTTTAAGCTTTATTGATTTTTTATTTTTATTTTTTTTATTTCAGTGTGTTTTGACTGTTTGCATGTTTTCTGTTACAACCCAAAGTAATTGACCAAGAAAAAAGAAATTCTAAAACGAGCTTCAAAAGCCCAAAAAAGAAACATTTACTATTATAATTTGTTGTTAAGTGTCTTTTTTTTTAATCTATGTTTTTTGTAGCTACACAGTGTTACTTTCTGGGGATTCACTGTTGTTGTTTTTTCTTGGCTCAGATCGTCCGAGTGCACAAATGGCCCTGATATGCGGAGCTGTTGTGGTTTTATGACTCATATGCAGCAGATTTCATGCTTCTCTACAGATTGATTACAAAAATGTGTTTTAATCTTTTTAGCATAAAAAAAACAATCCCAAATGAGCGGCTTTGTTTAACTTCTGCACGTCTCCACCCTCTGCTTTAGCTGTAAGGGTATTTATCGAGCAGCACATTCCCCACATTCTTCCTTTCAAAACAGAGCAGAAATATGAGTGGTGGGGATGTCAGATGTTACCTCCTTCACAGCGCTCTCCGTAGAAAGGCCGATGGCACCGGCAGCTGGCACGCACCCACATGTCCACGCACTGTCCCCGCTGCTTGCATGGGTCGTCCTGACACCACTCCTTTTTGGAGCATCCGAGTTTCATGTCTTTGTTGTCCTCTCTGATGAGATCTTGGGGCAGCAGCAGTTTGTGGTCAACTTCAAGGTCCTCCATGCAGCCAATGAATCCCTTCCCACTCAGTGAGTTGGTCAGGTATTCCTGTGGCACTCCTCCAACATAGAGCTCCTGGAAGAAGCTGGGGTGGAGGAAGATCAGGTGGTTCTGACCCAGAGATTTTACCTGGCATCCTTTCTCACAGTTTGGCCCCGTAACAGTCATGACCAGCCTTTCGTCCATGGCCACAGTCACCTGATACCATCTCCCATCATTGACCGGGCCAGGATGGGAGACCTGCAGGACCCTTGCTGACTTCACCCTCACCTGAAGGGAGCCTTGAACAAGCTCCAGAGTGAAAAAACGCTCCATGCTCCCTCTGTAGAACAGCAGCATGTCTGGTAAAGTGGTCCTGAAGCGGAGCTGCATGTGGAGTCTCTGTCTTTTGTCATCCGCCCCTCGTTTGGTCCTGTTCTTGGAAGCAGGCAGCCGCAGGTAGATGTAGCCCTCGGAGGAGAAGGAGAAGGTGGTGGAGGTGTTACAGAGTTCTCCGCTCCAGCCAGGCAGACACATGCACATGTAGCTGTGCGCGCCGTCGTCCTTCAGGACGGGAACACAGCTCTTCTCGTGCTGACACTGATGCTGCAGGCAGCCGACCAGTCTGACATCGCAGTCCTGCCCTCCCCAGGGCTCCTGACTGCCCTCCACTTTGGGACAGTGACATTTGTAGGAGTTGGCAGAGTCTTCGCAGGTGGCACCATTCTTGCAGGGATTGCTGGCACACTCGTCGATGTCTTCTTCACAGTGTACACCTTCAGAAAAAAACAACAACAATGATGGTCAGTGATGGAACTAGTCATGTTTCAACTTAAAATGACCAAAAGCTGCGGTGCAAAGACAAACAAAGTTCACTTGGATTGAAGGAATCCTTTCAGCAAACCTTCAGTCATGAGGACTGGGCAGCGGGATGCAGTCAGATATTCATGCTCACTTGACTTTCTGCCTCCTTCAGAGGTCGGCAGGTTGCCTCAGAGAGCCGCATTAAGCCCTCAGTCACTTTACATTAACTTAGTCCTTTAAAGTACTCCAAGCGAAGCAAAGCTGTTTGTCCTGTTTGTGCCAAGGCTGCAGCCAGACATTCAGAGCTCGCGTTTCCTCTGTGGCTGTGTGGAGGTTTCTGTACCTGTCAAATACCACGGCCCACCGCAACACAGCAGCAGCAGCAGCAGCATCAGGAAACCCATCCTCCACAGAGACAAAACTTCTTCCCACTGGTGATGGCAGGACACAACCGAGCCCTCTCCTTCACTTTCCCTCCCTTCTAAGCTTCCTCCACTCCTCCACTCTGCACCGCGCAGACACGCAGAAGTGATTACCAGGCAGCCCTGCCCACCTTCTCCTTTCTGCCCTCCTTCGTCCCACCCTGGAATCGTTCTTCCCGCCCTCGCACCACTTGCTCCTGTTCGGACTGCAGCTCAGCCGCGAGCCTCCATGTGGCTCCCACCCGTTGACAGGAGGAATGTTGTGCAGCGCCGCACCAACTCCCCCCCTACATGCCCACCAGCTTTAGGCAGGGGGCAGCAGGAGGTGCTGTGTGCCTGAGCAGAGCTAAACTGAAACGTGGGATCATGTGTTTTGGGGTTCATGGTGGTAAATGTGGCGTTTCTGTTAGCAAGTAGCACTCTAGAAGATCTTTAAGATCTAAAAATGTCACAGTTCTGAAAGACATTTTAAAGAAATAAGCCTAAATCTTTAAAGTCTCACTCTTGATCTATTTTTAAAGTGTCCCCCATGGTCTTTTAAATATGATTTTGCTGGGTTGTTTTTTTTTTTTAACTCAAATTAAAAACTGACCTTTTTTTAATAAATAGTTTATGCGGAGCGGTAACAGTTCATTGGAAATTTTTGGGCGGGACTGCTGGTGCACAGAAAGCCGGCCCCCATTCCCATCACCCATCTGTTTCCTCTCTCTCTTGCTAGCCTCCCACCCCAAACCTAACATTAGCAGTGCAACAAAAATGATGAGCAATTATTCTACAGTTCTGATCCAGATTCCAGCGCAATAAAGATGTACATGGATCTAATTGTCTGCAAGAGGAGGTATCAGAAAGAAGAGTGAAGCGGAACAGGGAGCCTGAGGCCCCCCCAGCGTATTTTCTACGTCACAATCTCTTTTAAAACGGCATTTTTTTTGTCTGTTCCTGATTCGCAATGATTTGAATAATGAAACACTTAAAATACAAACATAAGCATAATTTTCTGTCTATATGTCCTCCATCATCAGAAAAATGCCAAAAAGAACATGTTTAAAAAAATACCAAAAACACAATTTTATCAAAGTGAGTCTTTCAAACTCAGCAAAACAAAGATGGTTCTCCTTGGCTTTGAAAAATGTATTTATGGTGTGTCAGGAGAGACATTTTTACTAAATCGTGACAGTTAGATTAGTCAAGTTTTGTTAATATTTGTAGGAAGTCAGTTGAACATAAAAGCCTCTTTCTTTCTAAAACCCTCAATATAATGTGAAGTCTGTAACGATAAGCAGACTGGGATTCACCTGGCAAATTTGCATTTTTGCATTTAGAGAAAAAAAAAAAGTTAACTGGGTTGTACTTGTTTGTGCCACTGTATTGCTCAATCGTGCTGCAACTTTATCAGTACACTCTGTCAACACAGAGACTAGTCTGGTACACAACACACACAATTCAATTCAACTTTATTTATATAGCTCAATATCACAACACAGTTGTCTCAACAGCCTCCACACCAATAATTGTAAAAAAAAAAAACATAGAATAAGTCATAAAATATGAACAATAGCTAATTGCTAAATTAAACTAGACAGACCCTGGAGATCCCTGCCCTTAGACCCTCCTTCACACACACAAATGAAGTAATAGCTCATAATACAAAGTGTTTGGGAAAATGTGTGTCAACTCCCAGTGAAAAGGGTTTGAGAGCAAAGTTATGATTAAGATGATCACATCCGCAATGTGGTTGCTCCACACTTCATTTACTACATGTTTTTTGTTTCCTATAATTAAGAACAAAGTGCTGAATTAACTGCTGCCTTGCTCAGAGCCTTTAGGACATTTATAAGGAATATCTTACCCTGAGCATGGAAATGTGAAATTATTGTGAAAAAGGAGCATTATTCATCTGATGACTGGAGCTAAATAATGACTAGGACTGCATTTTATCAGGAAAACGCGAGATAAACTGAATGATGACTAAAGTGTCTGCATAAACAGTGATAATGAAGCCATGAGTGCACACTGTTACTGTTCCTCTGCTCTCACTGAGCTGCAGATTTCAGACGGGAGATAAGTTCTGAAAACATTTTTGAAATGTTCAGTTCTCCTTTCAAGCTAGTTGCTGATGCTGTGTTTTTGAAGTTGGAATGAGGACAAACCTTCCCTTTTTTGACTGAAGGATTATGTGAGGACAATTTAAGGACATGGGGTGCAGGTACAAAGGGATTGTATAAAGAGGAAGGAGGATTTGTTTAGCCCACAAGTCCAAGATGCTGCGTCTTAATCTCTGAACGACAACGAAGACGACAAAACATTGTGATCACTGGAGAAACAACACAAGCACTGATTTATAGGATGAGAGATGAGTGTAGAAAGCCTCCGTGGTACCTGAGGTGTGTTTTTGGTGTTTTTAACATGTGGCAGTTTTCTGATCATGAAGGACAAAGAAAATTTAAGCTCAAATCTGCATTTCTGACTATTTCTTTATTCAAATCATTTTAAATCAGGAGCAGCCAAAAAATGCTGTTTGACAAAGATCGTATTTGTGATGTAGGAAATATGCTAGGAGGTTCATGCTCCATTCTGGGGGCGGGGTTGCTGTGCATCAGCAGCCCTGCCAACTACTCAGAGGTGAATTTTATTTTTATTATTTAACTATAATTTATTTATTTATTCATGTGTTTTCATTCATCTCATAAGTCCCTTGCTTAAAAGTGATGTACATTTTCACATACACATTCCTTGTATCCTAAGTCTGGTGCTTTCACTTCAAAATGTGGGTATTGATGCCCACTACATACTTTCTTTCATAGACTCATTTTTTAAGGTAGTTAAAGAGAAACAATGTTTTGGACACATGAGGGACAAGCAGCAGGATGAGAAATACGCCCCTCCTGCTGGGCGCTGAGGTCCTGCGACCTTCACCGGTGGTTTTTCTGTCCACCCTGGGTTTTATTTGGAGCTCTCTTACAGCGCAAAAACAGAATCTTAAGAAAGTAAAAAGAACATTGTCTCAAGAAAAATGGTCTCCTTTTCTGTTTTGCAAAAATAATAATTATCTTATCAAAAGTTTTTCGACAACAAAATTATCTTAGTCCAAATAAACAGGTCTTAGTGAATAGAATTTGTTTTTCATAAATAGAAATTCTTGGTAGGGTATTTTTTATTGTATTTTTATCTTTCTGTTTTAAAGAAAATCTACCAATAGGGTGAATTTTAGCTTATTTCTTAGGGGCCTGTTTTGGCGGGGTAAGTCAGGTGAGATTGTTACAGGTTTAAAAGTCTGTCTGCAGGAACATTTTGTGCATATTGCACGGATGAAAATTGGTCATATATGTAATATAAGTGAAAAAAAGTGAGAAAAGTTGTGGTCTTTGTACAAAATTTTCACAGATGTTTCACGAAAAAAACCACACAAGAACACGTAAATCAACATAGAACATGAACAGTGTGTTTATTGCACTATTTGTATGCAATTTATTATTGATTTGTGCGTCAATTACGTAATTTGAACGTGATATGTGCACCATATACGCAATATCAAAGTTATACACCGGTTGTACATCTGTGAAAAGTCGGTGGAACATATGTGGAACATATGTGGAACAATCGTGGAAAACTACAAATTTGCGTATGTATCAGTCTGTTCTACACTGAATTACCCCCCCATGCAAGAAAATCCCCCAGGTGCCCCCTCCTAACAGGGTAACAACAGAATTTTGTTTGTCCTCATCAACAGCCTAACACAATTAAAATTGAGAACTGGATACAAAAGATGTTTAACATAATTTTGCACCGCATTATAAAAGTTATTGTACAGGCTCACAACTAACCCATCATAACTGGTAAAATCTCCAGTTAACTGGGTAAAGAACTTTTCAGAAATGTTAAGGCTGCCACAAAAGATTATTAAAGTAATGACTGATCGGTTTTTGTCCCGTTAGTATCAACGGAATGCTGCATAACCTTCACAGCTCATTCGAATTAGTTATATAACAAAACCTGCAGCAGGCACATGAGTTATGGCATGTACTGAGGGTTACCACTAATGTTATATACAGCTGTCAATGCAAGTAAAGAAATAGTGAAAGTTTTAGAGGAAAATAAAAGATTAAAAATAAACAATAAATCAATTGCCACATTTAAACTCTACCTGTAGCAGGAAGTAGTACCGCCCGTGCCTAAAACCGCTACTGGTATGCATCTAGCAAAAACTGAGTAACATTTATGTAACAATTGTGTATCAATTACGTAAGATGCACATAAACTAATTCCCAACCGACCAAATTCACATAAAGATCCATCGGGCAAAATGTCACAGTCTTCAGGCGTCTCCTGGTGCTCTCCATGTGTGGCACTCAGCTGTCTGCAGTTAGGTTAATTTGTTTGTACACTATTTAAGTCTGTCTGTTTCTGCCTTCTGTGTCGGAGTGTGTTTTCTTGTTTGGTCTGTATCATGTTGGTTCCTAGTCCTGTTATGTTGTGGAGGTTTTTCCCCACCTAGAGTGGTGTTTTTTTGTTATTAAAAACCTATGGATCTTTTCTCAACTTTGGAGTCTGGTCCTGCATTTGGGTCATCCTGAGATACCACGAAATCCTCGACGGACATCTGCCACATGTCTGAGCACAAAAACAATTATGTATGCCAAGCATTTATCACAAAAGACCGAAATTTCATATGTGGAGAAAGTACAAAATGTACTTCATGGCTGTGTGACACGGCCTTAAGTTGTTACCAAGGCCAAAAAAACTCTCTTCAGCTACCCACCACCATCCCCATGGGGCAAAAGCCTGGGGGCTGAGAGACACCAGCAGTTCTAGACATTCATGAACAAAGATCCTACGATGCTGTTTGAAATGTTTGACAAAGGTGATGATCTTTCAGAAAACTGAAAGGTTGCCTTTATAAATAAATGCAGGTGTTATTTTGTTGTAACTCTGCAGACCTGTGCTCGATTGAAGTCAAATTCAACTTTTGCAAAGCAGCTGCAGCCTTTTGGCTCAGAGACCACATACCAAAGGCATCGACTCTCTTAGGGTCATTGAGGACACCTCCTGCATTCGATCTGTATCTAAAGAGGAACTGCTGCTGAGAAAATATCTCCTGTTTAGAGACAAGATAGGAAGAGGAGCAGAGGCTTTTCTCCTACCTGTGAAGCCGTCTGGACACAAACAGTGATAAGAGTTGACCAGATCTTGACAGCGTCCCCCATGCTGACACGGAGCAGACTCACATTCATCCACATTGACGGAGCACTTGTGGCCTGTGAATGGAGCGAGTTTTTCAAGCAAAACCAGAAGACAAACTGTGATTTTTTTATTCTTTATTTTGAAACTTACCTGTAAATCCTGGCATGCAGTGGCAGATGAAGCCAGCTGCAGTGCCATAACTGAACGTGGTCATGCTGAGTTCAGGGAGCTTCTTGTAGTTCCGGACGTCTGAGCGCTGGAAGCACGTACCACCATTGTCGCAGGGACCTTTCTCACACTCATCGATATCCATCTGACAATTCTCTCCCTCATAGCCTGTTTACATGGCGGGGGGGGGGGGGGGGGCACACAAAGAGTAGGAGGTTTGAAAGGTTTTTCATAAAAATCTAAATCTAAAATCCTTCTTTGCTCTCCAGAACATTCTGTAGGTCATTGTGGTTCAAAACTGCTAGTTTTCTCTCTTATGATGCTTATTCATAGCTGGTATGTGGTGTGTGTGCTGAGCAACACAGTACCTGGCCAGCAGACACACTTGTACTGGTTGATGCCGTCCGAGCACGTGGCTCCGTGCTGGCAGGGGTCGGACGCGCACTCTTGGATATTGTCCTCACAATGGTCGCCCTCAAACCCTGTCCCATCGCAGTCACACTCATAGCTGCAACAGAGCAGAAACGCACAACCAAACATCACATCCGGCTCCAGATAGACAGGGGCGGAGCTACGGGGCCCAAGGGTGGCAGCTGCCCTGCAGCAAAAAGCTTTGCCCCACACTTGCCCCCTCCCAAGGTTTTGGAGGCAATATTAGTATCGCTGTTAATAAAGATTAAGAAATCCTCAATACAAGCTTCTTTAAGTATTGCCATCATAGCAAAAGCTATATATTTTTTTCATCAATTCCTTTGTAATATTCTTTCACTTTGGTGTTTTGTCCTCTGCCTGCCTCCCGCTCCCTCCTATAAAAAATTCACGCTCTGCCCTCGAGCAGGAGAAATATTTTTTAATAAAAACTACAGTTAAAAAATGAATCTGTGACAAATGCAATGTGCTGTTCATCCTATTTTATGTGACAATTTAACAACAATCGTATTGTTTAACAGCAAATGACTACATCTTGGAGAGCTTTACAGACAGACGAGTCTGCATTAACAAGCTTCAGCACTTTTATGACCTTTCTTAGGTGCTCTCACTTGTGCTATTACTTAGCCTTTAGTCACATGCACCCGGTACACGAGGCTACTCAGTACACCTACTACAAGTTCATGGGTTGTCTGGGCCCCTGGGGGGCATAGTCAGGAGTGGCTGCATCTAAAAGGGAGCTTAGGTGTGTCTTGCCGGTTCTTTGAGAATCATACAGACACCTCAGAGGACGCCATAACAATGGAATGTACCATTGTTGTACATAAGTGTATCGTGAGAATCTTACAAGGAGACTGTAAGTAACACACATTTATGATGTGCAAGTGATGCTGTCACATCGTTTCCATACACTACACTCTGGTCATAAATGTGCACTGGCCCCTTACTGACCCCACATACAAATGCCGCACACATGGCATGTGCAGGTGATACAAAAGTGCCTGTAGGATGTCCACACAAACTACAATCATTCCAGGCTGTAAACACAGAGCGCTCACTTATCACTTGAACAGCTCTAACACACTCCTTGTACAGTGCACATGGTTCTGAGGGGTTAAAAAAACTGGAAAATCTGTATGATCTTCCTGCATACCACCCACTCCCCCATACTTACTGTTGCGTGTTACTTTAGTGTTCGCTCAAAGCATTGAAATAAATGTGCATGAACATTTTAGCTCCAAGGACTCACTGAGCGCGCTACAACCCTAATAGTTTGTTCGGGCCACCTCCATGCCCAACACAAGTTTGCCCATTGGGTAACGCTTTCTTTTACAGTACAGTACTTACAGTGTACTTAAGTGGTATTTACATGGTATTTATTGTGTAACTACTGGGTACTTTCAGGGTACTTACATGGTACTTTTTATGGAATTTACTGGGTACTTACATGGTACTTTCTATGGAATTCACTGGGTACTTACATGGTAGTTTTTTGTGTCTTATCTGTACTTACATGGTACTTACTGTGTATTCATATGGTACTATTTGGTTCATACCTATGTGGTACATACTGGGTATTTATAATATACTTACTGGGTATTTACATGTTGTGCAAAGGTGTCTTTTATGGTACTTACCACATATATGAACAAGGTAAGTACAAATAAAGTACCTTGAATGTAAGTCTGCACTCGCTGAATGTTTCATGGTATTTACTAAAAATTTACCACAGAAACTACCCCTTAAGTACACTGGAACTGGACTGTAAAAGAAAGTCAGCCCTATTTCCACTCAACTACATGGTACTTTCATTACTAAATACTGGGTATGTTCACTTGAATATTACTTGGTACTTACCCCTTAAGTACACTAAAACTGGACTGTAAAAGAAAGTCAGCCCTATTTCCACTCTATTACACGGTACTTTCAGTAGTAAATACTGGGTATGTTCATGTAATACCTTCCCATAAATTCCATAAAAAGTACCATGTAAGTACCCTGAAAGTACCCAGTAGTTACACAATAAATACCATGTAAATACCACTTAAGTACACTGTAAGTACTGTACTGTAAAAGAAAGCGTTACCGCCCATTGTTCACTCGCACACGGCCGTATCCACCCGGAAGGATAGTAGTGACTACATTTTTACGTTTTGCATTGGGCAAAATAAGAAATTTAAAAACATCCCCTTAACTGGCTGTTCATTCACACATTTTTGTTTGCAGCTGTTCCATTCAGCATCACAACTACACCGGGTATTCAGAGCACCACCATCCTTCTAATGACTCATCACCCATCTGTGTGACTCTAAGTGGATTAATTCTTATCCCTGGTTAACTTCACTGTCTGCCACACAAGAATGAGCAGACACGACCTGCTGGATGATGCATTGGCCCCACAAGGCCAGCAGGCGCATGACGTGAGGCATGCTGGTGCATCTCTGCTCCCTAATTTCCTATTAGGCAATAATTGTTTTCCTGTTATCTGCATCCCGCTGTGTTGCCAAGCAGCAGTGGGCTGGGATCTTTGCAGATGACAATGTGAGCTTTTGCAGGTCAGGTGTAGAAATATCAGTGCACAAAGTGACCAGTGCTACTGAGCAGCATGAACTTTAAGATCAACCACCAAGTGATTGTTGGTTTCTGGGAAATTTGACTGCAATAAGTGTCTGCGTGGAGGTGAACACAGTTCTCCTCCACTGTGCCTGTGATTGTTGTTGGATATGCCGCTTGAAAAATATGTAAGAAAAGACATTTGAGAGAAAAGTGTACAGATCAAATAAAATGAGCAGAAAACAATTTATTACCAAAAACTATACAAAAGTTTTTCATTAAAGAGAGAAAATATATCATTTCAGGGGAAAAGGTAAATTTCTTGTACACAAAAAAAAAAGAATTGTGTGCATCTATGTGGAGCAAGATTGTGGAACAAATCAGTTTAAACTTAAAACAATACAAACATTAAACAATTCAATAATAAATATAGAAATATAATTGATCTATATGTACTTGTACATAATATAAGTAAACTGTGATGTATGTGTTAATATTTATGGATATAAATTTGAGTTGTGTGGAAATGCATTTGGGTTTAAGAATGAAAGACCCTGTACCATGAAAATGATTTTTTGGGTGTTTCTAACATGTTCTTGTGGTGTATTTTCTGCTGATGGAGGACATATGTCAAGAAAATAAAGATCAAAATTGCATTTGAATCAGTGAAGTCATTACTTAGGAGTAGACTAAAGAATGCAGTTTAAAAAGGAGAGTATTTGTGGCAGAAAATAGTCCTGGCAGGCCAAATGCGTGTTGATACATGACAATGTGTGTTGTATGTTTTCATGTGTGTTTGTTCCTGTGTATATAATTACTCGTAAATGTGTAGTTTTATGTGTTTAAATATGTTTTTTCATTTTTCCCCCCATTTTTGTCTTTTTTTGTCTTTTAAAGTATACCTTCAAAATAATATATAATCATTATCATCATCATTATCTTCATTTTGTTCACTGGAGGTAATTCACATCAACAAACACTGAGCCAACATTACAATTTCTGTTGTTGAGTGATGATGACATGGTGTGCTGCATACTTCACTGCTTTATGTGTTTTGCAGATAAATGTGGATTCATTCCAGAGCTGAAGGGAACACAATGCCAAACTGCAGGTGTTCTTTAGACTCAACTCTGAAAAGTTAACCAAAGGGTTCATCCACTCCATGTGTGCAGAAATCACTGAATGACCGCAGTAAAAACTGAATTAACTAGCTGTGTTTCCACTGACTATAAAATTGCGCAAAATGTATTTGCCGTACTAAATTCGTCAAATAGAAACACGATGATTTCGAAAAAAACTCAAATTTATCAAAAAAAGTTGTATTAGTGGATTTATAGGCCCTTTAGAAATTGACATATTTCGATAAAACTCTAATGCAAACACTTTTTTCAAATTAAATAAGTCATGTGACCAACAACCAGATGGCGATGCGCTTCTTGGTAGGAAATGGTTGCCTTGGGCACTATACAGCAGGCGCCACAAGCGGGCTCCACAAGCAGGCGCCATTGGGTCACACCTGTGTCATGTGGAATTGTTGGATCCACAGCTCCTCTGTAAAATCCCCAACCACGTTTTTCCAATATAGCTTCCTCCGTAGTAGCTCCCACGTGTAAGGAGCTCGCTGCTGTATCGCCTGAAAAAGACGCCAATGTCTCCTTTGATAGATAATGATGAGTCCTACTGCCTTAGAGTAAATTGGAATGTATCTGTTGTAAACCAAAGTATTGTTAACATGCGTCACAGTGTTTTTAGATAACTTATCGCATGAGTTGGTTTGTGTTTATTCGCCTAATCAGAATTAAATGGAAACAGTGTGACTGTGAAATTGTGTTTTTTGTTTTTACATTTCTAGAACTTCAATAATGTTTTGTGCATGTATGTAATGGGTATGCAGTTACCGGCACATTTTAACAGAAAAGATGCTACAAAAATATGCATGTAATTCAAAATAATTACTAGAGTAAGTTTTCACCTAACTTGCAAAGTATTTGCATCCTGTCCTCAGTATATA
Organism: Oryzias curvinotus; assembly: GCA_023969325.1. NCBI lineage: Eukaryota > Metazoa > Chordata > Actinopteri > Beloniformes > Adrianichthyidae > Oryzias > Oryzias curvinotus. The sequence goes on from CM043714.1 coordinate 7,394,059, forward strand.
TCCATTTATCCATAATCATGTGGACGAACAAACCCAGCACTGCACTAAAATTCTGTTTCTCAGTTTGTGGTCTGCAGATCATCAAAGGGAATTTCTGTTTCAACTATTACACAAAATCTTCACGTTTCTTATCTTCAAATTCATGATTTTTTTCTCAGAAAGTTCAAAGTAAAATCAAGAACATTTTAAACAAACTAAAGGCAATCAGGAAGCAGGAGTTCCAGCTTTAATCATGTCTTTAAAAACTATTGTGTGCCTGAGAGGTCGATCAGGGCCCACCTTAGTTCTGTCTACTGAAGAAGGGGATTCCAATATTATTAAGTGATATTTTATTTTTACAAGTCATTGCTTTTATTAGTTTCTTGTTGGATTGGAAAATCTAAATTAAACTGGCTGTATGGTGGCACATTGGTTAGCGCTCTCGCCTAACGGCAAGATGGCCCTGGCTAGAATCCCGGCTCCTTTCTGTGTGGAGTTTGTATGTTCTCCCTGTGCATGGATTGATTTTCTCCTGGGACTCTGGCTTCCTCCCACAGTCCAAAACATGCTTCATGGGTTCATTGGTTACTCTTGTACCTAAGTGTGTGAATGTGTGGGAGTCATTGTGAAGCCCTGAAAACAGACTGGCGAGCTGTCCAGGGTGTACCCCGCCTTTGCCCAACAGTTGCTGGGACAGTGTCCGGCGACCCCATGACCCAGAAAGGGATACAGCAGGTTAAGAAAATGGATGGATGGATGGATGGATGGATGGATGGATGGATGGGTGGATGGATGGACATTAGCATTATCTTATGTCTGATATGAATTATGCCTTAAGGGTCATCAGGAAAATTGTTGTGCGTGTGGTAAGTTTGTCGGGACGTATTTGTAAGAATAATGGAAGTTATACACATTTATGACATACAAGTGATGCTGTCGTATGGTACCCTTATGCCACACTCTAGTCATTGGTGAAGTGCTCACTGACTCTTTACTGACCGGACGCAAATGCTGCATGCATGGGGTCTGTAGGTGATATGTAAGCACCTGTAGTACCCCGGTAGGATGTCCACACAATCCACGCTCTGAAACATCTCAGTTTGGAGAGCTAAATTTAGGGGTAAGGAGAAGACTAAAGGGTAGGGGAAGACTTTAGATTTGGCCTTTATGTGTGCAGAAAATTTGTGTCCTTTTCATTTTCTTCAAAGGATTTATGTGTTTCCGGAGTCACACAGACAATAATGCTCTTAGGGTTCAAATTTAGACTCTACAATGAAGTTTTCACGGTGAGTCAGTGTCTTTGAGGAGCAACTCATGTGTGCGTCCAGACGTACCTGTTGATGCCATCAATGCACCTGCCGCCGTTCAAACAGGGCATGCTGGCGCATTCATCAATGTTGACCTCGCAGTCCTGGCCTTGGAATCCTGCCGTGCACTCACAGGAATACATGGCGATGTGGTCGATGCAGATGGCGCCATTCTGACAGGGGTGGAGCTCACACTCATCGATCTCAACCTCACAGTTCATCCCTGGAGAGGATCATAGCAACCATATCTGGATTAAACACTGCATGTGCAGCCTAAGTTTAATTAATGATCACCAACTGTGCATTAACGTTGACTCTTAGAAAGTCCATACCTTCAAAGCCTGGGGCGCATTCACAGGTGTAGTGATCAACCTCATCCAGACATGTGCCGTTGTTCTGACAGGGTTGGGAGGCGCACTCTTTGATGTCCAGGTCACAGTGAGAACCCTGGAATCCAGGTACGCAGAAGCACTGGTAGCCGTTGACTCCATCTTTGCAGATGGCCCCATTCTGGCAGGGTTCAGACCAGCACTCATCCACATTCTCCTCACAGTCTTCTCCCTGGTATCCAGGAACACACTGACACTGGTGCCCGGCGTCGGGAACGTCCACACATGTACCACCGTTCTGGCATGCTTGTGTTGAACAGGTGGTTACATTATCCTGGCAGTCCTCACCAGCCCAGCCGATGGGACAGTGGCACGCATAGCTGTTTGCTCCATCCACACAGTAAGCTCTGACCCCCGTGCATGGGTTGCTGTGGCATTCATCCACCTCCTGCTCACAGCTGGGACCTGTGTAGCCGTCTGGGCAGTGGCAGATGAACTCGTCAGTCCCCGGTTGACTTGTGCAGTTTGTGCAGGAGGTGGTACTGCAGGCGTCAAACAGCTCCTCACAGTGTTTGCCTGTGTACCTCACAGGAACGTTGGGGCACACGCACACATACTCCCCCTCATGGTAAAGACACGTAGCACCATTTTTACAGGGAGATGACAAGCATCTGTCTGCTGCTGCTGTGCACAGAAGGCCTGCAAAGACAGGACATAAATTGAAGAAATCCAATTATTTAATTTAAACAAAATTTCTACAAAACTATGGGTGATAAAAAAATCAGAGCTACATTTTAAACAATCTCTAAATTGAATAATTCCTCAATACCCTTTAAAGGCACTAAATTTACTGTGTAATACTTTATGTTTTCAACAATTCTTTTACAATGTGGTTTAAACTTAAAACATGATTTTATAAATCAATGGAGGATTCAGTTCTTTAATGTATTTACAATTCTTTGACTTCCAAAACTGTTCAACCCTTCATGTGATCAAAGTGAGTCAGATGATTCTGTTGCAGAAAAAGACGGCTTTGTTCTGGTACGCAATTTTTTATGCTAGTAATGTGTTGCATATAAGTAAAAAGCCGCTATAAAGTGTTGGATACTGACATAAATTGCGAATCAGCTGATTCATGTTGATTTGTACTGAGTTGAAGTATGTCAAAGGCATAAAAGCTTTTCCGCTGATATCTCCAGGGTTAAAAGGTTTACAGCTTAAAATGTAAATGTTAGGCTCACCATTTAAAGTGGTCTCTTTTAACAAACAAAACAAAAAAACCAACAAAAGATGAGTAACTTTTGACTGCAATGAGGGGACAACATAAACCTCCGGTTTTGGTCAAGATGATGATGTCAATGCTCCATGTTGTCATATGCAGCAGGTTCAAACCCCAACTTTAACCTGGTAAAAATGCTCAAGAGAGAACGTACAGATAAAATGCAAAACAGTCCGTTCGATATCTATGTCATAATGTCCCTAGGATGAAAATTAACAAAGAGTTTTCCATTAAAAACATGTCTGTACAGTTTGGATGTAAAAGATGAAGACATAAAGTAGATGCTGCACTATCTGAAGAAAACACTAAACAGTTATGAGCAAAAAGCGTTTTCTATCATAAGAGACATTGAACAACAAAGACAAATTACAACTGTAATCACCACATTAGAAATTATTTGTTTCCATCATTTTATTAGAAACTAATTCGGATTTAGCATTACTCTTGCTATTCTTTTTTATTTATTTATTTAAACCATTTTCATAACTTTACCAGGTTTTTGCCACTTTTACTCTACAGAAACTCCTTCCTAACAGGTCAAAGGTCAGTTACTCCCTATAAATACCAATTGAAAAGTGTGAGACAATGTTAAATAACAACACTTGATTCCTTTTTTATTAAATAAAAAAAAATGAATTCATATCCCATCAATTAATCCAGTTTATTTGTGCCAACAACCAGGATTAGTTAATGGTCTGTCTGGGCCTGTAGAGTATCATAGAGAGGCTGCATATTAGGAAGTGCACAGGTGAGTCTGACCGTTCCCTTGATGCTCGTACAACCACCTTCAGAGAGAATGAAATGTACAATTGCCATGTGTGTGGTAAATGTATCTGCAAGTACTAGTAAGAGTACTACGTTTAATGGAAGTTGAAGACACTGAGGGGTGACGTGAGGGGTAGGCTGTCGTACGATGCCCTGACGCCGCACAACTTGTCAGTAAGGTGCGAGTCCTGCCTTCTTACTGAACTTTGTGATAGTTGCTTGCATGAGCAGTACAGGTGATACGTGCTTGTAGTACGTCCACACAAACTACACTCTGTCTAATTTTCATGTTCACGGAGTGCACACTTATCACTTGAACAACACTGATGGGCTTGCTCCATGGGGGGTTGAAAACATGACAAATCCGTATGACGTGCCTGCGTCTCACCTATTTCACCTTTACTTACACCCTTATGTGTTATTTATGTGTTCGCTACCACCTGTCGTCTATAGCGTGCTCGTAGGAATAAAACATGCATGAACATTGTCACCCTACAGGCTCAAAGAGTGGTCTATGACTATGATATACTGTGGGCCACCTGCGTACAGGTTCGCCTGGTTTTCGTAGACAGCCTGAAACTAGCAGTAAGGGTAGTTGTGACTGAAGCTCCACAACAGTCGCGGCAACTTGCATTCAAGCGACAGCGAGTCTAAGTGAATGCCTGCAAACCTTTGGGCTTCCAGGTTCAAAACTCTCATATTCACATGTTCCTACGCAAGTTTTTTAGTCTGTTGTCGGCAAAGGTGTGAATCGGCAAGAGTCTGGTGATACAGTTTGTATCGCGATATACGTCCCACGATACAATACATATCGCGATATTGCACTGAAACACATTTTCTTCTCTTTTTTTATGACTCAGAAAAAAACTCTACCTGAATTCGCCTTTCATTGTAAAAAGAATGGGTAAAATCATTTAATGATCACAATGTTAAGCCCTGCAATTGTATCTCAAATACAAGTTGCTTTTACCCAAGCAAATTTATAGTGATTTTATTTTCGTAACTTAAAATATATTTGTTCTTAAATGGAAAAGTCAACATTGTCTGATTTTGACAGCAAATATTTTTCAGTATAAGAAAAAAAATTGAATGAATTTGCCTTAACCAATAAGGTTCTAAGTGCATGATTGCTGTTTATTTTCAACATTGCTACATGTAGCTTCTCCTGTACTTTTAAATGGTTCAGGAGCCTGAACGGTGCATCAAAATTAAGGGGGGAAAAACGAACCACCTAACAATAAAGTGTGATGATGCGGCAGCCTGACAGAGTGAAGGAGAGCGCTTTAATGTGATTAAGATGCTTTGTTTACATCACACTCCGCACTGCACCACTGCAGCTCCACTTTCTCACACGTGGAAGTAAACTAGTAACGGTCATCGCCACGACGTTAGCCTTTTTTCAGAGCGTTATAAACATCACTCTGATAAGTTCGCTAAACTCGAATCTATGCTGTGAGGTTCTGCAGGTTCTTGCCTCACGTTGCCGACAGCATTTTGGCTGATGCTCCGTGCATTAGCCGCTGCAAAGCTGCAGTGGTTCACTTGTTCTTACCTGAGCCAAAAAGCACAGCAATACACGTTTTTATATGATACTGACAGTAACATGGCACAGAGCACAAACTAAGTAGTGCATGTCTCATAAAAAACAAAACAAGCTGAGATCTTGTTGTTGTTTTGTGTGGTGTAGAGCTGCTCAAAGAGACTCAGTGGGCAGTGTTGCCAACTAGCCATTGGGGGTTTAAGTGGAAAACAAGAGTAAGCCCCCGAAGGACGCCCATAAATAATTGAATATCATCCTGACAGCATTTTAAATCAATAAAATGGCCAAATGAATAATACGATACATCGCCAAATTGTTTTTCCTACACCCCTAGTTGTTGGGTCTTATGTACAAATTGGCCAATCACTAAATGCACGCTGAAAGTTAAAGAAGCTGAATTTTAGACTGCTTGAACATCAAGCATTTGAGCTTTGAGCAATCAGCGAGTTGGATTTAGTAGAGATGTGTGGGAAGCGTCCTTTTAAAATACGGAAGGGTCAACTGTTGTAAACATGATCATGAAGGGGAAATTAATAATTGCAGTTTGTGCCCGTTCAGAATTCTATAATTTGTATGTATTGGAATAGAGCTGTGTAAGAAAAATTCTGGAGAATGATTTACAAGATTTGCACCACTTTGACATTTCGCACCAGGCCTCTTCCAATCCAGGTGGTGGACATGTGCTAGTAAACAGTAGAAAAAGAAAAGAAGCCCCCCCTTGGGGCTTCCTGCTTGTGTGGTGCTGGTCCAATATGAACACTGTAGACTGAATGCATGTTCATGAAACCGCATATAGGACGTTCTTGAAGGCCCAACACATGCCCCGTGTGAATTTAGCTTTAAGCTTAATGTTGGGTTCCACTTTAAAGCTTTCCTAGAGCTCTGGAGTCAACATAATCTGAAGACTTTCCTCTGCCACCAAGGTGTTTGATTGTTTCCCTTCAGGAAACAGAAATGCTCCATGTAGAGCCTCAGTCTATAGAGTCTCCATTTATGGAGGCTCAGTTCAAAGCTCACGTGCTAACAGCAGTGTTCCTGCAACATAACACTCACAATTCCCATTCTCTTCATTTCAATGCTTCCAGTGCATTTCACAGCTACCAGCTATCACGTCTTCCTAACACCTAACCTTCCTCCTCACTTCTCCTCCCATCCTCTCATTACACCTGTCAGGATTCTCCGTTCCTCAAAGCAAGGCACTTCTGCTTGTGTGGCACCTTCAATTCACAGGAGCAGCTGAAGTTTTTTTTATTCACATTGAAAGTAATGTTGAACAGAAAGAGTTTACTGTATTGTTAATCCCACAATAAGTTTTTATTATCATGTATGTTTGCCCAAATGTAGTCCACATTTAAACACTGATTATATTCTTTTAAATGTGACATTTTAGTGCTGTTCTGGCTCCTGAAGCTTAAACGTATTCTGATCATCTTTTGATCTTCGTAAAAGTGTTCCCAGAGGTCTTTTAATTATGATTATGACCTCTTCAGACAAAATAAAATAAAATCTGCTTTGCTTTCTAGGACTTCATTTCTGCAGAGCCGTAGTTCATTATAATTTACCTCTGGGTTTTGGGGCGGAGAAAGCCTGCCCCCACTTCAGAATCAGAATCTTTTATTGGCATTATGCAGTGCACAATGAAATTGTTTCCAGCTGCTCTCTTCTGATAAATATTAAAAAAAATTACAAATAAAAACTGTTCAGTAAAAAGGAAAACAAGAATGTTGCACACATGGACTGAGTATTGCATACTTATGATTGCATAAAAGTGCAACCAGAGCGTAGTCAACTGTTTAACATTTATCTGTTTACAGTCTCCCACTAGCTTAAAGTCCATCACACCTGCAAACAAAAAAACCAGTGCAACAAAAATGATGAGCAACATGGAAGCTATCCAACCGTACAGTTTAGATCCAGATTCCAGCTCAGACGAGGGAAACAAAGACGTACATGGATCTATTTGTCTGCAGGTGGATCTATCAGAATGGAATTTGAAGCTTAATTTGTGCTTTATCATCAGAAAATACCACAAGAACACAAACGGTAACAAGAGCAAAAACATCATTTTCATCTTTAAGAACCACTCGTGGTTCTATCATCATTGAAGAGTCACATCAATAGTTATGTGATATAAAAAAAAACCTTATATAAAACCCATTTTACTTCCTGGAAAGTCACAATTCTTCTTATATTTTTATCCCCATTTCAAAATTTAGCTTTTAGGAACTAGAGAATTTTGCTTCCTGACACATTGCTTCTCATAATGAAACTGAATCTGTTCAGATAGAGAAACAAAAAAAGAAATAAGAAGCTTCAGCAGCAAAAAAATTTGCTTTATTTTGAAAATCAAGTTGGAGACTGGATTTAAGGAGGGGTCACTTAAAGGCCCCCCAGGCCTGCACTGTGAAACCATTGGGTTACTGTGACACATGATGTTTTAAACAAGGCCTTTAAAGGTGTATGAATTTAAATCTAGGAGGTTTATCTGATGTTTTTTGTCATAAATGTACTCTTCTGCCAAATCAAAAACGACCCCCCCCCCCCCCCTCTATCTTAAGCAGGGCGTTTAAAGGCAGCAGGGTTTCCTCACTCTCCACCCCTTCATCCAAACCCAATCAACTCCTCACACATTCCAGGGAGTTGATAAGAGCGTCTCCCCCAGCCGCCCACCCCGTCACTGATCCGTGGCACTGACTGGTACCAGCCAGCAGTAACACTGAGCAGAGCAGCGAGCTGTTAGCAGGTCTGAAGAAGGAGGTCAAACCGCTAACGCTCTCCAGAGGTCTCAGCACGTCCCTGCAGACTTTAACGCACACCCATCAGGCCTTCCGCCACGGGCAGACACTAATTTAGCTCCACACTTTCAGATAAATTTATATTTAGTTTCTTAAAAAAGCTTTTGGAATTTTGGGACACGTAAGAAAGAATGATGCAACAGATTGGTTTATGTCAGCGCAACGCAGATGACAGCAAAACAACTATTATGAAGCTCTCTGAATGTTTCTCTCAGACTAAAAACACAAAAAATGCACACAAAAAAAAGAATCACATCCTTTCCCCGTGAGGAGCTGCATTCTTAAGCTCCATTTTCGGCATATTTTGCTGGTGCTGCAGCAACCTGCCCCTGCCACCTGTCCCTGTGCCAATCTGGCACCTCAGTGTTGAAGTTAAAGTGGATTTCAAGTGTTTACTCTGAGGAAACACTGTGCTATCATACAGCCATGCATCCATCTGTTCCTCCTCTGGATCGGATTAATCCTGTTTAGGATCAAGAAGGAGAGGAGCCTCCACACTTCAGACTGGACAAAAATAGGTCCCAATTTATAGAAAATATTAAATGTATAATAACCTAATATACATTTTAGGCTACCTGAGCTACAATATACATTTCAGGAGTTTTTTTCTGATGCACAATAACAATAACAGCTACTACTTGTAATGATCAGGGTTTAGTCATAACATTGTTTCTAATTTCTCATGTTTTTATTGAAAACAATAACAATAGTGTATTTTAGAAAAAAATGAATTTTTGGTAAGTTTTCCATATATAAATTCTCTATATTTGATTAGGTTATAAATACTGAATCATTCATTAATGCAATGTTTGTGGTTGTTTCCTGTTGGTTAACGTAGGATTGTAGGTCAACATGTTGACATTTATTCCGCCTGTCTGGTCTCAAATGAGTTTTTGTCAATTTTAGTAAAAGGCTAAATGTATTATTCCTTTTTTAATTACTTTACACTCCTTTTTCTTCTATTTCTGCATGACAAGGTCTCTTTTCAAGCAGTACCAGCCCACACAGGCACATCCTGCAGACTCCACAAAGGTAAGATATGATCCAGGACCTGTTTGCTGTGCCATGACTGAGCTACTATACCTCTGACTCCAGGATTAAGTCTGTGTCACACAGCCTCTACGTATATTTAGTGCATATTTGTGAATACACATAGAAAAAGGGAGAAAAGTTATAGTCTTTATGTGAAATTTGTACATATGTATCAGGAATAAACTACGTAAAAACCATGGCATAAGTACGAATAAACCACGCAAAGATCACAACATAAAACGTGAACCGTACGTGATTATTGCAGTGTTTGTATGCAGTTCATTAGAGATTCGTGCGTCAATTACGTCATTCGAATGATATGTGCACTGTATCCGCAACATAAAAGGTATACATTAGTGGTACATGCGTGATACGTCCGTTAGACATACATGGAATGGTCGTGGAAAGCAACAAATTTGTTTATGCATCTCGCAAAAATCATGCAGAATTGTGTAAGATTTATATAATTATTGCAAATTAACTACATAAAATACACATAAACTGGGTAATTCTCAACTGACCAACGTTTGAACAGCTCAAAACCAAGTTCATGTCAAGACCCTATGACCAAAATCCTCAACGACATCTGCGCACATAGAAAAATGACGGACGCAAGAAACAATTATGAATTACGTTTATCACACATATATCACGAAAGACCAAAATTTGATATGTGGAAAATGTTTAAAATGCACGTAGTGACCTTTACGTTAATGCTGAGTGAAAAGTGTTTTTTTTTTTTCCACTTTCAACTAAACAGTTAGCCATACTTGTGTGTTTGTACAGTAGCTCTTGTTGTTGCAGACGAGGACATGATGTGGAAAGGACTTACAGACCAATGTCCATTATTTGGCTGTAACTACAGAACTGTAATAACTGTAACAACAGAAGCAAAACGATTTAAAGATGTTGTTGACAGATCTGCAGTAATTCATCTTACATGCTAAATATGGAGCCCTAATGATATGTAGGAACATGCTAAAGCTCTTCTTCTGTTTGAGGGAAGTGAAGTTTTTCAGAGTCACAGCAGTGGAAAAAAGACCTTCTAGAGACAAATAAAAAAGTCATGGAATACCAGCTTTCAATTAGAAAAACAAGATCTGCTAAAGAGAAGAAAAAAAACTTTTTTCTTTCAGGGAAATTATGTTTTGTAAACATAACTTTAGTCATTTTAGACTATTTATTTATTCCAAACTTAGAGAAAGGAACTGTCCAAAAGTTCCCCTCCAATCATCTTTAGATCTGTTGTAAAAGTGTTCTCACTGGTCTTTCATTATGATTTTTAGCCAAAATTTAAAAACCGGTGTTGTTTTCTTGGACATAGTTTTTGCAGAGCGGAATTCACCTCTGAGTTGTGGGTGGGACTGTTGGTGCAGAGCAAGCCCAGTCTCCCCTCCATCACCCATAACTGAGAGCTCTCTGTTTACTCTCTCCTGCTAGCTTACAGCCCCTCAAAACCACAACCTGCAATTACTGGTGCAACCAGCAACATTGGAGCTATCCACACATACAGTTTGGATCCAGATTCAAGCTCAGATGAGGAAAACAGCGACGTTCATGGATCTATTTGTCTTCAAGTGATGCATCAGAATGGAGCAGAGCAGGGAGCTTGTGCCCTGCCCGGCTTATTTTCTACATCCCAAATCACAATCTTTTTCAAACAGCATTTGTTCGTTTGTTCCTAAATCACAACAAGTTCAATAAAAAATACTTAGGATTGCAAACTTAAGGCTTCTTTTTCTTTATCTGAGTCCTCCATCATCAGAAAAATGCTACAAGAACATGTTACAAACATCAAAAACCCAAGTGTGTGCTTACATTTGAAACTTGATAAAAAGTTTTCCTGACTCTACTGTGGAAACAGTTTTTATTAGTTTGTAAATAGTTAGATTTTACTCAGTAAATCCAAAATAGAAGCATATCAGGAAAACTTTAGACATACTTTAGACAGAAAAAACAACTATTTTTTTTAATTTTCCTGAGTTTCTGTTTTTCTTGTGTGCAGATCCCAGAGGAGGGGAAGCCCCTGGCTAACAGACAAACTGAGCTCAGAGGAATTTGATTCAATCACCACAAGAGCTGGGCAGCTCCTCCAGAGTTCAGCTTTGTGCTCCAGAGGCTCTCGGGCAGGTGGGTGCTTTCCTCGACACAAAATAAAAAAAGCTTAAATCCTCCCAGGCTTACTCACTGTTACGCACAGACAGACATTCACGTTTTTTCTCCTGTCTGAGCTATCAAACACATTCCTGTCTGGCCTGGTGGCAAAACATGGTCTTTTTTTCAATCTCATGTAGAAAAATGTTATTTAATACTTACATTTTAGAGAAACTGCTCTTTCTGAGTACTACTGAGCAGTCTTTTGATGTATTTTCAACCTTTTAATAGGTTGAATGCTATAAAGCATTCAACTCGTTGTTTTTCTGTTTCTTTTTCTTTCTTTCTTTATATTAGTATCTTCTGCCATTTTTTAGCGCTTTACTCCTTCTACAATTTTTCAGCTATTTTAACCATTCAACCATTAAAATGTTCAGCTCTATCAACTTTTTCCAGCTATGACTTTTAGTCCTTCAAATCCTTGAACTTTTCGAGATATTTCAGGATTCCCAGGATTTTTGCCTCCATTGAAATACATGGGGAATCCTTGAAAACCTTTCTGGTTCTGTGGTGCAGAAAGTCGTTGGTTCAATACCCGGCGCTCACATTTTTCACAAAAATATTTTTTTTGTTATTGTGTTGTTTTTACTTTATTTATGGTCAACTTTGATCAGTTCTTTCTTTCTTTTTTTTGCCACTTATTACTCTTTAATTTTAATTTTAATTCAGCAATGTAGCATTCAACCCTGCATTTTCCTCTGGAAATATAGCTCCATCAAGTTATGATTATGATGTTTTAGGTAAAATCTAAAAATCTGTGTCGTTTTCTAGGACATAGTTTCTGCAGAGCAGTAGGAGTTCATTAGAAATTTGCCTCTCATTTGTGGGCAGGACGGATCGTGCGGAGGAAGCCTGCCCCCACTTCCCATCATCCCTTACACTTTTTGCCGCTAGCTTGCAGCCCTTCACACCCACAACCTAACTTTACCGGTGCAACAGTAAATGGTGAGCAACATCTGAGCTATCCAGCCGTATAGTTTGGAGACAGAGTCCAGCTGAGACGAGGAAAAAGATGTACGTGGATTTTGTTGTTTGCAAGTGGATGCATCTGAATGGAGCAGAGCAGGGAGCTTGTGGCTTGCCAAATGTAGCACCTACACTGTATGTCACTGCTACAGGCTTTTTCCCCACTGCATTTTTATGTCTTCTCCTTATTCATGACGATTTGAATGAAGAAAACTTTAGAAAACTTTAGAAATGCAATTTTCTGCTTATTTTTTTTGTAATATGTCCTCTGTCATCAAAAAATGCCACAAGAACATTAAATAAACTGGCAATACAATTTTCACATGAGTGGGTCTTTAAGGTTTTTCTTCCAGTGCAGATTTCTCATGACTTGGTGTCACTCATAGTGGCCACATTTAAGAGTAAATTAACCAAATTGAAGAGAAGTTTTCCTTCCAGAAGTGTCTCCTTGTTTGTGTGTCATGGAGGTCACAGCCTGAAGTTAAGAGGCCTTTGGACAGGACTGAAGCTGGAGGTCGTCCCTTTCTGGAAGCTGCTCTTTAATCACAACTCGCCCATCGATAAAGGTCCTGAATACCTTCCACTTTAAGACAGACTCCACTCCGCAAACTGCTGAACAACCATCCACCCTTCCATTCAGACCCAAGACAAAAACTTCTGCGCAGCAGTGCAGTCGGACGCTTGTTACCGTGGTGATCAGCAACAATTCCATCAGCAGCCAATCCCTGCCATCATTTAAACAAGGCTGAGACGCCGTACACAAATGAAGGCCACAGGGAAAAAAAACGGGTCAACTGGGATTCAAAGGGTTGCTGGGGGCTGACTGGCTGCTCCCCCGACCTCGACACCCCCCCCAGACACACCCCTGATACCAGGACCCACATGCCGCAGCCTCTTTACACACAGCGAACGCCGTGGGAGGCGGGGACTGGATGAGGATGAGGTGACATGTGCACAGAGTGACTGCATCCTTTCAGGCTATGACCACAATAAAAAAAAAACATTCTTCAAGTTTTCCACTTGACTTCTTTTGAAAGATCTTTTTTCAGTTTTGTCATTTGAGGGAACGTTTGAACTGGTCGAAGGGCAGCAAACAGCAAAAATTAAGATAACAAAAGTTTTTAAGACAATTATTTTTGTCCTTTCACACAAAAATGTACAAATAAACACACAAAAGATTAGTTATTGATTATTTTATACCTTTTTAATCAATGCAGACAATACCTGGAACCCGAGAAAATTGTGTTTTTGCCTAACCTAAATAAATCTGTCTGATTACTTGATTTCTGAGGACTATAAGGTTAATGCACTAGTGGGAACTGCTGGGGATCACTTACCTAATTTGACCATCATCATAGTAATCAGCAAAGTTCTCTGATATCTGGTCCAAACTCTTCCAAACTCCATGGTTAACCTGCTGCTGATGTCACTGTGAGAGGATGCTCCATCCAGCTTCCTGTTACTTTTATTCCAATTTAAGGCTGAGCGCAGACAGCAGCACCTCCATGCCGGACCACTGAGACTCTGAGTTTGGAGGGTTTTGTTGTTGGTCAGTGTGTGTGTGAGGCTCTGGAGGGACCTTGCAGGGATGGAGTAATCACCCCAGCAGAGAGAAGGGGGGAGGAAGACACGGGACGGACTCTCGGATCGGAGTCGTTTATCCGCTCCAGGATGTTCAGCAAAAGGGGAACGAGTCTAATCTGTCAGATTGAAGGAATTTTAACATGTTCACACTCTAATCTGGAATCAAAACATGGCGTTGTTGCTAAGGGAGCAATTTTTGTCTCCAGATTGCTTTTTTTTTTAACCCCTTGACGCCTGAATTTATTTCCAGCTATGATCAATAACTGCTTTCATATAGTTGCTAAATTAAATACATTTTGGAGTCAAAGTGGTTTGGGGCATATTTGCATCAACGGGTGTCAAAGGGTTATGAAAACAGTAGAAATAAATCAAAAGGAAAAGTTAACTAAAGTAGCAGATTTTTGATGGACAGTAAACTCCGTTTTCTGAGGCCACTTACAACACAAAGAAGGAATCAATCAAACAACATATAAGCACAAATATATAAGTCGTGTAGGCTGATCAACTTAAGATAAGATAAGATATTCCTTTATTCGTCCCACGATGGGGAAATTGGTAAGGAAAATTGACTGAAAAGGTATTCAACTAGTCCTGTTACCTGACTGTTGGGGTTTATTCCTGTGGACAGAATGTTGACCGGGTATAGCTTTTACATAGATATATTAGCAATATTTGCAGTTTGATAATATAAAACTAAACTGTTTTTCTTATTGTAACTACATAAACACAAACAAATTCAGAAAGTTCAGGATTTAGCAAATAAACGATGGCACTGGTAAACCACATGAGATATGGGGTTACACCAGTTTACATGCAGACCTAAACTTATGACTGTGATCGGATCAACAGTTGCATTGCTTTGCTAGAAAAAGAATCTTCACTCAGAGAGAAGTTGCTGGTAGTCGAGCTTGGACTCCAGTCCAGGATTATTATGAGATGTCTGGGATCAATGGATTGTCACACATCATCTCCCCCTCCCGAAAGTCCACTCCCTCCTCCAAGAGCGGGGGAGTGGGGGTGGAAGAAGCTTATCCAGAATCTGTCTAGTTAGTGGAGGCCTCTTTGGCTCACCCCACTTCAAGCCGCCCCATCCCCCCAACCACGGCTCCCATCCCTAAGCCCATGGTCGACCTGCTGCGTCTACACCAACTACAAAAGTTTTAATTAAACACTCAACTGGGGGAGGACGCGCAGGGGGGCTTCAGCAAAAAGCCAAACCATGACGTGGTCAGTTCATGCAGATCCAACATGTGGACTCTGTAGGGTCCATGTGAGACCCCAAAACAACAGAGATGATAGATAGATAGATAGATAGATAGATAGATAGATAGATAGATAGATAGATAGATAGATAGATAGATAGATAGATAGATAGATAGATAGATAGATAGATAGATAGATAGATAGATAGATAGATAGATAGATAGATAGATAGATAGATAGATAGATAGATAGATAGATAGATAGATAGATAGATAGATAGATAGATAGATAGATAGATAGATAGATAGATAGATTTGTATATAATGTTTTTTTTTTTAAGCTAGGCATTGTGATTGGGGTAAAACAGATCTTCACTCAATTTTCAGAAATCACTAAATCCCTTTTGGGGAACCTATCACTGCTGCTGTCGGGTAAAGTTGCAAAGTCTATTGCAGAGCCACACATTCACACACATGCAGGCAATTTAGAAACCATTAAATAGGGATGTAATGATTAATTGACTGAATTGATTATTATATTTATATTCCAGTGATCTAACGATCCGTCTGAGGCACGTTGTTAACCGAATTGAATCGACCTATACCATCATAAAAAGCAAACTCCACCGCACAGAAAGGTCCTAGCTGGGATTCAAGCCAGGGTTCTCTCACTGTGAGGTGAGAGTGCTAACCACTACCCCACAGTGCAGCCCTGAAAATGAATCATTACCCAAAATGACCCCAAATCTACAGCATAAGTTCAAATAAAATGTAAGGATGACTATAGTTGTTGGATGAAAACTATTACAGAAAAGCTTGAGCGTTTTCTTAATAACACAACCAGTCATCAACAGAATGTCTTCAGATTCACTGACAGGAGATCCAGCCCGTCCACACTTTACCACCTTCACTAACTCTGAACAAAGTTTGAGAATAAATAACTGCAACCTATAATTCCCTTTTAGAGAAACATATATTTTTTTAAACTTATGTGTTGCTGTTTTTAAAAGGACATTGTGTAGCAGGGCTCTTCTGATTTATAAAATAAAAGATCCATAAATGAAGTCACTGCCTCACTTTTGTGGTTCAAAATGACAGAATGGAACAACAGAGGAATCATTTCTCCCTTGAAACAGCTTTTATCTACACAGTTGCATACACTCCAAAAACTGAATCTTAAGGAAATAAAATGGGCCTTGTTTTGAGAACATTTGTTTTATTTTCTGTTGTGCAAGGAAAATAATTTTCTCAAGGAAGTTTTTTTTTTAAACAAAAAGTCTTAGTTTTAGAAAACATGTCTAAGTCACTGGAGGTTTTTTCTTAAAATAATAATTCTTGATTAGACCATTTTTCTAACCCCATTGGCAGATTTATTTATTTAAAGGAATGTTTCAAACTTAAAGAATCTTTGAATTATTTCTGAGGGTCCTTCTTTTGCAGTTACAAAGCTAACTCAGAAGACTGACTTCTCCCAGTTTAAGGTGTGCTTTAAAAGCCCCATATCATGCAAAATTGACTTTTTCGATCTTTAAGGTGGATTGTCATGTTCATTCCTCACTAAAAACAACCCCAAAGGTGTATTTTGATCCGTTCACGCATTTCTAAGTATTCCTTTAAAAACCTTCGCGCTGAGCACCAGCCCCTCAAAATCCACAAAAATGAGTGGGTCCTCACTCTGTGACGTGAGTGAGGAACTGCCCTTTACAGGAAGAGTCTACGCTGCAGCCCCGCCCCCAGGCTAACACACACACCACCTTTCTCCATGGTGATCAGCAAAAGCGCGTTCATTTTTATAGGCGAAACGCAGACACGCTGCAGAGGCCGGCTCCAGGTTGACAGGAAAATTGGCAAAATTTCATATCCGTAAAGCCAAATGGTCAAACTCCAAACCTAAATTCCAGCAGTTTTTGAGTGAAATAAGTCAGTACAGTAATATTATCAACCATCTGCAAAACCAAAAAGCAATTAGAACTTGTTTAATATTTGAAAATTTTAAAATTTATTTAACCCCAAAGATTTTTGAAGTAATGATTCTTTTTGTCTTATGTTGTATATGTATGTATATATGTTTATATACTTTTTGTTTTATTTCTTATATTTTTCAGCACTATGTACACATTTCAAATTCCCCTGAGACATTCACATTGTTATTGTATTATATTGTTTGTCAATAAAGTATGAAAAAAATAAAATAAAAAAAAGGTTGACAGGAAATGGGCAGCACCCAAGGTGGTGCTTCACAGGTCAAGTCGTCTTACTCCCTGGTAAGAAAAGGAACTGCGAAAGCATCTTATATTTCATTTAATAAAACCATTCTTTACTGTGCCAAAGGTGATATATTAATATATATGTCTTGAAAAGCCTAAAATATGCCTATTTTAAAATTTAGCACTGCACCAAAATATATTTGCCTTTAGTCATTCCAGTTATACTTTATAAAAGTCTGAAAATATGAAACAGGAACCAGTATTTTTTTTAAAATAAAATAAAAATAACAGTAACTAAAGAACCAACCACATTTTGAATAAACCAGTTTTTATCCATCATCCCGTGTTGAATGTGATTTCTGGTTTACTGTTTCCATGTGTTTGGATTCTGTCTCTGTTTTAGAGGATGACTCACTACAGCAGGGACTAATGTTTATCTGGTTCCTATCTTGGTGCAACTCATATCTGGACCCAGTTTTCACACATTCACTATACATATAAGTATGTTGCCCTGACAATGTAAAGCATGTACTGTCTAATAATTTCCGGGGTGCCACCGCTATGAGCAGTGGGAAACAGCTATCAGTGAGACACTGATAGCTGGTGTTTTGTGCTTTAACAGCAGATAAAGAGACAAATCCTGATACATTCAGGTCACAAACAAACAGTCCTGACATCAGAATCCATCTCTGTCCGTTTGGTCATAGAGACTCCTGCTCTTGTCAAAGGTCATACTGCTTTTAACAGGAGAAAACCACCTCAGCACTGTATGCTAATACCAAGACTCTGACAGTGACGGGAGACTTCCTTCTCACACCACTGACAGCTCTACTTCAGTCTCACTATGATGCTAAAAGACAGACTGCTTTACAGCTCTCTGTTTAGGTGAAATCAATTATAAATAAATATGAACCTTGTCAGAAACTGGTGGTGTAGGCCTCAATATAGCAGGAAATCAGGCTTAGTGACAGACCTAAACATTTCATAAATTGGCCAGAATATGACAAAAAACCACAACAGGAGCAGCAACAACAACAAAAAACGGGTGACAAGGCAGAACAGAACAGATGAACTGACAGCCAGGCACCTATAGAGGCTGAGGTCAATAAACTAAAATGAAGACAGCTGTGGATCATTATGAACCTAAAACTGGTGTGACTGACAAGGGGCGACTCAGACCAAAAACAATATTAAAACCAAATTAAACCCTACATTCCCGTCATCTCAATCACTTTCTACAGACACAGAAAGCAGGTAAAGCTGTAATTTTAACCGCCCTTTCGGGTGGATACAGGCTGTCAGCAGGTGAAAAATGGGCAAATCTGTACGAGGCACGCAGTGGATCACTCAGAGTGCCAGTAGAGAAAATGTTCATGCACGTTTTTTTACGGGCATGCCGTGGGCGACAGCGGTGAGGTAGGTTAGACGAAGCCATGAAGTATCAAGACAGAGCTGCAGCTGCGTCAGTTGCTGTGCTGGACCCATCAGTGGTCAATCAGTGGTGTCTGGTGGGATGGAGAGGGCGCGGTCGGCCTGTGTGTGTTTTTTATGTGAATGTTTCACCCTGCTGAGTAGAAACGCTGGCTACTCTATTACACTCGTGCTGTACTCGTCCCGACGCAGAAGCCTGAGCTGTTTGACAGCCCCCCGCCATGTGGCCATTACCATTTCTATTTTTACCATTGAACTGTAAGCCAAAGCAAAAGATTGAACTTTGTAATTGACAGGTTTATTCAGCGTTATTGCTGAATCATTTTGAGTTTGACCTTTGATTGTACCTTTCTTTTTCTTTTCTTGGTGACACTGAATTGTTTTTTGGGAAACAATGACTAAGAAAGGGTTTAAAGTTCAGAGAAACTTAACTTACAGTTAAATAGACTGTGACAAAAGAGAACTAAACTTAGATTTCTGATATAACTGAGTTACCTCAGGAACTAAACTTGAACTTAAACCAATTAGAATTAAAAGTTTTATTTGTGTATGTATATACATTTATTTATTTATTTGTATTTATTTTAATTATTCATTTTTAATCACACTAACCATTTCATATGTTTATTAAGGTTTATGTAATTATTTGTTTCTTGTTCATGTTTTAAATATATTTTAATTTTATTCCTTTTACATTTTATTTGTAACTCCAGTGTTTTCCTCTGAGGGATCCTCCACATCAGTGACTGACCCTTCTCAGTGAACGGGGTCGCTGCAATGGGATCTCCCGGGTCTGAGTCTTTTGATCGGATCTGGGGGGTCCTGTGGTAGTGTACTCCATGAACTTGGGTGGGGGGTCACTGATGTGGACATGTCCCCGAGATATCGTTTCCCCACTTCAGGAGGAAGCCAGGTCTCTACATTCCATCATTTTATCCCTTTTTTTATCATGGTGTGCGTATGTGTGTCTGTGTCTGTGTGTGTGTGGGGGGGGGCGGTTGTCAGCACTGTTTGTCTTGTCATCTTGTTTTTAAATTATATTGTATTTTATGCACAGCACTTTGAGTGACATGTATTGTTGTAAAAGTGCTATATAAATAAAGTTTGAATTGATTTAGAATTAATCTAGAACATAAAAAGAACTCTGTTAAGATTTGTTGTTGTTTGGTTTAAAGTGGACGTCCATTACATTGTTTTGTAGGTCTTTTCAATAATAAGCAGGCAAATCTAAAACTTTTGTGTGTTTTTGGATTTTATACACCCATCTTGCCACCATGCAGCCCCATCTTCAAATTTGTATGTCAAATGTTTTTTGTTTTGTTTTTCTGACTATGTAAAATTTATATAATCAAAATTTAACTTTTTGTGCTTTTAAGTGTTGTAACGTTTTCTGTTACAGTGATGTCACTATGGGTTCTTATGGGTTAAAGGCTCTGTTTTATAAATTAACTTTTTCTCTACCAAAAGTATTCACCAGGGCAGCTGAAGCATTGCATTATGGGATCTGTAGTTGATATGCTGTCAACGCTACATTTTGCCAGTCAACTGAAGCGCTGCATTATGGGATCTGTAGTGAAAATGATGCCACTGTTCTACTTCGTCAGGCAGCTGAAGCGCTGCATTATGGGATCTGTAGTGAAAGTTGCCTCTGTTATTATATCAGTGCTACATTTCACTGGGCCACTAATAACACTTATATAAAATGACCTTGCGGGCCGGGTAAAATTACACGGTGGGTCAGATGCAGCCCGCGGGCTTGACTTTGACACGTGATCTATGAAGTTTCCACATTTCAAAAGTTTGGCGCAACAGGCTGAAAAAAAGCATCCGCTCAAGCCGCCATCTTGGTCTGCCCCCTTGTCTGCAACTGGGTGGCTCACTTTTGACCCCTTTCTGGCACTTGGGGGGCTTAGATGAAGGACCAATCAGAATGATGAAGATGGGAGCTTCAGGCTTGGTGCATTCATAGACAATGGAGGCGTGGAAACTAGAAAATTTAAACACAAACTACAGTAGAATAAAACAAAAATGCTACATTTAGGGATGTGTAGCTAAAGCTAAAACTGAACAACCCCAGAAAAAAAAAGAAAGTCAAATAATTCTGATCCTACTGACATTCTTGGTGACAGGGAGAAGGAGGCGGGGACACCCCCTACCCCCTGCTTGACTGTTTTTTTATTTTTATTTTGTTGAATCATTCTCTTACTACCATCTCTTTTTTTGATGAACATGGACTTTTTTACACCTAATAAGAGGCATACCTGCTGCTCTTTTTCTGACTATTTTCCACCAATTCTGTGTCTGAAATGATCTGGGGTTGCATTGTTTACACGATCAGCTGTTGTCATCTTATCATCTCTTGCTTTAGTTTAATGAACAAGCCTGAACACGCATGCACACTTTGTTTAATTGTTGTTTTGTGACTCGCTGAATGGCCTCATGGCTTTTTCACGGTTGTTCCTCTCCAGGTTCCAGCTGCTGTGCTCTGGATCAGCTGATGTTGGGAGTCCTCACCACTGCCTGCAGTCCATCTCTGATCCATCCTGCTGGGGTTTCATCAGCTGTCAAGTCTGTGCTGCAGTGAGCTGAGGACCTGCCAGGGTTTCCTTTCCTTTTTTTTTTTTGTTTTGTTATTTTTCCATTTGTAGATTTCTTACTTTTAGAGTGAACTGTTTTCTTTTTCTTCAATGTTTGCTGCTAAATGTGACTTTTTCTTCATTATATGAGATACTTTTGCTATTTTCTTTTTTTTTTCTGTCTATTGAATTATCGTTCTTTTAGCTTTTTTTTACCAAGATATTTATTTTATCATGTAAATTTTTTATATAATGTATAATTTATATTTATGATTTCTTTGATTTGATAACCTGTGGTTATGAAAGGGTTCCACTTTCCTTTGTCAGAGGTCTTTTTGTTCTCTACTTTTTTCTGTTTCTCTTTATTTTTTTGACATTTTTTCAAATGTTTAGTTTACAGTATTTTTGTAACATTTGTTGAAGATTCAAACAAAGAATATTCAACTTTATCTGAATTCAACTAAAGTCAAGTCAGTCCCACTTGTTCCAGAGGTGTGACGGTTCTAAACTAGTGTATGTTTGACTGCAGCTCCGTGAAAAGCAGCAGCATAGAAATGTTCATTTACCTGATCTGATCTAGAACACATGGATCACATTTTACACCAGCTCCCTCTGAATCTAGAATGGATTTGTCCATTTATTAACAAATAACAACACCTAAAGTGACAGAGAACAACAATATCTGTCTTTCTATCTAAAATGTGCTTTAAATGTAACAAATGCAGCTTCTTGGTGCTATAAAAGCTACAATCCAACCATCTGTGCTGATGGAACCAAAACCTTTGACATCATTTCAAAATCCTGAAACTCATGTTTTTCTATCACAGATACACAGCCACTTCCATCATTAGTTACTGAGCAGAAACATTCTATTCTTGATCAAGATGACAATATTACACCTGACAAAAAGAGACAGACTCACAAGTAAGAAGTAAAAAGTCCCATTTTTATTTACTACAGAAATTCCTGATGATTTTATGGAAAAAAAAACAGAAGCAAAAATGTACAATTTTACGCCAATTTGGTTTGATTCTCATCATTTAGTTTTAATCAGATACACTTAAAGTTTTCTTAAGTTAATTTGTGGCATCAAGTTATTGTTTTTAATACATAAATTAGTATTTATGCTCATAAATTAGATTTTGTCCCCATAAATGAGCATTCTGTAAACACAACTTAGTAATTTATTTGGACGAATTCAAATTTTGTGTACACAAATTAGCAGTGTGTGCACATTAATAAGATTTTGTGCACCCAAATTAGTATTTTATGCACATAAATTAGATTTTCTTCCCATAAATGAGCATTTTGTAAACACAATTTAGTATTTTGTTCGGACAAATTAAAATTTTGTGTACACAAATTAGTATTTTCTGCACAAAGTTAGGATTTTGTGCCAATTAATGAGCATTTTGTGTACACAAATTGGAATTTTGTTTGTACAAATGAGCAATTTTTGCCCACAAATTTGCGATATATGTGCAGAAATTAGCATCAGAATACTAGAATTAGCCACTGTTTTATAATCTGTTAATTTTGTAAAATATATAAAGTAAAATAAAAGTTCATTTTCTAATTTAAGGAGTCCAAATTGATCCATTATTACTTGTGATGGGTACTCTTTACTTCTGCTGCCCAATTGTAATTAGAACCCGGTGTGGGTTGTGCACGCTCCGCCCCCAACCCAAGCTCTCAATGAAGACGAGGTAAAACTCCCTGTGAGGCCAATTTAGGAAGAACCCTCGGGAAAGGCAATTCAAAGAGAGATCGCCCTTCCACCGATGGCTGAGGGGTTGAAGGAGCTGCAGAAAGAATCCCCCCAGCGTCTGGGGACCTGGAAGACAGAAAACATGTTGTTCAACCACTGCAAGAAGTTCCTGAAATCTGGGATGTGGCTTCTTTTGCTTACTCTGTGTGGACCAACTCTAGGTTGGTGCCGTCTTCTCCTGGTTTTTCCATCGCTGGGACAGTTAGGGGGTCGTGGAGACATGCTTCAGTCACAGCGCAGCTCCGCACCCACCTGCTGCGGTCTCCCAGCAGTGGGCCTTCCACGCTGCTAGGTTGCAGAGCCACTTCGAGGACCCAAGTTCTAATGGATGCTGGGTTCTGCTGGTTTCTTCACTGACATTTGAGACGAACCGCCACTAAAAGGCGGAACCCCTTTGTAGTCAGACTTCACCACAACAGCCTCCTTTAGGCCTCTGGTGCACGCTGCAACGTCCAGTGACTGAGATGTACCCCGCTGGGGTGTTCAGATAGCAGTGGGTGTGGTTAGAAGGACTTGGTATGGTCCTTCCCACCATGGGCTGGCCCAGTTCTTCCTCTTTAGGACCTTGATGAACACCCAGTCGCCTGGTTTCACTGATGTGCTTTCCTGTGGAGATAAAGAGTCAGATTGCAGTCATTTGCACTGGACACCTCCTTCTGGTTCATCATTCTTATGTTAAAGTCTTCAAATGTTTTTGTAAGTTAGTGGCTACTTTAGGCTTTGAATGTCACACAAGATGCTGACATCCATGAGTTGTCTGTTCATTTTGCTTTGTTGGAATAAGACATCATCTGCATGATGGACTGAAAGATGTAATGGATTAAATTAATCTCCATCCACTGAGGAGGCCATCGATGCAGCACAAACTGCCTGTATGCATGCTGGAAGAGATTTGCTGCAGGATCAAGTTTTTTGGAGGAAAATGTAAGAAGGAGTGATTTGTCTCCGTGTTTTTGCATAAATTGAAATTAATTTCATTTCTATAGCACCTTCCATGTAAAAAGAAAAGCTCAAGGTGCTGTACATTAAAACGAACATGAACACAAAAAAACAATCCCCACATATGCAATAACACAATTAAGTAAGCCCCTCATAATTAAATACACAAAAACAAACACAAATAAAAGAGAAAGTATTATAAAAACTTAAAGAAAAGAAGTAACTTAAGTAACTTAATTTAAGTAACTCAAACTCATCTGGACATAGAAACACAGAAATATTCTGCTAGTTTACGGACGGAGCTTTTTATCTAAAAATTAACATCAGATTTTACTAAAAAAAAAGAGGGAATTTTGTCCAAATGCTTCAACCTTTTAAGTCTTTGGAGGATTTTGTGTTTTGTTGTGTCGTAGATTTCTTACCTCATCTACATGTGACCCCGCCCTCTGATGATGCTCTTTGGTTTGGTGAAGATGTGTCTTGTGGTTTGCTTTGGTTTTTAATTTATTCGTTTTCTTCTTCTTGTGGTTTTGTGGCAGCACTAGTGGAATCTACAAATGACAACAACACAGTTCATTATTATCACAGACAGCAGAGGGTTAAGGAATTGATGGTTTGTTGTGTGGAGGATTCCTTACCTCATCTTCTTTTGAAGTTCTCTTGTTTGGTTTCCTGATGAAGAGGCTTCTTTATGCTTTCTGGCAGCACTGCTGGAATAAATGACAAAAACACCCAGATTTGGTATCTTGTTCACGTCGCCCAGCTCTGTTTAGATGTTACTGTGATGTTGTGGATGTCTGTGTGTGTCAGATTATACCAGCCATGGATGCTGCAGCAGCTCCTTCAGCTTGGGCCGGAATGCAGGGGAAAACCTCAGACACTTTTTCAAAAAGCTTTGGCAGTCTGAAAAAAAGAAGAAGAAATAATAATAATGATGAAGGTGAGAGCTACAGTAATCCAAATGCTGAAAGAACTTCTGGACAGAGTTTTCTTACCCTTGGACAGGTCTTGTCTGATCTTCAGTTTGTTCATTGCAAACTTCCTGGTTCTGAAGTGCTCGTCGTGTAAAGCCTCGTACCCAACCACTCCAAGCTGCCACACTGTGGTTGGTTCTGCTCTGTAGCCGGAGCCAAACACAGACTCTGGGGCAGCAATATGGAATGTTCCTGAAAAACAGCAGCTTCAGATCAGTTGATGCTCCTCAGTGGTTTCCTTCATGGCAGATGCTGATCTGTTACCTGCAAAGTTAGTGAACACAGAAGTCTCCTCGGTGAAGCAGCTCAGTCCAAAGTCGATGAGGCGAGCACGCGGGACATCGGAGCTCGTCTCAATCAGGACATTTTCCACTTTGATGTCCCGATGGAAGATGTGCCTCTCCTCCAGATCCACACATGTCTGGATCAGCTGTTTCATGATGATCTGGAAGACATTACAAAACCCCCATGAGGAAAAGGACTGACAACGTCTAGAGCTGCTTCTCAGGAGGACAGGGTCTGTTTTTCTCTTAGTTCTAATCTTTGCAAACTTCTCAGCCTGTTTGCATCAAACACTGAACTAACATGTTCAGCCAGATATCAGTCAATGAGCAAAACTTCAGGAAGTTTCTTCAGGAGTAGAAGGAGAACATCTGGAACAATTAGAGAATGTGAACACAAGCCTACCTTAACTTCCTCTTCCTCCATTTTGCCTCCTCTGCTCTTTAGGTAAACTTCCAGGTCTGTGGCTGGGATCGGTCTTTCCATTACCAGGACGATCTCCTCCTGCAGGTCGTACCAGTCCAGCAGAACCACGGGGGAGGCTTTATCTGCAGACTGTAGCTGTGCGTCTTTGAGCTTCTGCATGACGGCCACCTCCGTGCAAATTGACTGTCCGTCTTCATCCTGGGGAATCACCACAAAGAGAGGATGAAGAGGAGGAGAACTGCAAAGGAACTTCATGACTTCTGCAGCGCTGCATGACTCCCACTCACCACCACTGTGGTTAGACCGAAGAATTTTGGAATACGTTTGATGGCCACCTGCAAGACACAAACACATGTGGTCAGAAAATCTGAAGGTGAAACATCCGACAGACGACAAACTCAGACATTTCAGATGACACCTTCAACTAACATGGACCAGATGAAGCCAAACCATCCATGTTTTCAAGTGTTTTCCAATGAAAGTCTGAAGCTGGTTCACTGCAGCTGCATGACAAACACTTACCTGCAGGTTGTCTGATCTGCGGAAGCCGCTAAAAACACATCCAAAGCCTCCTTCACCCAACTGCTCCAACTGCATGTATGTCGCTTCAAAGTCATCTGAAAACAGAAATGTTAGTTCAGGTGTGATGGAAGAAACTTTTTCTAAAAACTAAAATCAGATTTTACTAATAAACTGCTATTTGATTAAAAAAACTGGATCAGACTGGATGAAGCTAATGTTTATCTAAAGAATCTACCTTCGTTCTTGACTGAGGAGGTCTTGGTTCCACTGAGAAAGGTCGTCTTTTCCACGAGCTTTTTCAGTTTCTCCAGAAACTGTTTCTTCTGTAATGTCTTTCCTCCGGTGGGCTTCATGGGCTCTGCAGGCTCCGATGGTTCCACTTTTCTCTTCTTGGTTTCACCATCATCAGAGCAGGCCTTTCTTTTGGCCGGTGTGGTCCTGCCATCCTCTTTAGACTGGCTGCTGCTGGTTTTATCCTCATCTTCAAGAAACAAAAACAGTCAAACAAAAATCACAGTTAAAGGGAAAAATCATTTGAAATTCATAATATATTTCTAACATTTTAGACCATGAATAGAGACAAATGTGGACAATGAAAACAAAAGAGCAGCTCAAAAGAAACAAAAACAAGAAGGAAAATAGGATTTCACAGCAGTTGTCACCTCCTTATCACTCTTTACAGAGAAATGAACGCCTTCAAGAAGAAGTCTGGACAGCATGAACATGGAGAGGTAATTTTTCCATGAATTTAGGGCCATCCCAGCAAAAACCTCATTGCTGTTTTTCCTAAATGTGACATTTTTGTTATTTTTTGTGTTGGTGAAGGAGTTAAAGTTCTGATAGGGATAAGCTATTAGAAAATAATTGGAGCATTTTGGAGTTGATGCAAAATTCAACTGCTTTCCTAATTGAAAGAGATTCTTCAGCTGGACTGAAGTTGAGTCATGGCTCCTTCTTTCCCCAAAACGCTTCAGGAAAGAAGACTTGAAGTCCAGGTGCCATGACTCCACTTCAGGACAACGTCACCTGGATAAATGAGAACCTTCCTCGACACAAGGAGCTGGAGCTTTCTAACAAACTGTTTAAACTCAATGTTTAAAAAAAAAGAAGAAAATTAAAACCAGGAGAAATTTGAGAAATGCTGCAAATGTTCCCATAATGCAAAGCAAAGACACATTGATCTCATTTTCACAAATATCCTTTAACTCCCTCTGACTCTAGAATGGATTTGTCCAAAAAAGGAAGATTTATAAATGTTTTTAAACATCAAATGTCTATTTATGTAAAATGTGCTTTAAATATAACAAATGTAGCTTCTTGGAGCTATAAAAGCTACAATCCAACCATCTGTGCTGATGGAACCAAAACACTTGACATCATTTCCAAATGCTAAAACTCATGTTGTCTATCATGGATACACAGCCACTTCCATCATTTGTTACTGAGCAGAAACATTCAATTCTGATCATCAAGATTAAAATCTAATTATCCTAAGTTAGATAAGTCTTTGAATGAATGTATGTATGAATAATTTTTGTATTATTTTGTGTATTTTTCCGTTATTGCTTGAAATAAACCATTTCAAAATCAAAAATCAAAATCAAAGATGACAATATTACACCTGACAAAAAGAGAGACTCACAAGTGAGAAGTAAAAAGTCCCTACAGAAATTCCTGATGATTTTATGGTTAAAAAAAAAGCAGAAGCAAAGATGTAAGTAAGATCTTATATCAATTAGGTTTGGTTGTAATCATTTAGTTTTTGATCAGAAACACTTGAAATTGTTTTAAATTAATAGTCTGTGGCCATGAGTTAGTGTTTTGTGTTCTCAAATGAGCTATTTGTAGCCACAATTCAGTGTTTTAAGGTCACAATTTAGCATTTTGCATAGACAAATTGGAAATTTGTTTATACATGTTTCCAATTTGTGCAAACAAATTATTAGTTTGTGCACACAAATAATAATAAATAAGATACTAAGGAATGTATTTGATA
This sequence comes from Oryzias curvinotus, assembly GCA_023969325.1. NCBI lineage: Eukaryota > Metazoa > Chordata > Actinopteri > Beloniformes > Adrianichthyidae > Oryzias > Oryzias curvinotus. The sequence goes on from CM043714.1 coordinate 7,422,112, forward strand.
AAAATGGGATCAGACTGGATGTGGCTAATGTTTGTTTAAAGTCTCTACCTTTAGTAGTCTTGACTGAGGAGGTCTTGGTTGCACTGAGAAAGGTCGTCTTCTCCACGATCTTTTTCAGTTTCTCCAGAAACTGTTTCTTCTGTAATGTCTTTCCTCCGGTGGGCTTCATGGGCTCTGCAGGCTCCGATGGTTCCACTTTCCTCTTTTTGGTTTCGCCATCATCAGAGCAGGCCTTTCTTTTCACCGGGACTCTTTGGGACTGGCTGCTGCTGGTTTTATCCTCATCTTCAAGAAACAAAAACAAACAAAAATCACAGTTAAAGGGAAAAATCATTTGAAATTCATATTATATGTCTAACATTTTAGATCATGAATAAAGAAAAGTTGGACAATTAAAACAGTAGAGCAGCTCAAAAGAAATAAAAACAGTCAAACAAAAATCACAGCTAAGGGAAAAATCATTTGAGATTCATAATATATTTATAACATTTTAGATCATGAATCTTCGTCATCTTCAGCAGTTCGATGATAAAAACCTTTATTTACAACTTTTAATCTTATAACTTGACTCAATCGCACAAAGTTGCAAATGATGTTTAATCACATTTTCTCAAGGAATATCTTAGAAAGAAAATGAATTTAACCTTTTATTCATACAAAAAATAGGAATATTTTTAATAGATTCAATTTAAGAAAATTAAAACTTGGTATAGAAAAATAATAGCTGGTAAATATTTTTGTAATAACTCTGTCAAACATCTTGGAATTGATAATATAACAGAACAATTGCAGATAAAAGATATAATATCTGAAAAGAAATAAAAAATTGTTCTGTTCTTAGAGTGCCACCCCAGATTATAACAAAACAATCCACAAAACTTTCTCTAACCAGGATGATGTTTCATATCCGCCTCAGGATCAGGCTTCATATTCATTTCTTTCTCCATCATCTTCAGTAGTTCGATGATAAAAACCTTTCTTTACAACTTTGAAATTGAACAACCTGACTCGATCGCACAAAGTTGCAACTGATTCTGAATCTCCAACTGAAGATTTTTTATATGTGTTGTTTTTGTTGCCAAGCAACCAATGTGACATACATGTCTCCTATCTGTGTTGACATTCAAATCAACACAGACATTCTCTCAGAATGTTCTGGATGAAACCATTTAGTTTTCAAAATGTGTCAAATTCGTCACATTGATGCTCAGTGAACTTTCTCTAAACTTTTTGTCATTTTAAAGGCGAAGATGACAAAAAAAAAATATACCCAAAAAGTAAATGTAAATATTGATCAATAAAAAGAATTCCTTTTTCCTATGTGTCACAATATGAAATTAAAGCCGCTAGTGGCGTTGTATGGCCCGCAGGCGCTACCCGCCCTCGCCCTCCCCGCCCACCTTTATGTGCCATCCACCCTTGCCGCCTGCTTCTACGCACCACCGCCGCCCTAGCCGCCTTGGTCTAGGCAGCACCGCTGCTCTCACAACCCACCTTTGACACGACTCCACTTGCTGAGCAGACACTGCACACGTCTGACTCCCCTTTCTCTTTCTGTAGGGCAAACTAAGCTGCATGTGGCTAAAAGGGCTAGCATTGCTATCAGCATCATCAAACGACTCAGGAACAGATTGATTAAGATGCTACATTTCCACCGGGTGTGTGCTGATTTAGTTGACTTTACTTGGATGTGGTGGGGGCCAAATTTTGCTCAAAGACGCAGAAACAGATCTGACAAACAAAGACAACTACGATACTAACACAGGAAAAATAGAAAGTAAAAAAAAAGGAAAAGTGTGTGTGTGTGTGTGTGTATGATGAAAGGACAAGAGAGAATTCCACCCATAAGCTTGAACTAGCCATTATGCATTCTGCCAACTATACATATTTAGGGATATATTATTAGAGATTCATATAGATAGATAGGAAAGGCTATAGATGTACTGAATATAGCTATACATTTATTATATTCTTGATACTAAAAGTCAATAGTAGTAACCATCATGAAACCCACATTATAAATAATCATCTTCTCATTATTACAACAAAAGGAAAAAAATAAAAATAAATAAAAATATTGAGATTAATTACCCATAACCGTCAGACGCCCGACAATGAGACAGACAAATAGGGTATTGTAGAGAGAAAAAGGCGGGTAGACAACAGAAGGGCAAGGTTAACCCCCCCAACACCATAGCAGCCAAGACTGGTTCTCAGATAAAACTTAATGTTTGTTTAGGAACTCAATGAGAGCTAACCAAACAGATAGTGGTTAGTTCGTGTCAGTGGAAGAAGGCAATGAATTGGCTAAAGAAATGTATTCAAAAAACATGTTTTTCCATACAGACAGTTTGGTGTTATTTGATTTCCAGCTCATGAAGATGTTTTTTTAGCGATGGTTATTGCTACAAGAATACATTCATTCTTAGACTGGTCAAGATTCAAATGTGATAGTTCTGAATGGCCTCCTAATAAACAAAGTGAAGGTGATAAAGGGATGAGGCAGGCCAAGATGGTAGATAAAGTTTGGGGAATTTCTTCCCAAAATTCTTTAATAGGTGTGCAGTCCCCAGTTGGGTGTATATATGTGTCTATATGGCATCTCTGAATCAAATCCCATTCTTGACATTTTCTCTCTTGTGTAGTGAATTCTATGGAGGGTTTTGTATTGTATTAGTTGTAAATTAGTGTTTTTGTCACGATATAGATGTTTTTACATCTCTGTGCCCAGAACTCAGTGTTACCACATAGAAAGATCGTTTTCCCACTTTGTTTTGGGAAGTAATAAAGACTCATCTGAGAATATGATTATTTTATATATTTTACAGAGAAGTTTCTTTCTTGAGGTTATTTTTATTAAATCTGGTACTGCAGGTGGAAGATCTAGATTTATTGCAGTTGCAGAAATTTTTGCTTGGACTGAAGATTTAAGTTGTAGATATTTTAAAAATTGACTGTTCCTGATGTCGTATTCCTGGATAAAATAGGAAAACGGTATTAGACCACTGGAATTAAAATATGTTTGAGATGTGTAATACCCTTATCAGCCCATGTGTGTAGATTGATTGACTTAAAAATCTGGATTATTGCAAATTGGTGTAGAATAATGGATGGCATCTCTTGATGTTGGCATGCCGGATAATGAAATCTCCCAAGATGAGAACTGGGTGGGGCGCCGATCAAGGGGCCAGTGCAAGGCTCCCATCACAGACAGCTTGGGGACCAGAGTGCCCGACAGACCGCAATCCTGGGTGAAACGTATCAGGAGGCTCCTCCAGAGCCTCGGGGTAAGATGTTCTCCAATCCTCGGAAGGGCTCGACCAAAAGTCGGGTCGCCGCCTGTGATAGCAGCCGGCGCCGCTTCACTCTCATGGTGGAGACCGGCAGGATAGCAGTGTCAGGCGACGGGGCCAGCCCCGCGAGGCATGTCTGGAGGCAGTGGCCCAGTCAGGCTCATTCAAAGCAGGCCTGGAGGCAGCGGTGGAAGTCGCTCCTCGACCCAGAACCCTGATCGTGGCCATGGATGTGAAGGCAGGACAAGCCCGGCACCAGGAGTGGGAGAAGATTGCTAAAGCTCTACGCTGACACAACCCCAATGCCGATGGCTCCTGTTGGTTCATTGGCACATCAGCAGGGCCCGGATCTTCTTCAGCCATCAGGGTATAGCAGTTGAAGAACGCCAGTTTAGCCGAGGCATCAGATTTTAGCCCATGGCCCCTTCAACAGAGGCATTTTACCTCCGTTCATGACAGCTTGAATTGTAGAGCTGAGAGCCGGGTCCCTGAGACCAGCATCTGCCTGCTCCTGCTCAAGATCAGGTGGAAACGTAACCGACTCTCCAATCTGTCTATAACGCCACCACGAAGCTGCACAACATAGCCGGTGCAGTGAGCTTCAGCTTCAGCAAGCTTTCCTCCAGACCATGGAAGTGTCAGAGACAGGGAGCGACTGGCTTGGTCCACGATGACTGGCTGCTGGTGGTAGATGATATCATTCAACTGGGAAGCTGTAACTGATTGTATTTTATCTATCAGTTGGAATTTTTTCTTAAGCTCAGATTTTAGCCTTTGAATGGTGACTTGAAGTTGGCAGTGATCCGAGTTGCAATCTCCCCAAATGGGAGCTCCAGAATCTCCACCACCATCAGCCTGAACCATTCAGTAAGTAACCTTTAACCTGAAGTGGTTTCGTATGATCAAGACAAAGTTTGGTTCATTGATTGTCGGGAGAAAAGGCCCAATGCCACATGGGTAAAACGTCACTCTTGTCACGTCTCCTGCATGGTTACTGAAGCCTGACCTAAACACACCAACCGAAACTTTCCATACCCCACATCCTTTTTGATGGATTTGTAATTTTAAAAAGAAAAGTGCTTTCAAAAAGAAAGAGTCTGGTGGAGCCGAGCTGCCTGGGCTCGTGGCCGGAAGACACGGTGAGACGGGCATGACATTCCCTAAGGCTGGGTTGGGCGTCCGCCTGGTTCTCAGCAGGTTATCCAGGTAGATGGTGAGAGCAATGAGTTGATCTAAGGCTAATCCCTCGCCTCCAGGAAGTGTGCGCTGTGGTTGCCGGGACATGTAGCGTGGTCAGAACTCTGGACATGGTGACCAGAGGGGGAGACAGAGCTCTGACTTTGACAAGAATGTTTTACGATTGAATTTTTAAAAACTGTTATTTTCTACCTGTTGGTGTTTCCATGGATTTAAGAGAAGAAAATATTTGTTGGTGGCGTTTACGAGCAGTGGGAAGAGCCGCAGCTGTCTGCAAATGGGAAAACGAGCGTGAATTCTGCTGGGAATCAGTAATGGAGGTTTATTGCAGCCGATCACTGCCTGCTGGGTGAATTCATAGCAACGAGCAAATAGTGGGGCACGGAATGACACCTTTATGAGGTCAATTCAACTCTAGAAGAAAATTCTCATCAGTTAGAGTTCTGTGAGCTTTCAGCTTTGCTGTTTTTCTTCCACTTTACCTTAAGAGAGGTCAAACATGTCTGTTTAAAACTTATGACTCCTGTTACAAACAATTAGCAGAGACTGAGGATGGTGTCTCATCTTCAGTTCTTGTGTGTTTTCTCTTGTTTTGCCAGTCACTTCCCCTCCCCTCCACATCACAACATTCAGCTTCCACTATAGTGGTATGTTTAAAAGACCTCCCACTGGTTTGTGACCCTTAACGTCACCCCTTCACCTCCTCCCTCCTTTAAAACTGACAGCAAAGAATTCAGCTAAAGCTCCCAAAAGCAGGCATCCAAATTAATGACCAATCCACCACCCACATCTCCGTTCCCTCCCAGGAAAGCTCTTTAAAATGAAAAAAGGAGTTAAAAAAATGTAAAGGAGGGAGCCTCACAGAAACGAAAAAATGTTTTTAATCCACCCAAGTTTATTTATTCTTATTTATTCATGCCCACTGTTTATGGTTCCGTTACAGCAGAAAAAAAAATGCACTTTTCATTCCTATCTCACTTCACGTCTACTTATAAGTTGATTTAACAAAGCCACAGTTATAACAGAGCATCAGGCATTTCTTTGCAAGCAAACACAGTCAGTTCACAGTAAATCCATAACATAAAACAACATTTAAATCAACAAAAACAAAGCAAAACAGGATCTTTTACTTAAAAAAAAAGTCATTTTTGATCAAAATGGTCACTGATGTCTATATGAAGCTGCACCAGCAAAGTAAAAAGTGTAGCTTTTAGTGGGGGGTGGGGGATATTTGTTCTATTGTGAAAGGCTGAGGGGGGGGTGAGCAGAGGCTGCAGTCGTTCCGCCTTTGTGCCACAGCCAAAACACATAATCATATAAGATTACTTTTGATTGGCTTTGAAGATTCTGACCAACTTCTCTGAATTTTACACAAAAGGCACATTGTTACAACAAAAAACAAATATTGCCTGGTGTGATTTGCATCATTTTTGGTCACAGTGAGGTCTTTACTAACAGACCTGAAAACCTAAAATATGAGAGCTCCCTGTTTCTGTGCACTGAACCACATTTAGTATCAATAAAGCTTTAAACAGCAGACTGAAGGGATTTCCCACTTCCAGGAAAAGCCTGATAATAATGAACAGGTTCAGTTCAGAAAGATCACGATGAGTCAGGGAGCAGAGGAAGCTTCATTCATCTCACAGTCTGACCGTCAGTCCATTTTTTTAAGCCCTGGTCACAGGCACCCATGCCAGTGATGACTTGTAAGGGTGCTGAAGGTTTTTGGGTCATCCGGGCCCGTGGAGGGTTGCAGACGGGTGAGGCTTGCACTTCCCTTGAGGCTTGTACACCCACCTTAAGAGGCATCATTAAAATGAAATGTACAATTGTCGTGTATGTGGTAAATGTATCTTCAAGTATTGGTAAGACCATCTTCTTCCGCTCAACCGGAATCGCAACAGTCTAAGCAAAGATGCCCAGACTTCCCTCACCTCGGACACTTCTTTCAGCTCCTCTGGGGGGGGACGCCGAGATGTTCCCAGGCCACCCGAAAGCCCTATTCTCTCATGCCCGGAACACCTTCAAACTTCAAACTTTATTTATTTATAAAATAGCGCTTATCATGCATTTCGTGCAGCTCGAAGCGCTTTAACATTAAAAACAAAAAACACGCCACATTACAGTAAAAACCCAACCCACCCTTCACCCTTCCCACTGGCCTCCATTAAAACACATGACCCATGACAATGAAAATTGACTATCAATGCAAGTTAGAATAAATAAATAAGCAAACAAACAAACAAGTATGGCTTGGCTCTGCTGTGAGGAAACGGTATTTGGGAATCTCCTCATACCAGGAGCCAGCCCAGCCCCGGGAGCATCGCCACAGCGCCAACCCAGACCGGGACAGCACCGGGGTCCACTTCACAGCCGTGAGGCTGCAAAATTAAACCCCAGCCGCCCCTGCAAGGGCAAGAACTGCAGCAACAGCCACCGGGCAAGCCGGCAACCCTGGCAGAAAAGACTCCCACAAGGCCTCCAGGAGGCATCTTACCCAGATGCCCGAGCCCCCTCAACTGGCTCCTTTTGATGTGGAGGAGAAGCGGCTCTACTCCGAGCTCTCCACGGGTGACCGAGCTTCTCACCCTAGCTCTAAGAGAGCGCCTAGCCCCCCCCTACGAAGAAAGCTCATTTCAGCCTCTTGTATTCGGGACCTCATTCTTTCGGTCATGACCCAGAGCTCATGAGCACAGATGAGTATTGGTGAAACTAATGGAAGTTAAAGAGACTCCTGACATACATCCTTGCTGTCATACGGTGCCTTTATGCCACACTCTAGTCACTTGTGAGGTGTGCACACTGGCTCCTTACTGACCTTCATGAATGTCTCACATACAGGAGTGTGGAGTTGATAACTAGGTTCCCACAGGACGCTGCACCAATTATCCACCGGTCGTCCAATTTTCGGATTTCTCCCATTCAAGCTTCATACAATCCTGAAGGATCCTGGAGGGTCAAAACCTGGAACAGACTTCCAGAAAGCCTTAAATTAGCTGAAAGACTCAGTTTATTAACTGTAAATACAGATGAAAGACCCACCTGTCCTCAGCTGCATGATTCAAAAGTACCGTATTTTCCGGACTATAAGTCGCACCAGAGTATAAGTCGCACTAGCCCCAAAAATGCATTATAAAGTAGAAAAAAACACAGATAAGTCGCACTGGACTATAAGTCGAACTTTGACGGGAAATTTATTTTAAAAATCTGAGACCAAGAACATACATCTCACCTTGAAAGGCAACTTAAAATAACAGGGGGTTAGAGAACAGGCTAAATAGCTACATGACGCACGACGAACGGAGTACGTGCCTGCTTTATTAACATAAAACCACTGCATGAGTGGGACTTGGACTTTAAAGGACTACTGGTAAGCTCAATGCTGGACTGCTTTTTTTAAATATGTCACATTGTTGTATTGGGTTAAAAGAAAAAAAAATAATTACCGGTAAATGTTCTAAAATGTTATACAAATGTTTGTATTGAAATGATACATATTTGTTAACCTGAAAAAAGATAATTATTAGTAAAATACTACTTAAATTAAAATAAATTGTATTTAAGTGTGGGAACACGCAGGTCACAAACACACTTGACAGTATGAAAGTACCACTAAGTACCACTCTGAGCATGGAGCGCCCTCTTGCAGTTGTCAGTGAAAATAACGAACATGTGAAATTATTTAACAATGTAATTTAATTCAAATATAAGTCGCTCCGGAGTATAAGTCGCACCCCTTGCCAAACTATGACAAAAAGTGTGACTTATAGTCCGGAAAATAAGGTATACATCAGCACTTTGAAATTGTCTTTGTACACAAAATGTGCTCCACAAATAATAAAGTAGGGTTCAGCGTCTTGCCTAATAACACGTCAAATCAAGAGCAGGCAGGGCGAGAACCGAACCTGCGATCAGAGATTGACCACTCTACCTCTGCACCACGACCACCCCACAATAAAACAGTTTAATTAACCGCCAAACTTTACAAATACCATTAAGATCAAATAAAAACCCCCTCTTGAAACCAGCCTTCAGTTGTCATTTGAGGAACTGCAACATTAGATTCTTCCAGGTCATTTTTTTTGAGGTGGGGCCTTGGCTTCACAACCAGGAGTAACAGAAGAGGGCAAATCATTTTCTGGTTGGCAGCTTTTTGCCTGTCGGTTTGCCTCCCTGCCAGCTCAGAGGAATTAGTGGAAGTACTGGAAGCAACGATAAGAGGATTCTGTTCTGCCCAAGAATCCTACTTTTTAGTGGCCAAAGAAGCATGAACTAATCCCAGAGAGTTCTCATCTCTGAAGACGTGTTGTTGCCTGACAAAGGGTTCCCAAAACAAATCTCTGTTGTGATTTCGCTAATTGCTTCAGCTGTCTGTAATACCTGCTTAAGCAAACTGATTTGGGGACAGCCGGGGCTTTTCTGGACTCTGTTCCGTCTCTGACTTCACCGACAACCAGGGATGAGGGAGACTCAAAAAAACAAGTTGTCCAATGAACATTAAAAAAATATTGAAAGGATTTCCACGTAATCAAATAGCTTTCATTGAACAATGAGCAGTTTTGTTAGTGTAAGTCAATATGTTCATGTTCAGTGAATGAAATTTATTTGAGCAAACATAATTTATTTAGCTCTATTAAATCTAATGCAATAAAATCTAATTAGAACAACATAATTTGTTCATGTTAATGACATTATTGAAAGTTTCATCAAGTTTACACAATTTAAATAAATCAACAAAATTGCTCATTGTTCAGACAACACAATTAAATCAATATTAAATTTATGTTCAACTGCAGAGAAAATATTGTGTTAAATGAGCTATGTGTCATTTAAAGCAGTGGTCCCCAACCACCGGGCCGCGGCCCGGTACCGGGCCGCGGGACGCTTGGCACCGGGCCACGGAGCGGTTCCAGGCCGCAGGAAATTTTTGCACCGGGACGCACAGAAAGAAAAAATAATATCCATTTTATTGTTTTTTTTTTTGACAAAAACGTTTTATTTTGAAAAGTGGCCGGATTCACTTTGTTACATCTGTCACACTTAACGCACGTCAAAGTCGCGACACCAAACATCAGGTGATAAACCCCACTAAAATTAAACCCAAACAACCAAAATGAGCAAAAAACAAACTTCTTTAGAAAGTTGCTTTGACAAGGGAAAACTATCAATGTGAATTTTATACCTCTGTACAAAATGTATAAACTGGTGAGTTCAAAGCAACCCGTTCATGCAAATGTTTTTAAATGCTGCGTGACAGTTGAACGTTAAAGCGGCACAAAGACCAGGCATTCGATCAGATTTCTCCCCCCCCCCATGTGATGCAGCATAGTGAAAGTTTAATGTTAGTGTGGCCTGCGAGTTTGATATGCATAGAATTTTACAGCGTGTGTTCAGAGCTGACATACCATAGCAAAAAGCTGGCAGGGGGCGGTCAAACTCTTTTTCCACTGAGGGGCAGCGTCGCATGACAGTGTCTGTCCTCAAAAAGGGGCACAGCATGAGCCTGACATACTACCTGTAACTAAATGTAATGAAGTAAATGTCACTACTCCTTAAGTTAAATTAATCTATTATTTATTAATTTTAAAGTGTCAATTACAGCTGCATAGAAAACATGTTACTTGTTACCTCAAAATTAAATCCTTTTACATTTTGTCTGCTTATTAAAACCCACATGACTCCATTAATGAAGGATCAATATGTCCGAAGAAAAATAACCGAAAACTGAGCTAAAAACAACACGTCTTACAGTGTAACATTCTACTAAAAAAGGTCGCACACAGCCTTTCATCCAACTGGCGGTTTAATGACTTCAGTTTGTCTGCATACAGACCTGCAAACATTGAATAATTACAGATACACATAAATAATATGTAATCAACCAAAAGAAAAAATATTTTAAGAAATTAAAAACTTTTATGCTCTCGCGGGCCACATAAAATAACATGGTTCTAAGTTCTACACATACATAGACGTATCTAAATGTATATATTAGTGATGGTCTGGCAATACCGACACGTCGGCTCACGTACAGAACTCTTACAGTGAAACCGTGTCGGTGCACGTATCGCTGCAGGAAAAATCACGTGACCAATGCAGCCGCTGTGTCAGTGAGTCAGAGGAAGGAGGAGCTTCTACCAGCAGTGTTGCCAGATCCTGTGATTTTCCACACAGTTGGGTAGTTATGATTTTGAAATTGTGGAGAATTTTTGCTTTGGAACGAGTTTTGCAAGTTTAGTTAGTTTTATCATGAGTCTTTTTTTTTTTTTTTACATTGAAAAATTAAATAAGTTACATTTCTATCACTTGGGTGCTAAATCAGTCCAGCAGCAAGTTCAACAGAGTTGGGGAAAAAAAACAAGTTTTCATGTCGCACTCGCCGCCCCTGTTTTCCCCGCCCACCTGTGTTTGATGTTTTATTTTTCTTATTTCTATTATTCTACAACATGTAATCAGACCAACATACCTTGTATTCTTTCACCAGCCTCTCTGGATCTCGGTTCATGTCGACACAAAGCCCCTTGAGAATGCATTCAGGTCTTACATCTGTGTCGTCAGTCTAAACGTGCAAGTTAAAGAAAATATTAGAGAAGGAAAAAGGCTAAAAATATATTCAAAATGTTAAATAGAGGCTTTAAGCACAGTTTAGGCTGAAAACATTTAGCATATTTTTACTTATTTTTTAAAGAACTAGCAGCTTTCTTTCCGACAGCAAATGACACATCACCGATGCACGTTGATCATTGCGTGATGTGGCACTATTCGGCCGTATTCCCACGTTTTTGTTTTTTTATTGCTGCAATAATTGGCCATATATATTCAGTTGCTGAGTATTTGGTGCATCCTTATCTATTAGTACACAGAAAAATCCTTCTTGCTGTTAATACAGCTTTATCTGATTTGTTAAGACAATAAAAAGATTCAAAAACTGTTTGATGTGAGTTCGTTGTTTAAAGATGTTAAGAGGAGAGGCTCATTGTGCGCTAAGACAGTCATTTTAACCCAATGCATCATGGGAGATGTAGTGCCGAAAATCCGCGACCGCAGAAAGACCAGCTTCTCTGAGCTTCATTGTTTTGTTCACTTGTTCCACGGTCTGACACCGGATTCTGTGGAAAACTACACCGCTAAAGACGAGCTTTAGCTGGTATTTTTGTTAGAACTGAGAGACTTTTTGAGCTAAATCTAAACAAGGAAGTGAAGACTTTAACCACTTCTAATTGGTCAGACTGATGACATGTGATCAAGCCTTCAAGAATGATTGGTGGAGACAGTTAAAGGGGCAGGATTTTTCCGCAAACAGGTATAGCTGCAGCTAAATCCCGGTGCCGTCATTCTTATCAAAATGTATTTAATAGAATCAAATAAACACAAAGAAAAAATAATTTTATGATCTTTAATATTCCTAACTACTCAGTTTAGTTGGCAATGGATTTAAAAAATGTGTCTTTCACATTTTTAATTATCTTTTACCTGGATCATGGGTACCAAGACTCTTCTCAGCTTCTGTCCCTGTAAACCACCTTTCTTGGCGTTCACCTTTAAGAGATGAGGAGACAGAGGCAGAGCATCCAATTCCATGAAGAACTTTGACTGCAGCTGGACTGTTGTGATTCTCTGGAACTCTGCATTCAACTTTAAAAAATCCAAACACAGAGAAAACAAAGTAACAAACATTTCCCAATGGATTAGCTCCACAGCCTTTCCCAAAAAGTGTTATTACTTCACAACTTAATTTGCTTACCTGACGCACGCTGAGGAGTGCTGGCCACCTTGTTTTGAAATCAGGAATCATCATGGGTGCTTCTACGACAGCCTCCTGCCTTCTACGTGAAAAGGACTTCTCCATCATTGATGACACATTGACGTCACTGGTTTGCTAACCTTCTAATTTGCAAATATTACAGAATAGGAAGAGGAACTTTATTACTTTTCACAACTCCAAAACAGCGGCTGGCCGCTCGCCTCGCCTCCACCACTCATACATGCTGCCCCCCCCCCCCCCCCTTCCTGCAGCTCCGACACTCACAAGTAGGGGTGTAAGAAAAAAATCGTTTCGGCAATATATCGCAATACGTCAGTTGGCAATACTTGTATTGATTCAAAATGCTGCCAGATCAATATATATTTAATTATTTCTGAGCGTCCTTCAGCGTCTGACTCTTCTTGTCCACTTCACCCTCTGACCGCTAGATGGCAGCAGAGTACACGGAGCCTCTTTGAGCAGCTCTACTCTGCACAAGACTGCAGCCAGAGGCAGCTTGTTCTGTTGTTATGAGACATGAACTATTTAGTTTTTACTTGGAATGGATACCAAACAGAAACTCTGAGCCATGTTGCTGCCAGTAAGATATGAAAACGTGGATTGCTGTGCTTTTTAGCGGCTCAGATAAATAAGATAGACAATGAAGCAGCAGGTAATAGGCTAATGCGCTTAGCAAACATCAGTGATGAAAGTCAGGCAAGGAAAAAATCCCTGAACTTTTCTGTGAGCGATATGGCGGTGCGGAGAGAAATTTTGGAAAAATCCATGGTCTTAGATGCATTCTGGTACATTCTGGCAGCTAGTTATTCACTTCTTTATCAAGAAACTAAGACTAATTGGAGCCTCATGATTTGTCAATCAAACCTAGTTTGACTTACCGTTAAGGACTTGCTGATCCAAAAAAGAATTTGGATAATTGCTAAAAGTAACACAATCCTTCAATCTAAGCTTTTCCTCAAAGCTGCAAAACATACAATTGCAAAAATATAGTAACATCCAAGCCCCAAATGGCAAAAAGAACACCAGCAACTATGATATTCTATGAAAGTACCTCATTTGTACATGATTTCTGCTTTAGAAATGACAGATGGAAAACATCCACTTGCACTGTTTTCTCAAACTATAATTACATCAAATATGGGATCTGCTTTAAACTATCTGTCTATACCATAATACATCGATTCTTTACCACCAATACTAATAAATCTGGGAAATATCAAAACAAACATACAAACAAAATTAAACATTGTAAACATTCTTTAAGGGAGTCTGGATCCAAACCACCAAATACTTGTAATTAATGTCAAAAATGCTGAACTAAATCATGGTAATTAGGAAATACAAATAAATTAGATAGAGAAATGTATTCAAAATAAGAAAACTGAAATAATTTCAAAATTTGGTTTTGAGATTATTTTACACAGAATGTGTTGGACCTACACTACCTTAAAAATATTTTTCTTTGAGCCAAGACCACTAAATTTGTTTTTTATCGTCTTCTCACAACTGAGGTCGTGACCACGCTCAATAATGACGATACCAGCCATTATTTTAACACAAATTTGATCGCAAACTCTTCAGATTTGTTTGTGAAAGTTTAGCGTGGGTCCGCCAGTTTTGGTCTCTAGGGAATCCGTCGCGCTGACCAAGTGGTACAGACAGAGCCAATCACAGCCGTCGACGCATCCGAAAGCAACTAAAACGTCCCGTCATTGGTCAATTAGGCCGGGAAGACGAGAGATGGCCACGCCCATAGAGGAAGCGATCCGCGCAGAAATGTCGAAAATAAAGCTAAAATTCGCCGATTTCAGACAATTTTTTCATCCGGAAAACAATTTGTCCATAGAGATCAGGTCTTTATTTCCCGGAAGGTACGATTGGTTTGCTCAAAAACCCGGATTTCCGGGAATTCCCGGAAGACTTTCATCACTGAAACATGCTAGCAAAGCTGGCTAAAGTTCTGCAGAACCTCAAGGCAATGGATTCTAGTTTAGGGACCTGATGGATCAGAGGGATGTGTTCAACGCTCTGAAAAAGGCTGCCATTGTGGTGATCAGCTTTACCAGTGTACTTCTGTGTGTGAGAAGCGTGGCTGCAAAGGCGCAACAGAGCAGAAATGTAAACAAAATCCCTTTTTTGTCACATTAAAGCAACTTTCCTTCGTTCTGTCATTCTGCCTCATCATCCCATCACAGTCCTCCCCACCCTTTATTTTTAAAGCACCATTCAGGCTCCTGAACTGTTTAAAAGCAGTAGAGAAGCTACATTAATGCTGAAAATAAACAGCATTTTATTTCCCCAATAGAAACCTATTGGTTAAGGCTCATTCATTCTTTGTTTTTTCTTACACTGAAAAAAAAACATATATTTTAAATCAGACATTGTTGACTGTTCCCTTTCTATATTTTAACTTACCAAAATAAAAGCACTAAGGCAAATTATATATGAGATACAATTGCAGTGCTTAACATTGTGATCATTAAACCAAATTTGACCATTTTATTACAGTGGAAGACATTAAAATTCAGGTTGAGGTTTTTTTAAAGTCATATTTAAAAAAACAGAAAGAAAATATGTTTCGGTAAAATATCGGGATACGTATCGTATCGCCAGACTCTTGACAATACACACCCCTACTCACAAATGCTCACTCCCCCCTCCCTTTCTGCATCGCGTGATTTCAGACACACAGGTTTAGGCACGCGGGCGCGCGCGCACGCACACACACACTCGCTTATTCCTCCTCCCTTCAATACATTAGGCACACCGCCTCCTGGGGCGCTCCGCACATTTTGGAGAAAATTTAAGACTTTTGAAAGCGCCTTATGGTCGTGAAAATACCGCACGTCTGAACGATCTTTTTTTTCTGAAAAACCTTTAAGACGACAACTCTGACCGAACTAGTCCGGCAGCTAGTGATGGGACGAGCGACACTGGTGCATCAGCACTGTGCCGAGAGCTCAAGAGGGAAACCTCGTATCGGTGCGTGTATTGCTTTAAGAAAGAATCACGTGACCGATACAGGAACTGTATCGTTTGGATGTGCCGCGCCAAAGTGTGTTTATAAGGACACAAACTGTATCAACATGTCGTGGGTTTGTCGGATGGAGTTTTGCTTGATCATGGATCGTCCTAGGAAGTTTTCCCCGGTGTGGAATAATTTTGATCTCGTGACGCCAAACAAGGTAAATCTTTTTCTCCTTTACCATTTTTTACGTTGGCGCATTGCACTCACTTTATGATCAGTTTATCAAGTGAATGACCTGTGATACATATGATAGTCAGTTCAAGAGCCTTACAGTTGCTTTTTCATGTTATGTAATTATGAGATCCTGATCTCGTAATCATGAGATAGGCTGCCTATTTTTTTAACAAGTGAATCCAATGTTCTGGTAAGAGGTTTGAATTGTTTTCAGATAAATTCAATTTTTATGTTATTGTAGGTGAAGTGTCGGCTCTGCTCCACAGAGCTATCTTACATCAATAAGAGCACTTCATCAATGCTGAGGCATTATAGAGCTCGGCATGGCAATGAAGAATTGGCAGATACTCGTGAGAGTACCCCAGGTATGTTGAAATTCTCTCTAAAAATTGTGCTAAAAAAACATGCATGCAAACAGACAGGCTCCAGGCCTGGTATCAAATCTCAAACCCTCTGTGAGGCGACAGTGCTAACCACTACACCACCATGTCGTCTTATGTCTATTTGATATTGTTTGTAAAAATTACAGTCCTTTTATTAAGCTTTTGACAAATAGTTCCTTTTGGCTTGCAGTTCCTAACAAGCAAGCAGTGGATGAGGCAGTGGTCAATATGATCATCAGAGACTGTCAGCCACTCAGCTTTGTTGAAAATGAGGGATTCAGGGAGCTCCTGAAGCTTATTTTACCCTCGTATGCTCTACCAAGCAGAAAGGTATGTTTAAGAATTTTTATTATATGTTTGTACTAAATATATAACTATATTTTATTGGTGTAACAGTATTTGTATGGTTATTTTCAGACCATCAAAGACTTGGTGAGCCAGAGATATGAGGAGGAAAAGGAGAAAACCAAAAAGGATCTCCAGAGTGCCGTTGCTGTTACTTTAACAGCTGATATGTGGACGTCTATGAATATGGAGGCATATCTAGCTGTTACTGGCCACTATGTGGACAAAGAAAGCCATGAACTCCATTCATCAGTCTTGGCAGTGCAGCATTTTCCTCAGAAACACACTGCAGAAAACATTGCCATGGTTAAAAGGAGCCTCATGGAGGAGTGGGGCATAGCAGGAAAGGTCAGTTGTCTTGTCACTGATGCAGCAGCAAACATGGCTGCATGTGCTCGAATGCTGCAAATACGGCATACCATTTGTATAGCCCATTCCCTGAATTTAATTGTGAGAAAATCATGTGATCAAATCCCAACAATAACTGAAATACGCAACAAAACACGACACATCGTGACATACTTTCGATCGAGCGTGACTGCTAAAGAGAAGCTCACTCAAATACAGCAACAGTTGGGAACACCGGGCCATAAATTAATCAACGAGGTGCCAACACGATGGAACAGTACCTACCAAATGTTTGAAAGAATGACTGAGCAGAAGGAGGCAGTCTGGGTGTCACTGGCCTCATTAAAACCTGACATCACTCCACTGACTCCAGAAGAATGTCAGATCATTGAAGAGATGCTCAGGGTTCTTGCTCCTTTTGACCAAGCTACAAGAGAATTGTCTGAGGAAAAAAGGGTCTCTGGGTCGAAGGTCATTCCCATGATGAGAATGCTCCACATTGAGCTTCAACGTCAGGCCACAACAGTGACAAAAACAGCTGCTCAGCAACTGGCTGAAAACCTGAGGAAGCGGCTAACTGATGCTATTTGCGTTATGGAATCTCTCAGTGTGATGACTCTGGCAACTCTGTTAGATCCCAGATTTAAAAAGAATGGATTTGTTAGCCAGCAAAAGGCAAGTGAAGCGGTGAAGAGACTGCAGTCAGAATGTGCAGAAGAAATGAGGAGCCAAGAGCCTGACCCAAGAGAAGAAGAGCCTGGCTCTTCACATGGGTCAGAACCCAGTTCAGGTATGAAAATACATTTCTGTGGCACTTTGTGATATGATATATCATTTGATAATAAAGTAATGATTAACTATTTTTTTAGGGCACAATCTCTGGAAAACTCTAGATATGGAGGTTGCAGAGACCCAGAAGACAAGGAACGCTACAGCTGACTCCATTATTGAAGTCCAACGCTACCTGGCAGAAACAAACACACCCAGAAACCAAGATCCTTTGCAATATTGGAAATGGAACCAGGAAATATACCCACATCTTCATCAACTTGCACTTAAAACTCTCTGCTCACCATCATCGTCTGTACCATGCGAAAGAGTATTTTCCAAGGCTGGGGAGCTGGTGTGTAAGAGGAGAAATCGCCTTGGAGCAAAGACACTCCAAAAACTTTTGTTTCTCAATAAAAATTCATGAACTAATCACTTTTTTTGTCTTTTATTTCATATGATTTAACAGTTAAGTTGACAAATGTGCACATAAATTAAAAATTTGTAACTCTAAATTTTCACTCTGATTTGCTATATTTTACATACCAACTCAGTTTTAGCATTTACACGAACAAGGATTTCTTTACCTGCAATGACTTTTTAACTACTCTAGGGGTCACTATTGGGTGACCAACACAGTATCAATACAGTGCCGACACAGTTTGTTTAGTGTGTCAATACACTCCTTGAGGTATCATCGTCCCATCACTACCGGCAGCATGCAACACGAAGAAGAAAAAAACACTGTTGGCTAGGATTATGAAAATATGAATTGATCGCAACAGGTGATTGATTCAAACACACCGAGCCTGTTAGCATAACAATATTCACAATATTAATCAGGTACAAGAATACTGCCCCCCGCCCAACCTCTACTCCCGCCGCCGCAAGGCTTTACCCGGTCTGCGGCCACAAGAGAAAAAACTATAAATTTAAGACTGTGCTTCGAACTGGTGATCCAGAAAAAAACAACAACTATATTTTGAGGACAATTTACAAATATGGAACAAAAAAGTTATGACGCTTTATCACTTGTGAAGGACACAAATTTCAAAATAAGATATACATTTGTGAAAAATAGAAAAATAAAAATACACAAAAAATAATAATACAATATGGAAAGTTTATTTTAAACGGTCATTCCTTTAGAACTTATGAATAAAGTAGTAAGAAAGCCTACGTGAGTCACTGCATCTAGCTTACCCTGCGTGCACATGCTAACGGTCGTAATTAACTCTGTCAGTCATGTTCACTAACGCATTTAAATGTTGGTAAAACGTATAAATGAACCATAAACAGCATATTAACACAAGATACCGAAAGCATTCACACGGATTGTTTTCAGCTTACCTGTTCAGTGCTCGGGATCCGTGAAAAGTGAAACTTTCCGTCTTCTTCCCTCCCTTTACGCGACTTCCGGTTTTGAGTTTGAACATGATTTTTTCAAGCCACCTCAACATGATTAAATTTAATAAATATGAAACACATTTTTTTAATGAACATATTAAATAAAACATTTTCATTTGATGTACAAGGTGTTAATTTCCTTTTTTTGAGTGATAGACTCCGATCCAGCCAGACTGGAATTCATCAGAACATGTGACCTTTCATCTAATAACAATTTCACTTCACATTCTGAACTGCTTGCCGGGACTTTGCCGCCGTGTCCTTTGGGTGTTTGTCTGCCGGGATGTTAGTGAGTCAGACTGAGAGACAGAGGACGCCGGCGCTGGGACTACATCTCCCCTGGGGGGCCCCCGTGACCCTGCTAACATCCTTTATTAACTCTTCATCCGCCAAACCAAGGCAGAAACTGGTCCGGTCAAATGCTCCAGTAATGAAAGGGATTTGAACAAAGCTCCGTCGGATCAAAGCAACCTTCCTTCAATAATATTTGGAGGGAAATATAATGACACAGCATGACATTCCTTCAATCTTTTAAGATCATGTCTGCCTGTCAGCTTAACCATGACCAGGAAAACATAAAATGGACTTCAAGTCAGAGAACGTTTATTTCTCATAATACACAAGATAGAAATTAAATGGTCTTTTCTTGTTCTTTGATGATCTCAAGATCGTGTATCTTCAGACAATGCAACAAAAAGAGTTTGATATTGTCAAGTTAAATTTACTTTTTTTGGATTTAGTCACAGATAAAGTTTTTCTAAATCCAAGCCGCAAAGTCCAAATGTTCAGAAAGATCACAAGAGGAAACAGCAGAGATCTGAAAGCCTCTGAGTTACAAAAGTCTCTGTACAAACTTTAAGAAGCTTTCAGTGTCATTCACATCCAGGTTTGGTTGAAAAACCTCTGATTTGACTGTTTTTGTGATCATTTTCAGTTCTTCCAGAGAGTTCTGCTGGATTTCCCCTGGTCCATCTGCGTCTCCCTTGCGTTGCGTGGGCTGTCCATCTCATGACCGTATATTGGTTTACATCGTTTCTGTTGCGTCTCCGGTCTGTCCCCCTCCCTGTTGGCTCCAGGAGGAGGCCCCATGCCCTCTCCGTACTCAGAGTAAAATGCATGTTTGCTTCTTCAATTATGTTGAATTTCTGTTCTTCCAAAATCAAACTTTTCATGTCTATGGTGAAAATGGACGCCAATGTTATCCATGATGTCAACGTGCGTTATTGCATTGTGGGCATTTCACCTCAAAATCTAAAATACAATTTTTGACATTTTAAAACCCGGACCAGCTTCCTGTTTCTCTTCCTGTCTTTCTTATGATAGTCCTCATTTATCTGCACGTTACTCAACACCGCCCTAAACTGTCACCTCAACTTTGGACTTTACTCCTGAGTCTTTGGGCCCTTTCTCTGGTGTTACAGGTACTGATTAACAAAAAGCAAACCTTTACAATTCAATTTAACCCTTGTGCTATCTTAGATGACCCCCCCCCCTTCCATTGAGGTGTTCTCCTACCATGACAAAGGTGGATAAAGGTGGAGAGGATTTCATGTAATCCATGGACACCAGTGAAGATCACAAATCATTGAAGAAAAAAGGTTCAGCGCACTGTCTAGTGGGTCTAGATGACCCAACTCCCAACAGTAAAGTGCCTAGGATAGCACAAGGGATAAGCTGCCTACTGACTGGATTGTTGCATAAAATACTTTTAACTCTTGATCACTTCCTGCCATCTGCCTGTTAGAGGGTAAAGCTGCGTCTGTCCTGTGAATCCACTGGAGATGCTGAGGGGAAGTGCAGGAAGCAGCTTCCTGGGTTGGCCAGTAGGTGGCAGTGCAGCGTTCCTGTTGTATGTTCCAGAAAGTTTCTTTGAGCTGATGTGCTGCTGACCCAAACACTGATGCTGGACTGAGAAGAATCTGCTGCTCAAGCAGAGAATCAGGATTTAAAAGACAAGAACTCAATGACCCTCACTAGAAAACCCTCCAGCTGTGTGTCAAAGGAGATGGAAATGCAAGCATCAAAACATATGACAACAACACAGAAATGAAACCTAAGTTTTTATTCCCACCAACATCCATCTTTTAATCAGCGCCGGACAAATGTCTCATTTTTGTGTCACAGTTAGACTCGTGCTGTGATCGTGAACGCCATGATGTACACACCCAACTTAGAGTAACCAGTTAATGTTGGGCGTGGCTTAAACATCCAGATGTACGCTTCGGTACATGACGAGACAATGAAGCAGTGATGTCTGTAAGACTGGATTTAATCCACTGGAATGTTGTTGGCTGTTAAATGTCGCATGGTGTCGGATTTTTTTGTTACAGGGGCTGCACAAACAAGAATCAGGGAAGCATTTTAACAATAAAATATAAAAAATACATTTCAATTTAAAAGGCAGCATAGTTTTACCGACCAGGCCCCCTTTTGGTATATAGTAGGACGTGAAGCATCAAGTTTTGCTCCAGTCTTACATGTCTTTTACCATCTTTAGGTCAGAGATCCTGCAGAAAGTCCTCCAAAAGGGCTAGACGAGACAAGTCGTAAAGAAAAGGCTGCTGTTCCCGATTTTCTGTGAGGCTGGATGTGGTTTCTTCACGTCTCAAAGGGATTTTTTAGATGACAAAACCATTTTTCCATCCTTCCAGCAGCATCTGCTGAGGCCCACAGCTCCAAGTCCTCCACTGTTCTGCTGCAGGAAGAAAGTCCTCCCATCAATCACAGCGGCTCTGTGGAAGACTGTGGAGGACACGCTGAAGACTTTTGCATCAGAAGTCAGAACATGTGCAGTCAAATGTTCCTATTTGAATCAGTGAGATGCTGAGCAGGATCTTTTGAATAAAACTGGCTTTTGTTCAATTAGTTTCCCCGTTTAAATCTAAAATATTCCTTCCCTGCTGTGAGCAGCAAAAACTTTCATCTTTTATTTGAGCAGCTTATCAAAATCATGAATTTCTCATTTTCATCTGCAGCTGAGAGTGTAGCACCAAACCCAAAAGTGCCTTTCTCCGTCTGAAGCTCAGTTCTCTTTAGAAAATAAACAAGTCTCCCTTTTGATTCCTGCTTTCGCATTCAAACTGCAAACGCTCACTTTGATCCGATTGAAATCCACTTAAAAACAAGCTTAATATTTTAACATTCAAAATCTTTTTTCCAATCCCCCTTATCTTCTGATTACCCCCCCACACACATTCTTCACCTCCAGCATCCTCCTCCTCCCTCTGCTGTAGGATTATGTCCCAAGCTGCAGCCTCACGTCTGATTATTACATCTGGGAAAATTGAAGAACATTTACCCAGTTTTTAAAGCCCAGCTGCAGCCTCCCGTTAAACCGCATTTGTTCAGATCACAAGTTTTGGATCTATCTTTGTAGACATGCAGAAACTCCACCTTCTATCAGGATAATCTTCACTTTTGGGTTTTTGAAAATCCTCTATGATCCTTCAAGCATCTTCTGCATCCAGCTGCATGTGTCCCTATCAAGACCCTTTTCTACTTTAAAGCTCTCTTCAGGAGTAAGACCTAAACATCACACACCTTTTCTGCAGATACACATTCACCATTTATGTTTTTGTCCAACAATGCATTTAATATAAAACACTTTTTTTTTTCATAAGAGGTTTGTGTATCTCCTTAAAGTCCCACTCCGATCATCTTTTGTTCTATTTTCAAAGTGTTCCCAGTGGTCTGTTACATAAGCTCATTATAGCCAAAATCGAAAAACCTGTTTCGTAGTTTCGCGTAGCAGGCTTGCTGGTGCTGAGTAAGCCTGCCCCTACATCCCATCATCCATCTGTTTATACTCTGCCAGCTTACAGCCCCTCACACCCCCAACCTAACTTTATCGGTGCAACAAAAATGGCGGGAAATATTGGAGCTATGCAGCCGTACAGTTTAGATCCAGATTCCAGTTCAGACAAAGAAAACAAAGACATTTGTGGATCGATTTGTCTGCAGGTGGATGATCAGAATGGAGCGGACCAGGAAGCTTGAGGCCATCCAACGTGTTTTCTACGTCACAAATACGATCTTTTTAAAATGGCGTTTTTTCATCTGTTCCTGATTCACAACAATTTGAATAAAGAAATACTTAGAAATGCGGTATTAAGCTTAATTTACTTTATAAATATCCTCCATCATAAGAAAAATGCCACAAAACGGGGTCCTTAAGGAATGAAAAAAACAAAAAGTTGTTCAAAAATCTTTTTTTAAAAGATTGTGAGGGGCTTGTCTTAATGTGGTGATACAAAAAAACAAAGAAAGCAAGAAAAATCCACAATGAGGAGCTTTTGTCACGGCATTTCTGACATGTGATGCTTCAGATAGGAACCAAAATGACTATATCAGAAACATTTTAGAATAGTAAAACACAGACACACATGTTTTATTTCATCAGACAGACTCTTCTTCTGGAGAGTCTTGTCAGCGATAGCAGCACGTATGGCCATTTTCCGGCTGAACTGCAGAGAACTCGGCGCCTGTGCAGCAGTGGACACATCGTTCTGCCATCTGCTGTCATGATGGCTCTCTAACAGGTGAAGTCACCCACAGAATCCATGCAGGAGCTACACCTCAGTTAAAAAACGCTTTCATTGTTCTGTTACAACTCACTGCATTCGCCATGGTAATGCAGTAACCATGGCAATGGACCGAAGAGATGGGAGATGAGATGAACAGATGACATATTAACCAGGAGAAGACGATTATCTTAATCTAGTTTAAAGTGAACGTCATGGTATGATAGAAAAAGTGATGCTCCTTTGTAAATTGGTTTCAAAATGATGTTTCAGGGTAAAGTGACCTTTTTACCCTCACGGTGGGGCATCAACGATACTGTGGACGTTTCACCTGTGGCTTCTTCCCTTTTCTGTTTGTCTGCGTGTAGGAAACTCTGCCTGTTTTAGCAGGAAATTCTGATGAAAAACCATAGTTTACTAAGGTTTTTCTTTGTTATATAGTGTTCGTTGGTGTTTTGAAAAGGGTTTTTTCACGTGTGGGATATGGCTCCAGCAGACCCCCTGACCCCGAACAGAACAGAAGACACTCAGTAAAACAAACAGACGTCTTTAAAGTAGAATAAATATTCATTTATTACTGTAAACTCTTCTAAACAGCGCTGTTCACAGGACCCACAGGTGCGCAGATTAAGCTCAGTGACACAAACATTTACTGGATCTCTAGAGTTTAGTGTAACACAAAAATCTTTGTGTCGCTATGGTTACACTTATTTCACAGCAAAATGAAAAAATAAACTCCAACAGAATTTGAGTAACAAATCGGACCATCACTCGCAAAGCAAACTGTAGAAATTCCAAAAGATTTGCAGGTTCGATCAATTCCAGGCAGAATAGAAACATTCTGAAGGATGAACAACGATAAATCAAACTCAAACGAAACCAGATCAGAGGTTCCGTACAGGCAGACCTGACCTGCGATTCAGAAACAAGTCAATAAAGAAAGGAAATAGAAAACTGTATGACATCACCACCACATCATGACATCATAGTTCAACCACCAGGGTGAGCTGCATCAACCAAAAAAAAAAAAATCTTCAAGCAAAAACGGGACTTTTCCCCAACAAAAAGCCACAAAGTTCAGCAAAACATGAAACTGAAGATCAATAAATATTTATTAAAGTGCAACATCATCACAAATGTGACAAACTACAAACAGATGAAGAGTTTTCCTTTTGATGTTTTGGAGAAAAACAAAAATGAAGCTCAGAAAGGATTCATTCTGGTGACCAAAAATACTGTCTTCAGGGATTTTACAATCTACACTTATCTATGTCTTCCTTCTGAGTTTAAATGATTATAAATGAAAAATAGATTGAGTTAAAAAAACACTATGAACAAAACATATAAAAGGTTTCATAATGGGTAAAATATGTAAATAATAAATAATTTAAACAATTTTTAGGCTAGAATAATTGGACATTTTAGAACTTTTTCAAAAGTTATAGTTAAAAAATGAAAATTATTCTGTGTTCAGTACATTTGTATTGTTTCACGAAGAGCAAAAAGTATTATAAATGTGTTTTTTTTTACATTGATAAAGTTTTGTTTACAGTGAATAAGATTGACCTGTCAGGAAAACATCCGTACCTGCTAACTTGCTATCTTGAGAAGTTCTTTTTTTATTGTTCATGTCTGTAAAAATGAAATGAAGAATGCTGATTGTGTTGGAGTGAAACGTGTCTGCAGCTGCTGGTAGGTCTGAACGAAACCACCAAACTCGCCAAAACTGTTTGAATGTGTCATCACTACACAACTTTCATAGAGCGGAGGTGAAGCATGCTGTCGGATAAGTCAATCTGCAGGGTTGTCTCTTCTTTTTGACACTGATCAGTTTTTCTGGGACAGACGCTCACAGCTTCAGTTCAATGAGACGGAAAAAGTCCTTAGAGGAAGACAGTTCTAGCAGATCCAGAGCATTTAAGCCCAGCTTAGTGGTTGGGAGGACAACCTGTCTGCAGATGCAGGTTCATTGCCGTTCCATGAAGGATCAATCACTGAGCACCTAAGCCCCGCCCACTTTCCCTTGTTAACATCACTGCTGAGAAAAAGTCATTAAGTAATAAATTCTTGGTATCAAACGAGGGTCAATTAGGTTTAATACTTTGCAAAATATTAACTTTAAAATAATAGTTTCAAGTAAAAAATGTAAGGAACACTATTAATATTTAAAGTTTACATTTATGTAATAGTCTGAAGCAAAATTAGAAAAGATCCATTTCAGATTTAAAACGTAGCTGTTTTGCCGTGTCATTGTACTTTTACATTTTTAACTTTGTCGGTTTAATTCATTGAATTATGAATATTTTGGAGCTTCGCACAGAACCATGTTAGGAAGCTGTGAGAGTTTAACCCCTTCATGCCTGAACTGACTCTCTATGATTTAAAAACGATGTGCTTCAGTATTTATGCCGTTTAAGGTCATGCTAAAAACAGGGGAGTCCTGGATCATATGGTCCGTGCCCCCCCGTTACTCCTCCAACGCCCAGCAAAGTCGCACTGTAGAGAAATATGCTGTTGTTTTGACAATAAACAACTGGCAGATGTGGTTGCCAGAGAAGATATGTAAAAAAAATATACATAGATTATGTAAACAACTTTACAGGCACACTGTAAATACTACATAATCTAATGTTTCAATACACAAACTATCGTCTGATAAAACACTGTGTTTGCAAATTTGTTGGGCTTCTACTGTAACAGTCATATATTAAAGAATATACAACATTTCTAGGTTAATTATTGTTTTTTTTATTATTGTTAGTAAAAAACAACAGCAAAAAATTCACATAAAATACTGACGGCAAAATAATGTTATATGATGGTGGCACTATTGTGTTTAAAATAACAGATCAACCATGTTTATTTTATTGTGACCCGTGTATTTCCCATGAAAACATCAACATTTTTAGCTCGTTTTTATAAATAAAATAACAAGTATGTTCAGTTATTTTCCACTTCTCATCATCCATCAGTCGACAGGATTACTATAAAGCAGCCTAAAGCTGGGTAACTTTATAAAATAGATTTTATAATGTGTAATTAATTGTGCTGTTTCAGCAGACTTTGATTTAGCAAACATGCTTCCTAAATGATAGAAACGCATAAAATATATATGATTTATTTGCTAGATTTTCAAGTAGCTTTGATGGAATATTTTAAATTTGATTTAAAAAACTAGTATTATGTCTTTATTATTTGTTTAACAACTTTAGTGATTTTTACTATTAGATTACTATCAGATTCCAGGAATGTCAGGGAATCTTAATAAACCTGCTTAAGTGTAGAAATACATAAAAAAAGATTTTAAAAGCTTGTAAAAAAGATGTGTTCAGATTTTAAACAAAAACAAAATCAGAATCAAAACTTTTTTTGAGATACAAAGCTCTAACTTTATATAAAAACGTGTTTTTTATGTTAAAGAAAGAAATTATTCTGTAACTTTTACAGAAGGTTCAGCAAAGAATGATTCTGTTTGCTGTATGAAAATTCTTTTTTTTTGTTTTAACATTAAAAAAGAACAAAAACAGATTGAAATGACCAAATGAATCATAAATGAAATAAATAAACACTTTTTTTTTACTGTAAATGTCCCGACAGCTGCTCTAACCCTCATAGGCAGAATGGAAAACATTAAAAGAACGTGTAACTTTTCTCTGACTTTAAATGTTTCCAGAACATCAGGAGCTTTGAAAGTCTGGAAAACATCTCTCCATCCCACGATTGATTGTTGCAGCTCACCTCTGATGCATCGTCATAAACTGACTAAACGCTTCACATTGCTGAGAAAAAAAACAAAAAACACTTCAAACTCTTGTAAAGTCTGCAGAGATTCAGAGTCAAACTGGTGTTTTCTGGGAAAAAAGAAACAAATGAAGAACTAAAAAAACTCCAAAAAATGTTTTCAAAAGTCCAATCTGCAGATCCTGTCCTGTTTAAAGTTTAGACCGTCAAAGGTCTGAATGCAAAAGGGATTCTGCTTCATGCAGCAGCAGATCTCTGCAGACTCTCAGAAATGTGTTGTGTTTTGTTCCCGGCGATGCTGCTGACAACAACATGTGCACACAAACTATTGTGTCGCCGGCAGCGACCACACTGTACTCAGCAAAGAAACCCGGCAACTCCACACCTGCAGGAAAGCTAGCACGTTTCCACACAACACCAGTGACAGAGCTGAGGAGGTACACAGAGACCTGACTAAATCTCCCAGAATGCACTGGGATTTCACAATATGGATGGAGTCCCGTGGGTCAGAAAGAGTCGGTTTGTGATGAGAAGTGTCGACATTTAAATGGCACCAAACATTAGATTCCTCTCTCAGTCTTTTTGACGTATCTCTTTTTTGTCTAGTTGTCCAAAAAGTGACGAATCCTTTTTAAAATTCTCTTTCAGCAGCTTTTTTTTTACATGGAGGCAGCAGGGGGCGCTGCTGCACCATTAATGAGCAAAGTGCTTTGTTATTTGGAAAGTGTTGCTGTTTTCAGCAGGCAAACAAATACAGACATACACTTGTTTTAAAGAAGGGGGCGTTTTCTGAACAAGACCTCATAGGTAAAATACATTTGGTCATAAAACAAGTCAATAAATTATAGCTTATTCAAAATACTTCAATTAGCATGTAGCAATTAAACTATAAATATATTAAAAATTATTGTATGATTTCAAAAATTGCATCTATATTTGATTAAGTGGCTCCAAAATGACATCATAAATAACCATTTAGATTTTCTTTTGAAAAGTATAACATTTATATGCATGAATGTAATTAAATTTAAAGTAAGTGCTCGTGTTAGAATCCTAAAATACTTTTAAAAGACAAAAATATAACAATGATACACTTTCAGATTAGGTTTTCTATTTTATCATCAATCAAGAGTCAGAAACAGATTGTTTGTAGTAAAATCAACAACATAAAGGCTTGAAGCACTGGACTAAAAGCAAATATGTATATAGTTTTTACTTAATAATTTCAAAAATGGCAGAAAGTTTTTCAATCTCTCCTCCACATCTTAATGTTTTAGTTTTCTTAACTTTTCTGGGTTAGCTCGAGCAGATTGTACTTGAATAAATATGAACTGCTCACACTATATGCAGTAAAAATTTGCGTTACTATTTTCTTTATTGCTTTTAGCATAAAATAGTGAAGCAGAAGCTAATAGATTGTAAAACCACGACAAATATGAAGTGCTTTTGTTTTCATGACCACGCCCTCCACAGTACAGTGATTGGAAAAGAAAATGAAGAGAAATCTTTAACACAAAGGAAAAAGCCTTTTCATGAAGCGAACCGCACCAGTGCAGGGACGTTCGGTAAGTCAGGAAAAAGCTGGACATTTGTGCTGAAGAACTGCTTCCTGTCCCGCAGGCTCCACCCGCCTTCCACACTCTGTGATTGACAGGTGCCTGATCGATGGGCCGGAACGTGCTCCAGTATCTCTGAGATGAGAGATACAGCAACTACAACGCAAGTGGAGCAACGGCGAAAAGCCAGAAACACAGCAGACCTACTGTCCATCCTGATGGTTGACAAATCAAAGTGGAAGTACAGCAAACCACTTCACAGAGATCAACCAAAAGAAAGAAAAGGATCCTCTGGTTGAAAGAGGGAAACAGCTGCAAGCAGAGCAAGGCCAGTGTACATGGATTATGTATGTGTTACATGTTTGTGTGTGTTAGTGTGTGTATTGCTCATTTTCAGGACACATCAACCAGCTGTCCAGAGAATATAGAGTGTTTTTCGGGACACAGCTCTTAATGAAAACACGTGAGAAACTCAACTGATTCTGGAACCTTGTTTTATGTGCCTTTTGGCCGAGTCTCCTTTGAAAAAGAGATTCTATCCTAAGGGACTTCCTGGAGAAATAAAAAGGTTTTCAAGGTTCGTAAGAAAATGTTTGACGCAGCTTCTTCAGTTCTAACCGCTCATGTTAGCAGCGATATCATGACCTGGATGACTAAGTCTACAATACATGCGTGTACCGTGTGAGGGTGTAACCTTATGAGGCCCTTATGGAATAACCTCTGCCTGTGCCAGGACCTGTAGCTTTTGGGCTCCTGATGGTGTGTTTTGGGGGTACAGCAGGGGCGGGCAAACGTTTTGACTCGTGAGCCACATAGGGGTAGAAAATTTGACAATTTTACCTTTTAGAACAGAACATTTTGGCATTTTTATTTCAAAATTTGTGCCTTTTGTTTTTTCACTTTGGTGCCAATTGTACCACAGGGTTGATGTCCCCTCAGGGAAAAACACAAACTTAGAGAACTGCTGCATTCATGTGGCGTTGGAATGATTGAAAAAATGACTGTCCAACTGGGAAAACACACATGAACCTCAGAAAAACTACAAAGCTTCCAACACCACATGAATGCAGAGTGACTTTCTATTTATGTCTTAGTGCACCAGAGTTACAGGGAAATTAAAACAAGAACAATGATTATCAATATAATTGATCCCGGATAGTTGACATATGGCCGTAGTTTGCACACCCCTTGGTTAGAGCTAGACATCAGCTAACATCGATTAAAGTTAATATTCTTAAAATATAAAAAAAAAACTGTATATTTTTTCGATGGCTTGATTATTTAAAGTCCCACTCTGATCATCTTTTCATTTATTTTCAGTGTTCTAAGTGGTCTTTAAACAATGATTATGTTGTTTTTAGCCTAAATCTAAAAAAAACTTCAAAATTTTCTAGGACATAGTTTCTGCAGAGCTGCAGGAGTTCATTAGAAATTCACCCCTGAGTTGTGGACTGTTGGTGAGGAGCAAGCCTGCTTCCACTTCCCGTCATCCATCTGTTTTTCACTCTCTCTTTTTCAGTCGTGCAGTTTTGATCCAGATTCCGTCTCAGGCGAGGAAAACCAAGACAGCCGTGGATGTTTTTGTCTGCAAGTGGATGCATCAGAATGGAGCAGAGCGGGCAGCTTGTGGCCCCGCCCACTTCACTAATAGGTTCTTTTATCAATGGCATTTTTTATCAACGGATTCTCAACAATTTGAATTCAGAGATATTCAGAAATGCATTTTCAAGCTTAATTTTCCTTATATATGTCTCCCATCATTTAAAAAAATGCTACATGAACTCGTTGGAAAAACACCAAAAACACCATTTTCATGGGAGTGGGTCTTTAAGTGACTTAAAGAGCTGATGAAATGAATGTATCATCTGCACATATGGAGAGATTTCCTGCAGATGGACAGTTAAGTCAACAAGCTCTTTTGAATTCCTGAGCACGTTGGTTTGTGTGCACAGGGGGGGGCACGCGGGACTCTTTTTGGAGACATTTTGACCAGTCGGCTTCTTTTTGCTCGTCCGAATCGAAGCTTTTAGGCGGGACACTCATGATGACTTCAGTTTGGGTGAGCTGGCACAGTGACCTGCAGCTGTCCTGTCCTCTGCCTGTCCGTCTGCGTGAATATTGTGTGTTTAGGCACAATGTGTGTGTGTGTGTGTGTGTGTTTGTGTGTGTGGCTCAGCAGCAGCAGTGAAGCTCACTCGCACCCCCTCTCAGCCTCTCTTAGACCACAGTGCTGACGGACGGATCTGATAGGTTGAGCTGGCCGGTGATGTCAGTCGGGTACGGCTACATAAAGAGGACAGAAACAGAGAAAAGAAACAACACACAGGTTAATCAGACTTCAAGTCACAGCGTGCGACTGTGACTTCCCCTACATGAGTCTTTTAGCATGTTTTTTTTATCCCTCTGTGATCAGTGTTAGCAGCGGTGGAATGAAAAACCTTTCTATGTCCTAACTGTGTTTTCTAGGAGTTTCTGAGCAAAACTAAACCTGCTGTGCTTCCTGCAGCTATTTACAACTCTGTATTTAAACTTTCATAAACATCACAAGAGCTCTGTTCACGGCTTCCACTGAGGGAGACACTTTATTAAACATAGAATCTGAATTTTGGGTGATTTAACATTTTCTTTCACTGTAAATGTTGTTGCTCAGTGATTTAGCTAAAGTATGAAGAGAATTCCAGCATTCCTGGTTGTTACAGATGTCAGCCATTTAAACTAGGATTTCATGTAGATTACAACTTTTGTTAAGTGGTATTTCTCCTTCTTATTTACGGTCACATGAACCTATTTTTAATTTACAAAACAGAAAATAAATTCTTATTTCTTTTACCTTCCATTTGAATTTGACATTTTTACATTTCATGTAAAAACCAGGAAATATTTGAAATGTTTCAAATTAGTATTATTATTATTTGTATTTACAATTATTTGGAAGAAATGTGTCTTTTGAGTTACTGACTCCCTCAGCCTTTATTCTCAGTGCTGTGATGTTTAAGTGGGAAAGAATGGCTGAAATTTTAAATACAGCAAAGTGAATCAGGCAGAACTATTAAACAAAATGTATGAAGGTTTTAAAAATTTTTTTTTTGAAAAATAGGCAGTAACACTATTATTTACTTTTTTTCATTTGTAGTAAAATTGTGGATTCTCTATGAGGCCTGCAGATACAAACATGACATAACTGCTAAGTTTATTTATAAAATACATTTAAATGCAAAATCTGTACATCTATGGGAAGAAAAATGATGTAAAGCTCTCAATATTTAAGTATTAAACACATTTGTATTCATGCATTTATTACAATTATTAATTTTAGTTGTATTTCTAGTATTATTTATAAAACAATTAATGAACAAAGAAAAAGTATTTAAACAAAGAATAAGTATTTAAATTGGCCTTTTTCCAAATCATTCAAATCTATTCACTTTGCCTGAGCAACATTTAGGCTAAGACATCTCTTAAGTTCATTTGTACGCATTGATTTTATTAGGAAAACTAAAATGAACAATCTAAGTTAAGATATGTATCTTTATAAAGTTCTTTCATAGATCTTTTGTCACTAAATATTTTTCCTACTTTTTTATATTTTAGTACAAATAAAAGAAGAAGAAAAATATAAGATAAAAGGAATAAAAAGTGAAGAAACACTTGATTCTTTCTGTTTTAATAAAAGAAATGCTCAACGCTTCACTGGTTGTTCCTGGGTGTCTGAAATGTGTTTCCCATCCTCTAGGGGGCAGTGAGAGGCAGTCAATTCTCATGGCAGGGGCGTCCAGTTTCCACTGTTAAGTCAATGTACAGATGCGATCGGAGGTCCTGCGGTGCGGTTTGAGCGTTGGGTGCAGCATAGCGGTCTGGTGATAGAGCGGCACGGCGAAAAACTCGGACAAACGTTGTGTTGCGCAAGTTTAATATACCTGAACTATGGCGAAGAATTTGCATTGAATCAACCAATCAGGGACTCAGCTTCGGCCCATGACGAGTTGATGCAATCAGTGGGTGCAGTCCAGAACCAACGTGGAGGACAATCTGATCGTTCTACTCCTGAACCTCATATTTGTCTTATTTATACGGAGACAACAATAAAAAAAGTCCTCTAATTTTACTATCATTTTTCTTTTTTCCTCCCCGGACTAATGCGGGACAGCAAGTCGTCAAACTGGGTCACAGGGTCACAGAAGTTGCGCTGAAGGCGTTTGTCATTCAGAAGACGCTCCTGCAGTAGACAGTGAAGGTATAGGAGAGTCTCATGAACCAGAACATGGAAACGT
Organism: Oryzias curvinotus; assembly: GCA_023969325.1. Lineage (NCBI taxonomy): Eukaryota > Metazoa > Chordata > Actinopteri > Beloniformes > Adrianichthyidae > Oryzias > Oryzias curvinotus. The sequence continues at coordinate 7,454,908 of CM043714.1, forward strand.
GATTACTGATGCTTTTGTATACTTCTTTGAAATAAATAAACCTGATCGATTAACGTCATCTGTGCCTCCATGCGTTGAAAATGAAATGAAAATGGTTCCCTGCACACATGAGCTCTCATTTCAACACAAGCCTTTTTTTCTGGCTTTACTGTGAAGAATAGTGAGGCAGCTTTTTGCCTTCTACTAACCTTTTTGTAACAAGATGACATCATTTTGTGTGAAGGAATTGATTGTTTGGCGATCAGAGATAAAGCTTTCACGTGAAAAGATGAGAATTACCCACCTAAAATCCCATTTAGCTGATGATTAAGAAACCTCCCACATTACCTGTTATAGAACCAGACAATACCAATAGTCAGTTTGACGTTTCATTTACAGAAACAGCTTTACTTTGCATATTTTATTTTGCTTTTGACCGCAAGAGGATTTTGGTAAACTGTCACTTAAAATCCCTCATCTTGTGTACGTGAAGGTTTCAGGCAGTTGCTGATGAATTAAACATCTGCCTCTATCATGTTATCTGCTCCGAAGCTCCAGTCTGACAATCTGGACATGAAACTTTAATCCACCAGGATCAGAGGCTGGCAGCAGCTCTGCATCAAGGGTTGATGGTTCTACTTCCAGCACAAGTTGATAAGAATTTCCCAAACCTGAGGGTCTGACTGTGTTGTAGTATGTAAACCTGTTCTACGTCCAACCAGGATGTTTTCAGTATTAAAGTTGCTACATATCACTTTGTGTTTATGTATGTTGTATTGCATGTACAGAACCTACTATTGTCTTAGTTATTCAATTCAATTCAAATTTATTTATATAGCCCAATATTACAACCATAGTCATCTCAATGGGCTTCATACCGGTAATTGTGTAATAAACGTGAAGTCCTAGAATTTAATAGGTAATGGCTAAACTAAACTAAACAGACTAGGCTACACTGGACATCCCTGCCTGCCCTTAGACCCTCCTTCTGTGTAAGGAAAGTACTCACACCTCATTAACGACTAGAGCGTGGGGTAAGGACACCGTATAACAGCATCACCTGTACGTCATAAGTCTGTGGAACCTCTTTTATAATTATAAATACTTTACTTACTACACCCATGACAACCGTGCACTCTGTTTTCAACAACATCTCTAGCCGTACAAGACTCATGCGCTCCTCTTTAAAGGCCGTGTCACACCGCCATTACATATACAGTTTGTGCATGTTCCATGTATGACGTTTCGGTCCTTCCTGATACACACGTGATGAATGTAATTCAGAAAGCAAAAGTACATTAATCCTATTTTGTTTTTAAACCATACAAGTTTTCATCACTAGAAAGCAGTGGATTCATAAATAGTCTTTTCAAATGTACTACGTGTTTACTTTGGGAAATTGATGAAGTCATATTTTCCATTAAAAAAAAAAAAATTCATGAGCGTGACGTCTGAATTTCCTTTAAAAATCCAGGGTACTAGATAGTCCCGCAGTATTTAGTTTATCTGTTTCAGAGTAGGAAAGGTATTCAGCATAGCCTGTATCTTTAAATATTGGCTTAAGCTATTTTTGCCATTGATTTATTATATTTTGTGATACTGTATTTCATCTATTTGTATAGAAAGTGTTTGTATATGTATATTGTATTTTAAAGTACCTGAGTTTATCCTTCTTAAAATCATGGCCAAGGGATTAGAGCTGAAAACTAGATTTTGTTTAATTCTGGCTTTTTTTAACCATGTTTAACATCCTTTTTTTTCTTTAAATTGCACTGTCCCCTTTAAAAAAATCTTAACAAAGAAAAGAAGGAACAAACACACAAATAAAAATAACGCTTATAATTTTTTTTAAAAATCTGTTTTAAATTAAGAATCAAGATTTCTCCATTGCTTGTTGCAAAGGGCATCTCTTTTGCTCTTGTTAGTGGTTAAAAACACAATTTTCTGTCAATTTATGAGCAAAATTTAGAAAGTATTTTAGGTCACTTGTATAAAACCCAAAAGAATTTTCCAAAGGTTTTCATTTTTCAAACTTCTTTTCAAATGTTTCTGCAATGCTCTGACCATAAAGACAATCTTTGTAAATTCTGCAGTTTACTTTCTACCGCTGCTAACATGACTGGATGCGTTCTGTGCTCCAACAGGAGGATCCATGTTGGCGTGTTGGCGTGACGCTTGGTGCCTACAGTCGGTCGTGCTTGCAGAGGAGGACAGAGGCAGTGTGTGTGTCGCACAGCATGTAGTCTGGACACCATTCAAACCCAGTGAAAGAGAAAAACACTCATAAAGAAAATAAAGAAAGATGACCACAGAGAGAAATGAGTCTGTTTCCCCGCTTTCAGTCAGGAAAAGCAAGTTCTCCTCACGAACACAAACTTCAATGCCATTTTAACTCCCCTCCAGATATTTGGAAGAGAGGGGACGCAAAATGGACAAAATCAGAGCAGATTTGTAACAACTGAGAGGAAAGGTTATATCAGGCGGCAAAGAAGCACTGAATCAGACAGTTGGAGGTGTGTGAGCGAGCAAAGCCTTCCAAACCAGCGCTGGGTCCTGTGGGAGAAAAATGTATTAGACCGAGAATCTGTTTAAAAAAGGCAGAGCTGAAGGAGTTAGAGCAGGAAAATCAATCAGTGCTGGGAAACCTGCCAGGACCAGAGGGGGTCGTTAGAGGAAGACAAAACTGTTTTGACTGTGAGATGAAAAGACAGAGAGAAGACAGGAGAGGGAGAGAAGAACAAACAAACACGGAGGACAAGGACGGACAGGACCAGAACAGCCAAAAGAGAGCACACAGTCTGACCCTCTTCACTTCTCCTTTGCAAGAGGACAATGTGATTGGTGTGAGAAGAAAAGCCAACGAGCTGAACCCTGTCTCCTCTCGTCTGTCTGTCTTTAGTGGCACTAGTGAGCTAATGGAGGTGAGAGAATGGCTGATTGACAGATAGACAGCCGTGATGAGTCAGCAAGGAGATGATTGAGCTGAGGAGGAGGAGGGAGGAGAAAAGATGACAAAACCGGTGATGAAACTAAAGGTTGGCAAAACCAAAAGAGGTTGGAATGGGAAGCAGAAAACAGAGAGAAAACTGATGGAATGAAGTGCTGGAAGAAAGAAGAGGACAGGAGGTGGTCTTCATCTCCTTACCGTGGCGTCCCCGGGGGCCATACGGCGTTTGAGGTCGGAGGTCGAAGTGATGGACCTAAAAGAGGTTTTGGGCTCGGGCTCTGCTCTACCACTTTTCCTATCCTAAAATAAATCATATGATAGGTGCACACACACATTAACACGCGGCAGAGACACAGCAGCGCCACCCACTCACACAGACTGTCGCACGTCGTGCACGGATGGAGGTGACACACACCTGTGTGCTGTTACACTGATGAATACTCTGGACTCCTGAAAAGCCCTCAGTGTGGATGGTATCAAGGTGCCCTGACTTTATACGACACATAAACGTACTTGAGGTGGGAGCAGGGATTACAGTGTATCAATAAAACTGATCATTAATCTGTAATATAGAAAACAGTGTAACATCAAAATGACTTTATATTGCAGATAGAGTTACAATAAACCGTAGTAATAGTACAAGTAGTTTGTGAAATCCCTTCATTACATCAAACCAAGAAAAACTAAAGCTATTGCTATCATTAGATTTATAGAAGTAGGACAGAAAAATAACTCTTACAGTACCTTAAACATGTTAAAATCACTTTTTGGCTATGTCTGAATTCCCTCCCTACTTCCTAACTACTAAAAAACTACATAGCGCAGGGCTTCAGTATCTAGTCCCCTGGAATTTAACAGCAATTCGAACAGCATGCTCACTACTTTTTTTTAAAACGCCTGTTTCTCATAAACCCCTGGCCGGCTGCCAAATTTTTAGCATAAATGCTGGGGCTACTATTGGAAGATTTACGGTATGTAAATAAATGATTGAGCCATTCTGTTTAGTCTCTTCACTTTTTAAGTCAAAAGAGTTGCAGAAACCACCAAAGGTGGTATAAAGAGGGAACACTGTATTTCTTGGTCATATTTCGTCAATCAGCTGTAGAAAGTGAAGAATATTTCAGGAGGTTTGTTCCCCCTCGGACCTTGTTTTGCTCTAAAGAGTGCTGTGTGTTAAAGCAAAGCAAACCAAATCAATTTGAGAAAGTGATTTGGATTAGAACTGAATCCGAGATCTATTATAGCAACTGGATTTTTTTGAAGGGGCAAAACCCAAACACGCTGCTCTAGCATGACGTCATGAAATGGGCGGCACCCACAAGGAGCGAAAGGTGGTGCCTCAAAGATCGAGTTGTCTTACTTCCGGGTAGGAAAATAAGATACGAAAATAACTAATTTTTCCTAAAAGATTTTTTATTTTTTATTTTTTTGAAATGGTTTATTTCAAGCAATCAAGTAGAAACAATACACAAAAGGAATATAATCTTCAGTTATACATTCATACAGTAACTACCGGTAATCAAACTTAGGATAATTAGACATATTAATAAATATTGCTTGAAAGGGAGTGGAAGGAAGCGAACTTATATAATTCCACCCCGTTTTACTATAACCATTTTAATACATGATTTATCAATATCCGGTTCCCAGTTTTTTATCAGACAGAATTAAAAATCATAAGGTATCGATAAGGCACATGAAAAAGATGAATTACTTAATTATTATGCTAAAAATAAAAAAATAACTTTTAGAAATCAACATGGCAAATGCAGATCAGTTATCTAAAATATATGTTACTCATAAAAGTCATTCATATGATTAGAGCATAATACTATATCAGTAAAATACACAACACTGTTTCAGAGATTTTCATAGTAAACTTTCATCAAGTATCAAAAGTTAAAAACGTACAAAATTATGCTACATTAGGAAAGATTTTTGAATCAATTTATCAATTTTTGGAGCAAGTGAAGTAATATCATTAAACATCGATCAATTTAACCATTTTCAATAAGTGATTAATCATTTATTTTACTTTTTTTTTTCTTCTTTTTATTTTATTTTTATTTTATTTTTCTTTTTATATTTAATAAGGTAATGCTGTAAGGGAAAAAAAAAAAAAAAAAAAGGGTCCGTAATCCGCCGATTATCCAAGGTTGGCATATCTTCTTCTGCTGAAAAAACAGCCGTCCTTATGGGTTCAAAACAGTTTCTAGTCTCTTCCATGTTATGTCTGCAGACATTAGAATCAGGTCCATATCCTTCTTCAGCTGATATTTCTTAGTGTACCAGAGGTAAACATTCTTATATATTTGAATTTAGCTAACTCTGAAAGCCTTAAGCAATAGCATGATATAGGCACAACTTTTTAAAGTTATAAAACCAACATTGCTATGTATTTTCCGAGCGCTGGCAGCTATGCGCTAATGTAGATGACTGACAACTATTGACCATATCTCTCCCCTTGGAGGGTTATAGAGGTAGGGGAGGAATTTGGATTCTGCCTAAATCATTACGTTTTGACCAGCTTCTCAAAGACGCAACAAAAACAAGGCTTGCTTGGTAATTATTGGATCGGTGGCTCAGTGTAAAGAGCAACAGTTTCATGGTTAACAGATTTTCTAAATTGGTCATCCCTGCTCATTTTCTGCGTAAAAAAAGAAGCTCAGGAGGGATTTACCAGCGGGAGGAGCTGTTACCATCTGTTAGAGATTAATTTAGGAATTACTGGGTTTTCTTTGTCAGGAACATTTTGTTTAGTCTCACCTTCCAGAATTCATTTGGAGGCATTTATTACAAGTTATAAACTATAGAGAGTTCAGGAATTGAATGTATTCAATAAAATTGTTTATTTTCAAACAAAGAACATTGAAGAGGATTATCGTTGCATATGTGGGGATAAGGAATGGTTTAGTGTCTATTTTGGGATTAGGCCACGTGGGGTAGTAACACTTGTTTTATTTGATAGTAACAGCTTTATGAAATAAACATTCTTCTTCTATATATTGACAAAGTGAGTCCAGTGTGTGAAGAGTGTGCGTTTGTGAGACTGTGTTCCATCTGCTCATCTTAGCAGCAGGTTATGAAACCGCCTGCAGCCCGCAGTCTGTTCCTGCTGTTTCCTCCAAAGTCTGCGATTATTCTGTATGAGCGAGCCTCAGTCTGTGCATAAGGCTCACCCAAACCAAGCACATTCAAACCAGCACTTTGATAAACTGGACGTCTGTGATTGAGGCTTCCCAGCAGAGTTGAGAACTTTGCCGTGAACTTGAGTTACAGCAAAGTCTGATGTGCTGGAGACCATAAATTTGATTTACAACAAGAGCCAATCAGGTTTGTACCAAAGGGAACAACATGAAGCAACTAGCCTGCACTTTCAATGCAGTTTTGACAAAATTAACCAAAGATCGGGACTTCCACTCATTTAGATTACTAGAAAGGTTTGAAAGGTGATGCACGAAGACTTCCTTGGATTGCTTTTGGACCTCAGTCTGAGGAGTTTACTTTAATTTAGTCCAAAGTCCTTTCGTGGAAAACCTTGAAGTTAACTACAGTCGCTTCTTCAGCTGATTAAAAAGGCAAAATTTGGATAGAAAACACTTAACTTGCTTAGCATTCTTCAAAGGCCTGGGACTTGGCATGAGACTTGTACCTTCACTCCACCCTCAGCAAAACAAGCACCACTTCCAATGAAAAATCGATGGAAATGTACATGTAAATGCCCGTTTCGGGCTTAATTGTTCAAAACTCTCACGTTCACGCATCACTAGGCAAGATTTTAAGTCAATTTGTGCGGTCTAGGTACAAAATGTGCAGACACTGAATACACATTGAAAGTTAAACCAGTTGAACTTTCACCAATCAGGGAGTCGGATTTGGTAGTATAGGTAGCATCCTTTTCATTTCACTGAAGTACCATCGGTTTGAAATTTGATCCTGAAAGAGAAATTAATAACTGCGGTTTGTGTCCGGCCGGAATTCTATGACACCCATAAAATTTGGAAGATATACGGTATCTTCCAAATATCTTTGATATTGAAATAGAGCTATGAAAGAAAAAGCCTGGAGTCATAAGATTTGCACTGCTTTGACATTTTGCACCAAAACTCTTCCAACAGCGAGTTTGTGCGCTAGTATCGGGTAGCAACAGAACATGAATACGGTGTGCTAACAGTTCATTTTAGAATTCAAATTTAACGGCCATTTGATGCACACATGCCTCCAGAAAGAACTGGACGATAAACCAGTTGAACCTACAGCAGCAACAAAAAGTTTAATAAAAAAGTGTTGATTTGGAAACAGTGGTGTTGTTGCACACTGATGCTACGATGCTAAATACGATGCTACCATGTTATGCTAACAAGCTGCCTACTTGTAATCACGGACCAGTTTAAATCTGACTTAAATCTGTCTTTGTTTTCTCAGCAGGTTTGAATTTGACTTTACAGGTGGTTTAGACTACAGGTGATTGAAACCCCTCTTCTCATGGGAGCGTTTTCAGCAAGAAAACAGAAACACCTCATTTAGGATTGGAAAAAAAACTTCATAGTGAAAACACCAAAAGCAAAAGCAAAGATCGATTACAAATCAATTCAGGAGTTCCTTAGGAATTATTGTATTGATGCTTTAGTGAAGCTTTCTTTCTTTGTGTTTGTTTACTAGTTTATGTTCAGATGAAATGGCACTTCAGCAAAACAAGATGTTTGATCCGTTTTACCCAACACCTCCAAAGACGCACAACAACAGGTCAACACAGCGACAACAGGCTCAAACACAGGAACACAGAGTTGAAAAATCAAAGAGCTGGGTTGGATACAGAGGTGGAGGGGGTACAAAGATGGCCTGAATGGACGATGTCACAGTAAAAGCTTTTGCTAACCATCTTCCTTTATAAAATCATCTCTTCTAAAAGGGAGAAGGGGTAAATGGTGAGCCTGACGTGATGACATCATCATCATCATCATCATCATTATTGGAAAATCTTTAAAAACAGATGAGGGCTGGAAATCAGCGCTCTTGCCATCACACCCCACTTTTAACAGCCTTTTTTTTATATAATTAAGTTATACTTCATAAGAGTCCAGGATTATTTGTATTAATTGCTGGGTTGCACACAAAATCACTTCAACATAATCCTGCTGTTAAAGAGCAGCAAAAACACACAGGGTTATAATAGACACCTAAATGAAGGGCAGAACTATAAAATGCGTCACACCTGTGCTGCTTCTGGTTGATTAAATAATTTAACTTGTGAACTAACTCTTTAAATAGATGCTGACAATAGAGTGACATAGTTTAGTTAGTTAAGACTTGCATTTAAAGTCCTATCATTAGGACTCATCATCAATAAATCATCTTTTGATCTATTGTAAAAATGTTCCCAGTGGTCTTTTAATTATGATTATGCTGTTTTGAGCCAATAAAAAGAAAACTGTGTTAAACAACACAGTTTTCAACACAGGACAAGGTTTCTGCAGAGCAGCAATAGTGCATTACATTTTCCCCTCTGAGTTGTGGGCGGGATTGTACCAAGTAAGCCTGCCCCTTTCCCATCATCCATCTGAAACGCACTCTCCTTACGCACTTACCTATTCTATAACTTAGCTGCTGCCTTTTTATTCTTTTAGCACAGCTTAGTGTTAGGTTTTACTTTGTTTTATTGTTTTATTATTGATTGTTTTATTGTTTTATTATTGATTAATAAATTAGCATTTATTTTTCGTTTAAGACTGTTCAAGATGTTATCATTATAATAATGATATTTTACCAACTTAAGTTATCTGTTTTGCACCTCCAATCTGCAACCCAGCAATTAACAGGACAAAAATTATCTTAATTTGTTTAATTTTCAGCTTTTCTTTTTGTTGTGTGTAATGAAGCACAACAAAATGACTCACAATGCCATTAACGTACCCACTGATCAAATAACATTTCTGTTGTGTGGGTGTTTGGTTGAGGATTACAACAGTTAGCTTGTGCCGTCACTGTGGATGAAAACGTTGGGAGACCATAAGGGGATGTGCTGTAACTGTTCATGGGGTTTGATGACAAAAGCAAACAATAACACAAAACCAAACAACAAAGAAAAAACTTCGGGTTTTCATACATCATTGCTGCAAACACATTCAGAGTGGTATAGAAACAATAAAAATGAAAACATGCTTCAATTTTAAAATATTAGCAGAACTTTTTCACCTGGAGGGCAAAACTGGGAGTCTGAGACTGAGAATGCAGTCCCAATAAAGCTCACCAAGGACAGAGCAGTGGAAGACTTTGATTTTAGAATAGGGCAGTAATGCAAGAGTCCCTCCCACACAGAACAAGACAAAAGCATAAATATTTTCACATTGTTTAAAACAATGGAACTAAAACCCATAGATACTTTAAGGCCAATAACATTCACTCCACTTGGTCCAGAACTCTGGCGCCAAAGACTACTTCTCCCCGAATCACCTCTACCTTCAAAGAACTCCCTGTTCTTTTCAGAAATCATTTTAAATTCTCTTTTCATAGCCATTTTATCCATATCTGACCTCCTCCATGTCTCCACCTGCTCATTCATATCCTTGTCCTCCATTTGTCATCAGCCAGTACTACGGGATGCACTGTGGATCTCTGTGGATCTGCTCCCCAACTCTGGAACTCACTTTAAGTAAAACTGACACTCTTTCATCAAATTCTGTCCACATTTGTTATTTTTTATTTTATTTAATGTTGTTTTTTCTCCTTTACTACATATTATTGTTATTTCATGACAAAACCGGGCCTTCATTTTCTAACTCTCATTGACACTCAAGTTCTGCTGCTATGCAGATGACACTCTGCTCCTCACTGACAATTCTGCTGTCCAAATCAGGCAAAAGTTTACCTTTTTCCTTTTATAACAAAATAACTAAAACTGTTGAAGGTCAGATCCAAATAAAAATATAATAACATTCACAAAGTGCATGACAATTTTTATCCACACCAAAACAAAATACGTACTTGCATCTGTAAATGATTTTTATTATCAGAGCAAAGAGACACTTTTCTTGCCATCATGCTGCGACAAACTCAGTCATTAAAGCATTGGACGATATTCCAGAAAAATGCTTATGTTCTGTCATTTACCATCAATGCAGCATGGTTTTCTGACCACTTCAGTGTGTATCTTTTTTAAAGTCCCACTCTGATCATCATTTGAGTTCATTTAAAAGTTTTCCCTGTGATCCTTTTGTTATGATGGTGTTATGATGCAGTTTTTAGCCAAAATTTAAAAAAACAAAACAGCGTCGTCTACGGCATAGTTTCTGCAGAGCGGCAGTAGTTCATTAGAAAAATTTGCCTCTGAGTTGTGGGCGGGGACTGTTGACACCAAGCAACCACACCTCGTCCCCTACTCATTCCTTTTTTTCAAACAGCTTTATTTCTGACTTACATTTGATTACAGAAATACACAAAAATGAGATTTTAAGCTTAATTTTCTTTAGATTTGTCCCCCATCATTAGAAAAATGCCACAAGAACGTGTTGAAAACATCAAAAATAAAATTTTGTGGGTCTTTAAGCTCCTATGAAAATGCTAAACAAGTTGAATAAAATCACATTTGCTTCTACTGTCTGTCCGTGCTTCACACCTTAATCCTGTTTTAACATGTGATCAGCTCACTGGTTGTCAGGTCAATTTTTTTACAGTCTTGTAAGTTTCTCTCAGTTGTATAAAAAGTCAATCAGACTGTCAAACAGATCTAAAATTACACTCTTATCTTGTTTCTCTCTGAAAGCGTGTCTTCAGACATGTCAGCTTCTCTAGTTTGAGCTGTTTTCCTGGTAAAACCTTTATACTAACTGAAGAGAATTTTAGTTCTCACACACATATCTAAACAGAAATTGGATTTTGTCTTTGACGCATCCCCCGCATTCAAACTTGGGAACATTTGTCACTTTCGGAGACACCACCTTTAATTACTTTTTTTGGAAAGTATGTGGAGGTTTGTGTTAGCAAAAACAAGGGATAAAATATTTCTATTCTTTCTGGATTTAGACAATAACCTAACTGTTTTATGTTGCACGAGAAGAAACATGCCAGGATTTGAGATTTAGGACTTATGAGTTTTTGTCTAAAATCTTACATTTCTTGTTATCCTCTTTATAGAAACATGTGGCATGGATGCAGTAGCTGATTTTAGCTGCATTTTACCACTAGAATGTCAGCCCAATCCAAGTTGAGTCCCGGTTGTAAACTGTTGCAACAGTAATGCTAGGTACACATTGGGTATTGGACACGCATTCAAAAACACGCCAGATACGGGTTCTTGAATGAGCTTTTAGCACAAGGTATTTAGAATGGACGTTCTTTCACAGCTCTATTCCAATATGTGAAAGATTTGGTGTCATATAAACAATTATTAATGTCGTCTCCTTTATCAATTTTCAACCTGTTGGCACTTCTGTGATATGAAAAGGATGCATGTGTCACCACCAAATCTGAGTCCCTGGCTGTTCAGAGCTTAACTGGCTTAACTTTTAATGTTCATTCAAGTGATGTGCATTTTGTCCGTGGAGCCCAAAATGTGTAAATGTGTAAAAGTATAAATGTGCATAGTGACGCATGATAGTGAGAGTTTTTAATGTGGAAGCCTGGAATGCGCATTCACACGTGTTTACATAGACTTTTCATGTGGTTGCCTGAACACGTGTAGCCGAGGGAAGTGTGAACGTGGCATCAGACTTGGGACTTTTTGTGAAGAGCTTAAATGAAGTGTGAGTATCTGTGTTTTGGAGTTACTCATAAGGTCATTCACTGCATTTACATGGGCAAAAGTAATCGAAGAAAGAAAGAACGGAAAAAAAAAGAAAAGAAAGAACACCTGATCGGAAGGACAATGCGTCGTGTAAACACGCCCTTCGGAATAGCCTGCCCCGATCAGACTTATTCGGATCCAAATTTCTTTCAGATCAAGATAGGTGGGTTATACCGATTGTTTATCCGATCGTTGTTCATGTAAACGATTCATTCCGATCGTGTGTCACTACTGCTCTGGTTTAACGTCATGCATAAACGGTGTTTCACTCCAGAGAAAGCTTTGGAGCTCAAACAGGACCGACCGGCTGCTCTGCGGACGCCCGGTGCGAAGCGCCGCTCCGCCCCTCTGGCTCTCAGCCTCTCTTAAACCTCTCACGAGGGGCGTGCCGGGGAGGAGCCGGACTTACGTGCAGCCAAGATGCAGATTGTGGCATATCCCGCATGAGTTTATCAAACAAGGCTAATGTTGTCAGCACGTGTTAGCCTCTCCTGGGTGCTCCATTCTTCCACAAAAAAAGCACTAACCACACAGATTAAATATAAAATGATGAGTGAACAGGTGCTTCATAATATTCATAACATTAATAAAAACACGTTTGGAAGATCGCCTCGTATATTACCTAGCTGCTGCATAAATGTATTTGACAGCATAGGTTTGTTTACTGTGGGACTCCTCCTTTTTCCGGTATTTTCAGCACTACTGCGCATGCTCAAATGATTCATTCCGACCGAAAGTGTGACCCATAGGAACGTTTGTTCTAATCGGAAAAAGCTTTTCTGGGCCCATGTGCACGGTTGGATTCTAACCCGACCTTTGATCCGATTTAAGATATTTTGCCCATGTAACCACGGCTACTGATAACAATTTTGTCTTCTTGAACTCGACCTGAATCTTGTCTTGTCTTAGATTCATCTTTGTGTCCTTGGTTTGACTCATCTTTCTTTTTTTTTTCTGTTTTACTTAACTCTTGTTCAAACCTTGAATCTTCCACTCTGAGGGCGATTTCCTATTCTGATGATTTCCTTTTGTAGTGGCTCTGCTGACTCCTTACCCGGGAAACAGCCGTGTGAAGTGCTAATCATCCAGTTAGCTGTTAGCCGGTGGCGGCCGCTGTTTGAGGTGCTAAGCCAGATGGAAAAGTGATGGTTGTTAACGCTGGTCTGCTGGACGACTGCGTCCAGCTGCTGACGAGGCGTAAAGCATCTGCCTCAAAGCTTCTCCTGCAAACGTGACGGGGTTTTAAAGAGCGGAGGAGTTGAGGATCTGAGCGTCTCCTCTTGTGTTCAGAGACAGATTAGTAGAGCCAATCTATGCACGTAACATTATAGAAATGATTTAAATAACATCTATCCAATTATTCTAATATCGTCAATCTTTTGCGATCAAACTGCAAAGTGTACATATGCAAATGAATAAATACTAAACATTCCAACAGTATTAAATTTATCATACAACAATTCTGTGTTTTTTTAGTGTAATATTTTCTAAAATCTATTCTGGAAATAGATCATAACTGATTCACTTTTTTTTAATAACAGTTTATATTAATAATGTTTATCAAATATTTAATCAAAGACTTCATAGACATTTGAAATTCACTGTATTATAACAACCCCCAACTCTTGGGTTGAGAGCAAAAAGCTGTGTTGAAACTTCAATTATTTTAATTGATCAGTCACCACTTCTTTGTATTGTGTTCAAAGTGTAAAAAAGCAGAACCAGTTAGTTTGAAATTTCAAATGAATAGGTGTACCTTAAGATCCCCTGTGACAGAAAAACACAAAAATTAAAAGTGGCAGCCATTTGTAAAGATGGCGGCCATACACTCAGTTGTTTGAAAAATATTCAATAACTATTTGCCCCAGTGTCCAAAATATGGGTTGTTTGTGCATAAAATGCAGTTTTGCATGGACCAAGCTTGAGTGGTACCTACATAATACTATTATATTTCTCTTATATAAATTATATATATTTGAAACCTTGACTTTTCTTATGGCTAAAGTGCTTTTCAAAAAGATGGAGTCCTAAGATACATCCATGCCAAATTTGGAGCTTGTAACACAAAATGCACAATTATTTCAATAACCGCTTCCACTAAAAGTGCTGTCAGCAGCTACAATCCTAAAACGAGGCTCTCCTGACTTTTGATTATTTTACAAAAGTCAAACCTTGCTATGTTATTTTTTTCATTTGGTTAAAAAGTAAATAGTCTTGATATTTGTGGAACTAAAAAGTAATTAACCAAAAGACACCTTTTGTGTTTTCAGTTGTGTTTTTTTTAAATAAGTTTAGCCTTTAGATGGTTAAAAAGATGCTTCACACAACTTCAAAAGTTGTCTCAAAAGAAACACATCTAAAAAGCACGTATTCTTTTTCATGTAATTTAGGCAAGGCCACTTAAGAAAAGAGATGCTAACGTCATCACAACCAGGCATTAAACCAGCTTCATCTTAATGAGGATCAGCATCTTAAATCAAAACGTGTCTTTAGAACTGTTAAACACTAAAATACTATTTTAACATAACATTTATTTAGTAAACTTTATCAATATTCATTTTTAGTCCACCGGTTGTGTCTGTGATCAAGCCAAAATTTGCTTTGACTCAAGAAACTAACTTCTAACGATGATGGTTTGTGTAGGTACCAGGACCATGCCAATACATGTTTAAATGTTTAAAAGCTGCATATATATATATATATATATATGCGCCCATTTTATAATGAACTGTCAGTTATCTTTATTTCAATTTTTACAGCTAATGCAATGATTAAAAAATTGTCTGTATAAAATTCAGGACAATGCTTGAAAATGTAAAGAAATGAGAATCTATGTTGAACGTTTTAAAATAAATATTATATAAATATAAAAGAAAGTATCAAACATATATGAATAGTTTATGATAATTAAATGAAACATACAGATGTAAATCTGATCCCAGATCCAGTTTAAATCTATAGAAATACTGACACAACAAAGCTGTATTTCTATGATTTCTTTTTCTGGTGCTGAATTTTGAGGAAAACTATGACCTTTATGGCTGTTTTGTGTCATTTACACTCAAAATAAGGTTCAAGTATTATCAGTTCTTGCGTTGATGTCTCCACTGCCACCCATTTTATCAGACAGGAGTCACACTGAGGTGATTTAGAAATTTTAGGCCTGATGTCTTTCCGCTTCAGACTCTCCCTAAAAATCCTGGATTATATTTCATGCTGGTTAAAGCCAGCTTTGTGAAGAATTACGAGTTTCTACATTTAGTTTAGTAATGCTAAAACAAAGATGCATAAAATATGACGGAGAAGATGACATGTAAGAAGTATGGTCATCAAAAGGCTACAAAGAACAGCATAGCAGCCACAGAGCCATTTTTACAGAGATGTGAAGCGACACCGTAATGACACTGCTGGCACTGCAGACTCAAATAAGCGCTGATGTGTTACATAAATCATAAAAGCAATCATAATGTTGAAGGTCTCAGGGGTTAGAGAACAAACTGAATGACAGTCTGGTGGACTATTTTGGGTTTTTTGTAGCTCAATGTTTTCAAGAAAACAGAAAGAAGCTGAATAAATGGATTCATGGGTTGAAAAGGGTCTGAAAAAAATAATTTCTAATAGTCAAAAAGTCAGCCTAATTCGTAAACTATTTTCTCCAATGTTTCCAGTGTTTAATGTTTTGACAGAGTAGAAATATCTCTGCTGAGTTGCAGGTGAAGGAACATTCTGTAAAATACGGCCAAGAGGAAATGAAAGAAACGCAATGCAGAGCAAGAAGGCTTGATATGAACAAGATTCAGTCAAAGCAGAGGTCTCCAAACTCCAGGTTTATGGACCGGTACCAGTCCGTGGGACAGTTGGTACTGGGCCGCAGAGAAACAAAATCACCACCTAAATGTTTTTTGGTTTTATTTCTAATCTGATTCTGAAGAACGTTTTATTTTGAAAAACTACTGGATTCTCTTCACCATGTCGTTGAGTCACATGTTGAAAATCTTTACTCTGTGTCTCTACTTTCTTAAACTAAACTAAACTAAAATCCCTGAGCTAAAGTTAACCAAATCAAACGTCTTTGAAAGGTGTCTTTTCACAGAGAAAATCCTGTGAGAAAATCCAGATTTTTTTTAAATCAACAACCTAAACCTGGAGTGAAGGGTAAACAGAAAGCAAAGCTAAGTTTTCTCTGAGCCTTCTTCTTCTCTCTTTAAAACACTGATGCCTCGTTTTCTGATGACTTTTTGTCTCGATGAGTAGTCTTTACAAGTCTCCTTTTGAATCAGGTGGTCGTTCGGTCAAGATGCCCTCCGTTCATCCTCGAAGAACAATAAAGTTTGATTGGAGGTAATACGAGGTTGCTGGAATATGAGCCCTCTTTCTTCAAGGAGATCCGTGGTTGTCTGCCTGGAGCAGAGCGGTTTTATTGTGGAGATGTGCAGCTTTCTCTGCTCTGCCAGAGATCTCAGTTCTGCACTGACCTCAGATCAGTCACAGCAACAAGCACTCATAAAAATTTCACATTAAACATGAAGGAGAGTCTCTGATGGGAGCTGTTCTTCTGCTCTCAGCTCATCTGTTATTCTGTTCATGTAAAAAAGGCCAGACATCATTTTGAAGGGTGAGCAAGAACTTTAAGTGTGTTACATCCAAATCTACGATGGAGCCCTGTGCTTTTATTTTGTCAAATCTGTAGCTCAATTATCAAGTTTTATTTTATCCTTCTGAACTGATGATAAGATTTACTAATCAAATAGTGCGTTTTTTGCATTTGTATTATGGTATTCATATAAAAACTTCTAATTCATTTTCAAAAATGTATATATAGTTCATGATAATTACATGAAACATACAGATGTAAATCTGATGCTAATCCAGTTTAAATCTATAGAAATACTAACACAACAAAGCTTTATTTCTATGATTTCTTTTTCTGGTGTTGAATTTTGAGGAAACCTATGGCCTTTATGGCAGTTTTCTGTCTTTTATACTCAAAAGAAGCTTCAAGTATTATCAGTTCTTTTGTTCTTACTGCAGGGCTTAATGCTCATTTTTTGCAAGGCTGTTCACATTTCCAATAAATGCGAACTTTTGTGATCTCCTGTGTGACCGTGAAATGACCCAGAAGTGACCTGCATGCGCAGAAGAGTACTCAACGGTGAACGACGTCACTCGTTTGCTGAAGTAGCTAACGTTAATAATGGATGTCAACAACGCTGGGCTTATCCTACAAATTGCAGTCCAGCTGTTTGTAAAATGACAGGTGATACGTTCACGGCCACTTTGTTTGTTCCAGTCTTTAACCTCCTTGTATTTGGCTCGGAGGCTTTTTATTTTTCGCTGGCTTTTGGAGGCAGGATCATCTGTACCCACGCTCGGTCATTTCGCTGGAAATTTTTTCAAAACCCGCCCGGTTGCGATAAGAGCCCTCAAGTGTGTGGCCTGATTGGAGCTGTCACCCCAAATATGAATCCAATCGGTGACCTCGCTTCCCTTCCACTGACTGGTCTCAGCAGCATCGTCCGCCAGGGTTGATGTTTATGTTCTCGTTCCCGCCTACTTCAACGCAGAATTATGACTTTTGTAGCGTATCAATGACGTACGGGTCGGATACATGCGGCTTGGCCGTTCAGACGGAGGTCGCGTTTCAAAAGATCGGATACATATCGGACTCAGGACCACATACCCAAGTGGCCTGGGCCGTATTTGAAAAGACCAGATCTGTGTCGTTCAGACTGTCATGAAAATATCAGATACAGGTCGCATAGGGGCAAAAAAAATCGGAATTGGGTCGTTTCAGCCTGCAGCGTGAACGTAGCCTAAGATTAAAGTTAAGAAATGAAATGCATTGATGTCTCTGCTGCCACCCATGGGATTCACACTGAGGTGATTTAGAAATTTTAAGTCTGATGTCTTTCCGCTCCAGACTCTCCCTAAATATCCTGGATTTTATTTCCCGCTGGCTAAAGCCAGCTTTCTGAAGAATTAAGAGTTTGTTTGCATTCGTATTACGGTATTCATGTAAAAACTTCTAATTCATTTTCACCTGTTTACGGCTTTCATTTCCTGTTTATTAGTTGAAGCCTGTTTACAAAAAGCTCAGCTACAGAGTTCATGCTATAAAATGTAGCACAGCACTTCTGAGTCCACTAGTCATTTAGTCAGCTGCTTACATTAGCACGTGTTCAAATTGTGTTCAAATTGTCAGCCTGTGATGTGGAAGTGTGGGCGTCCTAAAATGACAGCTCATTCATAAAAATCCATTTTATGCTTTCACACAGTACCAAATAGGACACAAGATAAGTTGTTGGCGTATCCCTTCAGGGGTCGCCCCACAGGTGGTTTGGCAGAGATTTTTACGCCAGAGCCCCTTCCTGACACAACCCTGTATTTGATCCGGGCTGGGGACCGGCACAGGGAGATCCAGACATGGGCCCCCTTGTGGCTAGATGGTTAGGCAGTAGCGTGGATGAAGCTCATTGCATGCATCCCTGGGGATGCCAGTCATGTGCTGATCCAACTGAGCTATCCAGCCGCTACCAAACTGCAGTAAAGAAGTAGTATAAAACTACATTCATATCATATTTGTTATTGTAATAGGTCTCTTTAAATCCCTATTACATTACACTACTGGTTCGCTCATTTATGCCCAGTGTTCTCTCACTATCGCAGCTCCAAGTTTGCTGCCTCGCTGTTTTGTGGATTTGAGTGAAATTTTGCATGTTTTGTTTTTTTATACAATGCACTGTGTTCTGTGTCCTGATTGGCTGGAGACCTTACCAATCAATCTCTTCCATACTGTGTCTTTTGTACACAATGCATTCAGCTTGTCAGAGTTACATACAGTAAATCTGCAATCACTGGCAGATCTTTAGTCGTATTCTATAATCATGGACTGATTTCGTTTATGAAGGTTTTGACTTTTGAGTTTAAACAAGAGAGAAAAGTCTGAAAATGTTCATGTCTGTCTGAGAAAAGTGTAAAAACTGTGTTTTAAGGAGTTTTACAGCCTTAACTACTTTGTGTGTTTCTGCTATCACAGATTATTTTTAAAGAGCAACTCTCTCAATAAACACAAAAAATAATTTATACAATAAAAGTAATTTATAAATCTGTCTACGTCAGGACAGTTCTTTTTTAAATTCATTTATTCATTCATTTTCTCTTCCGTTTATTCCCTTTCGGGTCACGGGGCTGCTGGAGCCTATCCCGGCCACTTGTGGGCGAAGCCTCTTTTTAAAATATGAAAAAATAATGTAACTGAAATACACCAAAGCAGCTGTAGAAGCCAGATTGAGTAATTCACCCTGTAGGTGTCACTTTGTCATCTTTGATGTCAGTTATGAATGCAGGTTGATTCGCTGACCTGAGAACGGTGTGTTTCTGCCGGAAGGGATGAAGCTCCTTGACTACTGTTGTGGTAAGAAATAGAAGAATGATACTGAATTCTGTTTTTGATGATGTAAATAATAAAATCAAAAATGATCTGCAACTTTGGGAATGTGCAGGACCTTTTGGAAGATGGTGACAAAGAATCTTAGTGCTCTGTAGAAGATCCATGTTCCTCTTTCAACGCCTTTAATATGTTGCAGAAGCGTGTCTTCCTAGCCGGTTTGACAGATGACTGCCACCAGCTGGAAGCAACAGGCTCCTCTTACGCGCAGACAGTGGCTGCTTGTTTGTTGACTCCGCCTACCTTCAGTTGTCCACGCCGTGGACTTACAGTGCAACAATTGTGCAACATTTAAAGTGTGTTCCAAAATGGTGGAAGAAATCAAGAGAGGTCCATTGAGACGTCTATGTGGCTTTATTTTTTTACTGTTTCCTTTCTTATTGAGTTAATACCTCCTTTTTCTGGACGGTTCATTTTTGTTCCTTCCTCTGTTATTGTCGTGCATTTGTTGTGTTTTGAACACATATACTGTGTGGATGTTTTCCCAGATGGCTTGTGACTATTTTGTATACTTGTTTTTCTAAAACTCAATAAAATTGTACCTACCTGTATGAGGTCAGGTAATTAACCGCCTATTGATAATTACCATCAAAGATGACAAAGTGGCACCCACAGGATGTATTACTCAGCGTAGCTCCTACAACAGCAAACGTCAGGCTTCCATTTTGTGTTTGATATAACAGAACGTAATTAGCTGATAGATAGTGGTTTCCTGTTTTTGGGCCCTTTTTAATTCCATTAACTTTCTGTCTCAAAGTGTGTTTCTATGGTATGAAGGAAAATTGCCCACATTTAGCAGACATCTATAGGTAATGTTAGAATAATACATTGTTTTCATTGACCAAAGACGAGTTCTGAAGGTGTTTGGTTAAAGACACCCTTCCAGACACATTCTTAATAAATGGGATCTGTGCTCTGTGTGACACGTCCTCGCTCAGGCTTTTATCTGAGCTAACGCTGAACGAACAGAAAGCTCGGTGTGTTACAGACGGTCAGTTTCCCACTCAGACATCACTTCACGTCTGTCCTGCTCTTTTCTTCCCCCTCCTTCTGACCTGACCTCCAAGTCAACCTGATCAGCTCTGAGCCTCAGTCGGTTTACCTTCCTGCTGCCATTCTGCTCAACACAAGCAACACAACATGAAGGTCATGTGACAAACATGCTTGCTGGAAGGTAAACTAATGATGTGAGAGCTGTAACATTTATACGGTCCTCAGTCAACATGTCTACAGAACACTGCGTGGACAAAGGCTCCTAGAAAACAAAAGAACAAATAAATAACACAGCAAAGGCAGCAGAAGACCGATCACGAGCAGAAAGAGGAACACATTCAATTCAGTTTATTCCAAAAGGGAGCCAATTCGCAGCCAGGTCGCCTCAGGACACAGAACAAAGAAGCAACAGGTGCTTCACACCTGGATGAGCGACCAGCTGAGGTTCTTACCTGCAGGTTCTTCCTCCACACGTTCACGGCGGCGAAGGCCAGCTGCATCTGTTTCCTGCGAGCGTCTTTGTGACGTTTGTAAGCGATCTCGATGAAAATGAGGAAGATCCCCGCCACGATGCCGCCGGCGACCAGCATGAACACGCCTGAGGAGGACAGTTGACATCTGAGTCCATGGCGTGACTTGTGATGTTTACCGCCAGACCAGAAGGGGGAGCCTGGTCCTCACCCGCCATGTTCTCGAAGGTGAGAGTTGCAGGAGCATTACTCCTGGAGTCGCACTCCTGGTATCGTACCCAAGTCTTGTCCAGATCCTCCATGAAGCCATTCTCATGTGAACTGTTGAGAGAAGATGAGAGGAGTAGGAAGGGCTTCAGAGTGCACCCTGTAGTTCAGTGCGCCTTATATATATATATGTATGTAACAGAATAAGAAATAGACCATGCATTAATGCGTCGCCTTACAATCCGGAAAAGACGGAGCAGAAAACTAAAGAAATGTAGTAAAGAAATAACCATTTCCACAGCTTTGATCTTTGTTGAGTATAACTTGTTCACATTTATTTTTTAGGGTCTACAGAGGGTCATAAACACTGCCCAAAAGATCATTGGCTACCCTCTTCCCTCACTGAAGGACCTCTACAGCACCCACTGTTTTGGGAGGGCACGCAGCATCATGAAAGACTGCACACACCCCGGATACCGCGTGATTAAATGGTTGCCCTCTGGAAGAAGACTAAGGGTGCTGAAGTCACGGACAAACAGACTCAGAGACAGTTTTTACAACAGAGCAAAAGCCCTCATGAACACACACATGGTTTAGTTTTTTCTGGGAGAATGAGGAATGTATATTCTGTACATACACCTGGTGTGCATGTGTATATTGGTATATATTTTGTGTACATATATAAACATATATATATTAGGCCTGCACAATATACTGGAAATTTATTGTTATCGTAATATCAAGCAGTGCAATATCCATATCGCAAAAGTCAACAAAAATCTCAATAAATGGTTACCTTAAATGTGCTAAAACAATCCTATGGCAGCTTGAAGCATTTAACGAATCAAATAAATCAATTTATGCATTTGACCAATTGGATGGACCCTTTCACGTTGTTGACCAATCAGATGAGCCCTTTTAAGATGTTTGCCTCCTACGTCAACGAGGGTCATTTGGAGTATAATTTTTAAACTGTAGCAATGAACTGGTAATGATGTTTTTGGTTGTTTTGCTATTTGTTTATATACTGCAATGTTGATCACTCATATATATATATATATATATATGTATATTATTCTTTATGTGTATATTTTTGAGATACTCTTTTTGTATGAAAGATTATTGTAAGCTGTTTTTTTATTATGTTGTTTTTTTCTTTTTCTTTGCACCAATGTGGGACAATTTACAATTCCGTTGTACTGTTGTACCAAGTGTGACTGTACAATGATAATAAAGCTTTATCTTATATTAACTTTCAGGTGTTCAAAGATCCTAACGTTGAGCTAAAATTGGACTTTTTTTCGCCCTTAATTTAGCCTTTTATTAACATCTTTTATGCTTTAATTCTTTAGGCTAGTTTTGTGTTTAACACTTCACAAAACACTTGTATTATGTTTAGCATTAGTTAACTTCTTTGTGATAAAAATGTTTGTTTCCCATGCATTTTTAGTGTTAGGTTTACTATTTAGCATTTTTCGCTCACTCGTTATTAGTGTTGTTTCGATTTTTCCTTTTGGCTTCTACCTTCATCGGTCTCCATCCAACCATATCTCCTCATGAACACCAACTACCCTCACCAAAGAGGTCCGTTTACCTGAGAATGGCCAGAGAAACGTTCTGTTTCCATGGACTGTCTTTCCTCATTCCAATCCCAAAGCCTGACCGGAAGAACAGCTCTCCTGTTGTAACCAGATCACACTTTTGTGAAGCCTCAAACTCCAACACAGCACTGTCCCAGATGAAGGCGTGGAGCTTGCTGCAGAAGGAGGAGGACACACGTGTTGAGTCTGGACACGCTAAGACAGCTCCCCCGCCCAGGAAGCCCGCAGCTCACTTGTCTCGGACAGCCTGGATGGCCTCAGCGGCGCT
Organism: Oryzias curvinotus; assembly: GCA_023969325.1. Classification (NCBI taxonomy): domain Eukaryota; kingdom Metazoa; phylum Chordata; class Actinopteri; order Beloniformes; family Adrianichthyidae; genus Oryzias; species Oryzias curvinotus. Next base: position 7,477,602 of record CM043714.1, read on the forward strand.
CTCATAGTTGTGTTTCTCCATGTGCCGGTACATGGTGCTCAGTTCCACCTGCCGTCTGAAGTAAATATCCACCGAGCTCTGCTTCACTGTGGCATAGATGAACTTATCTGATGGGTTACGCAGCTAAAAGCAACAGTCCAGGAGATAAGGTCACACAAAAGGCAAACATTTAGTAATAGTGACAGTAAAAAAGTAAAAATAAAGACTTCTCAGGGATGGAGCTTAAGACACCACCGTAGACTCGCTCTCACCCTGGGGTCATTGATGCCAGTGATGCGCTCCTCAGGCCGGTCCAGCACCAGGAAGGCTGCCAAATTGGCAGTATATGATGCTACGATGATCATGGCGAAACCTGCCCACACCATCCCCAGGATCCTAGCTGAGAAGCTCCTGGGAGCTCCTGCGGACGGAGGAAAGGTCAGGTGGAGCAGACGGCAGCACCAAGACCTGTTCTGAACACATTGGTTACCTTCTCCGATCCCAGAGTTCAGCAAAACTCCCCAAGAGAACCACATGGCCGAGGACAAGGTGAGGGCGTCTTCTTCTTCTTCTTCACTGTTCACTTTGAACCTTCCAAACGGGCTGTCGACACACAACAGCTTCACACTCAGGCAAAGTCCCTGCAGACGGCAGCAATCACTTCACGCTCTTCAGCTAACTTTTTTATGTATGTTTTTTTTTTCGTTGTAGCCCATTTATTCTTCAGATCATTATGATCACAGCTTTTGGGGTCAGTTTCTCTAACTTTTCTAATCGGTTGCAAAAGAAAGCACTTCTTGGTTGAAGAACCTTCTCATTTTCTCAAGCTTTCTGTTAAATTTAAATCCATTTAATATTGATGAGTTTTCCTCAAATACACAATCCAAATGTTCCCAACTACCAGTTTGTATCCATGATGCCAAAACCCTCCAGTCAGTAGCCGCGTTTACATGGGCAAAATATCTTGATCGGATCAATGGTCGGGTTAAAATTCACCTGTGCACAGGGGCCCAGAAAACCTTTTTCGATTAGAACAAACGTTCCCATGGGTCACATTTTCGTTCGGAATGAATCATTTGGGCATGCGCAGTAGTGTAAAAACTCCCGGAAGGAAGTGTCCCGTTGTAAACAAACCTTGGCTGTCACATACATTTATGCAGCAGCTCTGTAATATACGAGACGATCTTCCAAATGTGCTTTTATTAATGTTATGAATATCATGAAGCGTCTGTTCGCTCATCGTTTTATATTTAATCCGTGTGGTCGGTGCTTTTTTGTGCAGAGGGAGCTTGAAGCCAGGGTTAGGAGAGGCTATAAACACGGGCTAACAACATTAGCTTGGCTAAATGTTTGGGAATAAGCCTTTATTCAGCCTTTATTTTGTCGGGACACAACTGGAAACACAAATCCACATGATTGTTTGGACAGTTTCTAAGGACTGAGCGACATTTCTGCTTTGAAGCTCACACACCGACCCAAATGTGTGAGCTGACGGGCCGAGCTCTGCTCGGTTCTCGTTAGTCCTGCAGCCGCTAACCCAGAGTGGCGGGTCGGCTCACAGTCCGAATTCTCACACATAACAACACAACAAAACGCACACGTAACAAAGCACCCCCCCCCAAACACATTAATAAATCCGCCTGATCTGCTCAGAGAGGTTCACTCGGTCTACTGGCACCGGAGCCCGAACGCAGAGCTCGGGTGCCGGGTCCAGACCTCACTGGGCACGAAGCGCTCCTCCCCGGCAGCCCCCTCGTGAGGGGTGTAAGAGAAGCAGAGAGCCAGCGGGGCCAGAGCGGAGCAGCGCTTTTCAGGGGGCCGCCGCAGAACAGCTGATTGGTCCTGTATGAGCTCCAAAGCTTTCTCTCAGCGAAACACCATCTATGAATGACGTAAACCAGAGCAGAAGTGACACACGATCGGAATGAACCGTTTATGTACCACGATCGGATAAATGATCGGTATAACCCACCTATCTCGATCGGAAAGAAAGTTTGATCCGAACGAGTCTGACCGGGGCAGACTATTCCGAACGGCGCGTTTACATGACACATTTTCTTTCCGATCAGGCGTTCTTTCCGATTACTTTTGCCCATGTAAACGCGGCTAGTAAATGTCTGAACCTAACTGCAGGGAGTTTTCTTTCTGGGAATGCGTCCATTGTTGTTGTTTACCTGAACCGGTCTAGTAGGTAAAGCATCACTGCCACCACATGGACCGACAGACCGACTAAAAGCCACAGTGTGCTCTGGAAAGGCTGCATGAACGAGTCCAGAGTGCTGCGAGGGATTTCCTAAACACACACACAAGACACACAATGAGAAAAAAAAGCTTTGTTTGTGTAGTTTGCAAATCCCTGCTCTCTGTTTGGAACAACGTTCACCCACTCCCTCTGATCATCTGTTTCTGCTTGACGGTGAACATTTCTCAGGCAAATATTCCAACCAGAGATGAGCTGGAAGTTACTGAGGGCTAAATAGACTCCTTAGAGGTGATCAATAAAAAAAAAATCTACCAGAGTGTTGAACAGCAGCGTGAGAACGCAGACCTGAGACGTTCACATAGAGAAAGCCTGTGGCCTTCCTGAACCTCTGCGTCCTGCTGGGTGTTTGTCTTCTGCAGCTGCATCACACTCACAAACTACAACGTCTGTCTGTACTAAAACTCTTAAAATGCTCTTAATGTTTTGAATGTCGATTATGCTGGAGACTCAAACCAGATACTGAATGCAGCAGGTTAAAAAAAGAGACAAATTTAACATTCAAACTAAACGTGAACAGTCTGGAATTTAGAATGAAAGTTTCAAATGTCACGTTGTTTCACATTTATATATATCATATATATTAGTTGAGATTCCTAAAATAATTTTAATTTGCTGTATGCAGGGGTTGCATGGGCGTGTAGTGGTTAGCACTCTTGTCTGACAGAAAAGTATGCCCTAGTTCAAATCCCCTTCTGTGTGGAGTTTGCATGTTCTCCTATGCATGTGTGGGTTTTCCTCTGGTTCCCTTTCACAGCCCAAAAACATTTTTCAGAGATTAATTGTTGACTACATTGTGAATGTGTGTGAGGGTGTGGACCTGTCACAGACTGGTGACCTGTTCAGGGTGTACCCAGCCTTCACCCAAAAGTAGCTGAGTTGGCTCCTACAACGTCATGACCCCAGAAGGAATACAGCGGGTTCCCAAGATGAATGGATGGATGCTATATGTGCTACATTTGCATCTGAGCAAACATAGATTTAGTTCATATCATAACCAATATCATTGGATATTGGTTCATTTTGAACGATCCGATTCACTGGCCGAAAATGGATCCGGATATCTTTAGCTAAAGCTTCAACCACTGTGACTTAGAGATAAACACCTGGGTAATGAACAGTGCAGGTGAAGTTTTCCAGATTCCTTATATGTCTTCAAGATAATCAAATGTGAATAAAATATGTGTACAAACAAACAAGTGATGGAGTAAGAGTGAATGTCAAATCCATTCAGATTTAGTGTCATAAAGTTCAGTCCATTGTTGTTTTTCCACATCCAAAGAATCCAAAGGGAACATTCTTAGAACATTCTAGCACACTGTATGGTCACATGTCTTTGCTAAATTCAGTGTTTCCACACATTGGACTGGAATGATGGACTGATCAGCTTTTACTGACATCACATGTGTGTTGTCTGCTTGGTTGTTTTTACTTTTTAGTTAAACAAACCCACCGTGTATTTTCCAATATCAATATAATCGATGTATTTTTATTTTGAAATAGTTTTTAATGGTATAGGTCGATTTGATTAACAACTTGTCTGAGACAGATGAATCTGGTTGGATTCGAGGATTAATAATCAATCATCATCCATTTAGTCGATTAATCGTTACACCCCTAATTGACTTAGTTTATGTTTATGTACATATATGGAGATGGAAAAAAACAATAAAGCCTCCTTCCGATAAGCTCTACTCTGTCTTATGAACTCTTCCTCCTGATGGTAATTATATTTTTGTGTCATTGCAAGCAGTTATTTCTTTTTGAATGAGACAGAGTTGCCTCAAAAACGAAGAGATCTGGACCCCCCCACTACGACAAGCCCCACTGATTCAGGCTCCATTCTGTGGTCAATGAAAAGTCAAAAAACACTGTTTGGCATTCAGCAGCATAAAGAAAGCTAAACTGTTCACTCATCAGGTATTGTATCTGCTAGATTTAAACATCGTTAGAGGACAAAAAAATGTTCCTCAAAAAATTTGAAGCGTTGCTTTTTTTTGTAAAAATGGAAAACATATGGAGTATGTTAACATGTGAAGTATTTTGCTGGTTGTAAAAGGATGTCCAAACATGTCAATACTTTTCAGGTCCTTCAAACGATACGTACACACCAGAGTGTTTTCTATGAGTATCTGTGGACACAAACTCAAGTTACAATGTTAACCTTATGACAAAAATACTCCTATTCCTGATTGTGATCCTGATTTGTATCAACCAATCAGAATCCTTTTCCTTTCAGCAGCTCATTTTTTTAGCTATAAGTCTGGCTTTTACAAATACTTATTGTGTCTGCAGATACAAAATGTCTTTACATGTATGGACATCATTTTACAACTGCAACATACTTATGCAAGTACATGACCCACAAAAACTAGGCTGGTGAGCTGCTCTGTAGTAGTAGTTCTCTGTAGTTAGTGCTCTGTAGTTCCAGAGCACACAGAGATCTGAGTCATGTTCTAAGGCATAAGAGTGAAGCATCAGTTTTGTTCTGAAGCCAGCACTAAATCCAATCTTGGAACAGATGGTACTCAGGAAACTATTGACATCCTCATGGGTCTGTGAACTAGATCAATGTAGTCAGTCTGAGCTGAAAAAACTAGATATACTCAAAAGCCTCTTATTTACTTTTGTTTGGCATAAACTACAGGATGACTTGGAAGCTTTTAGAACTCACTCATTTATCCATTTTCTGTACCCAATGAATCCCTTTTGGGGGTACAGGGTTGTTGGAGTCATATATATATATATATATAGATATATATAGATAGATTTGAAACAGCAGCAGGTCTGTTTGTTCTCTGACCTGAACCAAACTCCCTCCTTTTATCATTTGCTCAAACAAACATCCAGCACTTTCCTAGCAGATGGATTCAGACTGATTGAAAGTTCATCACTCTGTTAGTTACACGTTATTATATCAAAAGGACTGCTTCAAGTTGCCTGTAAAATCACCACAGATGTTAGGATGAAAGAAGCGACTTTTTCTTTGTAAATCTGCAGGTGAGTTCAAGTACCGGTGTGTTTTCCTTTAGAAAATACAGCAGAGTCTCATAGTATTTTACAAATATACAAAGGTGGTTTATTACCAAGAAGAGCACTAACTCCTCTCTGATAAACAAAACCAATAACACGGCCCTCCACACAACACAGTGAGAGTAAACCTAAAATTGAAGTTTTCTCCAATTAGGCAGCTCTTTTTGATGAAGTTTGGGTCTAAGCCGGAAATCGTGAGCGAGTGTAAACTGCATCCAGTATATTTTTCAAAATAAAACTTATTTTCCACTGTACTCGCTATGTTTTAGCGAGTTTTAAGTCATTTCCGCTTACCCATTATATAAAGACGAGTCACACAGAAAGTATTGTTATTAAAATCCCAAAATATGGCAGAATAAGGCTTTGTTTAGTAGTACTTCCTATATAACTGGTATATTATCACGTGAACCTATGTGAGTTCGGAGACTGGGGAGGTCGACAGCAGAGCCTGTATCCATAGCAAATGTGAGTCATCTGCCTTAGCTACAGTGTGCAACAACCAAAACTAAAAAAGACTCAGACATTAAAAAACAGATAAACACAATTGACCAAACAAGTTTTTAATTACATTTGATGCGGCGTTTACACTGAGCACAATTCAGCTAGAGTGACCAGTTTCAATTTTTAAATAAAACACGTGGTGAGAGGTTCTGAGACATGATTCCAAAATGGTAATGAAACCAAATTTGTGAAACAAGGAAAAATTATGCCACAAAAGTTAAAAAAATTGGAACTTGGGTGAATATTTGATTGAATCAACCAATCAGGAACTCTGCTTTGTTAACGACATGTTGATGATATGATCATGTGTGATATGGAGTCCAAAACTAACACGGAGGAGAAGCTATTCTTTGGTGTTTGTGCTCTTTTCAAGCTTCATGATGATTTTCCATTTTTGCATTAAGACAAGAATTATTTTCTTCTCCTTTGGACAAAAGCGGGACAGCAAGTCATCAAACCTGGTCACAGAGAGACAGACGTAGCGCCGAAAGTGGCCGTCATTCAGATGCAGTTCTTGCAGTAGATGGTGAACCTCACCGTACTGGGAAGGTCTCTGAATTATCTCAAACCCAGACACATGCTCACTAATGCCTTTGTAGAACTCTCCAATTTAAATTAATTCTCTCAAGACTATTTCACTAAGGATGACATCTATGTCATCCTTAGTGAAATAGTGAAGCCATGAAATGAGCAGTAGCTCCTCCCACAAAGAAATTAGTTTAACCCTTTGACACTGGAGTTTTAGCTCCAGTATAGACATTTTCCGAACTACCACAACTCTTAAACTGTTTATATAATTAACTTAACTCAAACAGTAGTAAGATGTTTACGCAATCAACATATATCAGCTGATTCTGACATGGAAGAAAGTAAAGTGTTGCACAACGGTGCAAAGCCACTTTTTTAATGCATCAGAAGCTGTTGGAATTAAGTTTTGATGGGTAAATGGTTGAAGAGCTAAGGCATTTTAAAGAACGTGTTTAATTTTTATGTTGTGAGTGACAGCTTCAATGCAAAAGGGCTAATGCGTATTTGCAAATGTTATATGAGCACACTTTTGGGCACATATCCATGCAAATTCACAGAGCCGGTGGAAGCAAATTTGGACAAATCACATTCAGTGTGAACGCAGGATAAGACCTGCCACATCAAAAAGAATACCTGTAAAGACTTTTTACACATTTTGATTGATGATTTGTGCATTTTATGCTTTTAAGGCCTCTTGAAATATAGTTCTTCTAGAAATGTGTAGTTGCAACTGTTTAACCACCCACCTTCTTGACGAGGATGGTGAGCCCCTGGTATTTGAAGGGCTTGGAGAACTCAATGTATTGAGCGCGCTCATTGTTGATGGTAAGGGGGGCCACAATCATGTCGGCTAGCCCCCCCAGCAGCTCCCCCATCATCCCGTTCCACTCCTTCTTGTTGCTGTTGTTTACCTGCAAAGGAGCAGGAAGGAGATTAGGGTAAAGTTAATGATAACATTGACATTTACTGTTGTTGTTTTATTTGTCACCAGTTATTTTCTTCCTAAGGCCGCCTTAGGTATCTCTGGAGATTCTCAGTCACCCAGGTCATAGTAAACCAAGGCGTGTTTTCTGCTCAAAGGCAGCTGAACTTCCTTTTCTTGAGGACATTTCACTTCTCATCCAAAAAGCTTCATCAGGTCTAGTGAACTGGTGGAAAGTCACAAGGATTTATATTATATATAGTCAATTGGTCAACACCTTTAGAGACATTGACTCCAAAGGTGTCCACTTGTCCACTAGAACTGATGAAGCTTCTTGGATGAGAAGTGAAGTGTTCTTAAGAAAACAAGGACATCCAGTTGCCTTAGAGAAGAAAACACGCCTCGGCAGCTGTAAACAGCTTTAATCCACCATAGGTTTATGTCAGGATGCTGCTGCTTTAAAGACCCAAAGCTTTACTGTTGGAACCATGTTTCTGCGTATGATCACCTTTCCACAAATGTCAACCTGATGAAACCTTCATTAGATAATCTTATATGCAAATCAGTGGAGATAATGTGTGGAATGTAAAGGATAGAACAGAACAACATAACTGAGTAAAGCTTCAGTGACATATGATATTGTGACCATGTTATGTCAGAAGATGTTGCTATTAGGAATATTACTGACTGTTATTGGCCAGATTTTCTGGTAATTTTTTTTAAACAGTGACTACAAAGGAGCTGTGGTTTGGATGAGGAAGTTTGACAGAGACGAACGTTGAAGTTGTTCATGATATAAATTAGAGCTAGAAGACAGTGGTGAGATGTTCTGTAGGGGGACAGAGGAGTAGAAGATCAAAAAGACTGCAGAAAGATCAGTCCTGAGCGCCTTCTTGTTTGCTGTGGTGATGACAGAGAGATTAGGTTAGACAGGAATCTCTGTGGATCAGGACGTTTGCAGATGACATTGTGGTCTGTGGTGAGAGCAGGGAGCAGGTGGAGAAACATCTAGAGGTGAACAAAAGGACAAAGATGAAGACAAGACAGAGAATCTGTGTGTAAATGAGAAGAACTGAAGTGGAACAGTGAAAATACAAGAAGTTCAGTTGAAGATGTTCGTTAAGTTCTTAGGATCAATAAACCAGAACAAAGGAGAGTGTGGAAAAGAGGTGCATGCCACCAGGATAGAACAGGTAGAGGAAGGTTTCAGGTGGGATGAGTTCATTTATCAAGAATGAACAAAAAATTGTAGAGGACTGTGGTGAGAGCAGCCATGTTGTTGGTTTAGAAACCCCAATGCAGAGACAGGAGGCAGAACTGGAGGTAGCAGAGATGAAGATTGAGGTTGGGAGTGACTAGGATGGATAGGATCAGGAATGAATCCATCAGAAGAACCGATCATAGTAAATGTTCTCAAAATAAATGAAGGGAAGCAGATTGAGATGTTTAGACACATTGAGAAGAGGAACAGTAATGACGTTGGTAGAAGTGGCACATGTTAATAATAATCGGATAAAGTTTTTCTGGGCCTTGCACACTGTTCAATTCTAATCTGATCAAAGAAAATGTTTGTTTTTATAGTGATAGATCAAGGCAATGTTCCTTTTCAAAATAAAAGGTCTGAATAAATCAGATGAATGCCCAAATAAACAGAAGCCTACAAAACAGAAAAGATTATCTGAATCCCAACAACAACACGCACCAGCTGCTGTGGAAGCAGTATTTCATGGTAACAACATTAATAGAAGAAGGAATTGAAAAACCTTTATGTATACAGGGAAAAGTAAATAATTATTCACTGAGCAAAGATGATAGATTTGAGCATCAAGAGACGTGTGCTTTAAGCAAACCAATAAATGGTTTGGTAAAGGATGAATTGTTCTTAATAAAAAGGGTTTGATATAATTTAAACACTTATCTTTACAGCTCTCGACAAACTGGCTCATTTATTATTGTCAGAAAAAAAACTGTAGTATTAGAGAAAAGGGATATTTATTAAGTCAGGTCATTAAAACAGATCCATGTTTTCTTTTATTTCCAGCTGTCTGCTATCCAGATATTTATTTTTACCAAACAAAGTCAATATTTATTACTAAAAGAAAATGTTCACGCACAATTTTTTCTAAAGTCATGTTTCCAGCGACAGGTCTTGCAAACACTTACTGATACATAAACGTATAGGGATAAAAGAAGGGTGAAACTTAATGGGACTAGGAAGTGCTGCTAACGTGATAAGATTGAACTCTTTGTGTGTCGCAAAAAGTTTTGACCATTTTTTACCAACAGGCAGCTCGTATCCAGCCGTAAAGACAGTTGTGACTAGTGTCTTACTAATGACTAGAGTATGACATTAGGCCACTGTAAGATGCCATCACACAAACATTATAATTGGGTACAACTTCAATTAGCGTTCCCAATACTTCAAAACACAATACATGCAGACCAATCGTACGTTCTATTTTCAACAAACCTCAAGGGAACAGCAAGACACATCTACACCCCTCTTAAGATGCACCTTAAACTGGCTGCTCCTTTCCATGACCCTCCAAAAGCCAAAAATCCCAAAGCACCCATACGCTTGTACAGGTGCTTGTGTCTATAGCTAAAAGGTAGACACCAGCCATTTTGTTTGCATCTGTGCATCTATCTATCCTTTTTCTAAACCTACTTAATCTCTTTCAGGATGAGGGGTTGCTGGACCCTACTCCAACCACTGTAGGGCACCATTGACTGTATGGGAGAACTAGACTGAGTAAGTGTGAAGTCACCCATAGTAAATGGTTTTAAACATTAGAGGTGGGGGCTACCGGGCACCACATGCTGTTATAGGCATGTGATTGGTCAGTTAATAACTTGAATAACTTCCAATAAATAAAAAATATCATTACAAAATTTGAATTATCAAGAACATGTAAACAAAAAGATATCAGAGCAAGAATGGTTATTCTGACTAAGAGACTGACTTAGTAACAGCAGTTGATTTCTCTATAGAAGTCTACACAGTTTAGGCTTCCTCGAGCCGGTAGGTGCTTCCTAATTGGGAAAAAAACGGGGAGGGGTCACTCAGTCCAGTTCTCAAAAACAGTCAATGTTGGCCAACTCAAAAGAGTCTTCATGTAATGTGGAGTTCCTCAGAGCTCAGTTCTTGGACCTCTGTTGTTCAACCCTAACATGGTATGGTAGGTCTGAGTAAGATTTAGGACACTCATAAGATTTTTATTATTGTTAGGCCAATAACACTGAACTTTATGTGGTTCTGTCACCAGCCAATCATGGACTCCTTACCTTTACTAGTGGCTTAGAAATAGTAGTTTGTTTGTTTTAAATTTTTTTTTTTTGCATTTGAACCTTTGCCAGCAAACCATAAACGAATGGATGAAAGATGGGTAATTATTGACACCCTCTGCGTGGCAAAGTGCTTTACAAAGGTTAAAGAAATATCAAATGCGTGTTTAACAATGCAACATGCATTCCAGAAAGATTTTCTTTTTATTTAAGTTAATTTAGTGTGAAAAGAGTGCTTTTGCTTTTTTAATTTAGTACAGAAATTATTTCAGATTTGTATCAATTTAAAGTGGAGAAAAAAATCAAACTCCAGTATTCATTGTCTATATTTAGGATTTTTTACTTGAACTAATTAGATATAGATATAGATATAGATATAGATATAGATATAGATATAGATATAGATATAGATATAGATATTTATCCATACTATATATGTACTCTATATAAACTACAACAGAAGGGGTATACGCATTTAACATTCTGTGAGGAGGTGTGAAGGATGGGCGGAAGAAAGTCTGGGAGGAATAATGAGCAGCGAGGCGCTGAAGAGGAGCAGAAAGTGAGCAGCAGTCACGACCACAAACGCTTTGGCCTCCACAAGGTCAAACCCAGAGGGAACAAGCTGCAACTAGTTTTGAATATACAAACAACATGTTTTTTTTTTAATTCAGAAAACAGCAGCAAAAGGGGAGAAAAGTAGAGCTCTAAGTTGATCTGTGGTGAAATTTGTTTAATTTAAACCACTTCTATGAGAAGGGGTCAGTAGAGGCAGCATCACTCAGGGCAGGGAAGACCAGTGCAGAAAGAAAAGCGGACTTTCTTCAGAGTTGCCCGCAGCAAAAGATTCACTTTAACATTCATGTTTGCTGAGCAGAGAACAAGAACCCCCCCCACACACACACACACACACACGAGTGGTCGCTCTGTGACGCCTCAAACTCCCTTTACTGCTGATGACTTTGAACATTTCTTTCTGGAGCAGAAAGACTGATGGACCTCTGGGTTCTTTGTCTGAGTCTCTGCTGGTCTTTCTCTGAACAATAAACTTCTTTTTAACTTGAGCTCATTTATTTGGTTTGTTTAGCTGGAGCTTCCCTTCAGCAGATTTCGGTATGAAGAAGCGTCCTGTTAGATTTACCTGGAGATGAAGAGATCTTTTGTTTTGTGTGGAGTCTGACTTTTGCACATTCTAAAAGAGCAGGAATTTCTGAAGCTACCTTCACACCTCCCTTGGCAACAAGCATTCAAGCGACCACTTCCAATGAAAATTCGACACAAATGCACGCCTTGGGCTTCCAACATTTAGCTCATTTATAAGACCATTTTCAGGCTTTACATCAGGTGGGGCCCGGGGGGCAAAATGTGGCCTGTTACACAGTATATTCTGGCCCGCCAAACTGGAATAAATTATACCTTTAAACTTCATTAGTAGCTGCGCTTCCATTGATTAGGAAATTGTCCAAACTGGATTTGCGATAATAAATTTGCCTCATGGAAACAAAAAATGCTTTTCTCATTTATTGAAAAAAGGTTTTTTGCACTTGGAGGAGGTGGTTTTTGAGGCATATCGAAATGGACATAGTTCACAAAGCTGCCATTTTTTTTTTTTTGCACGAAATGAGTCACGTGACCAACAACCGGATACCGCTGGCTGCCTTGGACATTCCTTGGGTGCCACAAGAGGTCCTACAGCATCTCACAGCTCATTAAAGGTTGAGCGTGTCATGAGGAATTGCAGGATCCACAGCTCCTCTGTAAAACCACCAACCACATCTACCAAAATGGCTCTATTTGTAGCCGCTCCCACGTGTAAGGAGCTCGCCGCTCTATGGCCTGAATAAGACGCCAAAGTCTCCTTTGATTGATGATAATGAGCGCTAGTGCTGTGAGAGAAATTTGATTGTGTCTGCTGTAACTTAAACATTCACATTCACTCACATTGTCGCCATGTTTTTAAATGACTTATTGTATGAGTTGGTTTGGGTTTATTTGCATAATTACGATATAATGGTGATAGTGTAATTGTGAAATTGTGTTTCTTTGACATTTCGACAATTCCGATACATTTTTGCGCATCTGTGTAAAGGAAACGCAGCAATTCCCGGAAGTGTCAAGAGCAAGAATCACGAGATTTGTACGGCTATGACATTTTGCACCAAGCCTCTTCCATCGGCGGACATGTACTTGTATCAGGTAGCAAATGTCCAGCATCCCCGAATCATTAGGAAACTACTTTATAACCTGCTTGTTAACTTATTGAATACATGAAGACCCATTTCTAAATGATCAGTAGTTTCTAACACACTCACCCGCTCCTGCGTCCCAAACTTCCCATCAGCCACCAGGTGTACCTCATAGGTGAAGTTCATGCTCATAGCCAGCTTGATGAGCAGGTCAATGCAGAAGCCATAGCAGCACTGAGGGACGATGGGTTGACCTGTCCACACAGGCACAAACACAGACACACTTCAGTTGACTGTGTGCTAAAGCTGGAGGTCCTCACAGCAGGAGCTGAGTGCGCTGTGTACCTGGTGTGGTCCCATTGGGCCCAGTACAGATCACTTTCTTTATCAGGACTCCATTAACCGTGTATTCTTCTTTACACGTTCCGTCGCTCTTTGTTGGCTTCACATAAACAAAAGGTTCCTGGTGGATGGTCACAATCTGAGCACACACAACACAAACATAAAGCACAAAACCTCTCACTACTGCAGGTAAAAATCTATGAGGAAAATAAAACCAAAAAACAATAAGAAACCATAAAAGCTGAAGATCATACTGAGCAGAAGAATCACCTTCAGTTTGGTTGACATCTGGTATCCCACTGGTTTCTCGGTTTCTCCTCCAGGCCAGATGATCTTCCTCTGAGGATTCATCACAACCTGGAACACAAAAACAAGCAAACACAGTTGTAATGTTGCTGCAGGCACATCTCATCGTGACTAAAAGACAACATCAGAAAGGCATCTGTGTATGCATATTTCAGGAGGAGGGAGGCTGTGAGGCAGACTACAGCACAGGTTTGTGCAGGGCAGCTCATAGTGAGGCTGGAAATGTCTCTGAACACAGCTATAGTCTGTTGTGATCAATAATCAATGACTGTGCAAACAATCAGAACCTGCTGGTAGAGCCCTGCGCGGGACTATTTTCTTCATCCCGCTCCCGCCCGCGCCCGCTGAATTTCTGACCAATCCCGCCCGCTCCCGCAACGTATGAGTTACACTCCCGCCCGCTCCCGCAAAACTCAGAGAATTTAGTCCCGCACAGTAATAGAGATGCATTGATTTTGTATCGTCCCCCGTCCCGCAGGAAAAAAACACGTATCTGTGTTGATATTATTAAAGAGATTCATGTCCTCCTCCAGCCTCATCTTTTGATGCATTCTTCTCTTGTGTAATGTGCAACTGCAATATTAAATATATTTTCACAAATCCTGTTCGGTTAAAAGTGTGCGTGTGTGCGCGCGCAGACAGACGGCCTGAAGCGCGCTCTTAGTAAGAGGCGGGGCGGGGCGGGGCGTTGCACACCCCCCAACAACAGGTTTGATGACAGAGGCCATTGGGCATCTCTACCTGGTGCTTCACGGAGCTTCAGTACGTAAGACTCCAACAGCCGCACAGCCTAACGTAGTCCGCTATTATATATTCATCCGATATTCATGCCAGCACTGATCCCGCTGGGTTTATTTTTTGCCGCCCGCTCCCGCCCGCAGCACAATCCAAACCGCCCAATCCCGCGAGATTTGGGTTGGGTCCCGCGGGACCCGGCGGGACCCGATCCCAATGCAGCCCTCTACCTGCTGGGTCCTTCTGACCCTGTACAGCTGCTGATGAAATGGTTCAGGTGGAGGATACTCTTTTTCTTTTCCTGTTGACGTCTTGGTATGGAAATGTGTTTACAATCTTCTTTATTTACTTTTATTTCTGAATAAACACCTTGTAGTTTGATTTCCTCCATCAAGTTTTCATGGTGCTTGCCTTCAATGCCAGTAAAACCTCTGGCCGGATAGGCATTTATGTCTGCATTCAGGTGTGTGTCCACCTAAATGCACATCTGTATGCACGTCTGCACAGTTTCCTGCATACGCACCTAGACACATACTGTATGCTAATCTGCATGGACACTGTGCAGGTGTGCATACAGATGTGCATTCAGGTGTGTGTGCAGATGTACCTCCTCCTGTGTATCCAGATGTGTATCTACAATACATGAGAATACAGGTGTGTATCTAGGTGTGTACATAAAGGTGCAAGCTGGTGTGCATTGATGTGCATGCAAATGTGGTGTGTCTGCACAGGCGCATCCTCGAGTGTACCCAGGTGTCCAGATGTGTATGTAGGTGAACATGCAGATGTGTATCCAGGTGTGTCTTAAGGTGTGCGTCCAGGTTTGAATCCATGTTTACATGCAGATGTGTTTCTAGATGTGTATCCAGCAGACTGTGCAGGTGTGCATGCACCATGCAAGTGAGTATCCAGGTGTGCATGCAGATGGGTATTTAATCTTTTATGCAGATGTGCATCCTGGTGTGTACACAGGTGTGCATGCAGATGTGTATCTAGATGTGTATCCAGCAGACTGTGCAGGTGTGCATGCACCATGCAAGTGAGTATCCAGGTGTGCATGCAGATGGGTATTTAATCTTTTATGCAGATGTACATCCTGGTGTGTACACAGGTGTGCATGCAGATGTGTATCTAGATGTGTATCCAGCAGACTGTGCAGGTGTGCATGCACCATGCAAGTGAGTATCCAGGTGTGCATGCAGATGGGTATTTAATCTTTTATGCAGATGTACATCCTGGTGTGTACACAGGTGTGCATGCAGATGTGTATCTAGATGTGTATCCAGCAGACTGTGCAGGTGTGCATGCACCATGCAAGTGAGTATCCAGGTGTGCATGCAGATGGGTATTTAATCTTTTATGCAGATGTGCATCTAGGTGTGTACAAAGGTGAGCATGCAGATGTGTTTCAAGGTGTGTATTTAGGAAACTGTGCAGGTGTAGGAGCTGAGCTGTACCTGAGTTCCGTTGAAGATTCCGACCTGGACAACACGGCCTGGTTTCTGCTGATAATTCAGGATGCTATAGGTAGCAAAGCGCCGGTCTCCATCGTCATTAAACTCAATTCGGCCCGTCAAGCCATCAGGGTACTTTGATGACATCAGCACTCTGGGAAGCAAACCAAATAGCAGGAGAGTAGAATTGTTGTTATCTACATTTCTTACATTTGAGATTTTAAAATCTTTTCGATCAACCAATAAATCTATTGTAGATCACATGCACCAAGGAAATGCAGATCTAGTGTTGGAGACACTAAACAATGTAACAATGGCAAAATGCTTAACAAAAAGTTTGTAAAAAATGAATATAGGTATTGTTAAAATTAAAATCTAAAAAAGCTTTGGCAAACAGTCGACCTTATGGGTTCCTATGCACCACCACCAATTTCTCTTTTTTTGGTCACAGTGAAGATTTGCCTCTCTTTATGGTTTTATTATGGAAATTCATCAAAGAAAAAGGAGCACATCATGTGAGTTTGCTTCTTTAGCTCCCTCATATAACAAAGAAGATACATATTTCTTTCATTTTTGTTGATACAAAACAAATTGCATTGAGGAGCCACAAAAGAGATCAGAATTGAAAAGTGAACTGCTCTTCATAGCCCTATGTTAGTTCAATTCTATTTAGGCCATTTTAAGCCTCTTAAAAGCTCTGCTGCCATCCTGGGTTAGCTCCTAGTGATGCAAACACAATGTTTATGACTGCAGGTAATGTTCTGGATGCTGATGACATCGGACAGCACAAACAAGAATCTAGCTTGACCGATGGTTTATTTGGGTCACCCAGAGGCGAGGCGGGGGGGGGGGGGGGGGGGGGGGGGCGCCCAGGAGCGACAGGGAGGTTTATTATCCCAGTTGTGTCACTCTGACTCCGCTGAATACTGATCAGATCAGTGAAGTGTGAGGCGTGCGTTCTCGTTATGAGCTGAGGGAAACGAGTCCACACTGAGACAAAAACACAGAAACCGAGAACACACTCAGCGTGGCTCATTAAACCTGACACCACAGAGGAAAACAAGTGTCAAGTCGGTCTGACGCACAATTACACATAAATCTGTTTTTCACCGATTCATAATGTTTCAAGATATTATGAGCACCTTTTTTTTTTTTACTTTTCCTGTAGGGTTGTAAAAATTCATTTTAACAACAATTTGATTGATTTCATGACTTGTGGTTGACAATACGATTAATATACAATATTGGTTCATTTTGAACGATCCTATAAGATCCAGGACATTTTTATCCAAATTTCAAACAGTGTGACTAAGAGACAAATGTGTACTGAGCAGTGTCGGTAACATTTTCCAAATTCCTTGTATTTCTTGCACAACAATCAAGTGTGAATTAAATATGTGTCCGAACAAGCTGTTGAGACGTGTGCGCTTTTCCTCTCTTCTGCAGGAGCTGGGTGGAGAGTTTGATTTCCTGGTCTGCCTCCCTTTACCATTCCCACCTGTGACTCAGCTGTGGCCCATTCTCCCTCATTTGGACTCCAGGTTATGAGCCTCACCCTTTTCATCCGCTGGTTACCAGATGGTCCACAGACAGAATCTATCTTCACCCTTCTGGATTCTCGGCTCCTGACATGACCTGCCATCCAATCTGCCCCAGCCAGCCCAGCCCAGCCCCTTCTCCTAGTTAAGACTTCTGGTCAACATAAACAATTAAACCTTCATAGAGAAGGAGCTTAAAGTCAAGAATCTGCAGAAAATCCAGGTCCTAAAATTAGAAATGAGGCAAGAGAAACATCTACAAGAGCCCCAGCTGCTATAGACCAGGACGGAGCAAGTCACATTCTGCAAGAAACATGGAAGTTTATTAGGATAAAAGTGTCAGCTAGATTTGTTTGCTGGTTCTAGTCCTAAAGACACAATGTCCTGTACTCAAGTACAGCTGCTTTTACAAACTGCCATAACAGCAAAGTGTCACACCCACTCCATTAAGTTTGGGTAGACACACCAAGCTCACGTAAGAACCATTACAGGTGGTTTGGCATTGAGTTTTATGCCGGATGCCCTTCGTGACACAACCATGCATTTAATCTGGGCTGGGGAACATCACAGGGAGACCCAGGGGACCGACCCCAGGGAGGTCCCTTTGTGGCTATATAGGCAGCAGCGAGACACAGGATTGCTGGAGCCAACCCAGCAACTGTCAGATTAAGGCAGGATACACCCTGAACAGACCACCAGTCTGTCGCAGGGCCACACAATTACACACACACTCACATGCACCTCATGTTTAACATCTAAATTATTTTGAAGCTGGAAGAACATTTTAGACTTGTTAAACCTATCTACCTGCAAAAATCACAACAAATAAGGTAAACCACCACAATTCCACCAAAATGAATGACAAAGATAAAATGAGGCAAGTTTATGCAAATTATCTTAACATTTAAAACATGTGACAGATAGGAAACATAAAAGTCCGTCTCAGAACTGATCATAGCCTGAAGGCTGTTCACTGACCTTTTGAAAAGCGGGCCGGTCCTCCAGATATTGGTGTTTCCTACGCATCCTCGCGGGGGCTCTGTGATGTTCTCTTTCTCAAACAATTCCTGCAGAGACTGAGCAACCACGGCGACGGCGTCCGCAATATGAGCCGACTCGTTCTTACCGTTGATCAGTTGGAGGCCCAGCAGGCCTGTGCCGCACACAACACACACACACAGCATGAAGTCACACACGGTCCTCGTTCACAGTCTGATTACACACTTTCACACTCCACTTTGAATTCACAGAGGTATTTAAAAAGTGCTCCAATAATTAAAACACGCAAACACTTGGGGCTTCAGGCGTTGGGTCAGTGTTGAGTACCACCAAACTGCATGCTGGGAGTTCACTCTGACAATCACAGCCGTTTGTCTCGGCACAGAAAAGCCCCTCTGAGACACTCTGAACTGTGGCTGGTGCTTTTCTTCACCAAAAACAAGTCACACTGCAAAGAGAAGTCTGCACTCTAGCTGAGCACCAACAGTTGGCTAATCCTGTTAGCATTCCCCACATAACAAGCTAACATGACAGTAAAGTTGAAGTTGGCGGATGATGTCAGCATCCATCACATTATACGGTCACGAGTACAACTGCCACCACGCGATGGGTAGGCATCAGCAGAATCTTCAAGATTAGCTGCCGTCACCCTTTTTTTTTTAATCCTTGGCGTGGTCATGAATGTGGAATGGCAGCAGTAGGCAGGTATCTGTCCAGCGAGGATGACGTCATTACAAAATGAAGCGGCCACAGGGCAGTAGAAGCTGGCTGGCAGCAGCTTTGATTGGACGATGTGTAAATGTCTCCATACGATGGCCATCCATATCAACTGCCCAGTAGCCCAGGAGTATATAAAGTGTCTACTGTCCAAATAAAAATATGCGGTGCAACCCCCTGCCTCAGCCAACAACTTCTTCTTTGCCGTTCTTGTGCCCATTGCTCTTCTTCAATGATTAGTGAAGCAAGCACAATGTTCTGTCTTTTTTGTATACTTCTCAACATCAACCGCAACTCGTCAATTTCTCAGGTCTCTGAGTTACTGCGGTGCTATCAACGCCTTGACGCAGCATCAATGCCGTCTCCTCCTTTATACAGAGGACCCACGATGTCCGGGGTCTGTAAACTGACGTCTAGGGATCACTGGGCCCCCAGCACATGTCAACAGCCCTCACCGAGTGCCCGCACTGCTACCGTACAATTTCTAACAATCAGGTGACTGACGGTGGCAGTGGGACGGCAGAACAGTGGCACTGGGATGGCTAGAGGGTGGCAGTCTGAAATCGGCCGATCATCAGACAATTATGGGGACCTTGGAGACCCGCTTGTCACTGGACTGCAACCTCCAAATGTGGCTGGACGGCCACTGACCACCACTGACCACCGACCAACCTCTACAGTCGTCTCGTGGCTTGCTGATTACAAATGCTGCCATGGGGCACATGCCAACTTTGTTGGAATACTTGGAAAACAATCTAGGTTGCAGCGCGGTGGCATTTTAGCACACAGTATGTGACCGTAGACAAAAACAATACAAAAAAACCCTACAATATAGAATATCCTCCCCGTCACATTTAACAGAAATTAGAAGAAATTTACTCAACTTTTTTCTATTTACATAAGTAAACAAGTTACAGTTTCTTTAAGGGGTACCACTTGGAAAGAGCTAATCATGTACTCTCTTACCTAACACCTTTCATCAGTTTAACTAAAACATTTGACAAAAAAACCACAACTTCTTTACTATGAAAGCCAAAAGTTATGTGAATATTATTGTAGCTAGAAAGAACCAGAAAGTGAGGAATGCTAACATTGTCAGCTAACTGCTGCTCTGATGGCTCCCACTGTGAATCCAGAAACGTTTTCTCCGTAGTGTGACAATTATGCAGAAGCCCAGAGAGAAAACATTTTAATACTACGTTAATTTCTTAATACTATATTAATTTCTTACTTATTTATATTTATATTTACTGCAAACTAGAATTGTGTAGTTCAATAGCTTTGTCAGGTTAGCTTACCAATTATGTAGAAAACAAGAAAAGGAGCATATTTTTACCTAAAATATGTAGAACAATACTAATTAAAAAAGTATTTATTTTTCAGATAAAAAAATAAATATATGTGTATGATTTTTACACAGACTTACTATATTTAAGTCTATTTTTTTGTCTAAATCTTTTTTTTTTGTTTTTTACTGCCAGAATAAGATCAGGTACATTACACAATTGGGTGCTAAAAATGTGAAGAAAGAAAAAATCATCTAGAATTCCAAAAAGCAGAATATAAATACAGAGTTAAGCTTAGTTATATTGAGTGTTCAAGAGATTAAAGAAGCAAAAACTGTAATTTTAGGAAAATAACATTAAAACTATACCTGCAAGATTTGATCTCTTAGCTTCTGCACAAAAGCTCAGTGAAGAAAAACAACATAGAAAAATTCAGAATGTCGCAGATCTGCTTTACAGGTTTCTTTCAAGGAAGAGCTGGAAATAAAAAGAGGCAACTGGGCAGTCTGAGTCAGTCCAGCATGAACTACCACTGATCGCTGGTTTTGTGTTGACGGAGCTGCTGCTCTTTGTGTAGCTGCTGTGACGGCTTGGCAGATTGTTGTTTCCATTTTTCTTCAAATAGCCCTCACCGGAGTGTTCGGTGCGACGGGGCAGTCCAGCCCCTGAGGCAGGATTCTGACCAGTAACCCTTCAATGTTTTTACAATCTTTCAGTAATTTTCAGGCCCAAAGTCATGATCTGCTGTAAAAACTGGGTCAGATCTTCAGCCGTTTGCATTAACAGTTGTACATGTGAAAAATCCAATTGAAGAAAATTAGAATAAACGTAAAATTAAACATCTTCATTGAAGGATATGCTCTGAATTGGACCATAGAGTTACAAAATTTTTAGCAGCAGCGACTAGGTTTTTTCTAGAAGAATATTTTGGAATGGAGTGGTTGAAACGTGAAGATTTCCCCCTCAAAAGAAACCTTCAACCCGCTGTACACGAGACAAAACCACCGGATTGCGCTTTCATTGCACTTTCAGAAAAATGACAGAGGATTTTTGGTGTCAGGAAGGTGTGCAGAAAAATCACTTCATTTTTATCAGTGCAGCAGCCGGCAGGTAAGGTTGTTTTTGGAGCAAAAACGACTGCAACAGTGAGGACTGCCGATTACTCAGCAGCCAGATGTGATTTAAGAGCAGTATGGAGCTTTTCTACACAGATATGGGTGGATTTCACAGAAAATTCTTTCATATCATCTTTTAATCATTTTTAAAGACTACTTTTATACTTTAGTTAAGACAATCACTTTGTATTGATGTTGTCTGAACCATATAAGGATCAACTGATATTCTATTTTTTAAATAGTTGAATGGTAATTGTGGAAATAAATTTGAATTTTTTTACACGTTTTTAATGAAAAGCCTTGAGACAACCTTAGTTTTAAATAAACGGTTTATAAATAAACTTTATTACATTATTAATCATCACAGATTTATCACAAATGCACAATCCTGGAGTTTTGTATTTCTTGCAGATATTTTACTTAAAAATCTCTGATAATGGTATTCATTATTTAAACTCTTCTGTTCAGCTTTTTTAAATAAAATGACACAATTACGAAAGGAATATTTCAGAGTGATCTCATTGTTATTAAGACAAAACCATTTTTCATAGCTGTGAAAAACAAATATTCCTTTTTAGATTCCTGAACAAAACTAATCGTAAATGTTTAAACCCAACGTTTAATAAAGAAGTTATGACTCTGGTTCAGTTACAGAAGAAAACTCTTCTAAAGCAGACATCAATTCAGGAGACCGGCCAAATACCGTTATGATGCCATCATGACTGGCAGCACATCGGAATTACAGTTTTTTTTTTCTTAAATAAAGAAGACTGTTGTCTGCCAATCATACCATTCTATGAGTTGTACATAATATCTCATTAGCTGCATTTGGTTGATTATGAAACTAGACTTTTTAACTGTTACCAATCAAATGATGCATAAGTTATTCTGTTGGGGTTTTATGTCTGTAAATCTGACGTCAGTCCCTCACCAGCCGTGAACCTCACAGTATAAGCCATAAGGCCTAAGCATGTTTTGAAGAAGATAGGCTAAAAGTACAGTTATAATTTATTCCTTTAGCTTAGGTATAAATGGAGAATAAAGTAAACAAACCAGAGAAAGAAGGTTGAAATCTGAACCTTGTTTAACCTGATTTCTGACAGAGATTACCTCCTCTACAGTCTTAGTCTTCATCGTCAAGGCTGTGAACTTTTTGGAATTGCCAGGTTTAAGTAATGACATTTAAAATTTCAATTTAATGGCTTGTTGTTACTTTCAAAACCAGAATCACCAAATGATCATATTGTGCATTTGTGAAAACTTGTGTCTTTACAATTAAGACTTCACCTGTGATGCTAAAGAAAAAAAAAAAAGCTTTTAACCTTTTAGCTTTTTTTTTTTTTTACATTTTTTTCTTATCATTGTTTTAATCTGAGATGGAAAAAAAGATTTCTACTAAAGCTCTAATCTAGATGACAAGATGGAGACGGAGATCATTTCTGGATTCCATAATTCCTTCCAAAAATTCTCTGGCTGACTGAGAAATCTGCAGAATTATCAAACCCCGCCCCCTGCGCTTATGAAACAGTGGGCGGGGCCTCTACTGACCAGTGGTTAAAAGGGCAAAGCATCAAGCAAGATACAAAAGGCAGTGGAGGGTCTTACCAGTGTTTGGGCACACGTCACGGTTACCGCAGCAACACTAGCTGTTACCCCGAACCCTCCCTCCCCCCGCCACACACACACACACACCCAGAGAACCCCAACAGACCCCACCCCCAACCCCCCTCCTGTGTGTTTCAGCCCATGTGATTGTGTACTGTGAAAACGGGCGGGCGGACGACACACACTATAGAAGATGAAACAAACAAAAAGATGTTAGACACATTTAAGCCACACAAGTTGAAAAACAAGCCAGAACAGAAACCCGAGCAGTTCAGAACCTTTAAACATGCCTCTGCTGTTCGGCAATGTTTAAACGTTCAACCAGCAGTCAGAAAACCAGAGAGAGACACCAAGACGCTGAGAAGCTAACTGACAGTGACGAGGTTTAGCTTCCTTCATCCAAGACCTCCAGCTCTACCAGAGAGAGGCAGAGAGACATAGAGGAAGACATAGAGAGAGAGAGACATCAGCTGTGCTTCCATCCACCACTTCAGTGGAAATATTAGTGATGTAAATCTATGACTGCTGCTAATATTCAGCAGAAGTTCAGACACAATGCTGACAAACTGTCAAATCATCAGCAAAGTTCCCTGCAGTTTATCTCTGGTTTCCAGACGACTACGTCTGCTCTCCGTCAGCCAGAAGAACTGGATCAACAGGGACCTTCTTACAACCCGTTTTCCTGCTGACGTAAGGAACTTCAGTCGGAACTCTAAACCGAGTGTTGCAAATACGAAAATCACAGCCTAAGCCTCACTCTTTTACAGTGTTTTAAATGTCAAAATCAGCATTTCTGGTTTAAACATTGAATTCTTCATGTTTAACAGAAGTTTTTTATTCTTTCTTGCTTTTTTTATGTCAAACATAAAAACAGAGAAAGGGGTTAATATCTTTTGTTAAAAAATAATCTGTAAAATAAACATGATTAATTATGTATAAAAGGAGCTCAATCAGTTGGGACAACATTTAATCAAATACTACAAATGCTACATTTTACTGTGAGCATAACCCCTATGTGGCATGCTAAAACAATATTTGAATCAATACTGTTTATTTCTTCACTTTTTGTCAAGAATCAGTTCATTTTCCCCTTTCCTAAAACTTTTCACCATTTAACTAACCACTTTAAGAGATGTATTTTACATTTTAAGCTTTCTTTTGGGGAATATTTAAGCATTTTGAGATGAATTTGCCTTTTCCTGTACGCTGTCCTGAAAAGTATTAAGGTGGCTATAGAGTTAAGGAAAAAGTAATGCTAATAATAGCCTTATAAAAACAGTATAAAATAAATCTGTATGTCCCAGTACTGACATCCAACTTCCTGTTGGATGATTTATCTCTGGAATCTGACCTCTGGCAACCTGTTGGGCAGCAGCTTAATAAATTGTTTGCATCTGACATCATTAGATCTGTTTGTGCTCATTGACTGTATATGAGAACTGGATTGAGCGAATGTGACGTCACAGACTGAAAATGGTTTATTTTAGGATCCAATCAAAATTAGTCAATTCATTTAATTTTATTCCAGAACGGATGCCGCCATGTTGGAACCAGAAATTCTCATAAGTCCACAACCCTATTACTTGAAAGTACAGGGAGAATCTGTTTCTCATCCAGCATTTGAAATGTTTGAGTGGGTACATACTTTTATCGAGGCATCTGATTGGTCAGTTTAGAACTTAGCAACAATGAATGCTAAAAAAGAGGATTATCAAGAACATGTTCAAAAGGCATCAGAGCAAGAATGGTTAATCTGACCAATAGAATGACTGACTAAAAGCTGTTTATTTCTCTATGGAAGTCTGTGGAGTTTTGGCTTCTTGTTGCAAGCAGGTACTTCCTGTTTGGAACATGAGGGGGCAGGAGTCACTCAGTCCAGTTCCCATATACAAGCAACGTTTGTGCCTCTGTTGTTGGACATGTACTGGTAAAAAAAAGACTAATAAAGGGAAAGCAAACAGTTTGAACCTCAACTTCACACGGCAATGGATGTAAAGGCTTATCTTCACCTAATCAACTCTTTCCGCCCAAACTAGTTTACCATCCATGATGTTAATGAAAGAGCCCTAGGCTTCTGTCGTTAAGACTTTTAGGAGGAGCTGGATGGAAGCAGCGCTGCAGACAGACCTGAAGAGAGGAAGCGGAAGGATGAGGGAAAAGACAAAGGCCTAACATACCGTCTGGAGCTTCGTTCAGTGCTTTGCCGTTCATCTCCCTCTCCCCGACCAGCCACACGTAACCAGAGCCGGTCATGTTGAGCTGCCGGGCTGCCTTGTAGACCGCAGCAGCCTCGTCCTCACTGCACTTCCACAAACGTTTAAATGTACACAAACACAGACATTTGTACAGGTTACCTCATGACCCCTTTCAGCCATTATTTAAAGTTTTATTGATTCTATGAATAAGTCAACCAATAATCTACATCCACACATCAATCCTTAATCTAACAAAGAGCCTAGAAATGTCCTTCTGCTGCATTAGGGCTGGAAACAGGGCCTGATAAAGACAATGAGTATAACAAAAACGGTTGTAAAAAAAAAAGTAACATATGTCTGTTATTTTGTGGAAATAGATCAAACTAGAGAGTTTTTACTAGTACTTCTTAAGCCATAGTTTATTGTATGATCTGTACTTGGATGCGGTGGGTGTGGCCATGATGTCTGTCCTTCTAGCTGATGCATCAATGCTTTCTGTGTGGCCTTGTAACGTATATTTATGAATTTGTTTGTAAAGTTTGGTTACCTTCCACTTATAATTTGGTTACTTTTAGTTTGAAGAAGAGCTGCACAGTACTGTAGTGGTTGATGGACTGGCAAACCATCAGGGTGTATTGTGCCTTTGCCCAACAGTTGCTGGGCCATACTTAAGCAACCCCATGACCCCAAAGGAGATAAAGCGGGCTCAGAAAATGGATGGCTCAACACTTTGGGGAAAAACATACTTTATTCTTTGTGTAGTATTTGTAAAAGGTCTTCATATTATGGTTCCACACTCTGGGGGAGTGTTC
The DNA here is from genome assembly GCA_023969325.1 of Oryzias curvinotus. NCBI lineage: Eukaryota > Metazoa > Chordata > Actinopteri > Beloniformes > Adrianichthyidae > Oryzias > Oryzias curvinotus. The sequence continues at coordinate 7,503,400 of CM043714.1, forward strand.
ATGCAACAGTTTTGACCAGACTTCCAGAAGCACATTTGTGAGGTGAGACAAGTATGTCAACCAAGAAGATCTTCGCTCCAATCTGTTCTTAAGATGTTCTATTGGGTTCATGTCAGGCCAGTCAAGTTCTTCAAGACTTGTTGTTTTGTACCCTGGTTTTAGTCCCAGCTAAGTTAGAAGGATGTGATTATCTCGTGAACAGTGAACAGTGTACTAAGATATTGTTCCAGCAATCACCAAACCCAAGTTTGGAGGTTTGTAGTGGTCGAATACCTCTAGACATGAGTTTCTGCCTTTCCCAATTGTTTCTATTTTGCTATACCACTGATAGTTGACGATAGAATATACCTGTCACAGGTGACACCACAGAATAACCCTGAAGTTCACTGCACTCTTGAGAGTGACCCACTCTTTCACAGATGCTTATAGAAGCTCTCTGCATGCCTCAGTGGACAATTTCATACACCTGTGGCCATGGAAGCAATTGGAACATCTCAATTATTTGGATGGCTGAGTCAAGACTTTTGATAATATAACATATATGTTTGCTGTTAACTATCCTGAATCCACTAACACCAACCCCATCACTAATGTCTCAGTAACAATAAAAGTGTTGCCCACCTTGCTGAGAGGATGATAACTCTGGCCTCCAGGTCTCTGGCTTCCAGCAGCAGGGCTGTCAGGTTGGTGTCCTGGTTGAACAGCAGAACTTTCTCTGCCTGGTAAACCATGGCGCCAATGGACCAGTACCAGCGAGGAGGGACAGGAAGAAACACGGCAAAACAGAACACCAAAAGATATATCATAGGACATGCATCATTAGCTCTCCATCCATAGAGCCTCCTGCCCCCATACCACCCCTCCCCCCCAAGCCTCGACCATGCTCCCTCGCAACCACGCTACCACGAGAGAAGGGGGAGGGGCAAAAAATGGAGGCAAAAAGTGTCTAAGGTTTGCTGAACTGAAAGTAAACTTAAAGTCAAAGCCTGAATATAAAGAAGGAGGGGCAAAAAGTTGTGCGTGGTGTGGTGGCACATGCAAACTGAGGCGCTTTCAAGACTTCAACCAATCAGGGACGTGCATGTTAGAGAGCACTGATGCAACCGCAAATCAATTAAAAAAAACGTCAAGAAGAGTGAGGAAAGAAAATTAGGAGAAGCAGGTAGGAGGAAGAGGTTCATTTCCCAAAAACAAAAAATATGTTGCAGAGAAGTGAGGGGATCCTAGGGGGCAGTGTTCCTCAGATATCTGCAGAGAGAGCCAAGCATCAGCCTGGCTGCATGCAACCCTTCACATGGAAAAGAAATAAAAACTCAGAGGAAGAAGGAAGGAAGGAAGAGGAAGGGCGTCTCTCCTGCTAACGTGAACCCATTCTCAGTGTGCAGGAATCATGAAAAATCAAAAGAAAGAAAATAGATGGTTGATAGAAGACGTGCCACCAGGATAAAAGTCTATCTCTGGAGCTGGGTTGGATTCTGGGCGGGTGGGCAGGGCTGACTGGTGTTTGCCTACTACCGGACGAGCTCAGAGATTGGTTGGGCGGCGTGCATCATTTCACCATGCAAGTTTATACCTTGGGTGTTCTCCTGAAGTCAAAGTTCTGTTGGTCGAGGTTTTCATAGTTCCTGTTTTTAGTCTGATGAGTAATGTGCACAGAGAAAACATGCAGACACAAGATTATAGACAATCGCAGCAAAGCATCCAACAAATGATTCCTTTTCTTGTTTGTTTCAGGTCCAGAGTGGCAAACACATCAAAGACTGTCCACCTGTCCAACAGAGCTGTCCATCTGTCAGTCCAACTGTCTGTCAGTCTATGAAAGTGTTTCCAAACCCTGATCATTAAAGCCCTCTGACCTGTATGTTTTGTATCCTGCTAAAGCACACCTGATTGCAATTAATGAACGGTCTCTACAAAGGCTGTTAAGATTAATCAGGTGTGTTAGAACCTGGGTTAGGAAACACGGCTTTGTGAGACCATTTTTTTGTCCGGTCCATTATTAGGAAACTGGTTCTGTACTTCTATGTGGTAAATGGTAAATGGCATATACCTATATAGCTACCTTCCTCGAAAGCCCAAAGCATTTAAAGTCACAGCCCCATTCACCAATTCACACACACATTCACACACTGGCGGCTCTGCTGGCCACCTTCCACCTGTGGCAAGATGGGGACATATGGGCGAGCAAGGCAGGAATCAAACCTGTTGTCTTCTGATCAGAAGTCGACTGCCCAACCACTGGGCATTCATCTGGGTTAAGTCCATCAAAATTGTTGGGGGGAAAAAGTCTGTCAACTGGATTTGGTTGATCTTTGATTATAGAAGAATTTTCACCTCTTCAAGAAACTTTCTCAATTCTGAAATACAGTGCCTGCTAGCTAATGCTAGTTATTAACTCTTTGACACCGAAACTTAAGCTCCAGTGTAAGCATTCTTCCCAACTGTTTACGCAATTAACTTAATTCCGGTGGATTCTGAAGTGGAGAAAACCAGCCTTGCGTTGATATAAAACACTTTTACAGAACAGTGCTCAATCAGTGTATCGCAGTTCATCCTTTGTAGTCTCGCTGTTTTGCAAAAAAAATTCCGCACAATGGAAGGGCACTGTGTTCTGCATCCGGATTGGCTGTTAATCTTTTCAATCAATCTCTTCCTGGCAGTGTCTCTTGTACAGAGATCCAGTAGCTTGCTAGAGTTACATAAATCTTCATTGTGATCAGATCTTTGTTTTCAACCGATCTTCTCTATACTAATAGTTTGCCAAATCAACAAAAATCTTAGGTTGTGATCAGATCTTTGGTTTCATTTGATAACACTGGACTTTCGTTTTACATGAAGATTTGAACATTGAGAGTTTAAACAAGAGAGAAAAGTCTGTTGGATACATTTGCAGGGTTTAGTGAGGAGATTCACAGCCTTAAAACTATTCCTCCTTTGCAGAATTCACCTATCAAGGGTTATTTATGGAATGTGACACCTCCCCCCCCCCCCCGAGAAAACAGGGGGGCATTGTAATAAAGTGTTTACTAACGTAAAGTGTGCAAAGCCGCTTATCTCTACGTCAGAATTAGCTGATTCACAATGATCGCGTAAATGGTCAAAGAGTTACGGTGTGTCAAAGAGTATGTGTTGCTTAGGTGTTGCCGGAGACATCTTCAGTGTTAAAAAGATAATGTCTGGTAAGGCATTTCTGCAGTTTAAGTTACAATCCACTGACAGCCTGTGTAAATCACAGTCTATGTGGCTTTGGTACAAAGATAAAATCTAGCAAATGTTCTGGCATATTTATTAAATGTCACAGGAATATGCCTAAGAGAATTTACTTGCCGTTAATGATGTGCTTCTTACAGATTCTGGTACAAATGTTGTTTGCCCTCCCCAGAGTCCCCCTGTGTGATTAAAAATACACATCCACAATCTCCCACCCCACCCCAACACCAAGGTTTTCTTTGTCAAACTGATGCTTATAAAAAAAAAAGTCCTAGTCTTAGTGTATTAGATAGGAAAACAACTATCTGGCATTTTCTTTTTGGAACAAGGCAATGTGGCGTTCATAATTTGGCATGCAGTCAACTGCAGCTTCTTGCCCACCAAGGGTGACAATACAACAATAACATAAAATCTCAGCAAAGATAACATTGTATTATTATTTATATATTTTATTATTTCAATTCAAACTTATTTATATAGTTCAATAATACAGAAATAGTCGTCTCAATGGGCTTCATACCGGTAAATGTATAAGAAGAATTAGTTTTCAAATTGTCAGCTTTGCCATTTATGTTTGTAATATATTTGTGACTACTAAAACAATAGGGGACTGTTGAAGGTAACTGCAATGGCAGCAGTTCCACAGGGTTCTGGTCTGATGGTGCCCTGTCTGTCTTAAATGTATTCCATCGAGTGCTATGTTGATGACACTCTTCTCTATTTATCACTTAAACAGTGTGAACATTTTTACACTCATGGTTTTTTTTTCATATGAATTATTTGTATCACATGGTTTTATGAATACAAAAATACATTACTGTGAATATTCGAGCCAGAAGTCAAAAATAGTTCAGTACAGTAGACTCTTTTGTTTATCACAGAAAGTATGTTCTAAAAATAACTTGCAGTGGGTGGAATCTGAAAATTTGCTTTACTTTTCACATTTCATATAGATGTTTAAAATGTATCAAATCTCTCACTACAGACTTTAAACACATTTCTCTGAACATTTTTACTCTTTAAATGAAAACAAAGACCTGATCAGGATCAAAGATTTATGTATATTTGGCAAACTGAACAAATTCTACACAGGAGACATTGTATGTAGTAGTAGATTGATTGACAATGGTCTGCAGCCAAACAGGAGGTAGAACACAATATGCTGAACATTTTTAAAGTACTTTGTTCTTTAAAGTGCATGTATCTGTGTTGTTGATGAGCAAAGCTGTGATGATTATTAGGGGACATCTTTAAGGTCTTCAAAATTTTTCGCTACCTCTCCTCTCAATTTCTAAGGCTTATTATCAATATTTGGCTGATTGGTCTGTCTGACTGTTTGACACACAGTCAAAAACACATTTAAACAAAATCCTGAGACCAATCCTAACACAGTTCATACCTGTTAATGAAGACATGAGCAAGTCTCCCTTTTTTAGTACCGCTAAGAGGAAAAGTGGAGTCATATTTGTCTAGAATTGTAATTTCGTTTATAACTACACTATAAAGTCTTTTGTTTTACCTGATGGCTAAACTGATCTAAGAACACTGGTGCTACACAGTGGGAGTTCCATGTTCTCAGAGAGCAGGCTTGTGTGGTGAAACTGAAGAGATTTGGTTCAAAATGTCTCTGCAGAACTTCAAAGCAGCCTCGCAGTTATATTTGGTCTGAGGTGTAAATTAACTCTGGAGTTGTGAGTGAAGGTGAGAAGAGGGCTGCTTTATTTTTAGAGCAGAACAAAGAAAATCTTTGACGATTCACAAACCTGACAGACTAATTTAGCACCCAAGGACTGACTTGTTATATGTTAACTCTGAGGAGTCATCAAATAGCAGGTCTTTGTTGACTTCTCAAAGCATGCTTGGACCCACTGAATAGATAGCACCTTAACAAGAAGAGCGCACAGTTTGGTTTGGCTTTTCTCGCTGCAAACTTTTATCTGATGTTAATATGGTGTGGCGGCGCGGCGTCCCATTACTCCTCGATTCACTCCGCTCCAAATGTTCCTCTCATTAAACTTACATCTGAGTCCCAGAAATGCCTGCACACTTCCACCAAGATCCATGCTCTAGCACCACACGAAACTTGCGTGTCTGAAAAGGCTGTAAACTGCGGTCACACAGTTGATCTGAACCTTATTAGACCTTCGTGAGGCATAGGAGTCAGAGCACTGTGCTCTCTTCAAAATAAAAGCTTAATATCAGTCCTCATGAGAGCACGGCAGTCTTTCCAGATTGAGCTATGCCCTGAATTGCATGTATGGGTCATGTAGATCCCATATAAAGGTTTCTCTCTAGATAGAAACTGTGTTGCAGGAGTGTCAGGGCATACATCAGGACAAAGCTGGTGGACTCAGTAAAAGGCAGCGAGTGTTGCTAGTACCACATGTTTTGCTGTCCATCACCAAAAGCCTCTAACGAGGGCGCAAAGTGTCACTGGAGGGGTCTGAGAAGTCACTAAATATAACGACAAAGTTGCGAAGTCTTTGTGATGTCCACAATCACTTTGAAACAGGGCCTGTGAGATAGCCTAAAGCATTTGAAGAAGGGAGACATCTGCTGGCTCAGACCAAGAAATGCAACTGAGAGGCAGATGTTGAAAAGGCCTGAATGCTGCCTAAAGCTTCTATGGACCCTCCATGTATATAATAAGCGTTCTTTTTGCAATAAGCACTAAATTTTATTTACCGATATACAGTCAAGCGTATATGTCCAAATATTTTAAATATCTGTTGCACTCTGTAGAACCCTCTTGGTCTATCCTGCAGCTCCAGCTTATTCCAATTTCTATTCAGTCTTCCAATCAGATACTCTGCAGTCTCCTTATACTACTCTATACATTTCCACCACTAAGGTAAACCTGCTTAGAAGGCATTAACCAATCTTCACAAAGGAGTTTCAATATTGATTAAATAAAAACATGAATACGTTTTTTTTTATATCAATTTTTTCAAGTAAAACACTTTCTTAAGTTTTAGTCTTTTAAATGTAATAATTCCTTTTTTTTAACTAAAAGTTCCACGTTTTGTATATATATATATATATATATATATATATATATATATATATATATATATATATATATATATATATATATATATATTACACTACTACACACACTTCAAACCTTAATTAATTCCAAAGGAATGACAGTCCACTTAAAGCCAGAGCACCTTAGATAATTCTGGTTGTTGTTACTGAAGTTGAAGTAGTATTGTGAATACGCTAAGGCTTCCAACGTGTAGCGTGTAACAAACTAGTTCTATAGTTACCATGAACGTAATTAGTAAACTCCGGCTGACTGATGGACTTATCTCTGACTCTTTTGTCTTGCTTACTACGTCTTAAAGTTCGGTGCCCCTTATATATGATAAACTTTCAAAATAGACTATTGACACTGTGCCTTATAATCTGATGCGCTCTGTGGTGTGGAAAATATAGTATATAAAAACTAAGCATTTTTGCATTCACATCGATGCCTCATATATAGATCATCTTTTCTCTTTCTGGGAAATACCTGAAATTTACAGCCAAGAAAAAAAAAGAACTTTGAGTCGAAATATGCCTGGGGTTTTAATAATTTCACGCTTGATTTCAGTTTCTGTTAAGCATCCCCACTAGAGCTATGAGTTAATGAAATACACAAAAAATTATAAGTTTCAAACCAATACACCCAGCTCTGAACAGAAGCGTTTCTTTAAGGAAGCCTGTGCGTGGTTAACTGTGGGTTTGTATGTTTCACAGTGCCTCAGGGCTGATGGGATATTTATGACACACATCAGATAGATGTTTGAGCATAAACAACACACACACTGTTCTGCTCATCTACTTTAACTAATGTGCTGTAATATTCATGTCTCTCCTCCCACTTTAAAAAGTTTCTCAATTATTCATGAAGCTACGAGACACAAAGTCACCCTGAAACTTTGGAAGGATTTAATTAGCTAATTCCCCATTTTGTTTGTATTCTACACTAAATGGCAGTTTGTTATTTTGAAGATGTATCTACAAAGTTATCAAGACATTGTAAAGTTTATCCTTTAACAAGTCTTTGTAAAAAACAAAATAAAAATAAAAATAATCAGCAAACTGTTGAGTCTATCTATGCAGACAATTCAGTCATTTATGTACCTTTGTGCTGAAACTTGAAGGCCACCCTCAATCACAAATCAAATCAATCAAAAATGCCAGCGTCTTACAAGGGAAGTTTGAGTCTTAAAGGTGGGAAGATGGGTCAGGTCATACTGCTCATTACGGGAGCAACAGTGAACAGGCATGATGGACAGCTGATCTGACAACTGCAACGGAATCAGCTGAGATGTGTTTGCACAATTCTGGTCTCTGTCAGTTGATGTGATTAGACCACAGATGATGATGGTAAGAAACTGAAAAGAGGACATGGACAGAAAGACAAGAGAAAGGATGAGAAGAGGGGGAAGAGATAATCTTGTGGCTTTTTTTTAATCAGGAACAAAAGATGGACACAAAACAATGTATGAGACTAATAGCTAAGAAGGTGAGAATGTAAGGGAGTCGAACCTCCACCAAGACCAAAGCAATGTCATCAAAAGAACTAAGAGAACCGCCAGAGTAGCTCAAGAAAACCCAAGACTCCAAATCTTGACGATAAGAGTAACATGATCAAGACCCAGATCAAATGCTCCAACACTAATCACCAACTATCTAAGAAGAGTTTCTATCATCAACAACAGCAAGTCTGGTAGTATTCATGTGCAGGAGCACCTGAAGAACTGATACCAATTCTGGAAGTTACGTCAACACAGACCCATAAGGTCGGGTAAGTCGGGTCGGGTAAGTTTAAGTTTAAAGCTCAATATGTGCTAATTTATTGTTCTTGGGTTTAAACCCCAGGTAAGATAGTGATTGTGTTCTTAGGTAGGACACCTAACTCCCCATTGCTCGCAATCATAGAAATGATCTGGAAATTGATCTAACATATGTCAACTCATCTAGATGTAATATGTTGTAAAAAGTCCAACACGAAGGTCCATATTAGGAACCGCAAGCTCCAAAAATCAGAGAAAGTATGTCAAGTCAAAGTCAGCCATATGCTTAATAACAAACGGTTCTGAGTCAGAGGCCACCAGTCGAGCTAATCACAGACCAATGACCTCCTCACACTCCTTACAATTTGTGCCAGAGTACATTTGGCTCTAAAGTATAGTTCATTTGGTTGCCGTGATGGCTCTCATTCCATTCTCAGGAATACAATGCTTGACATCGTTATAGAGGTGATCTATGACACAGATCTCTGGACTCAAAAAAATATGATGCTATGAATGCGAAGAACCAACCCCTCGTCACTTTTTTGACCTGTTTGAGTATAGATACTGTGGGGAGGACCCCTCTAGAGCCTGAACATCCAGAGCTAATATGTAAAAGTGTAATAAAGGTTCAGGTTCTAGAGCAACAGGTCCAGAATCTGGATAACAGTCCCAGTCTAGACCAGAAGGGTCAGTGTCAACATTCACTAGCATTGAACCAAGATTAGCTGGTCAAGAGTCGAATTAAATATTATAAAATATATTTTATTAATATTATATATTGTGCATAAAACCATATATCACTGGTCTAAACTGCTAACCAAATCAGTAGGTTCACACTTATCTCTAGCCAGCTTGAGTCCCAAGCCGTGGTTTCACCGGGAACATCAATAGGTTTTGTGTTAAATGCAACAAATCCTGCATCAGTACTAGATAATTCAGGACCAGGCCAACTGTGCAAATTGTAGCAGCAACAAGCCAACAGTCAAGACCAAAAGGATAGAGATGTCAAATTTAAGGACCAGCACATTTAGCAGTCATTCTCAGGTCAGGATTAGTAAAGACCAGCAGGTCAATTGATGGGATTCCAATGTAAAAACTATCAACAGGTTGTTCCATTCAAGAACTCTTGTCAGCTCTTTGTCACAAGTATGTTCTTTTTAAGACCCACAAATTCATAGACTCAAAAGTTCTAGAGATGACCAGCACCGCTTTCAGACTCTTCTTGTAATTCTAGCATCAGGACCAGAAGCCACCAAACAAAACTAGTAGCTTTATTATTAGCACCAGCCTGGTCAGGACCAGAGATCAGTTGATCCAGGCTCAGATCTTGTATGTTGTACCATGTGACCCAGAATCTTTGCCAGTCATTCTTATCTTTATTTCTGGTTAAAATGTTTGATCTTAAAATAAAGAAACAACATCATAGATGATCAAATGTAAGTTTTAATCAATGAAAGTGATGAATCAACATTATGATGTAAGTCTTTTAAAAGAAAAGTTGCAACACTTATGAGTTTTTGGTCCAGACTGAAAGTTTCACGATGCTTTGAAGAAATACAGTCTTTGATGAACCTTATGAATTCCAGCATTAACCAGAAACCAATAAAACACTTGTGGGGGTGGGGGGAGATCCAACTTTTTCTAATTACATATCCTTTTTTTTAACAAATCCTCTTGGTGGAGATAAAGAAGAAAAAACAGAAAAAAGAGGAGAAGACGTAATGAAAGAGAACTGAGAGCCAGTAGAAGATTCAAGCAGCAAAGAAGAGGGACTAAAGCAGGATGTTAAAAGAAGGCAATAAAGAAAGGATGAAAGTGAGAAGATATCAATAGAAATATAGGAAATATAGAAGGAAAATATGAAGTATTCAAAACTAGGCTATGGAGGATTATGGAAATATGAAGATATGAAGAAACACGGAAAGGCCTTTAAAGGATGCATTTATCAGGAATGATAGGAAAATGACGATATAATGAATGCGGATAAAAGGTGGAATAAAAACAAGAGATGAAAGACAACAAACTGCAAAAAGATAAAGAAATATAAATAACAAAGATAAAGAAAAAATAATGTATCATAAAAATGTGATCAAAGGAGATTTTAAAGTCAAGTGATAAAGAGAAATAAAGATGAAATGAAGATTAAATCAAAAAGGATTCAAAGAAGGAGGGATGAATAAAATAAAAAAGAAAATCAAAGGGAAAAAGGACAATGGAAGGACTATGGAGAGATGAATAAAGCGAGGAAAGGAGGACAATAGAGCAAAAATAGATGTTAAATTAAACAAAGGCAGTAAAAAGGAGAATAAAAAGGTATAAAGCAGTGAGGGAGCAAGCAGGATGAAAGGATGATGGATGGATGCTGAATTAATGATATAGGGATGAGAAAGGAAGGAATAAAATACATCAAAGTGGGAGGATGGTTAGAGGTATTACTGAGGGATGGGAGATGAATGGCAGACAGATAAAAAGAAAGAGGAAATTGAGTAGAAGATAAAGAGAAATGACCACGAACGAGAGAAGAGCTGAGGCAGGAATAAAAGCGCCATGAAAGACAAATAAAAGAAAGATGAGAAACATCAAAGAGCAAAAGAGGAATGACAGACAAAAGATGAGTCAACCAGGGATGATGGAGGGATACAGGAAGGATGATAATGAGGAATGAGCTCCATACACAAACACACGCATACACACAGCAGATAAAGAGCACACACCATTAAATAAACACAAATGACATGTAACCACACTTTTTATTCTGTTCCGTTTATTCTGCACACGTGTGCACAGGTGTGACCTCTCAGGTGTATCTATGCAGGTGTATGAGTGTGACTTTACAGGGGTCTGTTTAAGAGGGACTTAGAAAACCTGATCTTACTGAGAACCTGACAGAGCAGAGCCTGGGCTGGGGAACTTGTCAGTTTCATTAAAGGCTGATCAGCGTAAGGTCAGGCAGGCCCACAGGAGAAAGCTCTTATGGAATCACCATGGCAACAGGATCACACTAACCTGACCCATAGGTGAAATTATAAATTCTAATGCCTTTTCACTCTACATGTGAGAACATTTATTCAAATTTAAAATACTAAATGACAGTGCAGTAAGGAAAAGTTCTCTTTATTAAAACAAAGAGAGAATTAGAAAACTTTCAAAAAGATTAACATTTTATTTGTGAAGGTAAATTGGAAAACCATAAGAAAATTAAGATAGGTCAACTTTATTTGTGGTATTGTTAAAAATGTAAAATAAAATTTAAAAAGGCTTGATTATATGCTACATTTATTTTAACTGGAGTTCTTATATGTGTATTTTAGTACCGGTTAATATTTATTAAGATTTATAGACATAAATTTGATTTATCTAAACTTTTTTTTTTCACTATTACTTATTGGGACTCTCATTATAAAGAATGTAAGGTTTTATTAATTTTATATGTCAAATTGCTGATTTTGATTTAAAAAACATTTAAATAAATTTATTACAATCCTGTGGCCGCAGAAATAAAATCTGATAGATCAAGCAGACTCAAAAATGGGAGGAGCCACAACCAACAGTAGCTTTACCGACTAAGTTACAGCAGCAGCAAAACAATCTGAATTTTCAGGTCATTTTAGCCCAAATTTAGGATTTCTTATAACAGACCCCTGGTCTACTTCTAGGTGTTGGTATGCGCAGTTGTGAATAATTGTGAGCTTATATGCATATTTGTACATGTGTGCTTGCGCAGGGGTTTGTGTAAATACTGTGGATTTACAGACTTATTTGTGTGTTAGTACAGATTATTGCGAGATGTAGAGGTTTGCTGGCACATTAGTATCTGTATAGGATTCATGTGCAAAAGTGTGGGCTTTGTGTGTACAAGTGTGTGTGTGTCACAGTGAGTATGCACAAGTATTTGTACAGGTGTGTTTTTACAGATGTGGTGGTCTTTATAAATGCTAACGTGCAGGTGTACGTTTGTTAGCATGAGTTAATGTACAGGTGTGTTTACATAGGTGTGTGTACAGATGACTTTGTGGGTGTTGATGTACAGGTGTGTGTAAATGTAAGTTTGTTTGTGTACATATTTGTGCACAGGCATGTATGTACAGGTGTGTTTGTACATAAACGTCCACAGGTGCCTGAGTGTTAGATGGGCAGGCGCGTTCAGTGTCTGCACAGGTGTTTTTATTTATGTTATTGTTAAAGTATGTGTGATGTTTGTATGTGTGTGCAGGTGTATTCGTTCTTCTACAGGTGTGTTCTCCATCTTTCTAAGCATATTAGTTACTTGAGGACTCACAGTAAGGAGGGTTATGTTTCAGCGCTTCACCAACAAACACGGAGGGCCCTCACCTTGGTCTCGCGCTCTTCAAGCAGCGTCTCCAGCTTCTTCTGGGCGGCTCGGCCCTCATGGTCGTCGCTGACTATCAGGATGATGTGGTTCCACCTGAACTCTCTCATGAGGTCGAACCACACCTGAGCCTGGTGTGAGTATGGGGGCACCGTCCTCAGGAACGACAGGTGGATGCTCTGAAGGGGAAAAGAGGGACAGGTCCAATCATGTGCAAAGCAATCCACTTGTGTGTTCGCCTTGGAATAAGGAATGTTGCATTTCTGTCAAAACACGCAAAAACTGTAAAACGGAGCAGATGCAAATACATTCATAGTATCAGGAGAGATGACAAACAGCACATCTCTGCTCATGTAAACACTGTGACCTGCCAGAGGCACACATTACTGAGACATATCACATATGAATCTTGGAGCATCTGGATGAGTCGAGGGCTGATATGGAACTACTTATGGTAATTAAAGCAGACATTAATTGTGCCAGTCCGGTTTTCCCTTTTTGCTAATGCCTGACTTTACCTTTGTACAGAGTTTCCACCTCTCCTGCAGTGGGGCTGTCTCTTGGGCTTTTCGCCCTTTCCAGCCCCGGTCTGCTGTGGTCAGGGACCACTCACACAAAGAGACCTCGCCATCACCTTCAGGCAATCTTTGATCTCTCTTATAGGGCATTGTTAGCCATCAGCAGCACAGATACAGAGCAACGTTGATCTGAGCTTCCCACTTTAGCACTCATATCACAAAGAGGAGCGTGCACCTTGTGCATAAAACCATCATTATAGACTGCAGACTCTATCTTTTGTTCCCCAAGAACATTGCGTGCGCTGCATTTAAACCACCGAACACCCTTAAATAATACAGTCTGATGCTGGCATCCTTCGCAGAATCCTTTTCATTTGATCACCCACAAATCCTCCTTCAACTTTGTATTGGAGATCTTAGTAAATGAGGTAACCAAATATTCTTGACTGAAAATGCTGCCACACTAAAGTTTTCTATAAAAATCAAGTCAGTCTGAAGTAACAATTTTATGTCTCACCTTGTCTGAGTAGATGGACATGCGAGTTGTTAGGCCAACCACAGGAATGCGGTAGAAGCCAGCTGTATAGGAGACAGGCGTTGGAGTCAGATGATCATTGGACTGAGGAGGATGGCTAACCAGGATTGCGTACACCTGCAGAGGAAGAACAGATCCAGCTTGAATATTGATTGTGATTTTCCTGTTGACGTTGCCATCCAGTTGCAACATCCAGGTTTAGGTATGAGAACAATGGATTCCGACAGGAGCCTATGTTTCATTCTATTGTATCATGGTCTGCATCATTTACTCAAAACTTTTTCTCCTTTTCGAAACCATGAGAATTTGTGGTTTGAGCTTGTTATATCTTTCCAAAAAACACATGAAAGTTCAAGGAAGCAGCAAATAAAATAAAAGCAAACCAAAGCTTCAGATAGACACTATAGCACACCCATGGAAGTCTACAAACAATGTTTACAGGCCAAAGAGCTGTTGGTGAATAAAGGGAGACCAAACAACATTTGGAGGGAAATGTCTAAAGACAGCTCAGAATCTCAATGTTTGAAACTAGTTTACGTGACCAAATTCCAACAACACAATAACAGACATGAAGGTTTTTGCATTAGTGATTCATTGTGTTACATTACATTTTGTAAGAATTGTACAGTTAAAACCAAAATACCAAAAAGGTGAAGCAAAATCAATTGCGTATTGTTGGTATTCTGCAATGCAATACATCTGAATTTTTATTTTCTATTTTAATTGCAGATATTATTTCATAGCAGCATTATACATAATTAATAATAAGAATAATAAAAATTGATTGGATTTTTCTGCCCTTTTCCCGACACTCAAAGCGCTTCTTACGATGTGTGTCCATTATTCATTCACTCCTCATTCATTCTCGGTGATGTGAGCTACTAATGTAGCCCCAGCTGCCCTGGAGGAGACTGTCAATCAAACCCATTCACAAACCAGAGGCACACTGGAGGCAGGGTGGGTAAAGTGTCTTGCCCAAGGACAAAACAACAGTTGACTGGAGGGAGTGGGTATCAGACTGCTAAACTACCTGAGCCACTGCCGTCCCTATGGTTGACATTTGGATGGATGGATGGATGGATGGATGGATGGATGGATGGATGGATGGATGGATGGATGGATGGATGGATGGATGGGTGGATGGATGGATGGATGGATGGATTAATCAACAGACAGACAGACAGACAGACAGACAGAATAGATAGATAGATAGATAGATAGATAGATAGATAGATAGATAGATAGATAGATAGATAGATAGATAGATAGATAGATAGATAGATAGATAGATAGATAGATAGATAGATAGATAGATAGATAGATAGATAGATAGATAGATAGATAGATAGACAGACTTGTAGTCCAATCAAAAAAAGGAAATAATAAAAGTACAGCATACGAATTAGCTAAAAGGACAGATCAAAGGCAAGTCTTCCAGTAAAATGCACATGCATAACCTTCATCATAATAACATGGCTGCCATGCAGACTCACAAACAGATTTCAATTTCTCGTTTGACTTCAATTAAATAGGGGTAATGTAGCAAAAGTACTAAAGAAAGACAGTTTTTTATAACAAATTCAGGCTGTTTACTCTGCTCCTAGCAGACACTGCAACTGTGGGGGTTTAGCAACACGTCTGCTGTGACGTTTGGGATATTTTGGCTGCAGAGGGGGAGATTTTTTTGCAGCAGCAGGCAGTCTGAAGGCGGTGCCCTGCAGGTGGCAACGTGTCGTGTTTGCTTGACTGTTCAAGCTGAAACTGTGTGGCGTGTGTGGCGAAGCTGAAGCCATGTCTGAAAGCTGCTCAGCTGAATTCATAACAGATTTTCCTGTAACGCCGAGGTCTAGTGAACAAAAACAACCATTTTCATCTGTGAAATGATTGTCCAGCAAAATAAGTCTAACCTTAAAGTTTAATTATGTTCTGAAATTATTACTCTGTGCATTTTTTTACAATTAAGATTTTTATAGATTTTTTTTTTAAACAAAGAGGAGCAACAGCTTCAGTTACTTGTGCCTTTTTTAAGTTTGAAATTTTACCTTTTTTGTTCAGGGTTTCTAAATGTTTCCTCAGATTCACTTTAAGACCTTTTTAAGACATTGCATATAAAAAATTACGACCAATTTCTCTGCCTAATTCCCAGCACTGTGGACGAAGAAAAAAAAAAAAAACCTTAAATTCCAGAACAGTTACTTAGTAACGGAGTACCACAATAAATTACAATTACTAGACTACAGAAACCCCCATTACTTCATTGCGCACATTTTGGTGCAGTGAAACCATAACGTGACTAATCAAAAAAATGCATAACCGTTGACTGTGACATTGTCTCTTGGTTGAATGAAACAAAACAGTACCCGCCCTTGGGAATGTGCAGCTAAACCGTCTGCATGGGTGCAGTTTCAGTGCAGACTCAGAGATAAATAAAAGGGGAAGAGCGACATTTGAAGACCAGCATGCTGAGCTGGAGAACGTGGACATAAGAGCAGTCAAATGGTTTGACAACAAAACAGTGATTGCAGTAGTTTTGCTAGCGCCCAACCAGTTTCCATCTTTCAAAGGTGGGATAGAAAACCAAAAAAGAATGCGTCTGTGGAATGCCCAAGCATCATTAGCCCTTACAACAATTCCATGGATGGGCTTGATGCTCTTGATGCACTGGTTGCCTATTATTGCATCCAGATCAGGTCCTGTTAAAGACTCAACTAACCAATGGAATTATTTGGCGTTTGAGGTTAGAGAAGAAAATGATATTGAATTAGCTTCTGTGTTTAACTGCTGTGTTGCAGCTCTAAAAGAGATTTTTTGGAGCACATCATTGGGGCTGCTGTGTCCTTTAAAACAGGGGTCCCCAACCTGCGAACCGGTACCAGTACCTTTGCGTGGCTCACTTGGTGCCGGGTCACAGACAGAAAAAACAAATGAATATGATAACAGACGATTTCCATTTTTTTTTCTGATACTGAAGGAAAGTTTAATTATGAAAAAAACTCCCAGATTCTGTTCATCACATCAGTCTTGGTCCTGTGACTTAAATACCAGTTTTACGATGGTTGTGTTATGTGATTTTGCTTTATTTATCCATCAAACCTTAAAAGCCTGCTGTAGTTTCTTGTTGGCATCCACTGTGACATTAAAGGACAATCTTCATCAAAAAGTCTAAGTTTAAACCATTAGACTAGTTAAGGCCTATAGACTAGTTAAAGCCTATAGACTAGTTAAAACCATTAGACTAGGTAAAACCATTAGACTAGTTAGAGCCTATAGACTAGGTAAAACCACTAGACTAGGTAAAACCATTAGACTAGTTAAAACCATTAGACTAGTTAAAGCCTATAAACTAGGTAAAACCATTAGATTAGTTAAAACCATTAGACTAGTTACAGCCTATAGACTAGGTAAATCCATTAGACCAGGTAAAACCATTAGACTAGTTAAAACCATTAGACTAGTTAAAGCCTATAGACTAGGTAAAACTATTAGACTAGGTAAATCCATTAGACTAGTTAAACCCATTAGACTAGGTAAAACCATTAGACTAGGTAAAACCATTAGACTAGTTAAAACCATTAGACTAGTTAAAACGTATAGACTAGGTAAAACCATTAGACTAGGTAAAACCATTAGACTAGTTAAAGCCTATAGACTAGGTAAAACCATTAGACTAGGTAAAACCATTAGACTGGTTAAAGCCTATAGACTAGTTAAAACCATTAGACTATGTAAAACCATTAGACTAGTTAAAACCATTAGACTAGTAAAACCTATAGACTAGGTAAAACCATTAGACAAAGTAAAAACATTAGACTAGGTAAAACCATTAGACTGGTTAAAGCCTATAAACTAAGTAAAACCATTAGACTAGTTAAAACCATTAGACTAGTTAAAACCATTAGACTAGGTAAAGCCTATAGACTAGGTAAAACCATTAGACTAGTTAAAACCATTAGACTAGTTAAAACCATTAGACTAGATAAAACCATTAGACTAGTTAAAACCACTAGACTAGTTAAAACATATAGACTAGGTAAAACCATTAGACTAGTTAAAGCCTATAGACTAGGTAAAACCATTAGACTAGGTAAAATCTTTAGACTGATTAAAGCCTATAGACTACTTAAAACCATTCGACTAGGTAAAACCATTAGACTAGTTAAAACCATTAGACTAGTTAAAACCATTAGACTAGGTAAAACCATTAGACTAGTTAAAGCCTATAGACTAGGTAAAACCATTAGACTAGTTAAAGCCTATAGACTAGTTAAAACCATTAGACTATGTAAAACCATTAGACTAGTTAAAACCATTAGACTAGTAAAACCTATAGACTAGGTAAAACCATTAGACAAAGTAAAAACATTAGACTAGGTAAAACCATTAGACTGGTTAAAGCCTATAAACTAAGTAAAACCATTAGACTAGTTAAAACCATTAGACTAGTTAAAACCATTAGACTAGGTAAAGCCTATAGACTAGGTAAAACCATTAGACTAGGTAAAACCATTAGACTAGTTAAAACCATTAGACTAGTTAAAACCATTAGACTAGATAAAACCATTAGACTAGTTAAAACCACTAGACTAGTTAAAACATATAGACTAGGTAAAACCATTAGACTAGTTAAAGCCTATAGACTAGGTAAAACCATTAGACTAGGTAAAATCTTTAGACTGATTAAAGCCTACAGACTACTTAAAACCATTCGACTAGGTAAAACCATTAGACTAGTTAAAACCATTAGACTAGTTAAAACCATTAGACTAGGTAAAACCATTAGACTAGTTAAAGCCTATAGACTAGGTAAAACCATTAGACTAGTTAAAGCCTATAGACTAGGTAAAACCATTAGACTGGTTAAAGTCTATAAACTAGGTAAAACCATTAGACTATCAGGAATCAGGAATCAGGATCAGGAATCAGGAATCCTGATGGTTTTACCTAGACTAATTTTACCTAGACTAGACTAGGTTTTACCTAGACTAGACTACCTAGACTACCTAGACTAGACTAGGTTTTACCTAGACTAGACTAATGGTTTTACCTAGACTAGGTAAAACTATTAGACTGGTTAAAGTCTATAAACTAGGTAAAACCATTAGACTAGGTAAAACCATTAGACTAGTTAAAGCCTATAGACTAGTTAAAACCATTAGACTAGGTCAGGGGTCGGCAACCCATGGCTCCGGAGCCACATGTGGCTCTTTCATCCTTCTGTTGTGGCTCCCTGTGACTTTGGAAAACAATGAGTATTTTATAAAAATTCAAATTTAATTTAGTTTGTTCATTTTTCATGGCATTTCAAAGGCGCTGCTGGCTCCGTGCGAGGCGCGTGCCACGTAAAAAACAGCTTCTTCGGTGGGCTCGTGTTTGTCGGGCGAGGGCTGCGGAGCTGATAGCAGGAGGACACGCGGGGCGGCTTCAATAAACACTCCGGGTCTGGAGTGATTTTCTGCCGGGGGCTTAGCGTGGCGCGGAGCGTGGAGCGGCTTTCTAGTGATGGACAGTTAGCGCCTGTGTTTTGGACTCGCGTGTGCGGTGATGTGTGTTTCAGAGCAGGGGAGCTCGTCGCGTTGGTCGCGATTGACCGGTCATCTTCGGGGACGTGGGGGTGGGTCGCGGGACAGGGGAGATTGAAGGGGAAGAAAGTACTTCTCAAAAATCCACCAGCCAAACAAAATCCTCACAGAAAAGTATGGGACTGGATTGACATGCAGAATGGCCAACCGGACATCCTCTGACACATACGTCACTGCAGACGCGGGTTTGAATTCACTGAGCGCAGGCTCTGTTGTCAGAGAGTTGCTCTCTGCCCCACTGCACATCATGTCCTCGGCAGAGGACCACTCCTAACAACCAGAGTTTGTTGGGGCCGCTCCGCGTGTCTCCTCCTGCTATCAGCTTTGCAGTTCTCGGCCGATAAACACGAGCTCGTTAGGAAGCTGCGAGGCGCGTGTTTCATCCGGAGCCAGCAGCGCTAAATGCCTCATAATGTGCCCCGCTCCCCGCATTGGACTGTTTACAGCAGAGCATGAATACGATGGTTGCTGCTTTCTGTCTTTGTAATAAAATGCCTCATCTGGTAATACAAAAGTATCTTTATGTAAACTCACTGTGTAGTTTTTAATCATCAGTACATAAACAATAATGTTCAAATAAACATGTAACTAATAAACATGACGATGGAAAGAAAGAAGTACTTTTTTATTTTTTTTATCTTTTCTGTACACTCATGTCCTTGAAGATGGATCGCGATCGACGTAATGAGCACCCTTGATATAATATATACATGCATAATATATATAATGATGTCAAAACGGGTTGTGGCTCCGGGTGCCTTTTTTTTTCATTAGGGGCGGTCCCAAATGGCTCTTTGAGTAAAAAAGGTTGCCGACCCCTGGACTAGGTAAAACCATTAGACTAATCCCCCGTATTTATGTTTTGTTGTGTTGTATAAATATGTATGCATATATATTTATCTGTTTCAGTATTTATACATTCTGGAGAGGCTGTAAAAATATCCTTCTACATTCTGCCTAAAAATGAACCCTCATGATCTGCCGTGTAGGAGACAAGAAAAATGTTTGGTTACAACAAACATGTTTGGAGCTGAGAGGAGGAAAGCTCTTCCATCCTCTGCATTAGGATCTCCATTTATCAGACCCCTTCCCTGATGAGCGTCTGAAAGATGGCACATAAAGCACCATGCTATGCAAAGGAAAACGCATTACACTAGGGGGCGCTGATCTGCAATTTCATTTGAATATTGACGCAAACACGATGACATTTCGCAATAGATTTTAAGTTGATTGAATTTTAAATGAATTTAAAGCAAACCATCTATTAAAATGTCTTCTTTTTTATAAAAAAAAAAAGATACATGTGTGCAAAATGTATTGTCATTCAAGTCATGACCACTAATCAAAAACCCATGACAATTTAAATTTCTATTGATTTTTAATTATTTATTTTTAAAATTATCATACAGAATTGAAAATATTAATATTGAATTTCAAATTGCAAGATGTATTTTCATATTCCAAGCCAGAATTATAGATTGAGAATTGCATTTTACTTTGAATTATGATTTTAAAAAAAACTAAAATTAGATCTTTTCTATGTGATATAGTCAAATGAGCTATTTCAACTTAATTTAGCATCTATTTGATTGCAAAAGCATGACTGATACATTGTTTCATCACTGGAAATAATTCTGGTGTGAAGAGGTTAAGACTTTTTACGATCCTGCTGGAACCCGTCCCTTTTTGATGTTTTGAAACCGTAGTGCATGGAATTTTGTTAACGTCTTACCTCCTTTTGGAATTGTGCTCACTACATTCAGCTACATTCAGCTTCCTCTTTTCCGTCACTTTCAGACATGTAGTTGAATGTAGTGGAGATGAGATGTTTGAGGAGTATGTGTGGTGTGACGCGTATGGATCGTGTGAGAAATGAAGTTATCCGAGAGAGAACTGGTGTGATGCAAGAGTTGGCCTATAGAGCAGAGCAAAAGGCACTGGGATGGTTTGGACATGTTGAAAGAATGGAAAGGGAGCGATTGGTGAAACAGGTATATGAATCTGATGTGAGTGGAGTGAGAATGAGAGGAAGACCACGAATGGGATGGACAGAGGGTCTAAGAAGAGCGCTAAAAACAAGAGGGATGACTGTGGTGCAGGGGAGAGAGGCTGCTCAGGACAGGGATGGGTGGAGAGAGTTTGTGTATGAATGAATAAATGAATGGATGGGTGTGGTAGAGGTCTGGTCTTTGGATGAAGCGGCAAGGGGAAACCAGCGTTGGCTGAGGCCCTGGTGTGGATGTGCCCACATTGGGCTATGCAGCTGACCCTGGTGCAGTGTGGTGTGGCTTAGACCAGGCCTTAGACCAGTCACACACACACACACACACACACTGAAGGAGGAAGGTTTGGGGAAGAGAAGGAGGGAGTTAAAATTGTGTGCCCTGTCTAGGCTACCCCACCTTGGTGGGACACAGCCTGGGTATATAGATAGATAGATAGGAATTGTGCTCACATTGAATATGTTTCACTTGTAACTGCTGCGATCTAACCGTGATTCTTTTGAGCATTTTAGACTTGACTTTTGACTCCTATCCATTATTTTTCCCTCAAATGTTGATTTAAAAATCGTTCTCAAAAGGAAGCAGTGTTTTCTCTGTATGGTTGTGTGTTGCAGTTTTAAACATATACGCCCAGTAATGACAGATTAATTAAGCAGGAGAAACCCGCAAAAATGTCTTTTTATTTTTTTTTTATCAGGAGGAGCTTATGATGCTCGTCTCCCAGCTTCATGGGTCCACGGCTGCATCATTTCAGAGCTGATTTATCCTCCCTTTTGTCAGATAAACAGCATAAATATAGAAGCACGCGTCTAAAGCGCTTCTGCCAATTACACTTTGATGTGCTCGGCTGCGCCGACTTTAATTCACTCACAGAACAAAAGGAGCAAAAAAGCGGTGAAGCAAATTCATAACCATGTATTTACACATACTTTAGACTGAAAGCCTAAAAACTGCAAAATATATCACATTTAAGTTGTTTAAGACCCGATTAGATGATTACCAGTGTACATGTTCGCATACGCGCAACACAAACTCTGCACTTACAGATGAACCTGAAAAGTTTACAAAATTAAATGCGGCAGAAGCTTCTAATAGCTTCATTGTTTCTATGTTGGGCTAAGAAAAGCATTGTCATAATATAATAATTCTCCCTAATATTATTTGCTGATTAATGTATTCTATTGTATAAAATAGTAAAAAACCCACTCCAATGAAAACTGTGATTTTGGTGTTTTTAACATGTTCTTGTGGCATTTTTATGATGATGGGTGGCTCCAATATTTGTCACAATTTTTGTTGCACCAGTAACATTCGGTTAGGGGTGGGGGGGGCTGTAAACTAGTGGGAAAGCGTGGAAACAGATGGGAAATGGGAAGTGGAGGCGGCTTACTCCGCACCAACAGTCCCGCTTCGAGGTATATTTCTGATGAACTCCTGCTGCTTTGCAGAAACAATGTCCTAAAAAACGACACAGGTTTTTAGATTTTTGCCTAAAAACAGCCCAACTATAATTTAAAAGACCACTGGGAGCACCGAGGTTAAAAGATTAAAAAAACAAATGAATATGGTCAAAGTCGGATTTTAGTGTAAAATGTTTGTGGTGGTTTTTTTATGATGCGTGATCTAGATAATAGATAACTCTGATAGAAAGAGGTGTCCCGTCAAATCTGCTCAGTACCCTAGACTGTCTTGGTAACCCACTTTGGAAAAGTTTTTCTAGACTTTTACCCTGCTTCCTGCATCATGGATCCAAATAAAACACTGCTCTTCTTCTGCCTTGTCATCATTGCCTGTATCTGAGAAACGGACCAAGTGAGACCAAGTCAATGCAGTCCCCACTTTGTCAGAATCTTTCAGTAAGCAGTGATTGGTCTGAGTCAGTTGGGATTATGGTTTCTATGGCAACCATTTTCACCCATCAGAAGCGAGCTTGTTGGTAGTCCACACCCCTACCACTAAAGCTGGCTTGGGAGAATCTGTCAATAAAGCGATAATTGATTGGTTGGTTTATTAATTGAAAAACTTGCATGAAGGACAATTATAATGAAAAAAATAGGATTAGCAAGAACATGTTAAAAAAAAGTAGCAGAACAAGAATGGTTGTTACGGCCCCAGGCCTTTTGGTGTGTATGTGTGTGTTGCATGTATGTGTTTGTTGTGTGTGTGGTTGTGTGTCTTCTGCAGAAGCCTCCACCACATCCGTTGACGTCACCTCCTGCAGGAGATGATTGCAGCCTTTTCCCTCCTCCAATCGCCAGGCTGGGCGGGAAGCATAAAAGCCTCAAGCAGACCATGTTCCAGTGGGCAGCTGAATTCCTGAGAGGAATCCGTTTAGTCAGCTGGCCCCCTGCTGTCGAACTTGGCATTAGAGCCTGTGAAAACGGCCTGGTTTTTCCCCTCTGACTGTGATCTGTGTTTTGGATTTTTGTTTGGCATTTAATGTGTCGACTGGTGTCCATCTAGTTAACTTGTCTTTTGGTTATTTATTGCATTTGTGCCTGAGCCTTTACGTTTGTCACCTTCTTTACTCTTTGCAGCTGTCATTTAAAATAAACGGCTGCACTGACAGCCAGTCAACCCTTACCGGCTTAATATTATTTCTTTATGTTACCTATTTTCTCCCTCCCTCCGGGTGGGACGTAACATAAGTGGGGGCTCGTCCGGGATAATTATAGGGTACGTGGCTGTTTGTTTTGCTGTTTGTATATTGGGCAGCTGAGCAGGGTGCTGACGTGTCCTTGTTGCGGTTCCGTTTGTGCCACGTACGCATTACCTGTAAAGGGGTGAAAACCATGGCGACTGGCTTTAGTCTGGAGCATTTCATTGCTCACCCATCCTTATCTTTGTTACATACGTGCCGCAAGTGCGATTTGGAGCAAATTGCGAGTCATTTTGACGTTTCATTTTCAAAACCTATTAACAAGCAGGCTCTTAAGGATCTCTTGGTGGGTGATCTGATGAGAATGGGCGTGGTTCGTCTGCCTGTCACTGAGGTGCCTGTGTTGTCCGCGGACGGCGCCTCGGGGAGAGGTGGCCGCGAGCGTGGCAGCGGCGCCCCGCACATGGGTGACCGTGTGCACGCGGAGACATCTCCCGTGCTAGAGAGCGATGAGAGGCCCGAACGGGGAAAACCACCCTTCAGCCTCCCACGCTACGATCCGCTCTCTCCAGGCAGCGGTGGGTCGCGGGATGATGCGCGACTGAAAGTCCGGCTCGCCCGTTTGCAACTTGAAGCGCAGGAAAAGGCGCAAACCCGCCAGATGCAGCTGGAGATTAAGCGTTTGGAAATTGAGGCTGAGACAGCTGTCAGGATCCGTCAGCTGGAGCTGGAGGCGAAGGCTCAGCTTCCGGTGTCCTCAGTTGACAGCGCAAACCCTCCCCTCCTTGGATCTTCCACCACGCTGCTTGACGTAAGTAAATTTATTCCACTTGTGCCCGCTTTTCGGGAGAGTGAAGTGGAGTCGTATTTTGCGTCCTTTGAGCGCATTGCTGGCACGTTACACTGGCCCCGTGATGTTTGGCCATTACTGCTCCACTGTAAAATGTGTGGAAAAGCTCAGGAGGTCGTAGCATCGCTCCCTCTTGAAGACAGTCTAAATTATGATAAGGTTAAAACGGCTGTTTTACAGGCCTATG
The DNA here is from genome assembly GCA_023969325.1 of Oryzias curvinotus. Lineage (NCBI taxonomy): Eukaryota > Metazoa > Chordata > Actinopteri > Beloniformes > Adrianichthyidae > Oryzias > Oryzias curvinotus. The sequence continues at coordinate 7,527,995 of CM043714.1, forward strand.
AGCTAGTGCCTGAAGCCTACCGCCAGAAGTTCCGACAGCAGAAAAAATCTTTGTCACAAACTCATGTGGAGTTTGCTCGGGAGAAATGTGTTCTTTTCGATCGCTGGTGCACGGCATCCAAAGTGGGTGATTTCGCTTCTCTCCGTGACCTTATTCTTTTAGAGGAGTTTAAAAGAAGTCTGCCTGATCGTGTTGTGGTTTATTTAAATGAACAAAAGGTCACTTCTATTACGTCAGCGGCCGTGCTGGCTGATGAGTATGTGCTGACACACAAAACAACCTTCCCAACATTAGCGAACCACCCAAGAGCTGCAGCTGTAACACAGCCAGCTCGAAACAAAACACACTTTAATAGAGAAACACGTGAGTGTTATTACTGCCACAAACTTGGACATGTGATCGCTGACTGTGTTCTTCTGAAAAATAAAACTGAACGTAGTCCACCAAGCCCTGCTAGACCAAAAGGTGTCGGTGCAATAAATCCGGTGTCAGCTAAATGCGCGGAAACTCCCGACTCCTGTTTTGAACCTTTCGTATTCGAAGGTTTTGTCTCACTGAGTGGTGAGCGCACGGATGAGCGTCCTGTGCGTATTTTGAGAGATACAGGTGGATCACAAACTGTGATTTTAGCAAACACATTACCCTTTGCAGCAGGTTCTTATTGTGACTATGACGTCATACTTTGTGGAATTGGCATGACGTACACTCCTCGGCCCGTACACAGAGTCCACCTGAGGTCTGATTTAATATCTGGCATTTTCCCTATGGCTGTTTGTCCTGCATTACCCATGAAAGGGGTCGCTATTTTACTGGGAAATGATGTAGCCGGCGGTAAAGTCGTGCCGCATCTGGAAGTCTTACAAAAGCCCCTTGCAGATTTTCATGACCATAACGTACCAGACAAAACGGAGCGCAAGTTGTACCCAGCTTGTGCTGTGACGCGAGCGCAGGCCCGTAGAAATGCCGATATTGACCTCTCTGACAGCATTCTTATTTCAGCCCTTTCAGGAGATGAACACTCTCAGAACAGAGCTAATTCTGTTTGTCTTCCTCCAGCACAGGTGGAAGCTCCCGCCGACAATTCATCTGATTCGGAGCGTTCAGAGCCCGCGCTCCCCATTACACGCACCCGGCTGTGCGCCGAGCAGAGAGCTGATCCAACTCTACGCACATGTTTCTCCACGGTGGTGAGTGATGAGCAACTTGTCAAAGAAAAATCAGGGTACTTTCTGGATAATGATGTTCTTATGAGGAAATGGTCTCCCTCTGCTGTTGAAACTGCACCCTGGCAAACTGTAAACCAAATCGTTGTGCCTTTAAATTATCGCGCGCAAGTTCTATCTTTGGCACACGAAAGCCAGTGGTCAGGGCATCTTGGGGTGACAAAAACCTATCGACTTCTGTTAAAACATTTTTTCTGGCCAGGCGTTAAACAGGATGTCGTACGTTTTTGTCGAACTTGCCATGTCTGTCAGATGGCTGGAAAGCCAAACCAGAAAATCCCATCTGCACAGTTACAACCAATTCCCATAATTGAACATCCATTTGATCGCGTCCTTGTGGACTGCGTTGGCCCATTGCCTCGCACCCAAAACGGTAACCAGTTTCTGCTCACCATAATGTGCGCAGCCACACGTTTTCCTGAGGCTGTACCGCTGCGAAAAATAACCACTCGTTCTGTCATTAAAGCTCTTACAAAATTCTTTTCTACTTTTGGATTGCCTAAAACAATTCAAACTGATCAAGGAACGAATTTCAAATCTGGTTTGTTTAAACAGGTCATCCAAACCCTCGGCATAACTCATATTACATCTAGTGCGTACCACCCGGAGTCTCAGGGCGCACTAGAGCGTTGGCATCAAACTCTGAAAGCTATGCTTCGGAAATATTGTTTAGAGTTAAAGAAAAATTGGGATGAGGGCATCCCTTTTGTTTTGTTTGCTGCACGTGAGTCTGTTCAAGAGTCACTTGGATTCAGCCCTGCTGAATTAGTTTTTGGCCACACTCCCAGAGGACCACTTCAAGCGCTAAAAGAAAAACTCTTGTCGCCAGTGGAGGACAAAAGGAGAAGTGTGCGTGTCTACGTCCGTGAATTTAATGATCGGCTACGCTGTGCCAACAAACTCGCTAAAGAGTGTTTGGTCAACTCCCAACTTAAAATGAAACAAAGACATGACCGTGTCGCTGTGAAGCGTGAGTTTCAACCAGGGGACAAGGTGCTTGCTTTACTTCCGGTTTTGGGTTCATCTTTGTCTGCCAAGTTCATTGGTCCACTTGAAGTACAACAAGTGTTGAAAAACAATAATTACCTCCTGGGCAGTTCTGACAAGCGGCGTAAAGCTCGCGTTTGTCATATCAACATGTTGAAGCCATATCACTCACGTGAAGTTTCAGAGCCCATTGTGAATCCAACTCCACAGATTTCTGCAGCAGTCACTGTACCGCCAGATAAGCCTGAAGAACCTGAGGAGGATGACAGTCTGCGCATTCCTACTTCACCTCGCTCCTGTGCTAGACTGTCTAACTCTGAGATGATTAAAGTTCTTCCTGCCAAACTTAACCATTTAGAGGAGGCCCAGAAACGTGACGTTCTGGCCTGTGTTTCACAATACACATGCCTTTTCAGTGATGTACCAACTTCCACTACTGTTCTTAAACACGACATTGCCGTGAAATCAAATAAACCAATAAAGCAACATCCGTACCGTGTTAATCCTGAAAAGAGAACTCTCATGAAACAAGAAACTGACTATTTAGTAACACATGGTCTTGCAAAGCCCAGCATCAGTCCCTGGAGCTCTCCATGTTTGGTGGAAAAGAAACCTGATGGAACCCCTCGGTTCATCACAGATTTTAGAAAAGTCAACTCGGTCACAATTCTCGATTCCTATCCTCTTCCTAGGATGGATGACTGTATTGACAATATTGGAAATGCGAACTTTGTAACCAAGCTTGACCTTCTAAAAGGGTATTGGCAAGTCCCTTTGACAGAGCGTGCCTCAGAAGTTTCAGCCTTCGTTACTCCTGACACGTTTCTACAGTATACAGTTATGCCATTTGGATTGTGTAATGCGCCAGCAACTTTTCAGCGGTTAATGAATATCGTACTTGCTGGCCTTCAAAATTGCAGTGCCTATCTGGATGACGTAGTCATCTACTCCTCAACCTGGGAGGAGCATGTTGAGATGCTGCACACAGTATTCTCCCATTTGGAAAAGGCGTCACTCACAGTCAACCTAGCCAAATGCGAATTTGGAAAAGCTACCATTACTTATCTGGGGAGACAAGTAGGGCAGGGAAAAGTTCGACCCTTGGAAGCCAAGGTTGAAGCGATTTTGAGCTTCCCCGCTCCTACCACCCGTCGTGACTTGCGTAGGTTCCTCGGTATGGTGGGATACTACAGGAACTTTTGCAGAAATTTTGCATCTGTCGCCTGTCCTCTTACCAATTTGGTGAGTCCGAAGGTAAGATTTTCTTGGAGCCCCGAATGCCAGCATGCGTTTAATAGTGTGAAGTCTTTATTGTGTCATGCACCTGTTCTAGCCGCACCAGACCCCTCTCGCCCTTTTGTACTGGAAGTTGATGCCAGCCAGAAGGGTGTTGGCGCAGTTCTTCTGCAGGAGAATGCAGATGGCGTTGAACATCCGGTCTGTTACTTTTCCAAAAAGTTTAACAAACAACAGCAAAACTATTCCACCATAGAACAGGAAACTTTGGCATTGTTGCTCTCACTTCAACACTTTGATGTGTATGTTGGATGTAGTTCTCTGCCGGTTGTTGTTCGCACTGACCATAACCCACTTGTTTTTCTATCTCGTATGTATAATCACAACCAGCGTCTCATGCGTTGGGCTTTGTTGGTGCAGGACTACAACCTTCAAATCCATCACAAAAAAGGTACAGAGAACCTGTTAGCAGATGCACTGTCCAGGTCCGGGTGAGTCCGGTTTTCCATTTTTTTGGTAATGTCACACACACACACACACACTTAACTTTGTTTGGTGGTTCTGGTTACAAACCCTTCAATTTTCGGGTTTGAAACTTAAGGGGAGGGGTGTTACGGCCCCAGGCCTTTTGGTGTGTATGTGTGTGTTGCATGTATGTGTTTGTTGTGTGTGTGGTTGTGTGTCTTCTGCAGAAGCCTCCACCACATCCGTTGACGTCACCTCCTGCAGGAGATGATTGCAGCCTTTTCCCTCCTCCAATCGCCAGGCTGGGCGGGAAGCATAAAAGCCTCAAGCAGACCATGTTCCAGTGGGCAGCTGAATTCCTGAGAGGAATCCGTTTAGTCAGCTGGCCCCCTGCTGTCGAACTTGGCATTAGAGCCTGTGAAAACGGCCTGGTTTTTCCCCTCTGACTGTGATCTGTGTTTTGGATTTTTGTTTGGCATTTAATGTGTCGACTGGTGTCCATCTAGTTAACTTGTCTTTTGGTTATTTATTGCATTTGTGCCTGAGCCTTTACGTTTGTCACCTTCTTTACTCTTTGCAGCTGTCATTTAAAATAAACGGCTGCACTGACAGCCAGTCAACCCTTACCGGCTTAATATTATTTCTTTATGTTACCTATTTTCTCCCTCCCTCCGGGTGGGACGTAACATAGGTGATTGTGACAAACAGAAGAACTGAGAAATAGCTGTTTATTTCTCGAGGATCTGGCTTCTTGGAACCAGCGGGCACTTCCTGTTTGAAACTTGGGGGGGAGGGGGGGGTCACTCACTCCAGCTCTCATTGACAGTCAATAGCTGTCATGAAAGGATCTGAGCATTTCTTCTGGTTTTTCAGCCAGTTTGCGGCTTTACTCAGGAAGGTATCCTGAGATCCAGAGCCAGGGAACCCGGTTCTGAAGCCGAGAGTTTGGGATCAAATCTGAGGTGAACATGTGTGAAGAGGCAGCCTGCAGCGCCTGCATAATCCCTCCACCGTCCTCCGGGAGGACGCCCGGATTACATCTGTGATCGTGCACAGACTGAGAGATGTTAATCTGCCCGCTTGCCGCCATGTTGGCCTCAATTCCTCCGCAAAGGAAACGTGTTAGTGAAGAGGCTGAGAGTGTTTCTGCAGCCCAAACATCAGGTTGATTCAGATGTCTCATCTGGGTCTGACTTCAGTCTCAGAGAAGCAGACTGTCGGCGTCTTCCGGCTCCTCGGAGAGCAGAAACACGGACCTGAGTGGCTCTTTCCCAGCGCGAAATGTGTGAATTTGAAGGTGACATCAGCGCGGCAAAAGCTCCTCTCCCTTCAGGGTTTTTACTGCTTTTATTTGTCTCTTTCATCCTGCTATTATTAGAAATGCAGCTTTTCTGTTCACGGCTTGAACCACTTCAAGTCTCCTTTACCAGATTCCTCTTGTGTGTATGTTGCATGTTAACAGCATGCTCTTGTATTTCCAGCACAATTCAATGAACTCAAAGTTTCACTCTTTAGTAAATCCAGACTACATTTTTGCCCAATGAGAACCGATCTGGCTGTGATTCATTCATGGTTTCAGCAGGAAGGGCCCCAATTCAAATCCATTTTTGTTTCAGTTTGTGTGACATAGAAATTCATTTTTTACCTTTAGGGTCTGTTGAATTCAGTGAAGGATCATTAAATGAGTCTGCTGTAGTTTCTACCATCAGATTTTTATATTCAGCAGATCAGATGGCTCATCAAAATGGACATAGAAACAATAAAGTGTCTTCAAACACAGAAGATGAAGAGCGTTTGCAAAAGCTGAACGGAGGTGAAAGGAAGCCACGCCCCCTTACAACTCGGAAGAAGAGCGGCGGTTTGTTCGGGTTAACGATGCAGGAACAGGTGGTAAGACAGCTCGAAATACTTTAAAACAAAATAATAAAAACACATAAATTAACGTATTTTGAAAGAAGTGAACAAATTTAGCTGAAATCTGAGTTCAGGGTTAAATATAGCAATACAGGGTAGATCCTTACACAAAATATTAAAAAAATATATATTATTCAAAAAAAGTGAAAAGCTTTGTCAACACAAATGACCATAAATTCATGTTGAGAATAATGTTTCAAATGAATTACTGACATTTTTAAAGCACCTTAATGATTGATTCAAAGAAAGAACGAGAAAGCCGTGAAGGTAAAAGCTCTGAATGTAAAGTTAAAAGTGTGGAATTGTTGAAATCAAAAAGAGTAGCATATAAAAGAATAGAAAAACGAAGGAAATGTTATAGTCTATTTAAGTTTAAAGAGTCACTCCAAAGAAAATTGTGTTTTGAACATGTTTTTGTAGCATTTTTCTGATGATGGAGGAATTATGTAAAGATAATTAAGATTACATTTCTGAAAATCTCTTTATTAAAAATGTTGTGAGTCAGGAGTTTGTGTCTCAGGTGGAGACACAAAAATGACACACGAAAAGGATTGGATGTTTCGAAATCAAGCCTTGGCATCGTGGGGGTTTTCTTTAAGGTTTTGTCGTTTTTTCACGATCTAATGTTTGCAGGGTTGGTCTCGCTCTTTGTTTTTACTTGAGTTTCAGCTAAAAAGAAAATTCCTTTACATTTACAATTAAAACAATGTTCTTTAATAAATATCCTATATGTTTAGACCAAAAGGTTTAACAATATTATTGTTGCCTTTTAATTAATACAATACAATTTAGAAACATCAGTAAATGAATCCAAAATGATCCTCTAATGATTGGATAAAAAATAAACTCTGAAGTTCAGACAATGAAGAGTCTGCAGGGATTCCTTCCTGAACTGTCAGTTCCTGCTATAAAAAAGCATCAAATGTTTCTTTTATTATAAAAATATTTTGAGCCCAAGTTGCTTTTTGATAAACAGCTGAAGAGAGAGAGCCCTCATTTCAGAGCTAAGACCCTCAAATTCTCCATGGATGTAATAGAACAGAATAGAATAATACAAACCCAATTGTAAAAATTCCCCTGTGAGGTCGCCTCTTCACCTCAGAGGTGTTTGTGGGACTGAAACAGTTTGGTCAAATGTTGAATATCTAATTACACCATCCGTAATGTTCTTCTCTATTTTAATACTAAAACAGTAGAAGAATCTAAAGAAAATAAAAGATGATTAAAGAAATGTAAGTAATGGTAACTCCTGTAAGAAAATATAAAAAAAGTGTGAACAGAAAGCGCTAAAATCAGCTTATTAATGCTACAACTGACCAAAAAGCATCAAAACCCTAAGTGAGCTGCAGAGCATGCTTCAATTAAGATTAAGAGGAAAAATAAACTGTAAAGTAGTTTGTTTTGGATCATCTGGCACACTCAAAATCCTTTATTTTCTCTAAAATCAACAGTGTTTATGTGAGTTCTAGTTCAGCTTACTGACGTCCGGTTTTCTGTGGCACACGACGTACTGAACTTCAACATAATGAGGTGAAAAAGGGAGAGTATTGTTTATGTGCTACAACTGAACATTGTTGAGCGTTATTGTCAATAAAGTTTGACTTTATAATACACCGGATATAATACACCCAACAAAAAGTACTTGTCATGAATAGATCAACCCATGACAACACGTGATAAATCAGACTGGTTTTCAACTGTGGTTTGTGTAACAAAATGAAAAAGAAAAACATAGGAAGTTCCTAAAAACAAGCTCAAAAATTACTGAAAAATTAGAAATGATGAGAACATAAAATTCCTAAAAAAATAACAATATGATTCTGGGAACTTTGTCTTTGGTCCACCCACTCCTGGGACATGTGAGACTTTCCTGGTGAAGGCACAGACTCCTTGACACGCGATATATTGAAAGTCATGTAAATATTTTTGCTCGGGTGATAATCACCCGGCGACAGGGCTTTAGGTTTAATACACGCCAGAAGTGCCTTATAGTCCCAGAATGCAGTACCCAAATTTGACACTAAACTTCATATTTACTGAAAAATGTACATTAATGATGTAAAACAAAGTTATAATGTGTAACGACTACAATAATAAGAAATGAAAAGTCACTAAATCATATGCTGTCACAATCTTGCTGAATATTAATAATTGTTTAAAAAGCTAAAAACATATAGATTAGTGGTTTAAAAACATCTTTAAATAGGTTAAACGACCTAACTAGCTCTGAAAATGTCACTATTATTTATAGATTTCTTTATTTATATTCAAAGGACTTAAAAACATAACAAATATCAAGCTGTACAGATCCAAAAATGAGGTATTATCTGTGCGAATGCAGCAGAAGACAGAAGCCAGTGGATCAGGAAGAAGCTCTGCCTTCACCCAGAGAAGCGAGGGGCTTACTCAAAGGGAGCAGCATTAGAAATTTATGCAGTCAGCTTAAGGAGAGTGGAACAACATGACAGCCTCTCATTTTCCTGGAGCACTTCTACTGAGACTTTCCAAGATTCAAATATTTAATACGACCAACAGCTGAAAAATCCTGTTCCTGCATAATTTTTAACTCTGCAAAACCTTCACTCCATGATCTCTGCAGGGGGATGAAGCCTTTCTGCACCATGTGATGCTCTAGGCAGTTTTCTGGAGGTCTTGTGCTGAATTCACACCGGGCACGTGTCACGCATTCAAGAGCACACTGGACGCCGGTTCTTGAACACGCTTTTAGCTTATAGCTGCGTTCACACAATTCGTGTTCAAGCGACCGCTTTCAGTGAAAGTCTATGTAAACGTCCGTAAACTTGCGTTTCCGCGTTCAAAACATAGCGTTGCTATGCAAGTTTTGAAATCTGTTCTCAGGCTCTGCGTTGAAACCACTCACCGAAAGTTCAACCTGCTGACGTTTCAACTGCTTGAACATCAAACAGCTGAACTTTGACCAATCAGAAACTCGGATTTGGTAGTGCCATGTAATTCCGGCCAGGCACAAACCTGCAATTCTTAATTTCTCCTTCATTTACAAAAGATTTTCAAATAGGATAAAAATGAATAAAGTTTGGTCTAAATTACAAAAGGGGTTTATTCAGACATACCTCTGGTTTGTCAGAATAATGTCATGAATAACCCCTGTTGTTAAAATAAAATATGTCCAACACAAGAGGCCTTCAGCTCTCATCTGTCTGCCCAGCTGTTAGACAGGACAGGTTAAATAAAAAATAAAAATAAATAAAAAATAACATCCTTTTCATAACAGGGAAGTGCCAGCCGTTGGAAATATAATCATGAAGGAGAAATTAATAATTGCCTGGCCTGAATCACATGACACCAAGTCTTTCAAATATTGGAATAGCCTGAAAAGCCTGAAGATTCACAAGCTTTGCACAACTTCTACTTTTCGCACCAAGCCTCACCCAACTGTAGGTGGCGGACAAGCGCTAGAAAACAGTAGAGAAAACAACGGGCGGAATGTGCGTTCATGAAACCGCGGATGGCACATTCTTGAACGCGCAACGGATGCATGTGTGAATGTGACATAAGGCGTTCACACCAGACTACCTTACGCTAGCGCTTATCCCTACAGTTGGAAGAGGTTTGATGCGAAATGTCAAAGCGATGCCAGGCTGGGAAATCTTGCTCCAAGCTTTTTCTGTCGTATAATTCCGCCTGAACTGCAACAATTAATTTCGCCTCCAACAGTTGGCACTTCTGTGGATAAAAGGGACGCCATCCATTCGTCAAGTCAAAATCCAAGTCCCTGATTGGTCAAAGTTCAACCTGGTTTGACTAAATGCGCACTCAGTGGCTGAGCGATTTGTATGCACAGCCAGAAAACTGACTTGAAAAGTTGCATAATGACGCCTGACCTCATGAGTTTTGAATGCGGAAGCTAGAAACACGGGTTTACATATACTTTTCAATGGAAGAGGGCTCTTGAACACCTGTTGCAGACGCCGGTGGGAACAAAGTATTATTGTAACCCTTTGGACTTGGTCGTCTTTATAAACAACTTTATTCATTCATTTTCTATTCCGTTTATCCCTTTCGGGATCACGGGGCTGCCGGAGCCTATCCTGGCCACTTGTGGGCGAAGGCAGGGGATGCCCTGGACAGGTCGCCAGTCTGTCGCAGGGTAGTAATAAACAACTTCAATTGTGAATTTCTGCTCCTGTTGTGCCAACAGGTAAACTCAAACAACTCACCTGAACTCTTAAGTCAGTGTGTTCAACTTTTGTTTTAGGAAAACTTCTAGAACTTTTCTGAGTGTTTAAAAATAAAATGTAGAAAATATTTTACATTTAGGGCAAAGAAAAGCCTAAAAACATGGAAAAAGCTTTAAAGATGAGAAGAATAAACATTAAATCTACTAGAAAAATGGTGGTAAATGGATCAAAAGGGAAGCCTGAAGGGTCCGAGTGAAGGCCTGAGTCATGTGATCTCACCTGGTTGGAGATCAGGTCCTCGCAGACAGACAGCGCCATCTGAATGGCGTTGGGTTTGTGTGTGACAGAGATGGCGTTCATCTTGAACTTGTCCTTGCCGTAGAGCGCGTTGGCCTGACTCACTGCCTCCTTGAACACCTGCTCGTAGCGCTTCTGACTCAGGACGGCGCCGACGTTGACCAGGCGGGGCTCGCAGCCGCACAGCGCCACCGAGCAGCAGTGCAGCACAGCCAGCAGGAGCACGCTGCGCACCTCCACTGAAGAAAGAGTGAGGAGAGAAGGAACTGTCAAACTGAAGAAAAGGACCTCCACAGTCTGCAGGAATTACATTATTGTTGCCGGAAAAAAAAAAAACTCAGTTCACACCTTACCAATTTTCAAAATCTGGAGGTAACCAGATACAAAATGTATCATTGTTTGTTACTAAAATGAATTCCAACACAAAATGGACAGAAGATTTGATTGTTTCCTTCATTTTTTTATCATTAGAGTTGTATTAAATTTTTATACAATATAAACAAGCACCACCACAGATGTATAATACTGAATATATAGAATACAATTAAAAGAAAAAAAGGAATAACAGATCATGTCATGGTGCCTCTGTCAGACTCCTCCCCCTCCCAGCTCTGCTCTGCTTCAGACTCACCAGCTGTGACCACTCATCTCATCAGCAACCTGCTCTACTTAAGGAGACCCAGCTCCAGCATTCTTTGCCAGTTCGTTAACCCTGATGGTGCCTAGTCTTGCTATGCTCTATGTCTGGCTTCCCTTGCCTCATACCTCGCTAACCTTGCCTTGTCTTCTATGACTCAGGTTTATCTCTTGCCACGAGAGTCACCTGGGTCTGACACCACCTCGAGCAGCAGCTTCATTCCACTCAAGCTGACGCTTCCGACCTTCAAGAGCCTCAGCTTCCGTGCTCCTCAAGATCTCCAGCCACGCCCCTCACCGAGAGCTCCAGCCACGCCCCTCCACCAAGAGCTCCAGCCACGCCCCTCCACCGAGAGCTCCAGCCACGCCCCTCACCGAGAGCTCCAGCCATGCCCCTCCACCAAGAGCTCCAGCCACGCCCCTCCACCGAGAGCTCCAGCCACGCCCCTCACCGAGAGCTCCAGCCACGCCCCTCACTGAGAGCTCCAGCCACGCCCCTCACTGAGAGCTCCAGCCACGCCCCTCACCGAGAGCTCCAGCCACGCCCCTCACCGAGAGCTCCAGCCACGCTCCTCACCGAGAGCTCCAGCCACGCCCCTCCACCGAGAGCTCCAGCCACGCCCCTCCACCGAGAGCTCCAGCCACGCCCCTCACCGAAAGCTCCAGCCACGCTCCTCACCGAGAGCTCCAGCCACGCCCCTCCACCGAGAGCTCCAGCCACGCCCCTCCACCGAGAGCTCCAGCCACGCCCCTCACCGAGAGCTCCAGCCATGCCCCTCCACCAAGAGCTCCAGCCATGCCCCTCCACTGAGAGCTCCAGCCATGCCCCTCCACCGAGAGCTCCAGCCACGCCCCTCACTGAGAGCTCCAGCCACGCCCCTCCACCGAGAGCTCCAGCCACGCCCCTCCACTGAGAGCTCCAGCCATGCCCCTCCACCAAGAGCTCCTGCCACGCTTTGCCCACAACACCGCATGGACCAGCAAAGAAAATAAACGTTCTACTTACCAACCACTTACCTGTCTCCTCCTTCCGGGTTTCAGCATCTGGGTCCGTCTCGTGTTCTGACCATGACACTAAGTGGATTTTATCAAACGCATTAGAAGAATAATCAAACCGTTTTACCACCCCCACAGAAAAACAGAAAACAAAAAAAAAACAAGACATTACGTTGTCCCTTTCAAGTTAAAAAGATATGTTTCGCTTGACAGATGATAATCATCTATTTCATCTTATAACTTGTTTGAAAGGCGCTCTGTGAAGCTAATTTGTCGGTGATTGTGCCTCAAGGAGACGGGGAGCTAAGTGGGACCTCCAATGGGAATCGGGTTAAGACCCAACGATAACACCGTCTGGACCCATTCAGCACACTTTAAAAATTTTTTTTGTAATGACTTTATGTATTGACTTTATGTTTGAAACAAAATGTTAAATCTAAACTAGAAAAAACATATGCTCATTTGTGTCCACAGCTAAATTCTTATGCAATGTATTTTTTGGAGTATAAGTGTTTTTTTTTCATAGTGTGGCTGGGGGTCGACTTATACGTGATTTTTTTTTTCCTTCAGATAAACAACCTTATATGTTCATTATTTTACCACTAACACTACTGGAGGGCACTGTAGGTGTGTGTATCAGTAATTACCAACAGCAACACAGAAGAAAAAACACAGCTCAGTCTTAAGTCAGACAATGTAAGACAATTTCCGCATATTGCACGGATATAAACTGGTCATACGTGAATATACGTGGGAAAGTGAGAAAAGTTTTGGTCTTGAAGGAGAAAATATCTTGTCGCTTTGTAGATAGAAAAAAGTTGAAAACAAGAAGACCACTGGATTCGATCGGATAAAAGATAAACAAAATTTGTTTCCCTAACAATATTTCTAAAACATAATTATAACGAATTATAACGAGCGCCCGGGTCCTCTAGAATTTCCACAGGGATGGCAAAGCACCAGCTTAACAGTGTCTTAACTTGCCAGCCTGTTCAGAGAGACAAAAAGATTCTTCTGTCCAGCAGTTTTGATCCGTGGCTGCAGCCCCCTCCTCCAGAAAGGAACATGGCCGCTACACTCCTCCTCTGGACGCTCGGATTGGCCGGCCGAACAGACTGCCCACTTCCTTCAGTCCATATTTGGAATCCCTGCATCCTGTTCCCGCCGGAAAGTTTTCCAGAGAGTTATCTGACCGACGGATGTGTCCGACCCCCAACTGTGTCCCCATGGGAGTCCAGCACCCGTCCGGATCCTTCTCCGCAGGCAGTCAGTCTCAACTCTTTGGTCTCCACATGTGAATCTGCACTTTCACAGGTTCTCAAGCATTGATTAATTTTATGGTCCATTGTCAGACTGCAGCCAAGTAAAATGTCTCCCAAATGGCCTTTAGAAAATCCAGGTGTCTCTGCAGGGGGTGAGTTTGGAGATACAGTGACAACAGACAGGATGTCCCTTTGAAATTCACAGGACAAGAACCCCACACACTTAGACTTGAAAAACAACCTTCACTGAAATAAAGATAAGACAAAAAACCTAAGAAAAATAAGACCACAAAAATATAAATTCCTTCAGTCTTAATATGAAATCTCACAGATGAACCATGTTAAGCCAACTGAAGGACACAAAGAACAGATAAACAAACTAGCGCATGAACCGTGCAGGATTATTGTGCTGTCGGTGTGTCAATTACGTAATTTTGACATATGTACTTCGTACACGCGAAATAAAAGTCAAACATCATTCATGCATCCATTAAAAGACGGTTGGACATAGGTGGAACGGTCGTGGAAAGCCACAAATTTATGTATGCATCTCGCGAAAATCACACACAATTGCCTAAGATTTACGTAATAATTGCGTATAAACTACGCAAACTACGTGTAGACTGCGTAATTCTGAACCGACCAAAAGTTTTGAAGAGCTCAAAACCAAATTCACGTTAAGACCCATTGGCCAAAACCCTCAACAGACACTTATGGATTACATACATCACATGGAAAATGCACAAAATGTACGTAGCGGCTGTGTGACACAACCTTTACATAGGGCATGGCACAATTGTTTCAAAGCAACACAAATGATAAAGAAGTCAATGGATTTAGTTATTTAAAGAGTTTAAGACTACTATGTTTCATAAAGCTAAATACTGTGACGCTAGTGACAAAAATGCAGATATTTAGTCTATTATCGATATATATTTTGTTATTAGGACTCGCCTTTCAAAATCAAATGTCCGTTCTTGTTCCCGTAATCTGTACAATTCATTTCTCACAAAGGTGCCACCTATACTCCAACGCGACCTACATGTGATTTTTTTTTCTTCTTTATTATGCAACTTTTTGTTTTTGGCCGTCTGCGACTTATACTCAAGAGCGGCTTATGGTCCAAAAAATATTCTATACATTATCTTAAAATTATATTAACGAGAAAATTAAAACAGTAAAATGTAAGAATTTTTTAAAGCTTGATTAATGTTTTGTATTTGTGTTCTCTTTTGTAAACTTTTTTGAATATTTTGTTTTAATTCTTGCTTTTATTCATTTCTGGAAATTTCGTTATTATTTTAAAAAATATTAAAAATATGATCAAGTTTTTTTTATATATACTAAGGAAAATATTTTGTAGTGTCTCAGTTCAAATTCAAACTCCAGAATAAAGAGCAAAATTAATCAAAGTCAAATTTTCAACCTAAAGACTTTCATACTTTTACATGGATTAAACCTAATTAATTATTAATTTATAGGGTTTGTTACCTCATTATATAGAAATCTTACTAAAGTAAAGACTCATTTCTTTCTGAGATTTTTTATTATTATTTGACTTTGTTTATTTTGGCTTTTTTTTTTTTTTAGAACTGAGTAAGAAATAGCTGAGTTCATCCTGGGGTTGAGTTGGCATAAACCCAAAACCTCAGAATCATATGTATTCTGCTTTAAAATGGAAAAAAGAGCCGACTTTTCACCCACAGAGCAGCAACTTGTTATGGACCATTCTGAAGAAAACCTGTGGCTTAAGAACCTGAAAGGTCAGCTGATCAATAACCTGGTTCTAGAATTCATGAATTTCACTAAATGATTACAGAAGTGTTTCGTAAAGGCCCGCAATCATTTCTGTTGCCATGACAGCGTCTTCAGAATCTTGTCATAAAGTTACAGAGGCTCCAGTTCTCACCCATCAGAGGGGCAGCAGCTTTTTTTTTAGTCTAAAGTCTAAATGATTCATGTCATTGGATCTTTAGCATTTCAATTGAATTCCAAAAAACTTTTCGACTTCTCTGGGGGCTCACAAAATGCTTTGATCTAATTTGCGGATGATTTCGTACAGTTGAGGGCGACATATGGTTATTGGATCACGTCTCTGTATCCACTAAATATTTTATGAGCATTTAGTTCTTTGTTTGAATGTCTGACACATTTGAAATTTTAATTTGAACAACATTAAAACTTAAAATGTCAGTAGTATATAGTAGTTAAGTACTATCAAACGTTTCAGTGTTTTTACAGTACAGACAGTTGGAGTAGAAGTTAAAGGACAGTTATGGATTCCTCCAACTAAATGAATTCATAGTTTATTCATCCTAATGGAGACTATTTGAGATTGCTCTCTTCTGCAACCTGCCTCCAGAGGTTTTTGGAGGAACTGCTACATGCTCTACTTTCTGGTTTGTGTCAAGCAATGTTCCCACCGCCTTCGCCAATGAATGTTCAAGCGACCCCTTCCAATGAAAAGTCTATCTAAAAGTGCATATATGCACGTTTCAGGCAAAATTCTATTCAAAATTCTGACATTCATGGGTAGCTAAGCACATTTTTAGGACAGTTTTTCAGGCTCTACGTACAACACCTTAGAACGTAAGTTTCACCAGGTCAAACTTTGACCAATCATGGACTCATATATGGTACTGGATGGCATCTCCTTTCATTCACTAAAGCGCCAACCATTTGCAAACAGATCATGAATGAGAAATTAATAATAGCAATTTGTGTCCGACTGGAATTATACGACACCAAGTCTCCCATATATCAGAATAGAGCTGTGAAAGAAAAAGCCTAGAGCAAGATTCACGATGTTTTGCACTAAGCCTCTTCCAACTGTAGGTGATGTAGTGTAGCAAAATAAGCAAAACAGTAGCAAAACAAGACAAAGCCCCTCACTGCTCGTCCTGTGTTAACACCGTAGGCTAGATGGGTGTGCCATAACCCGTGTTTAGTGCATTTGTTAACGTGCATCACATTCCTGTTTTGTCCATAGTTTTAAATTGGGGAAGGGAAGGCGGGGCCACATCTGATGTATTACCCAGCTTTGTAGAAACCTGATGATGGCAGCTGTCAAAAGCAGATGTGTATAGAGGAGCAGTAAAAGCACGCTCCACGTCCAGCCTGAGGAGTTTAGGAAACACTTCAGTAGCTTTGAGACATGAATGTATTCCACTACAGTCAGGAAGCCTAAAACCAAACCAGTTTTTTTATTCCAGATCAGAAATTCAAAGAAATTCTGATTAAATTTGGAGCATCAGAGAACCCAAATTAAGAGATGATAACGCTGGAAACAACTGACGAGGACCAACAAAATCATGTTTAAAATAGCTTTTATATTTCAGTTGGCTACTAATAATTAATGTAATTATTGACTGATCTGTTAAATGTTTTAACAAACTCAATATATCCTACGAGTAAATGAGTTGTGCTTTTTTTTAAGGGCAGCTTCTGTTTTGGTTCTTGTTTTTGTGGTACTTCACAAATAGAGAGATTTCTTTCACAGATTTATGGCTGCAACAGGAAAACTTTTTTGTTTTCATTCCAGTTTTTAAATAAGCTTTTTATTGAACCCAAACCGCAAATTCGTTTTTTAACCTGCAACTGTTTTTAAAGTGGGCATTCCTGTAAACATTCCTGTGTTTTAGCTATTTGTATGAAAGAACCCAGGAATGCCTCTGCAACACGTTTTTTTCCCACTAAAATGTTTTCCCTTTTCAGTATTTTTCTGGTGCGTTTCCTCTGACACTGAAACGGTGTAGTGCTTTAACCCTTTAACATCAGAGATGTCACCAGTGACACTTTGTATTCAGATTGGAAAAATCTGTTGTTTGGGATTCAGTCTGCTTAATTTGGTCTGGATCCAATCCTGAACCTTGCATTTGGTCTGTTGACGTCAGCTGGACTTTCCTGTTCCGGACTAAAGCTTGTAAACAAAAGCATTTAACTAAAGATCTTTTCACTCATTGGTCAGGAATTACGAGGGTGGAGCAAAGCAACTAGAGGCGGATATTCTGGAAGTCCTACGCATTGTCCCTATCGGGATAGTGTACTTATTCAAACTTTATATTTCGCATACCAATTTTTAATATCTGTATCAACATCAGGCTCAACACTTTGTCCTCGCTTTTTTGGTCCGGTGGAGACATACTGGCAAGAAGACAGCTAAGAAGGTACGCTGATAAGTGTTTAGTACCTACCCGATCCAGACTGACAGGATGGAGATGATGAACCAACCAGACATTGTAATGGTTGATATGGGAAAAAGAGGAAAGCCGTTGTGATGGATGTGGTAGTACCAAGTGACAAAAAACATCAGGAGAAGGAACATGAGAAACTGGAGAAATACCAGAGAAGAACTGGAGAAAGCATGGAAAGTGGAGGTGACAGTGGTGCCTGTGGTAATTGGAGCACTTGGGGTAGTAACCCCCAAGCTGGAGGAGTGGCTACAACAGATACCTGGAAAGACCTCAGACCTCTCAGTCCAGACACAGGAAAAGCTAAGATACTGCACAAGACCCTCAAGCTCCCAGGCTTCTGGTAGACCAGTGGTCCGCTACCGGTCCGTGAGTCATTTGGTACCGGGCCGCACAGAAAGAATAAATAACTTGCATTACTTCCGTTTTATGTATTTTGGAATCTGAAAGAAGTTTTATTTTGAAAAATTGCCCAATTCTCTGTTACATCAGTCTACTCAGGGGTGCTCATTACATCGATCGCGAACGACCGGTAGATCTTCACGACATGAGGGTAGATCGCAGGCAGCAAAGATAATTAAAAAAATACAAAATTTACTTCTTAAAAATCCACCAGCCAATCAAAATCCTTACAGAGAAGGAATGCAGAACGGCCAATCAGACATCTTCTAATACAGTGTTTTTCAACCAGTGTGCCGCGGCACACTAGTGTGCCGTGGGGGATGGTCAAGTGTGCCGTGGGAAATTGCCCTCAACTGAAACATTTATGATCTCCAGGATTTCACCTCTTTGTTCATCCAAACAAGCCCTAAAAAAACACTAAGAAATAAAGATTATGACAGATCATAAAATACTTTTTTCTTTGTGTTTATTTGATTCTATTAAAGACATTTTGATAAAAATGACGGTACCGATTTAGCTGCAGCTTAATCTCCGTTTTAGCAAAAGTCTTTAACTGTCTCCACCAATCATTCTTGGATTCTTAATCACGTGTCATCAGTCTGACCAATCAGAAGTGGTTAAAGTCTTCACTTCCTTGTTGTGCATTCTGCTCATAAAGTCGCTCAGTTTCAAATAAAATACCAGCTAAAGCTCGTCTCGTGTAGCTTTCCACAGAATCCGGTGTCAGACCGTGGAACAAGTGATCAAAACAATGAAGCTCAGAGACGCTGGTCTTTCTGCATTCGGCGGATTATTGAACTACATCTCCCATGATGCATTGGGTAAAAAGTAATCCAACTCGTCTCTCCTCTTAACGTCTTGAAACCACAACGAACACAAATCAAACAGTTTTTAAATCTTTTAACTTAACTTTTATTACATCTTTTAGAGAAAAAAACAGCTGCAGCTTCCAGCGTTTTCTGCCACAATTATAAAAAAAAGAATGTGAGATTGTGGGAGAACTGTTCAAAACAGACTGAGTTTCTCCCGTTTTTTTTGTTTTTTTTTTGAATGCTGGTGTGCCGCGAGATTTTTGTCAAGGTTTAAGTGTGCCGCGGCTCAAAAAAGGTTGAAAAACACTGTTCTAATACATACGTCACTGCACATGCGTGTTTAAACACACTGAGCGCAAATTCTGTCTTTCATCAGAAAGTTGCTTCTGACCGCAGGGTGTCCCTGGGAGAAAACCACTCTGGACAACCGGAGTGTTTATTGAGACCGCCCGGGTGTCCTCCTTCTACCACCTTTGCGGTTCTCGCCAGATAAATACGAGTTCATTAAGGAAGCTGTTTTTTACGTGGCACGTGCTTCATACGGAGCCAGCAGCGCCTTTGAAATGCCATACTCCCCCCATTGCACGGTTTACAACAGAGCCTGACACACGATAGTCCAGGGGTCGGGAACCTATGGCTCGCGAGCCACATATGGCTCTTTTGATGGTCACGTATGGCTCGCAGACAAATCTTTATTTATACCATTTTTTTTTTCATTAGACCAGTCCTCCTCGTGCGCGATGCGATGCCAGAGGGGCGCGCAGTAGTAGCGGTGCTTGGAGAGAAAAATCTGCGCCAGCACTCAGTTTACTATTATCTACTATTTCACAGAGTTTATTCCAGCAGGAAACCTATTAATTGCCGTGCCTAAACCTGCGCGCTCCCGTCTCTGAGAAAGAGCGCGCAGATGAGGGGACGGGATGTGAGGAAGAAAGCAGAGGGTGGGGGTGCCCCCCACCCTCTGCTTTCTTCCTCACAGGCAGCAGGTGAATCGCACAGGGATTGTAATAACGTGAAACACACTGCCCGTCACTCACTGCAGTGTGTGAGTGTGTGTTTGTCTCCACGTCTGCATGTGAGTCTTTGTCACATCTACAGAACATTCAGACCTACCATCACGTTTAAAGTCTCAACGCCTGCATGAAGCTGAAACTCACCACGGATCAACCAGACTAGACCATCAGCAAAACCACCACGAGAAATACTCATCATTTATTAGCAACAGCATAACCATGTTATTAAAAGGAATCCACAGACTTATTGTACTTTAAAAATGTTGAAATTACATCAAATTACATCACTTGAATATTTAGTTTTAAACATATTGTCGCGGACTGAGTTGGGTCCGCTGTTGGGCCGCGTTAAAAGTTCTGGAGTTCATTAAACACATCATCCAGAGATCTGATTGGCTCTCAGTTCTGTCGCTCAGCCTGTTGTTAGGTAGTTTGGACCAATGGGGTTCAGCTATGGGCCGAATAAGGGAAATGGGAGGACTGGAGCGGGCGATAGTCGCTGCTTTTTGTCTTTGTAATAAAACGCCCCATTTGTTATTACAAAAGTATATTTGTGGCAAAAAAGTGTGAGCATCCCTGGTATGAAATTTTTGACGCATTCCACTGTGCTCCTCTCGGTCACGTGATAAATTACTGCTAAAATAAATCCCAGGAACCAGCAAAATGAGTAAAAAACAAAACGTCTTTGGAAAGTTTCTTTGCAGAGGGTAAAAGGCCCAGGAGACAGAAGAGGAGCCTTCCACTTCCAAAAAAAATAGAAAGCTACATTTAATGGACTACTTTTAGGCACCATGAGTGTGGGAAGGGGGGAGGATGATGACACCTGTGAAATGTCAACTGTTAAGCGTGTCAAAATAAAAGCACAGGGTTTGTCTTGTCACGTATATGATCCTCCATCATCCTAGTAACGCTACAATAATCATCCGCCTATATTTGAAAAACCAGTCCATGAAAGTTTGTGTGACGTCATACCGGTCCGTGGCATTAAAGGTTGGGGACCACTGTGGTAGAGGACCCCAGCCTGGGTGCAGAGGGTGAGAGGGGCGTATATATATATATATATATATATATATATATATATATATATATATATATATATATATATATATATTGCTACTTGTAGCTTTTTTTTTTTACAAAATGTTTGATTTTGATGTCAATTTTTTATTAATGTACTTATTAGCCTATTTGTGTAATTATCAGTGTTAATTTAGATCATTATATATTTATGCTTTTTTTGTTTCTTTTATACAACCAATTATCATCTTAACTCAAAGAAATCCTCCTGTATTTGCGGTCATTTTTAATATATCAGATGAAAACTAGCAGGTTTCATCTCTGCTGAAGGAAAAACGGGCCTGAAGCTTTTAGGGTCAAACTGGAACCAGAACCTCTGGATCCCAGTCAGAACAAGGACACAAAAACGCACAAACGTAAAGTGATGGAGAGAAATGACTGATGAGATCAGAGACAACAGCTGGACTCATGGTTCTGTTCGCTCAGATATCAGAGTAAATATACTCAGTTACTTTCCAGATTCTGTGTTCTGTTCGTTCTGCTGGATAATTCTGAAAAAACGACACTTACTGCTTCAGGTTCACGGCGGGCTTTGGAATGCGTCTTTCGATCGGTCTCCTGTTGATCTGTCCCCACCTGGTTCGGCTCCCTGCGTCTGGTTCCGTTCAGTTTCTCTGATGCCGTTGGGTTCGCTGACACCTGTCTGAGATAAAGAGAGGTTCCGGTCGTGCTCCCTGCCGGACCTGAACCTGAACCCGCGCAGGGTGTCCTGTTGATTCTCACCGGAGCGCGATGAGGGTTCGGTTCTCGCCTGCTGGACCGAGCAGGTACGGTTCCGCGCGGCGCGTGTGGACGCGCCGGCGATGCTCGAGGACTTCAGGTGACCTGATACCCGCGAGCCCGCCGCTCTGTCCTTGGATCGGTGGCGCGCGCTCCCGCGTTCGTTCACGCGCTCCGCCACGAGAGATGAGTGCAGGCGCGCGACTGGCGGAGCGGAGCGCAGCGCGGGAACGACTCCGCGCTTAAGGATGCGTGTCACGTGATCACCGTGCCTCACAGTGCTCATCATGAATCCGTTCATTTGTTTGAGGCTTCACCTCTGCGGGTCTAACGGAGCCTCCAGCTCCTGAAGTTCTGCTGAAGGAGCTCCAGGGCTTCGAACCCTCAAGCTCTGCACTAGAATCTAAGATTCTGCAACAGTTTGATCATGGAAAGACACAAGAAAGCTGCAATAAAGACGAAATGTCGCAAATTAATAAAGTGATGCAACCAAACTCTGATCAGGATCAGCTTTGTCATCTGCACAACAAAATACGAGCATCATAGACATTCTTGTTCAACCCATTGATTCACATAGCACTCTAGCATGTGTACTCATTTTATTTACATATAAGCAGGCACATGCACATGCTAATGACTAATCTACAGTGTTTATGAATACTCCCCTGGTTAATAGGAAAGGTCTGAAGTTCAGTTCCTCTCTGTGATGGCTCTAGCAGGGGTGTCAAACTCATTTTCACCGAGGGCCACATCAGCATAGTGGTTGTCCTCAAAGGCCCGGATAACGTATACATGTAACTAAATGTATGAAAAATAAATGTAACTACTCCTTAATGTTAAATAACTCATTATTTACTTATTATAACTTTTTAAAGTGACAATTGCAGTTGCATAAAAAACATATGTTTGCTTGTTATTTTAGCATAAATCCCTTTACATTTAATTCTGTCAGGTTAGGTTATATGGACAGTGTTTAAATCCCAATGTATAGTTGCCCAATCCCATATTTCAAGTGCAATTCCCCCTAGATATGAATAAATACATACCAATTTTTATTTTTTATTTAAAAAAATGTCAAACTTTTATGCTCTCGCGGGCCACATAAAATGACATGGCGGGCCACATTTGGCCCGCGGGCCTTGAGTTTGACATATGTCCTCTTACAAAGCTGTTGTTTTCAGTCAGAAGGTCAAAGGGTCGCATGACGCCCACTGACACTGATCACCAGCATCAAGCTACATTCACACCGCCCTCGACAACTTGCACTCAAGCAGCCACCTCTAATGAAAAGTAAACGCATTTACTGTACATGTACATTTTGGGCACTTGTATTTATGCGTAACTACACACATTTTATGACAGTTTTCGGGCTCAAACCCGCGTTCGCATCCCCTTGAATTGAAAATGTAATTAAAAATTGGTCATGGAGGAGAAATTAACAACTGTAGTTTTTGCCTATTCGGAATTATATGACACAAAAATCTTTCATATATCAAAATAGAGCTGTGATTGTAAAAGCCTGGAGCAAGATTCCCGAGATTTGCCCCGCTTCAGTATTTCGCATCAAGCCTCTTCCAACTGTGAGACCATGCGCTAGTAACAGTCCAGTGTGAACACCATTATGCTGAATGTGCGTTCAAGAACACGCGTCATATGCCCGGCTTAAACTTACAAAACAATTTAAACTTTTTTCTCTTGCAGCTCGTGTCCTCTGTTGTTTCTCTTGACAAACCTCAGGGTCAAAACACGTAAGTGAGGTCCAGAACTAGACAACACATAGAAAATCTATAATCTAAAGAATCCAAAGCCAAACAACAGAGAGATTTAGGTCAGATCGTTTGGATTTAATCTTGGAGTTTGAGTTCATAAATGGGTTGGAAAGTTGAAGGTTTGTCATAAAGAAGGCTGTGAAAGCACCAAAAAACCTGTCCCAAATAGAGGGAAAAGGGTGGTAAATATACCTGCTGCAGGTGAATGGATGACTGGACAGGAAAAGTGTGGGGAAAAAAGGTCAAAATGACAAGGCAGTAATGGAAATCCTACAAAACCTTTTGAGAACCACATCAGGGGATATTTAGTGAGTTCACCAAACCAGGCTTTGGCCCATCTACACACGTCAGACACACCATAAGATAACTAAACTAAAAGCCTTGTCAGCCAAACTGAATTTATAATCAATCAAGTCATTTTAAGTCATTCTGATATTAATTTTTTCTATTTGAAAATGGAAATCGGACTGCTTGTGTGTCGTCTTCCTGGCTCCTTATTTTAACTGATTTAGTAATACCCACAGATAGTAGATAACCTTAAAATTCAAATACCAGTAAATGTTGATGATGACAGCCTACACAATTCACTTCCATTATAACCTCAACTCTCTAACTGTCTGATCGACTCATTTCCTCAAATAATTGTTTTTTATTTTCTTAAATTGATAAGCAATTATGTTGCTCCTTTCTATGGGTAAATACTGGCTGAAAAATGGGGAAACCTGTAAGGGGGCTCCTATGTGGACCACATGAAATATCAAGGTCCTAGACAACTCAGTGAACCTATTGAACGAAAATATTCATCCACATTTTTTCTATGACCATTCTGCGGGTGAGAGGTCGTAGTGAATACAACAGGGAGTTCATTACAGTAGTGTTTTTCAACCTTTTTTGAGCCACGGCACACTTTAACCTTGAAAAAAATCCCGCAGCACACCAGCATCCAAATCTCTTAAAAAGGAGAAACTCAAAGTCTGTATTGATCTACAGCCCCTCCGCAATCTCACATGCAATTTGGTGATAATTGTGGCAGAAGTTGCTGCTGTTTTTTTCTAAAAGATGTGACAAAAGTTAAGTTAAAAGATTTAAAAACGGTTTGATGTGTGTTCGTTGTGGTTTCAAGACGTTTAGCAAGAAAAAGTAATTGTGCGCTGAGACGCTGTCACTTTAACCCAATGCATCATGGGAGATGTCATGCCAACAGCCGCCAAACGCAGAAAGACTTGCGTCTTTGAGCTTCATTGTTTTGTTCACTTGTTCCACGGTCTGACACCGGATTCTGTGGAAAGCTACACTATTAAAGATGAGCTTTAGCTGGACTTTTTGTTAGAACTGAGAAAGTTTATGAGCAGAATCAGAACAAGGAAGTGAAGACTTTAACCACTTCTGATTGGTCAGACTGATGACATGTAATTGAGCCTCCAAGAGTGATTGGTGGAGACAGTTGAAGGGGCGGGAGTTTTCAGAAAACTGCTGTAGCTGCAGCTTAATCGTGGTACCGTCATTCTTATTAAAATGTCTTTAATAGAATCATTCATTCATTCATTCAATCATCCATTTTCTATTCCGTTTTTCCCTTTCGGGGTCACGGGGCTGCCGGAGCCTATCCCGACCACTTGTGGGCAAAGGCAGGGGACACCCTGGACAGGTCGCCAGTCAGTCGCAGGTTAATAGAATCAAATAAACACAAAGAAAAAAGTCTTTTACGATCTTTTATATTCCTAACTAGTCAGTGTTTTATCAGGACCTGTTTGGATGAACAAAGAGCTGATATCCTGGAGATGGGAAATGTTTTTAGATCAGTTAATGAGGGCAATTTCCCACGGCACGCCTGACCATCTCCCACGGCACACTGGCACACTGGTTGAAAAACACTACAGGGTGCACTACAGGGTGTGTAAAGGTGAAGTAGGCGAGATGCAGGCACATCATACCAAATTTTTTCAACCTCCCCCCAAACTCTGTGCCAGGAGCCCATTAGCACTGTTTATGTGATAAGTGTGTCTTCTTGTGTGTCCTCTGCATCTTTCTTGAAAGCAGCCTGACTGTTAAAAAGAGTGTAACTTATATGGACATCTAATGGGCACCTAGGTATCATTTACACACCCTATGTGTGCGACATTTGCACACGGTCAGACAGGAACCAGTACTCGCACCTTACTGATGACTAGATTGTGGCTTTAGGGCACAATAAGACAGCGTCACAGTGGGTTAAACTCATGTTACCCTTACAAATGATTCACAGTACACTTACCACACGCACAGCAATGGTACGTTCCTTTTTTATCAGGAGCCTTGAAAGACAAACCTGCGCTCCTCTTAAAGTTCCACTCTGATCATTTTCTTTTTTTTTTTTTTTGTAAAATCGTTCACAGTGGTCTCTAATTGTGATTATGACGTTTTTATCAAAAATTTAAAAACTTTTGTCACTTTCCAGGACATAGTTTCTGCAGAGCGGAAGTACCTCATTAGAAACTCACCTTAGAGTTGTTGGTGGAACCATTGGCACATAGTATGCCTGCTAATACTTCCCATCATTCCTTTGTTCACACTCTCTCCCACTAGCTTACAGTTAACCTAAAGCTAACATTAGCAGAGCAACAAAAATGGTGAGCAATATTGGAGGTATTAAATCGTACAGGTATAACCAGATGCCAGCTCAGATGAGGAAAACAAAGAAAGTACATGGATCTATTTGTCTGCAGGTGATGAATCAAAAAGAAGCAGATCGGGGAGCTTGTGGCCCGCCAACTGTAGGTTCTACATCCCACCTACAAGCTTTATCCAATGCTATTTTTTGTCTGCTCCTAATTCGCACCGACTTGAATAAAAAATATTCAGAAATGAAATTTAAATTACATTTTCTTTAAAAGTATCAGTCATCATCAGAAAAATACCACAAGAAAATGTAAAAAATACAGAGGACATAATTTTCATCTGAGTGGGTCTTTAAGCTGGTTTAGGTCCTGTTTATCTGATAGATTCCAGCTCATCAGTTTAAAAACTGTCAGTGAGCAGTCTGACATGGTCTCAAGAAACGAGGTTATGCATTATTAGACTGCTGTTCTTCACCATCTGGCTAAAACTTCTCCACATCACTGAAACCATAGTTTTAAAGGCCCACTAAGATGATGTTCTTGTAGCATTGTTCTGATGATGGAGGACATATATAAAGAAATTTGAAAGTAAAAATTACATTTCTGAATATTTATTTATTCAAATTACTGTGAATCAGGAGCAGATTAGGAAAGCCTTTTGGAGCTCCATGTTCCATTCTGATGCATGCACTTGTAGACAAAGTACAGAATGCATAAAGCTGGATGGATTACATTTATTTATTACACATTTTATGACCAATTGCATAAGGAAATTCACCAAAACATTAATAAATCTCTTTTATACTCGAACATATCACTTGTAAGAAGACATCACCATTTAGAGGCAACATTTACAGTCATGTATCCTATCATCGTATTTCATCCATGATGTGGTTACCATGGTTTCAAACTGTTCAGAGCAATTAAAAGATCAATAGTAGCAAAGCACTGTGACTGGTCAGTCTGAGATACGTTAATCTTCCACTCCCTCCCTGCTTCAAGAATTCAAACTGCCCTGAGGTTGTTCTTTCCTTCTAGAACGATGCCACCAAGAGTTCATGTTTTACAAAGAGCACATTTAACATGGCAGTTTTGCTTCCTGTACAAAAAAGGGCAGCAGATCTACAACACTATGTTTCTTTTTAATTGCACAGAACATTTGTGTGCTTGTTCACAATAAAGACATTGCACTTTCTCTACACGTCTCAGTTAACTTATTTGGAAACACTGACTGAAGATTTGATGCTGATTTGAGTTCTTGAAGACCTACAGGGACTGAGAATAGGTCTCATTGGTTTGTTGATTGGTGCTTTTTGTAATTTTTTTTTACTATTGTTCTGTTTTATTTCTATTTTCAGTCATGTTTTGTTGGTCATTGGTCATTCTTTCTCAGGTTTGTGTTATTTCCAGTCACAGTCACAACAGGTTTCATTTTAGATTTTTGCACGGCTGTTTTCTGATAATCAATTATCTCAAAGAGCCTGATTTTCTTCCTCATTGTCTCCTGTTTAATTGCCCTTTGTTCTGAGTGGTTTCAAGTCTTCTCTGGGTTTAGTTTAGTTGCGTTTTAGAGTGAGCAATGCTTGTTTCTTTTTTTTTTTTACTTGTCCTGTCCAGCAGCTGGACAGACAGATGAGAGCTGAAGGCCTCTTGTGTTGGACATATTTTACTTTAACAACAGAGGTTATGAATCTTCACTCAAATCTTATAGAAACACCTGTTGACTCCAAAAATGTCCACATGTCAACATGTACACAATACAAATATCATTCACACACTTATGCATTCAAACCGACTAGTGTGAAATATTTTATTCAGCAAAATATTAGTGCAAAGGTGAGCTAACACCTGTGCTCAGGTGAGTGTTTAAGTTCTTCTAAAATGGATGATGGAATATGAAAAGAAGCAGGGAGAGTGCCCAGCCATCCCCACACCAAGACCCCCGCCACAGCAGCTGCGGCAGTCAGAACCCCCCAACACCACACGGCAGCAGATGGAGAGCAACCACACCCCGGGCGAACACATCCGCCACCCAGGCCAGGGCCAGCAGGACCGCCACGGGGCCCCCAGAGCCAGAGAGCAGGGAGGCATGGGGGGACAGAGAGTGCAGTTCTGGGCATCCCCCCCGCTCCAACCCCAGGTACGAGCAAGGACCCCCCAAGGGAAACCCGCCGCATGCTCCAGGCAGCCACCCACACGGCCCACGGTTGGTCCAGGAGCAAGGCAGGGGCTAGCCGTCCCTGCCCAGGAGGAGGGCACCCAGGAGAAAAGGGGGTCCACAAGGGGTGTTGTAAACATGACCTGACCAGACTCACCCACAGTTACAATGCTTGTTACATTTATTAAAGTTTAAAACCCATTCCAATCATCTTTTGCTGTATTGTTAAAGTTTTCCAAGTGGTCTTTTAGTAATGATTTTGGAGTTTTTAGCCAAAACCAATTCTCCTCTGAGTTGTGGGGAGGACTGTTGCCATGAAGCAGCCCGGCCCCCTTCCCCTCCCTGTTGCTGAGAGCCCTCTGTTTGCACACTTTCACACAACCTTACAGCCCCTCCAACCCCTAAACTAACATTAACGGAGCAACAAAAATGATGAGCATTATTGGAGCTATCTAGCTGTACAGTTTGGAGCCCGATGCCAGCTCAGACGAGGAAAACAAAAAAAGTACATGGATGTATTTGTCTACAAGTGGATGCATCAAAATGAGGCGGAGCAGGGAGCTACAAGCTTTTTCAAACGGCTTTTTTATCGGCTCCTGAATCACGAAGATTTGAATAAAACAGCAGAAATGCAATTTAAATCCTAATTCTCTTTACATATGTCTTCATTCAAAAGAAAAATGCCACAAGAACATGTTAAAAACAAAATTTTTATCGGAGTGGGTCTTTAAAGCTTTTCTGATCACACCACTACTTTATACTTCAAACCTCCATCATGATCTTTTGCCTTGTAGGGATAGAACATACAACCCAACATATCTCTTAGTTTAGTGAATGCTCCTCTCAGTCATCATTTGTGATAAGCAGACCTATCATGCAGTCCTGTGAAGGAAAAGCAATAGTTTTTTATTGTGTGAATGCAAACATAATTTAGCCTAAATAGAATTTTGTTGATCAAAGGAATAAATTTGGTTTAAATTATACTCTGATATCTTCTTTGTGGATTAATTCTTATTAAATAAACTGAATTTACTTAAACATTTATATGGACTCGTTTTTATCTAGAGTGGTGTTTAGATGTCAAAACTGCTCCCAGAACAAACAAACAAATTTATTTTGTACCAATGACTTTGTTTTATTTACGGCTTTACCCAGATAATCATGTTGGCAGCTAACTGTTGATGCTCTTAATGGGTTTCAGCATCCAGCTGAGATAAAACTCAGAGTGTGTGTGTGCATGTGTGTGTGTGTGTCTATGTGTGTAAGGACACTGTAAACCAGGCTATAGCAGCAAAATAAATAAATAAAAAAGATCAACCTGTCACACTCAGCTCCCTTTTTTAAATCACATCACCGCTCGCAGCCAGCCGTTAGAGATGGGTTGGCACGGCAACTGGGGATGCAGCTCTGGACCCTCAAACAGGGTTGCCACGGCAACAAGCATCTCCAGTACCTCATTACCTCCTGTCTCGCTCCAGATGTGACTTATAATAAACAACAACACTCACAGACTGACAATGTGTGCTAACACGTTGGACCCAGATTTGGTTCCATGAACAAGCTCTGTCCACCTGCCTCAGGTTAGCGGTACTTCTGATGCTGCAGCAGGACAGCTTGTCACTTCAGGAGAAGTTACAGTTCCATCTTTGCATTGTTCAGGGGCATGAGTCCATAGAAACACACACTGAGGCTCAATGAAATCCTGATTAAAAAAACGATTAAACTTGTGGTAAACGTGTGTGTATGCCTGTGGCCTTTAAGCTCCTCCCCCGTTGCGATGTCACCAGTATCTCCTTGGATCTCAGCTGTGAACTTGAAGTAGGACGTGTATAACCTCAGTGTATTATTTTCCTCTCTGGTGTTGGAAATCATGAGGAGGCTTCTCTTCACATTCCAGGCCACTGCATCCACACGAACACACACACACCAACACACACAGGAACAGGCTCACATCCTCTGGCTAACATTGTTGCGAAGTGCATGGACAGATGCATGCTGGGACGACTTTATAAACCAACTTGTCCCCGAGGGGTTGGTGTGACTGGGTTTCCCAGTGTGAGTGTGTAGACACTTGTGTGTGTATGTGTGACTGTGTTACTGATGTTGTGGGGACATGCTTCTGCTTACACACTCACACTATGGGGACTCTAGCTTTCAAAGCTGTATGTCACAAATTGTTGCATGTCAAGCCGCTCTTCCTGCAACTATAGGTTACCTGTGGAACTGATAATTACCATATTTTCTAAACTCTGCGGCGCACAGGATTATGAGGTGCACCATCAATGAATGGTCTGTTTTTGAACTTGTATCTTATATAAGGTGCACTGAACGACATGGCGCATTAAGTCAGCGGTAAATCTGTCAGACTTTATTTACTGCATTCATAGTAACTCATAGAACTTATTTTGAACATGCTACATGTTAGTCATGTTAGAAGCACGCTGTTGTCTGAGCTGTGGGTCATGACAACTCCGCCCTTTAATGCCCTGTTTTTACCTTGTTTTTGCTGTATGTGTGCTTTGGGTAGACTACTTTTGTAGTTCTTCTATTTGGTTTTTTGCCTTTTTTTAATCATTTTTTTTTTAGCCTCTATTGGGGAGCCCAACGGTTTCAGCAGCAGCTCCGATGTTTACACTGGGGATCAGTTGTTGGGCTTGCGCAACTCTGCCCATCTCTTTCTGCCCTTCTCTACACAGAGAAACCAGAGACCCCCAAGAAAATACAGAAAAGGAAAGAAGAGGCTGCAGGGTCAGATGCAAGCTCCAGGAGAGGAAACAAGGGTACAAGCCATTCATAACATCCATTATTTTAGGCAACATTCGTTCCCTCCCCCCAAAAAACGAAAGACCTGATGGCACTGACCCATCTACAGCGGGAGTGTAGCCTCATGTGTTTCATGGAGACGTGGCTGAACAGACTGACTTCTGACTCTGTGATTTCCTTTGATGTAAGGCGGAGAGAGGAAAGAAGAAAAGTAGGAGACTAGGTGTATGTGAAGGAGTTTCCAGGATGCAGACGTGGCACCCGTTGTCCCTTTTGCTCATCAGCGGGGGGCTTCAATAACGCCCCCCCTCTCTACCATCCTCCCCACATTCGTCCAGTACATAATGAGCCAGACAAGTGAGAAGAAGCTGGATTTACTGTATGCAAATGTTAGAGTTGCCTTCATTCCCCTCCCCCGCTTGGACATTCTCATCACAATTTAATGCATGAAGACCCAATTATCATTATCATGCACAATTATTTAACTATTTACTTTTTTGTTTGTTTGATCTGATATCTTGTGAGCTGCAGTCGTACTGTCATTTGTCTTTTGTTCTTTGAACTGTCATGATGGGTGAAGTTCTCCCTGTGAGATAAATAAAGTTCAATTCAATTCAACTTGAAGCCATACCTGTGTTTGCGTATTTACAATACCTGTAACTCCCAGCGTTTTTTGCAACCCATAAAAAAACAGACTGAGACTGCTAAAAACAAATGTGACTACGCTTACTCCCACCCATGATATTTACAAGTAAAAAACACAGCCTGACGCCACTACACGTTAGCATATTCACAAAAACACCCAACCTTTTTGCAACTCATGAAAAAATAGACTGACATTTTGACAGAGCTCTGTGTGTCTCTAAAAACCACGTCGACATCAGTCAACACAACCTAAATTACTCCATATATTAGGCGCTCCATATTATAAGGTGCATTGTTGTTTTTTAAATTAAGGCTTTTAAGTGTGCCTTATTGTGTGGTATATATGGTACCTTTACTATAGCTTGTAAGTATAAAAATAACTCATGTTTTCAATGTGAAAAATACTCTCTGAAAGAATTAGCTGTATCTTACAGCTCTGACCAAAATCTTTGTCAATATTTTATAGGAAATATTTTTAATTATAGTTTACTACAATTTTGACCTAAGTTCATGCTGGACATTTGAAAAGAGATGCATTTAAAGTCTGGCATTTAAATTACTTCCAAAGTGGCACACTGCACCATAACTGAGCCCCCGGTTGGCTAAACATGTCAGGTTCTGGGCCAGGGCGGTTTGTTGGGTTTTGTTTTGACACTTCCGTTTTTTTTTCCTTGCTCATTTGTTCTATCTTTACCTTATTGGTCTCACCTGTTTCTGAATCACCTGGAGGGTATTTAGCCTGCACTGATCCTGTCCGTGATCCTGATCGTTTTGGATTACTGTTACGATCATGAGTGTTATTAAAGCCTACGATTTGACTACGAGTCCCTGCGTCTGCGCCTGTGTCCTCACCTGCAAGTTCCTGACAAAACATAGTGGTGTGAGGAAAATGGAGCTCGTGAGGTAAAAGCAAAACTATGAAGAGGCATTTCTGCACAGTCTGAGGATCATGAAAAGTATTACCAAACCAGAGAAGCTAAACTCAAGGGAATACACTGTGCACACATGTGACCCAATAAAATACCACGGTCACCATCGCGCGCTTAGCTCTCTTACTGCACGCTTTGCTGATCACTGATTTGCTCTCTTGACTAAAGGCCTTTAGAGATTTGAAGGTGAAGACAATTCTATGGTATGCTCTCTGATTGGTTAGTTTTTGGTCTCACTCTGTTTCCAAAATATTCTATTCAAATGAGCTGATATGTACCTAAAATTATAATGTTATACTTTTTGGTTCTGATTCTGTAAGCTCATGAAGGAAATGAAAAGACTCGAAAATCTAGTTTTACATTCTTCCTCTGAGAATAATAATATTCTGGTTCTAGAAAACCTACTAGCCAGGTTTTTCATAGATAAAACACAGAAATCTAGATTCTCTGTAATATAGCTAAATGTGGGTAAGTGATTACATCAGGGGCAGACATGGTTCAGGGAGTGAAGCGGTCAACCTCTGTTGTCAAGTTCAATGTTCAATTCTTCTATGCCCAAAATGCCTGTGGTGGGACGAGCTGAGGGGGATTCACTCAGCATGCTGGAGTCAGCACACTCACAGGTTCTGGTGCACTTCTCCTGCAGTGTGCACACATTTGAAACTAGTGCAATGTTGATAAATAAAAGTGTTAAAACAATTACAAAATGCTGCCACCTTCAGGTCGACGTGTGAATTACAGTGCTGTCCTATCTAAAAACATGTCAAAGAGTATGAGGTTTATTTTCTATTATTATTCAAAATAAGTCAGCAGATGCCCTGCAGGGTGTACCTCGCTTTTGCCAAACAGTAGCCAGGTTAGGCTCTGGCACCCCCATGACCTCAAAAGGGATACAGCTGGTCACGAAAATGGATGGATGGATGGACAGATGGATGGATGGACGAACAGACGGACAGACGGACAGACAGATAAATACTGTGCGGGCAAAACCTTCCCTTCGCCCAACAGTTTCTGGGTTGGGTTGGATGGATGGATGGATGGATGGATGGATGCTGATTGAGAACATTAGACAGAAAATAAAAAAGTTTCCCTTTGATTTTTGGTGACGAAAAGTATGACTGAGTAATATGGCCACCAGAAAAGAAAAGAAATACATTTATCCGAATAAAGTCTTAACTTATACAAAGAAATTTGTGTGGTTTTTAGAAAAATACATTTGCAAGACTGTATTTGCAAAAAATCATAAATTAATGATTCAAAGAGTTGTAATTTTACAAAGAAAAAGTTACGCTTTCTTGAAAACAAAGTTATTGTCATTTACAAAAAAGGACACCAAAATATGCAAGAATTTTGAGCAGTGTGACATTCATCAAATTTCTCTGATTTCTCTGCAACAATAAAAGACTAACTTTTTCCTTGTAAACTTTTTAAAGCATACATTTACCATCACAAAACAGGCAGACAGCTGGATCCAATTGCAGCAGGTTTATTCTCTCAGATGAAAGTCCACAGAGCTAAATTGGGCCCAGGCAGCTAGGGGTAATAATGAGTATGGGCGCTTCAGAGAAACAAAGAGAATAGTCCAGATGGTCCAGATGAGAGTTGGAGCAGGCAGCAGGCAAACAAGTGTCAGAAACAGGAACAGGAAACAGACGATCAGGTCTGGATATAACAGACAGAGTGGCACAAACAGTACTTCGCACTGAGTGAGGCTCAGTACAGTGTTTAGGTGTACTGTGAGTGACTGCAAATGAAACTCAGGTGTGAGCTGTTGTCTTTCTTTCCTTATGTTGTTATTCTGATGTTGTAAGTTGTTTTAACCCAACATGAATTTGGATTAAATGACCAGAGGGTCATCAGCAGACATGTTCCACACGTGTTTCCCTCACGCTCACAACATCAGTAGAAGTTTCTGGAAACCTCTTTCCCACTACGTTGATCCCAGCTTCCCTCATTGCGTGTTTTGCTGAGGCAGCATAGGAGGCCATTCTTTCCACTGAGCAGTGTCCCATGGATATGAGTCATGAGCGAGGGCTGAACTTGATGTAATTCTTTGGCGAGGATTGAAGGACGGCATGCTCTTTAGCAGGTCTGAGAAGGCATGATGGTCGGCCTCCTTGTACAGAGGAAAAGTGTCATGATGAAACTCAGCTATGGCATCAAGGTCTGGGATTTAATTCAGTCCTTTCACCACCTTCCTCATGGCTTCAGTGTATTCAGATGGCGTGTTGACTGGATTCCTCCTCATAGGTGAAACAGCCATATGGTGAACTTTCCATAGTGGAGGTCATCCTCAGGTAAACCCAGCAGCTGCACTAAGCCTCTGATTGTTTCATGGTCATTCTTGTTTGAAAATAGAACATCTCAAATGTACAACATAGCCGAACAACTCTTAGAGACTACATGTTCACGCTGACGTCTAGAAGAAAATCCAGAATTATCTCTGGGGTTCTAAATGGGTTAATTTGTATCTTGGTTTCAATGTTTAGTTCTTGGGAGTCAGTGGCCAAACCAAAGTCAATGAGTTTTAACTTGAGGGGGTTTGGGAGTTGGTTATCAAACATGATGTTTGTTGTCTCCATGTAATACACTGATGCTTCCAAGGCCGTTCAGAGCTACCAGCATCTGCTGAGAGATAGCTCTGATCTGACACAGGTAAGCCGGTTGGAAAAACCTCTTCCCTATGAGGTCCTCCAAGGTTTCATCCAGCATTTCGAAAACCAGGCACATATAGTCTTTGTATTAAAAACATTCATGAAACTCCTCTCCCAGAGGCTTTGGGTTGGTTTTCAGCACTGGACAGCTCCCGCGTACCACAAAAAGCCGAGCGCGTCCCAGCTGCAGCACAGCGCAGTTTGCAGATTAAGCTTACTTCCTAAAATTGACTATCTCAGAGAAACATGGCTCTCAGAAGCATCACAGACTCTTCTATCAAACTTATTGCGCTGTACAGGGGTGACAGAGGTTCCAGGGCTGGGTAAGTTGCCATATTTTGTCAAATAGGAAATTTAGATTAATTATTCCTAAAATGAAACCTGCATTGTTTGAAGAAATCTTCATTTCACATTTATTTGTTTGGAAGATAAGGCCCTTGAGATGTGTCATCTCGTTTTCAAGGGGGTCCTCGACATAAAACAACAAGCAGATACCCACAGGTAGAGTTGAGCAAACTTTACATATATCAAAAACAATGAAGAACTTAAAATATACAAGACAATGAACACACACACACACCTACACACACACACACACAAACGCATTTATTACACCTCTTAGCAGTTAGTTTAAGGGGAAGAGAATAAACAAGCAGGAAAGAAATCAAATTCCATCACAAACAGTTAAATGAGTGTTGAAGATGTTCTAAACAGGCATTTAACCATGGTTTCAGCTCCGGGATCAGACACGACACGACGCACCTGATGCACCGGGTGACACACCCCCAAAAGCTCCAACAGGACGGCTCAAGGAAGTCAGAACCGGCTCATGAGCCACTCGTCCTCGTTTGCCAGCAAGTCTTCTTGCTGTCTAAAGATGCGTTCACTCCCAATTCTTCCATTTGCCACATCTTCTATGAGCGCAAGATCAGCCATTGTGCGTCATTACGCATTGTGATGGGGCATTTTATTTCCATCCATTTAATTGCATCTGACAAGCTACAGATGTCGGTAATAATCCACGTGGAAATGGGAAATTGTTCAGCGCAAATGTCATTTCTTGTTGCTTTCTGAATGGTTGAGACATACGCCATACATTGTTTTATCGAAAATAAAACAAAATAAAGGCATATGCATGAATACCATAATTCTGTAGCTTACGAAGAAATGTTTTACTATGAAAACAACTTTCCCCAGTGAACAATTAATCTGTCTGTCTGTCTGTCGGATTCGCACGCATCTGGCGGCGCGTGCACACGCAGCGGCTCTATCGGCTTTATTGTTTTTAAAAGAATGTATTTTGAAGTCGTTTATTTATTATTTTATATGCTGCTTGCACTGTGGGGTGAGAGGAAAGCAATTTCATCTGTGCTGTATGTCTTACGGATGCAGCATATTTGACAATAAAGCTGACTTTGACTTTGACTTTGACTATATCTGCTCCTCCAGACGGACACATTGACGAGAATATCAGTTTTGTACATTATTTCGTTCTGTTAACTATATTATTTATGAGGATGAATTGCATAACATGCCAATTTTACAGAACATGTCACTTTTTTTTTAGCAAATATGTGTTCATTTGAATTTCTGTTGTAATTTTCATTTGATTTTTTGTTTCTTTCACTGCTGATCGATCAATTGTGCGCACGCCTGGGTCAGAGCTTGCGTAAAGCACCGCACATTTTCCCGTCAAGTTTGCTTTTTATAAATCTCAACTATTGCGTAGAGAGTGGCGTACGCCTTCTTTTGTGCGTACGCAATGCTTATAAATGAGGCCCCTGATCTGCATGGCGCAGATTGTAAGAAGACTGAAAAGGAATTAGATAATGTTTGAGATATTTTGGGTAACTGAGGTTGATACATTTGAAGATTTAAAATAGTGAAGTTGATGTCGGGAGGATGGGGGAAGCCAGGACAGTTGCTGATACATAAGACAGTGGTGAGTTCTAAACGGACAACGGAGAATAAACCTTTACAACTGTTATAAATAAAATTCAGTGGTCGGAGATAAGAGATGAGAGTGGTGCTTTTTTTTTTAACTTGTTATATTTTTCATTTTTTAAACAAGATATAACACAAATGTACATGACACTAAACCAAAACAAGTCTTACAAACTAAAAAAAAAAAAAGGGGGAGTAGGGAAAATAAATAAATAAATAAAAGTAGAAAAATAAGACATGACAGCCGCCATTCCAGAAATGTTAACAGGTCATACAATGGCCAGAGAGTACATGTCCATCCGTCCCATTTTTCCTTGCATTTTTCCTTCTCTAAATCTTAAACCAAAAGTCATCTTTTCCATGGTGTAGATCTCCTCCACTATTTCAGTCCAGTCTGTGAGGGTTGGTGGTTCTGGCTTAAGCCATCTTCTGGTTATTGCTTTCCTTGCTGCAATAAGCAATATTTTCACCAGGTACTGATCTTGAGCAATGACTGTTTCAGAGATTTTACCCAGATGTAACACTATCTGAGTGAAGGGGATTGTGTAGCACAGAGCATTTGTTAAAACACGATGGATGGAATGCCATAATGGTCCTATTTGCAAACAGCTCCAGAAGATATGAGAATGATTTGCATTTACTGTATCACACTGTCTCCAACACGTCTGTGGATCTGCTGATTGTTTGCTTTTAATTGAAGGTGTAATAAAGAAGCACATGAGATTTTTCCAGTTAAATTCCCTCCATTTCAGTAATGTGGTAGAAGACTGGGTAAATGCACATATTGAATACCATTCTTTCTCTGAAATAGTGATGGGCATTTCCTTTTCCCACTTTTCTTTAACATATGTTAGAGAGTGGTGTTTTGATGTCACCATAGTCTGAAGTCGGGATAATCAGTTGTGAGATAAATTTTTTTCCTAACTGAGAAACTAAAACAAAGGATTGATAGATACAGTAATTCTCAACGATAAGAAATTGTATGGACGATGGACTGGATATGAGCACTAAAACAGAGTGAGGAGTCAAGCCACAAACATTGAAGTTATCTTGCACACTATTAAGAAAATCATATTTGGCAACACATCATCCTCCCTCTTTTCAAAAGCATGATTTGGGCAGAAGTATTTTATCTACAATTTCATCTTTAGGCAAATCCAAGGAACTTATTTTGTTTAGAGATTTTGATTTCGATTTTGGTCTGACCCCTCAGATTCATCAGAGTGTAAGGAACCAACAAGAATTATTTCCAACTCTCAATCTCTTCTTGATTGGAAGTTACTCACCCAGATAAAACTGCCTCGTCTGGAGTCCTTTCTGACAGCCTTAGTAATCATTCAATCATTGACTGCAAATGGAAAATAACAGCCCCTCATAAAACTCCTATATTTATGAGAATTCATAATACTGCATTTTTGAACACAGATTTATTTATTCAGGATATGCAAAAGATAAATTGGTAAAAACCAAATCTTATACACAATAATGAAGCTGCTTTGAACCTTTTCTACTCAAAACTGAATCAAGTTATTGAAAGACACGAACTTGGACCTCTGTTGAGGTTAAAGGTCATCATTAACCTTGGGTGAATGGTGACCTTATTAAACTTTATAAACAGAAGGATGGAGCTTGGTGTGAACATAGACTCTAAACTACCAGGGATGTAGTCTGTAGAACTCTGTAGTATGCCTGCGTTATATGTGTACAACTAAGACAGGAAACGTGAAAGAAAATTACTACAGCAGTTGTTTAGCTAATGACTTCAAGAGGCCAAAACAATTATGGACAAAAGTCAATACATTAAGTCGTGCATACTAGCGCTTTATATAATATGATAATCAATTATGAAATTGTCAGTGATCCACTTGCAATTTCAAATGCCATCAGCAAACATTTTTCTCAATCACCTGTGGTTCAATCCTGCCTTTATCTCTCTGAAACAAATTGCAATTCCCAAACTTCAAATGGTTTTTTTGTGTTTAAATGAGTTAGTCCAGCAGTTGAGTCTAGGCCCATAAGTAAGCTGTCTTTTAGTAGAGGTTCTGGTCCTGATGATATTGAGACGAAGTTCATCTAATTAGCCTCTTCCGCTTTATCCCCTCTACTTGTTAAGCTTCGTATTCTGCCCCTTTCTACTTGTGTGGTTCCACTTCCACTTGCAAATGCGCCAAAGTAATTCCATTATATAAAGGCATTGAAATTTGAATACTTATCGTTCCATTTTAATTATCAACAGTGTTGCTAAAGCTTTTGAAACAATCATTTTTACTCAATTATGCAACTTTCTTGCTTCAAATGACATCCTTTCTCAATACAGTCAGTTTTTCTTCAACTGCTGCTCTCATTACATTTACCAATGGCCTTTATTCAAGCTTTAAAACTCACACGTGCACAGTCATCTTTTTCATGGACCTCTCTGGAGCATTTGACTTGGTTTCTCATTACCTTCTTTTTGATAAATTGTAATCAGTCTTTCTCATTCATTTCTTCGTTGGTTGATTACTTATTTTCACTATAACTGTCAGTGTGTGTGTCAATTTGAGTTTCTATGTCAAAACTGAGTACTTGTTCAAACTGCATATTTTCCCCATTCTCCTGATTCTCTACAATCTGAACAAAGAAATACTCAGATATGCATTTTTTTTTTTATCGTAACCCTTCCTATGCTATCCTATGACCCCACCCTTACATTGACGTGTTCTCCCAAGACAAAGGTGGATTAAGGTGAAGGGGATTTCATGTAATCCATGGACACCAGTGAAGATCACAAATCATTGAAGAAAAAAGGTTCAGCGCACTGTCTAGTGGGGTCTAGATGACTCAATTCCCAATGTTAAAGTGCCTAGGATACCACAAGGGTCACGTAATTTTATATATGTCCTACAAGAATATGTTTCAAATACCAAAAACACAATTTTCATTGAAGTGGGTCTTTCATAATAAATTTACCAGCGGTTGGATGTCTTCCTTAAGAACCAATAACTTCATAAAGAGACGGACAAGTGTCTAAATGTACTGAATGAGTCCAGCCTGTAGTCATCTGTCAATCAAAAGCCAGTTTGAGAGTTTGAGAGAAGTAAAATTCACTTGCAGTGAACCAAACCTGTTGGACACAAAGTGCAATGATTTTAGAGAATCACAGTCTGAGAAGACAGAGGAGAAGTGGCCCATCAGTTGGACTTCTTCAGCATCGCTGTGAGATTGAACTGGTCTTTTTAATCTGATACTTTATTTTTTACATCTACATTCTTTACATTCTCTGAAGTATGAAGGTGTCAGTGCTCTGTAATTTCATCACAATCACATCCACTTGCTGGTTCAGCTGTGTTTTATTTTTTGTATATTATCCTGCTTTATTTCTCATGTTAAACTCCTGTTGTGTCTGAATTCACTCATTACTTCCTGGTCAGTGCACTATATAGGTTCACAATGTTTCTAGAGGTGTCTGAATCTCCAATTCCAAAATCTAGTGCCCAGAAAATTTCCAGCAATTTTCTCAGCAAAAAAACAGTGAGCTTTGACACGTTTTTTTTAATTGATTTATTATTATTATTATTTATGTAAAGCACTCTGAGGGGCGTATAACTGGTGCTATACAGAGCTGAAAGTAAGCCGTTACAAAACACAATACATAACAGATCTGGCGAAGATATGTATCTAAATAATAAAAAAAAAAACATACAGTGCCTCAAATGGTATTTTCCAATATCGATTATAATTGATTTATTTCATTTTGAAATGATATAAATGGTACAGTTTGATTTGAATCAATTAACAACTTGCATCAGACACATCAGTCTGGTTGGATAAATCAATTTATTGTTTAATTGTTACATTATGGTGGCTGACACGGTTCACACTACATGCAAAAGAGACAAAGCGAAAGCTTAAGCCGAAGCGCAAAAACATAAGCCAAAGCACAGCGGTATAGACCGAAGCACAATGGATGTGGAATGCTATGGAAATGAGGAACTGACTTATTTACTGGAAAAAGATGAATTCAGTTTCAAGCTATTCAGCGCTTCTTGAGAAATACACGATATTTGCACTAAAAAACATAATTTCCTTCTAATATACGTTTGTCTAAAAATGTAAATGTAGCCAGCACTCCACATAGTGACACATGTGTCTAACGCTTTTTGTCTAACACTAGGTAAAGTTACGTTTGGCATGTAGCTCATTTAGCTCACCCCTTCAGTCAGCTAGGTGACAGCAGTTCAACCTCTTATTTAAATGAGAGTTGCAGTTGACAAGTGATATCACAAAAATCACTTCTGTGCCAGTTGTGTTCAGTGAATTTGTGTGTTCGCCTGTCAGGTGACAATGTTATGCCCATTTTGCGCATCCGCAGTGGTGTACCAAGGTGGGACATTCTGTAGTTCTTGTGGGAAAAATATCAGCTTCCTATACAGTGTCGATGCAACTCAACAAGCCAGAACAAGTAAGGTAATGCTCTAAACATCAGTCTGCTTTTACTAGCCTTAGACCTTCCTTTCAAAGTTTATTTACCATTTATATTTGATGTGTGAGCATGTATTTAGCTGAACTCTCCTTATACCAGAAGTTATGGGACAGATGCTCTAGCTTCGGTCCAGAATTTCCGAACCATGAAGGACATGTCTTAAAAAGACATGGTGACCACAAGACTGGTGCGTTCCTCTTTCACCACCAGGGGGCGACTTTCAACTTCATGAGGTTCCCTGCAAACTATCACATTCAAGTTTGTCTTTCAGGTTTTCAAAAGAGCCACTATTAAATGATTCAACTAACACTTGTCTAAAATGAAAGAAGAAATCAAACCTGCTGCTTTAAGATCACACCAAAGGGTTTAAGAAAACTAAAAGGAGTCACAGGAAGGGGAGACAAATGGTTGAGAAAGGAGGAGACTCTCACAGCCAGTTGTAGTTCTGCATTACAAATTGCAATAGAGGGTGAGAGCAGGAAACACTGATGTCAGTCAACGCCTCTGCACCACGCTGACGCCACAGAAGAAGGAGAGACAAGAAGAGGTGCACCACAGCAGCAGTGGAGAAGCAGAGCTGGATCGAGAAGGTTAACTGTCGCGAGGGGCAAGACTAAAGGAAATGTGAAGAGCAAAGGAGTACAACTGCAAAGTGGAGAGGGACAGAAAAAGGAAGAGGTGGCAAGAGTGCTTTCAGCAAAAAATAAAAAGAGGAGAGGAGGAACTACATTAACAACGACAAACGTGGTGAAAGGTGGAGCAGCAGGTCAAGGGGAGACAGGCGAAGTAAGTAGAGCAGCACCTGCGGTGGTGCCATCATGGAGGAGGACATCAGAAAGCAGGGAATGCTCTTCCTCCAGCAGCAGCGCTTTGGAAAGGTACAAAAGTGCGATGAAACCAGAATGCCAACTTAACTTGAATGTGATGTTAAATTAGCTATAGACTATGCAATAAATAATATGTTGAAAATGTAGTTTCATGTGCAGAAAATGCACAAATATTGCATAATCTATACCTAAGTGAATGTTTTGTCATTAATAGTGTATTACAGCTCAAAAGTACCATAATAATCTAAACTGATGCCAGAAAATGAAAGATGATTCCATAGCTGCTACATAGCTGGCACTGATGAACGCAACTTCAGATGTGAAGGTTGCAGGTTTGGTTCCTGCCTTGCCTGCCCACCCTGCAACGCAGCCCTGCTGCTACCATCAGTAAAATGTGTGAGTGTAAAGCACTTTGGGACGAAAAAAAGCAGAAAAAGTCCTATTAAGTTTATGCCACAGGTGAACTGGAACTGTTAAGGGCTAATAAAAAAAGGCCTTAAATGCATGTCTTAAGTTAGAAGGCGGTTTGCTAAAACAGAAGAAAATAGTTTACTGCTGTTAAAATCTTACACTTAAGTAAACAGACAGCTTACAACAAGCCTAACTCTGCAGGACAAACTGTCCATCCGTCTTCAGAACCCACTGAATCCCTCTTGGGGGTCACAGGGTTGCTGGAGCCTATCCCACCTACTATTGGGAGAGGGTGGGGTACACCTAGAACAAGTCATCAGTCTGTTACAGGGCCCCACACGCACACCTAGGGACAATTAAGAGGAGGAAGCTGGAGTTCCCGTAGAAACCCAACACATGCACAGGAACAACATGCAAAAGTTAAACAGAAAGTACCCAGACGGGATCTGAACCAGGGACTTCTCGCCGAGCCATGAGGTGACTGCACCACCATGCAGCCCATGTGGACAAACTGCTATGCTAGAAATATTAAATATGAATGTGGAAAACTAGCTTGAAAAAGTATTTTACAGACAAAAAAATAGTCTGATGAAAAACTGAGAATGGTGTGAAACTTAGCTTTCCATTGTCCTAAAAGGCTCAAAGTGCAGTAAAAAAAAAAAAAAAAAACCTTTTTACCGACAACATTCATACGCTGATAGTGGCAGAGCAACCATGCAGGAGCCAACCAGGCTAACAGT
The DNA here is from genome assembly GCA_023969325.1 of Oryzias curvinotus. Classification (NCBI taxonomy): domain Eukaryota; kingdom Metazoa; phylum Chordata; class Actinopteri; order Beloniformes; family Adrianichthyidae; genus Oryzias; species Oryzias curvinotus. Next base: position 7,571,284 of record CM043714.1, read on the forward strand.
AGCATCGTGGTGTTTAGGCTTTTGCCCAAGGAGCCAAACCTGCAGAAATCATTAGTTCTGCCTCTGTGGAATATTTTCCCCTAAAAAAAATACAGAGGAATAAAAATAAATAAAGGCAAAAAAGTAGTGATAAGTAAAAATATTGCCAAATATCTGCCAAATAAAGCAATATTTAGCTCAACTGGCCTAAGGTTAAAATAACTAAACTAAATTTCAAAAAATGGCTAAATCAAAGACGAAGTCTAAAAAAAAAAAAAAAAAGACAAAGCAGAACAATGCTATAAAAAGCCAGACTACATTAAAATAGTAAAAATAAAAAAGAAACAGTAAATATGGAACCCCACTCTTGACATCATGCCAGGAAGGTTAAAGCGAGATTAAAAGAGATTTAAAAATAAATATAGAAAAGATATCATAACTATGGAAGTATATTACATTCAAAAAAAATATTTGGGTGATCTCCATTCTAAGTTTTTCATGAATTAAAAAACGAAAAAAAAAAACATGGTGAACTGTTTAAATCCTCTGCATGATTTTCGTTGTATTTTTTAAGAACTACAAAGGCAAAGAACTAGAAACTAACTGCTGATGAAAACTATTGAGCAGAAAAGCCACAAAGTGTCCGTGCCATAGACAAGATATGTGCTTGTCACGATATCACCAGTCTGTTGGTTCTACTGACTTTATCCACTAACGTTACACAGAAAAATGTTTGTGACGTATCAAACATTAACCCGTTTGCACTGTTTATTTATTTCTATTGTTTGAGAGTCAATCCCAAAGACAGATATATACAGTACAGACCAAAAGTTAGGACACACCTTCCCATTCATTTTTGTGGGAAGGTGTGTCCAAACCTTTGGTCTGTACTGTATATTTATATTTTTTTCTAATTTTTACTACAATGCTTTTTCTGAAAAATATATATATTTGTTTATATTTTTTGCAAAACCTTTTGTTTATTTTTGATATAATTTTTTCAAATTTTCATTATAATTATTTGTTTTTCGGATTTTCTCTACATTTCTTTCAGATTTTCTCTGTAACTCCTTTGAATCAGCTATCATTATTTTTTTTTAGGACTAATAAGATAAGGTTAGTTTGTAGTTCTTTGCTTTTGTAGTTCTTATAAAGATTAGAAAGAAATTTACGGAATAAAGTAAGAATGAAAATTACTTTTTTTCTTTTTATTGAATGCAGTACGCTTCTATTCTTAACAGCGAAATCAGCTAAAGAAAATCAGGACAGGTGAACAAAATAAACATGAAAAAAAACATGTGGAAAGTGTACCAAAAGTGTATAGGGACTGATTAATGTAAAAACAATTGGTGGCAAAAAGTGAGTATGAAGCTGAATACAGCTAAATAATGGCAAGTATTATGTAACACATCTTAAAGGATATTAAAATTGTTAATAAAATACTACATTTTTGTAGAACATGCAGTATTTAATTTTACTAAAAAATGTTGATCATTGTACTTAGATGGTAAACCATGACACCAAACTTCTTGAAAAAAAGTGTGAAAACTGAAGTAAACTAAATAAAGGTGAAAAAAATACTATAATAGAGGTTGAGATTGTCACAGACATTTTAATATTAGGCCCACTTGTTTGTTCTCTGAGCTGCGTGTTTCTGTTTTTGGGTGTAGAAGTGGAGGAAGGTGTGGTGCGTCCTCTACAGAGAAAGCTCCTGCTCCATCTCCAGACTGGAGTTCTATGAGTGCAAAGACGGTGGAAATATGGAAAAGAACGATAAAAACCTGCGCAAGCAGCTGGACCACAAGAAGGTAAACCCTGTGACCTCTGCAGCATCCGGGGTGGTTGGAGCTTTCACAGAAGCTGTGGCACGATTCCCAGGTCATCCGTCTGGCGGACTGCATCCGGGTCACTGAGGTGGAGATGGAGGGATGTCCCAAAGACACCAGGTCCTTCCTGATAGAGACCACAGAAAAAATATTTGTGTTTGCTGCTGACAGAAGCCAGCTGGATGACTGGACTCACAAATTGTGTGAGACTGCCTTCCCTGTAGGTACACACACACACACACACACAATTTTTCAGAGTCTTTCCTCACAGAAAAGTAAAACATGGATTGTCCTGTTGATCATGTTACAGACCAGCTTAGAGGACGTTTAAAACATGTAGACACTGTGCTGGTCGAAAGCTTTAACTCTTTGTGGATGTGTTGTAGTGTTTGCATAGCAGCACTCTGTGTAGGTCCTTGCCTGAGATGTGAGCGTGAGCATGTGCGGTGGCCATCAAAAGCTGTTGTAGCTTCTCAGCATCTCCAATAGTGGCATCAAGCTCGCCACACCAGCATTAAAGCAACAAGAAAATGAAAAGATCCTGAAAAGTCTTCAGGCAGCAACAGACTGCGAGCATGTGAGGTGCAGATGATGACATTTCCTTCAGGAGCTGTAAAGCTACGTACACATGTGTGGCAGGTTCTAAAATGCACTGCACTTATAGCATATGGTGTTCACACTGGACTCTCGCAGCCCGATACTAGTGCCTGTACTTGAAAGAGACATGGTGCGAAACGTTGAAGCGGTGCACATCTTGCAAGTCTTGCTCCTGGCTTTTTTTCACAGCCTTATTCCGCGACACCAAAGACTTGGTGTCATATAATTTTGGCTAATTATTATGTCTCCTTCATGATCATGTTTACAATGGTTTGCACTTCCAGATTTGAAAAGAACACTACCTCACTGCCAAATCCACTTCCAGCGGGGGATCAATAACAGCCCGTTTTGTATGAAGAGGCTATGACCGGACTTGAAAACCTGCATAGCGATGCGTGAACGCGAGCAATCTTGACGCAGAAGCCTAAAATTCAGGTTGACGTGTGTTTACATTGTCTCTTTATCAGAAGTGGACGCTTGAACGCGAGTTGAGGCGGCCGGTGTGTAGGCACCTCCAGACTGACCTTTTTAAGTCACCCTGTAGAGGTAATGCAGAAGTCACAGACCTATGCAGAAACAATTGATGATACAGGGTTGAGCAGTTTATCTTTTTTTTGCTCTGCATGTTTTCCGCTCTGCATGGATGGCACACTAATGTTTTCCGCTCTGCAGCAGGACTTCTCAGAAAATGCTTTCTTTCTTCCTCCCAAAACAATACAGATGCTTCTCCCTCATGGTTCCTCTCCTCTTAGGCTGAAGAACAGAGAGTCTGTGGTTTTTAATGAGAATTTCGGAATTGCGCTTGTCTGACTTGAGAGGGTTTTTTTTTATTTGATGTTCCTCAGTCTGACCTTTGATTCTGGGTCATCTCTATGAGGAACCATTGTATAAACTGTGCTCTTCCAGAACTGTGAAGCCAAAAAGCACCATGCAGTTATCCAAACACTAGGAGCACCTGTCTCTTTAATGCACAGGTCTTTCAAAAAGAAATTTGAAACTCTGAACAGCTCGATCTGAGTGAGTTTTTCCACACTTGTCTGCAGAAAAGGGAAGTTTTAAGACTTTATTGCAAAAATAAGGACCAAGGACTTCATGCATTAGTCTGATATCAATTTCCAACTTCTGGGGTGAAAAGTTGTTAACAAGTTGTTCATAGAGTCAAATTGTTGTTTAATGTAAAGTATCTTCACAATAAATGCAGTCAAAAACAGAAATTTGGATGACAGGTCACCGTTTAAGTTGAAAGGAATTCTAAATGACAGTCAGTATGCAAAGGCAGAGCGGACATTATTCAGAGTAAAGCTTTGGTCACGTGCACCCGGACGGGGGTTATTCTGTACTGGTGCTGTGGGTTCTGGGGTTTTCCCGGCCCGTTGAGGATCATGGATGAGAGTACGTCTTAAGAAGGGCACAGGAGTGGGTTGCAGTTCCCTAGAGACTCATGCGGCCACCTTACGGGAATGGAAATGGCACACACCGTTGTTGTGCGGGTGGTTAACTGTATTGTGAAGTATTTGTGAGGATAATAAAGGTTACACGCACTTATGACGTACAGGTTTTGCTGTGCCCTTGCGCCACACTCTTGTCGTTAGTAAGGTTCATGCACTGAATCATTACTGACCGTGTGCAAATGTGCATGCATGGGGTGTGCAGACGATGTGGAAATGCACGCAAACTACACTTTGATTGTCTGATTTCCTCCTTTCTAACAGTCAGGTTGCACGCAAGAAGCGCACATGTATCACTTGAGCAGCACCAACAGTGCACAGTTTTTGAGGAATTTGAAAAAAAAAAAGAAAAACTCTTGCTCACCCTTTCTTACCCAATACGTTGCTTCACTGCGACTTGTAGAAAAGATGTGCACAAACATTTTCACCTTTTGGCCTCACCAGGTGGTCTAGGATCTTTACATTTTGTATGGACCACCTACTTGCCCCTTATAGGTTTGCCCACTTTTCACCCATATTCACCCATAAGAGCGCTTGTGACTAAGGCTTAAAAAAAAAAAGTTAAATGTCAAACCTTAAACCACGTTAGGTTAATAAGCAAAATCTAACTAAGATTTTCAAAGTAAGAGTATGCTGAAACAAGGTTTCCTTCTACAAGGTGAGAACACTTCCAGACGGTGCTCTGGGCATTAAAGGGAAACAATAATTTTGGGGTAAAGTGTAAAAAACAGATTTAAAAAAAGATTGGAATAACCGTGAGACTTTTGTTTAAGTTAGTTTCATTAAAGTTCATTTAATATAAATATTCTCTATAGTAAAAAATCGACATATTAGGAGTGAGCTTGAAAGACAGAATAAGCTCTGTATGTCTGAACAGATTCAGTTTCCCTTGTGCTATCCTAAGCACTTAAACATTGGGAGTTGGGTCATCTAGACCCTACTAGACAGTGCGCTGAACCTTTTTTCTTCAATGATTTGTGATCTTCACTGGTTTCCATGGATTACATGAAATCCTCTCCACCTTTATCCACCTTTGTCATGGTAGGGAGAAAACGTCAATGTAAGGGTGGGGTCGTCTGGACCCCATAGGATAGCACAAGGGGTTAAGGTTGTGTTTCTTTTTGGCACCTTCTGCTCCCACACTCGCATTTGTCATGAAACTGCAGTAAAATCAAAACAGATGCTCTGATGATCTACAGGTAGAATGACGTTCACTGCTTCATCCACAAAGACTTTGGACTTCATCTGCAGGATGACCAGAGAGGGTGACAGGCCTGAAGGGTTTTATTGGCATGTTCATAATTCCACCTGGACGTAGTTATGCAGACAAAGCACTGCAGCTAAGCAGACCCAGGAAGCGCTGAAGAAATTCCTAAATTGAGTAAAGACAGAAAGCAGATCTTTGGTGAAAGCGTGAATGATGGGTTTGGTGTAAAGTAGGTGCAGGCGGTTAATTATAACTTTTAATCAGAAAAGTGGCAGAACTAGGCGGCTTTTATTTTTATGACATTTTTTTCCATTGTGGTTGGAGCTTGTGTTGGCAAATGAACAAAGTTTGTGTGACTTTGGCACACAACAGGTTTGTTGATCTCTTCTAATACAAAGTTTTCCATTTAAATAATATAATACATTTATATTAATATATTTGTTTTTTCTCCCCTCCTTAAGACTGTTAATAACAAGATTAAAAAGGTATCATTTCCGAGTGTTTAAGATGAGTTTGATCTTCAAACAATTATTATTTGTTTTAAGTTTCACAAAAGACGCTTTATTTTGAAATTCTTCACTATGGGAGTCAATCAAAAATGGAAGTGTTGAAATAAATGCTGAAAAACGGAACAGTGGAAAAAGGGTGGAGCCTCATGGTGTGAAAACTCTTAAGCAAAGTTATGTTTACTCCACCTGCAATAAAAACAAAGGGCTTTATTTTAACTCTATGTTGTATTTTCTGATTCATACAAAGAGGACCATTCAAACATGGAGACTAGAAGCTTGGTTTTTAGTCGTTTTGCAAAGGTTCAATGACCTGTTTCTGATATTTAAATCCACCGAAACAAAAAAGAGACAAGAAAAAAATGCCACCTCCCCCTCCATAATGCAGAACTGCACTAAAAGCAGATGTGGCATTCAAAAATGCTGAAGCGGCCTTGCGCTTCACTGAGAAGGTGTGGACATCTGCGGCTGCTCTTTTAACCGTCACTTCGTGTTCCTCTTTGGCTGAGAGGGTCGGATGTTTGTCCAGGATGAAGGTCATGAACCAATTCCATCCAGCAGCTTCAGAAACACGGCAGCAGAAGACGGGTTTCACATGAAAACGGCTGAAAGGCAGCTCCATCCAGTTTGGGGGTTTGTTGTTATATAAATAGCAAGTTGCTGACATACAGCTGACAGTCCTGAGTCACAACTCCACTTCCTTCTGCTGTGAGTGTGTGTGTGACAGGAAACCCACAGCAACAGCTAATCATGCTGCAACTTCCACAAAAGACAAAAACAGACAAATGCTCCTTCACTGCAACTTCAAATGAGGACAAACGTCAAAGAGGGCCAGGAGATGTCAAGGTCATGCTAGAACCTTCAATTTAAGACTTTGAGCACAATTAGTCCCACTCCCATCATCTTTTCATCTATTTTCAAAGTGTTCTTTTAGTTATAATTATTCTGTTTTAGGCTAAATTAAAAAAAAACTATCGTTTTCTAGGACAAATCTTCTGCAGAGCAGCAGAAATTCCCCTCTGAGTTGTGGGAGGGACTGTTAGATCATAGCAAGCCTGCCCTCACTTCCCGTCACCCATCTGTTTATACGCTCTCCTGATAGTTTACAGCCCCTCACAACCCCAAGCTAACATTAATGTTGCAAACAAAAGGGGTGAACAATATTGGAGTCATAAGGTTTAGATCCGGATTCCTGCTCAGAAGAGGAAAACAAAGACGTTCATGGATCTATTTGTCTGCAAGAGGATCTATCAGAATGGAGCAGAGCAGGGAGCCTGCGACTGGCGTATTTTCTAAGAAACAAATACGTTCAAATGGCATTCATTTTTTATCTGCTCCTGATTCACAATGATTTGAATAAAGAAATATGATGAAATGTTATTTTAAGCTTACATTTCAGTAATTTCATCTAAAAAATGCTACACCACGATGTTAGAAAACACTAAAAACACAATTTCCATTGGAGGTGAAGTTCATTGATTTTATTCATAAACAGCAGAATGGATGTGGCTCAGAGGCAGAGCGGACGATCTCTGATTGGAAGGTACCAAGTTGTACTTCCCGCCTTGCTTGCCCTGGTGTTGAAGTGTCCTTGAGCAAGACACTGAACCCATCACTGCTCTTGCTGGTCTGGCAGTGTTTAATATGTAACTGAGTGTAAAGTACTTTGGGCCTTCATCAAGGTAGAACAGAGATATATGAGGAAACACAATTTCTACTCATCAAGTCAAAGTCAAAATTATTCAGAAGAAGAACTGATTTACTTTGATTTGGGACATAAAAGTAAAATAGTGCCGGACTGATCATGCAGAGCTTAACAATATGAAACCTGCAGAAGAAGCAGACCACCTGTTTACATGTCATGACAGAGGCAGAAACAAACAAATCACAGCAGTGTTGTTGGTTGCAATGATACAAAGGTAGAAGTTTGGTGTAAAGGAAATTGATCTTTTTCTATGACAGTATATAAACAACAACAAAAAAAATGTTTTTACAAAATGTCAGCAAGAAAAACCTATAATTTTATATCCAAACAGAACAGGAAATAAATGAAACATGAACAGAAATAAACAATGAGGAAGAACTTTAAAGAACTTTGGGAAACTAGAGAAGTATAGGATGATGAGGTGACATGAGGATCTGTCCATCTGCCAACAGAAAACAAACTGAGTGGATGATGACACAGCAAAAATAAAAGAGCTTTAGAGACACAAGATACAGACACATATCTCCAGCATGAACTTTCAGCAGATGCTGCCTAGAAAAGATGTTAGATGGAGATTTAAATTTGGTCTCTCTCCTGGTAGTGAGTCAGTGCCACTTTTGGACGAAAAGAGGGGCAGCTGGGAGAGGAAGCAGTAACCTGGTGATGCTGATCAAGACAAAGCAGGGATAGATGATTAGTAGAATAAAGGTTTTGCAGTATCTGACTTATTAAAGACAAACTCCAGTGAAAATTGTGTTTGTTTTACCATTCTCTGGCAATTTACTCTCATGATGTTGGACAGTTTAAAAAGGATTGTGACATAGAAAATAGGCTGGGTGGGTCACAAGCTCCCTCCTCCGCTCCAATTTGATGCATCCACTTGCAGACAAACAGATACATGTACGTCTTTGAGCTAGAATCTGGATCCAAACTCTACGGCTGGATAACTCTGTTATTGCTCGCCATTTTTATTGTACTGCTAATGTTAGGGTGGGGGTGTGAGGGGCTGTAAGTTAGCGGCTAAACAGATGGATGGCTTACTCCACTCCTAGAAAAGGACAGATTTTTTAGATTTTGCCAAAAAACGGTATAATCATAATCAAAAGACCACTGAGAATGCTTTGAAAGTAGATCAAAAGATGATAGGAGTGGGTCTTCTCTCTCCAGTCTCCAAGGTTGGGCACTCCAACACCTTCTCTGGGTTTCTAAGGTCCATTTATAGACTTGTTGCTGTCAACAATGACGCCAGTGTTCGGCTGCAGAACCCAGGTTCTATGAGTTCTCTGAACTCATGGAAGATTTTTCCTGTTCTCTGGTAGAATCACGTTTCTGTCAATGAAGCTTTAACACAGCACCACACCATCACTCTACCACCGCCGTGTTTCACTGTTGCTCAAATGTAAGCTTCCTGAATCAAATCGCTGTTAGTCAAACTAACAGCGATTTGATTTGTTAGTAGATGCAACATGAGGTTGAAAAGTTCCTCTTTTGCTTCATCAGAATATTTTGTTAAACATTTGGGGGAATTTTCAGATGTTCATTTCAAAAGTAGAACCAGATTTGATGTCTTGCTTTTTTTTCTGTTTCCTGGATTTCTTCATAGATCAGTTTTTGTTCAGTCTATTTCTAACAGCTGAATCATGACCTCTGACCTCAGCTCAGTCAAGTGAGGCCATTAGTTCCTCTTTTGTTCTCCTTCTTTTATGACCTCTTGGATGAGTCCTTGTTTTCATGTAGTCACTCTGGTCCATTCTGGACTGGTTCATCGGTCCTCCATGTTTTCTCCATGTTTATATTGGATTTTATTGGGGCTTATTGGAGTTCTGAAGTTGCAGAAATTCCCTTTTAAATTTAAAAACATCTGTGATTATTGAGCAACTTACGGTGATGTGACAGTGAAAGGAGAAGCATAAAACAGACCATAAAACTGAATTTAAGAAAACCAAACATTAAGAGGGGTATAAATGCTGCACAGTGTCCCCTGACATTTCAGACTACTGCATATATAAAGCTGGATAATCTACAGGGGTTCGTGCAAGATTCTGGGGCAAGAATAGAATAAAGTCCAGCACTTTAGAACAAATTTTGACTCATTTGACTCAGAGTGAGGTTTATGCTGCTCTGTGTTCTCTATGAGGCTAATGGGCTTGTAAATGAAATCAGCTGGCAGTGTGCATGTGTACAGCAGCAAAATGAATGCATTCTTATCGTAAATAAAAGACAAATGTGCAGAGAGAGCAGCACTATAGTGTGTGGGTTCAGGAGGAGTCTTGACATGCTGATCCACGCATCACCTCCATTTGTCTCTGTCTTGTTCTGTCCTCTGGTTTCCGTCAAAGATTACAGCGATAGAAAGAGTGCTAAGAGTTTCTACTGAAATAAAAGTACTTTTAGGTTTAAAAAATACTCATGCTAAATGTAATAGTATACAGCAAATTCCCCAGTGTCAAACCTTCGTAGTCAAACAGCATTTTCCAAGAGTTGGTGTTAGTGTTCGGAGTTAAAATGTGCAGAGTAAAAATGACTGTGAGGGTTATATAACACTTTTTGGTGTTAAAGTTGTGCAGATTGTGTCAATTATTGACACCTAAAAGAGTTATGTTAAATCGGAAAATTCAGCGCTATGTTCAGCGTCACATCAACCCTGTGTAGTTAAGGACCATGTGTTATCTGGCTCAGAGTTAAAATGTAACTCTTTAGGTGTTCCAATGATGCTTCATTTTTACTACAAGTAGGTGAAAGGACTCGAAAAAGCAACAAATGGTCCTGTTGAAAACTATTTTATTGTTTAGAAAATATAATGAAGTAGTTTTAGTTTCTTTATCAGATACTTATTGTACATTGTAAACTTTTAAAATCTATTAAAATAGGATTTTATTTATTTGTAGTCATTTAATATTTAAGATTTCATCTACAAATTACCTGCAGTGCAACCACTAAACAAAAAGTAGTACACCTGGAGTTTATGTCATTCAGTATACTCGAGTATAGGTATAGCAAGTATAGACCATGTACATGTAGTGCAGGAAGTATACTAACTGTATACTACTTCTTCAGACTAAATTGGAACATTTTACATTTACAAAAGTGTATAAAGTGTAAACTTTAAGGATGCGGCCTTACTTTTAGTATAGTCTAAGTATATTTGTACACCTAAATAGACTACTTTAAGCTAATGGGCACTTTTTTAGAGAAATTTACACAGTTTTTGAAACATAAATGTGACTGATGGAACTTTACAAGGCAAGAAATGATCAGTAAAAACAAAAATGTCCCATCTGCATAGGTGCTGTGCAGAATATAATGGAAATGTTTTGAACAAAACTGTAAATAGAAATACGGGCATCATCAGGTGTTGTAAAAAAAAGGGGTGGGATCAGACAAGATTTCTCTTCAACCCACTCCTTTTCAAACACACTGTCTTTTTTTTAAATCTTTTTTAAACTCTTGTGTTTATTTTTATTTGTACTGAGCCCATCCAAGTGCCAGTGGTTAAAAAGAAAAAAAAATCTGATAAAAACTGCAAGCACAGTTTATCAGATTTTTTATTTTTTTAACCACTGGCCCCTGGAGGGTCCCGTACATTTGTGTTTGAAATAAAGAAATTGGAGGAAACAAAATAGATATATGCAAAAGGGTTTCTGTTTTCTGTCCAAAAACAAATATATTCATTTAAAGTATTAATCTGATGTTACTAATATTTTTAGATGTAACCATTCAGATTGTATTTTAGAGTCAGAAAAACATCCCAGAATGCTCCTGCTGAAATGATAAAACTTTCTTTGTTTTATTTAGTTCTCGCTTTCTGAAATGGTTTCTGTTTTCTGTTCAGAAACAAATATATTCATTTAAAGTATTAATCGGATGTTACTAAGTTTTTTAGATGTAACCATTCAGATTGTATTTTAGAGTCAGAAAAACATCCCAGAAGGCTCCTGCTGAAATGATAAAACTTTCTTTGTTTTATTTAGTTCTCGCTTTCTGAAATGGCTTCTGAATGTACACATCTTTCCATCACTTTCACTAGACAAATTCTGAGACTGTTCTGTGATAACTGACATGATAACAAGATGGAGACCTGGAATGGTTTGATCCAGATACTGGGATCAAACCATTTCAAAAGATTTCAGTTCGGCAAAAGTCAGAGCTTTTAGTGATGGAATCAAAACACCTTCATATCTCTAGTATCCTTCTCACAATGTGTATGTCTTAAATATATTTGAGGGGAAAATGTAAAAACAGTTTAAGACTGAGAATTAGAGCTACCATAAAAATGAAAAAAAAAAAAAAGGAATTTATTTAAAGTTGTAAAATTATGAGAAAAATTTCATAATGTTGCAAGAACAAAGTCAAACAATTATGAGAAAAAAAGACGTAATTTTGCGAGAACAAAGTGATAAAATTATGAGTATAAATTAATTTTGTGGGAACAAAGTGATGAAATTATGAGAAAAAGTTGTAATTTTGTGAGAACAAAGTGATAAAATTATGAGAATAAATTAATTTTGTGAGAACAAAGTGATGAAATTATGAGAAAAAGTTGCAATTTTGTGAGAACAAAGTCATAACGTTTTGAGAAAAAAAGTCAAAACTTCACAACAATAAACTGGTAGAATTATAAGGAAAAACGTTCATGTTTTCCAAGAATCAAGTAATTTCATAAGTTATAAATTGGGTTAGGGTTAGGTTTTTGTCTTGTAAAATAAAGACTTTTTTCTTCATACTTTTATGACTTTATTTAGTACTTTATTCTCATATATTATTTAAATTTTTTCTTTCACGGTGGGACTAATATTCTGTTGTAACAACTCAAAACAGTTTTGTTTACACAATAATATGTACTTGTTCCTGAATCACAACAATCCCAGTGAAAGTGAGAGGATTACTCTGACCACAGACTCAACCTCTGAACTATCAGAGGAAACTTCTTTCCTGGGTGTCCCTCTGGAAAATGTTGCACCCTCTAACACTTTCACCTAATAGGAACAAAGATGTTCTATTGGAGAGGTTTTCTCCTTCCTACACAACTAGGGGTCTGCAACCTGAGGCTTTGCTGCCATGTGGCGCTCTGGTTAAAAAAAATCAAATGCTGTTTTGTTTAAAAAATTTTCAGATAAATCAAAATTTATTTAACCCATACAAACAATGGAAGTACAGTACAAATTACACTGCGAGGCTTCTGACTACAGTACACAAAGAACTCCAACAATCCATCAAGCAGTGGGGCTTTGTATTTTAGCAAAGTTGTACTCAAATACTGACAAATTTTTGTACCACATAAAATCTTTTCCAAGGCTCACTCTTGATATATTAGAAAAATTCAAGAATTTGTAGCGCCCTTATGGTTGACTGATAGGGGTAAACTCACTTAATTAGCTCTGGTTTAATTCTACTTGGTCAAGTTCACAAACATAAGGCAGCAACAGTAAAATTATTTGTGTAAAGTTTGCTTTTTTTAAATTACTACTGACATTGCACTATCTACTTCATTTGCTGCAAGGGAAGTTGTTGAAAGGGAAGTCATAAGAAGCAGTCTATAAACTATTTCATATTTAAAATAACAAATGCTGTTTTCTTTGTTTTAATAATGCCAAAGAAACAATGGTTCGTTTATATTTATCATATTAGTAACAATCCCTTGAATACAAAGCAATGTGGTAGAAAGACTTGGTGTTTCTTTGAGGTTGTGGTCAGTGAGAAATCGATCTAATTGGCTCTTTAAGTGTTGAAGGTTGCAGACCCCTGAACACAACCCACAACAAGAACTCAAGGCTCTAAACTCCCATCCTGCCTGTGTGAACGTACGAGTGGGGCTGGTGACGGCAGGTCACATAGTCTTTGTTTTGTCAATGCCAACAACTTTGATCATGTAAACGGTATAAAAAGTAAAACGTTAGCTGACGTGTTAGTGAGTCGACTCAACAACAGGGTCATGAAATCTTTACTTTTATATAATTACAAATACTAAGATGTTTCAGTCTGTAGACATGATGGGGAGGAACTGTATATGAGAACTGGATTGATTGACCCCTCCCCCATCGCGTTCCAAACCGGAAGTACCCACTGGCAACAAATAGCCACACTTCCATAGAGTTCTATAGAGAAATAAACAGCTGTCATTCTATTGGTCAGAACAACCATTCTTGGTCTGATACCTTTTTTTTGTTTTGTTTTTACAAATTCTTGATAAACCTCTTTTTTTCATACTTTTTCTGTATTGCAAGTTATTCAAGTTACAAACAAACCCACCAGACGCCTCAATAAAAGTATATGGTGTCTGCTGGTCCACGTGTCCAACGTTTGAAACATTTGATTGACAGATTTTGAACCAAAATGTCGCCTGAATTGATATAATTTGGTTGGAGCCAGAAGTAAGCTATTTTCTATTGGTGATGTCAAACTCGCTCAGTCCAGTTCTGAAATACAGCCAGTGGAAGGAAGGGATTGTTGTCTTTGTTTGCTCTAGAGCGTGATGTAGAGGTTCTGTTCAGGCTTCAGCTCATCTACAGCCGGCCCAAACCCAGCCGTCTTTACAGAACCAAACCAGGCTGAGCCAGCTCTGATGTTCATAGCACAGCAAGAACCTGCTAGATTGTGAAAAATTGGCTTAATGAGTCAGAACTGATGCATGTGGTCACTTAGTGGCAAATAATTGAAAACAAATAGAATCATTTTTGTTTGCTTGTTTGTGTGCAGATGAACTGGCTGGACCAAGGATCAAAGTCCAGCAACCTCCAGAGAGGAAATCAGCTGGAGAGGAGCGCAGCCATGGAGGATAACTCCCTGTACAGCGGCAGAGAGACAGGTACTCCAGTTTTTGATGTGATCAATCCTCTGATTTCAGCTGAGGGTCAGTCCTGCCCACTTGACAGATTAATCTAAGTTTAAATGAGTTGAGACTTCTTTTTTGCTGCATTGTTAACTTTTTTTTAATCAATTTTCACTTCAGCCGTCATGACTTCCTCTGTCGCATCTTCAACCAAATCTCACTTCCTCCTCTCGTCCTTCCTATCACAGCTAAATTTAGTAACCTAAGGTTTCAATAGCTCAGCGGATGCACAAAACAAGACGTTTGAAAAGCAATTTCTTTAGCCTGAAAAGAGCTCAGAAGGAGGTCAAATCTATGCATCGCAGTGCATGTAACCAAACAGGCATGTGACAGGTTCAAAAATAGAAACACGGCATACACAACAAGTCTGTAGAAGAACCAACAACCAAGACGGCTGAAGAAAGACACATTATATCTCACCTTTCTTCAGGTGACAACGTGTTCAGAGACATGATGCATGATTTGACAGTCTGTGTGCTAATCAATAAGAACACAAAAAACATACGCACATTTTCAGAAACATTTGATTTTAGCACATTTTGTTTTGGTTTGAGTTTTTCTAACTATATATTTGCAATAGTTGCAAGGTAGTTGCATGTAAACAATTAAATTAAGATGAAATCACAGACATTAAGTATTTTGTAATGATAGTTTCAGGAAAACAAGCATTTCTCTAAGATATTTTTTAGCATCATTTAAGGGTTTTTAGTGAGAATCCGTTTATTGATGTGAGAAAGACATCGGTCTGTTAAGCTATGTTCATACGGGGCATATGAAGCGTGTCCAAGAATGCACTAAAAGCACTTTCTTGAACCTCCATTTACCCTTTGGTGTTCACACTGGTCATGCAGAGAGGGGTTTCTTCATCTTTTTCTTTTTCTATTGCGGATGTCCATCACCTACAGTTAAAAGACGCTTGGTGGGAAACTTTAAAGCAAATCTGGTGACTCTTGCACCAGGTTTTTTCTTTCACAGTTCTATTCTGATATATAAAAGACTTGGTGTCATAGAATTTGACAGCCAGGCAAAAAACGCAATTCTTAATTTCTCCTCCATAATCAGTTTTCAATTGTTTGGCACTTCCGTGAATTAAACGGACATCATCCATATGCCACTACCAAATCCAAGTCCATGATTGGTCAAAGTTCAACCAGGTTTAACATTTAACGTTTTTTCACTGGCCGCATTATTTGTATGTAGAGCCCAAAAACTGTCTTTAAAATGTGCGTAACAGAATGAACGGGAAAGTTTTGAATACGGAAGCCCAAAACACCAATTCCGATTTTCCTTGGAATTTTCCTTGGAATTGGCCGGCTGATTGCAAGTTGCTGAGGTCGGTGTGAACGTAGCTTTAGAGAAATGCATAAAGACCCAGTCTTATCATCTCTTGGTCTATTTTACCTTTGAGTTGTGGACAGGCCCGTTGGCACAGAGCAATCACACCCCCTTCCCATCACCCACAACTTACAGCTCTTCATTTACACAATCTGACGCTAACTTACAGCTCCCCACACCCCCAACCTAACATTACCACTGCAAGAAAAATGGCGAGCAATATAGGAGCTATCCAGCCTTACAATTCTGAGTCAGATGCCAATTTAGACGAAGAAAACGAAGATCTAGTTGTCTATAAGTAGATGAATCAGAATGGAGCAGAGCAGGGAGCTTGTGGCCTGCCCAACGTGTTGTCTATGTCACAAATATGCTCTTGTTTTTCATTTGCTCCTGATTTACACCGATTTGAATAAATACTCAGAAATTTAGTCTTAGGCTGAATTTTCTGTCCTCCATCGTCAGAAAAATGCCACAAGAACATGGAAAAAACACCATTCTCATTGGTGTGGGTCTTTAGGGTTTGGATTTGGAAAGGTCCTTTGGCTTAGAAAATGTAGATTTATCGTGATGGGTCCTGATGCTTCAAGATATCGAGCCAAAACTTCTCGAAGAAGCATTAGCGTAGCCATTTATGATCCAACACACAAACAAACCTTTGGATCTGCTTCTGGTACGAGAGCTGACCTTCGTGGGAACATCAGCAGCTGTTTGAATCAAGTCCTTTTTGTTTTTTTCTACATTGAAGGGCTGCATCTTCATCACTGCAGCGTCTTATGCAATAAACTCCCCCTAAAAAAGTTTCCACTGTGGTTCTGCTGGTTTGAAGTCACACTATGTTTGGCTGCCTAGTGGAAACTTTGTGCTGGGTACTTGTGTCGATCTCAGGCCACCGCAGGGTGTTGCAGTTCTGCAATGTCCAACCAAAAGCAGTACGTCTTCAACTTTTATCTTGATGGGACAAGTTTCCTGTTTCTTAACAGGAAGTGTCGTGCTAAGCACGTTTTAGGCTAAATAACTTGCCTGTAAGTGTCACGACTCTGAGTTTGTCCTGCAGTTGAGCGTAATAATTTCCAGATTTAGATTTTTGAGGTAGATAGGGTCTAAACATATAGATTTCATCAAGGTTTATGAAACACTACTGTTTGGTTTCTAGTGTGGTTAATGTGGACCCTAAAGCAGGGGTGTCAAACTCATTTTCACAGAGGGCCACATCAGCATAGTGGTTGTTCTCAAAGGGCCAAATATACATGTAACTAAATGTAATGAAAAATAAATGTAACTACTCCTTAATGTTAAATAACTCATTATTATAACTTTTCAAAGTGGCAATTACAGTTGCATAGAAATCAGATGTTTGCCTGTTACTCTAGCAATAATCCTTTTAAATTTGATTCTGTCAGGTTAGGTTATATGGAGAGTTCTAAAGTCCTAATGTAGTTGCCCGATCCGATATTTATAGTCTAATTCCCCTTAAATATGAATACATACACCAATCTTTATTTTTTATTTTAAGAAATTAAAAACTTTTATGTTCTGCGGGCCACATAAAATGACATGACGGGCCACATTTGTGAATTGTTTGTTTTTTTAAATACCGTAATTAATATTTCTCTCTAAAATTTAACTTTTTAAAAACGTATTTTGATCTCTATTTTTTCATGCAGCTGTGATAAAAAGACATTTCTATCTAACAAATGATGTATTTTTATTCTAAATACATTCTGATTCACGGTTAGCCCAAAGGTCCAAATATATCCCTGTCAGCATAAACTAACAAGAGCCAGAGAAGAAGAATTTCTGTAATTAGACTTTAGCAGAGGTTTGTGTCTTTGTGAAGGTGGTGAAGGGGTTTGAGAGGCCCATGGATCACAGGAGCTAAGCTGTTAGATGGTGTTAGGGTCTCCAATCACCGGCAGCTCCTTGTCGATGAGTCAAAGAACAATTCAGAACCTCCTTATGAGTCAGCCACTCTAAGGTTTGATGTTGACGCCATGATTGACGTCACTGGCGTCCCAGGCCGGGGACTTGTGGCTCACAGGATGATGCAATCCAGTACTGCTAAATCCTGAAAGTCTCTCAGTTCAAATGATGATCAAACGTCATCACTCAACCACATTTCATTTTGAGGAAATTACTTTTGCTTTCAAGATTTTTTTTAACGAAAACCAGAAGACGAACGATGGGAGATCGCTGATTGGATCACGATGTTTGTCTATCTTTTCAACTGAAAGTTATTTAGCATCAAGTAATACTGGATATGTGCCACACTAATCATCACCCTTTCATAAGTATAAGGAAATTGAAGATGCATTTCTTCTAAAAACTCTGTCAATCTGTGATGTCCCAAAAGTACTGGACCTATACAGTTTCTTCTTTTGTCTCAATTTTTAACATTTTAACTTGATTTCTGGAAATTACTTTTGCTTTGGCGCAATGGTTAGCACTCTTGCCTCACAGCAAAAAGGCCCCTGGTTCAAGTCCCAGCTGGGGGACCTGAACCAGAACATCAATGGGGGGTCTATCTGTGTGGAGTTTGCATGTTCTCCCTGTGCATGCGTGGGTTTTCTCCGGGGACTCCAGCTTCCTCCCACTGTCCAAAAACATGCTTCATTGGTTAATTGGTTAATCTAAATTATCCCTAGGTGTGAGTGTGAGAGTGGGTGGGTGTGTGATTGTGGACACTCTACCCTGCGACAGGCCGGGATAGGCTCCAGCAGCCCCGTGACCCCGAAAGGGAATAAACGGAACAAGATGAATGAATGAACTTTTGCTTTCCCCACATTGTTCTTTTTTTTTAATGTAATGTTTTATATATATTTTCAGTTGTCATTGGATCTTTATTATGTTTTTGCATCTGGTAATTTCTTGCTGTGATTTGCACTTCAGGGCGGTCGTACCGTTGCCATTATTTTCTTTTTACCTTAAATTTCGTCATGCAATAGTCCCCACCCTGGAATATGTACTAAATTCCATCATCATGGAAACAAAAACAAAGACGATATTCTTGAACAATATCGATATTTTTGAACAATCTTCTAATGAGGTTTTTGCACCAGAAGGTTGAGTAAAATCTGGACTGGAGAGTCACTACAAATGAACTGATGGCAGCTGAGGGTAGTTAGTGAACTGACCCAGGAGTGACTGACAGGAACTCACATCCCTGGACCTGAGGATGGTATTGTGTTTTGAGATGCGACAGAACATCACGCTCTGTATCTTTAAGGACCACAAAACACAAATTCTAAGAAATTGATAAAGCCTATATAGCATATAAACACGTTTTTTGGACTTCCACGTATGAAACTCTTGCGTTCACCTGTTGCTACAACTGTTTTCAGGCTCTACATATAAAATGCACAGCCATTGAACGCGCTTTTAAAGGGAAACTGGTCGAACGTTGACAAATCAGGGACTCTGATTTGGTAGTGATGCATGGATGGCATCCCTTTCAATTCTGTTTGAAAATAGATCATGAGGGAGTAATTAATAATACGGTTTGGGCCCAGCTGGAATTAAGTGACACCAAGTCTTTCATATATTGGAATAGAGATGTGAAAGAAAAAGCCTGGAGTAGGATTCCCAAAATTTGCAGCACTTTGACATTTCGCCTCAAGCCCCTTACAGCCTCTTATATCTAGCGGACATGCTCCAGTAAACAGCAGAACAAGAAGAAGCAGCCCCTACCTGCTCATCCACTGAGGCTGAGGCTAAACTGTTTAGCGTCTTCTTGAACATGTGTCATATGCCTGATGTGAACACAGCATCAAACTTCTCTGAGGACAGAGTAGACACTCAGACTGCTGTGACGTCCGGGCATCCCGTGCAGTGAGGAGCAAAAAAGAGACCTCAGAGGTGGAGCAGCAGGGGCTAAGCTGGGGCTAAAGATGGTGGGACCTGCAGATGTTGTAAAGCTGCTCCACAAACGCTCCATGATGGACAAATCCTGGAGATGTTGTTTACCAACCAGCCATGAAAGGGTGATCAGTATCAGCTGTGTCAGCAGAGCATGAATGAAAAATATTCTGAGGGTTAGAAATTGACTTTAAGGCTTTGATTTGAAATTTTTGTGTTTTTTTCAGAATCTATCCGTCTGTCAGCCATGCTTTGACTGTTGTCAAAGTATAACAAGGTCAATTGCTGAATGTTTCTAGAACGGTGACTAGTGGTTGAAGGGTTTGGGTACCTCTGTCCTCAAATAAGATCTGTGACGATTTTGGGTCTGCAAAAATATTTTAGGTCATGTTAGATTTTGATCCATTCCTCCTGACAGAAATGCAGCTGCTGCTAATTTAACCCTGTGAAGCTCAGTACATCAAAAAATGACATAAATTTCTGTTTTTTTTTATTAATATATTTTTTAAAAAATTGTGATGAAAAAACAAATCTAAAATACCTTTTTTTAAGAGATATAGATAGTATTATTATGATAATATGGTTTATCTTGTTAACTTTTTGCTCACAACATTGCTAGTTTAAGATGAAAAAAAGTTGACATGATTGTTCGGGAAAGAAAGCACCTTATGTACCCACTGTCTCAAACTTGATCTACACATTTTTAACATGGTCTAACTGGATAATAATGAATTTATTATCAATAAATTTCGCAATATTTCAATACTGCAGGTAGTTATTTAATGAACGAAGAAAGATGAGTTATTCTCAGCATAAATCAAAAGCGTTATCCCCCAAAAGTGAGATTTCATGTGGGCAGCAATTTTGAAGTGAGCAGGAAAAGCCCTTCTACTGCCCCTAGTGGAATGATGATCAACTACAGTGC
Organism: Oryzias curvinotus; assembly: GCA_023969325.1. NCBI lineage: Eukaryota > Metazoa > Chordata > Actinopteri > Beloniformes > Adrianichthyidae > Oryzias > Oryzias curvinotus. The sequence goes on from CM043714.1 coordinate 7,591,493, forward strand.
AGAAAACATGGACTTAGATATTCGGTTTTGGCCAAAGGTTTTGAGAATTACATAGATGTTGTACAATGGAAAAGCTGCTGCTTATGTTTTTATAATAGCAATTTGTATATACTCCAGAATGTTATGAAGAGTCATCAGAAAAATTGCATAGTCCTTTTTTGCTATGAAAATTAACTTAATCCAAAAAAAAACTTTCCACTGCATTTTATTGCTGTCATTAAAGGACCTGCTAAATTAATTTCAGTCATCGTCTTGTTAACTCGTGTGAGACCAGTCATGTGTGGGGTTGCTTCTCAGCCAAGGGAGTGGGCTCACTTATAATTCTGCCCAAAAACACTGCTGTGAATAAAGAACGGTACCAAAACAACACCCTCCAACAGCAACTTCTTTTAGCCCTTGTGCTATCCTATGACCCCACCCTTACATTGACGTGTTCTCCCTACCATGACAAAGGTGGATAAAGGTGGAGAGGATTTCATGTAATCCATGGACACCAGTGAAGATCACAAATCATTGAAGAAAAAAAGTTCTTGTGGGGTCTAGATGACCCAACTCCCAACGTTAAAGTGCCTATGATAGCACAAGAGTTAACAATCCAACAACAGTTTGGTGACCAACAATGCATTTTCTAGCATGATGGAGCACTATGAGTGGCTCGGGGACCAAAACGTTGAAATTGTGGGTCAGTGACCTGGAAACTCCCCAGATTTTAATCCCATTGAGAATTTTGGTCAATCCTCAAGAGGTGGGTGGACAAACAAACAAACAAACAAAAACCCACTAATTGTGACAAACTCCAAGAAGTGATAATGAAAGAATTGGTTGCTATCATTCAGGATTTGGCCCACAAGTTGATTAAGAGTATGCCCAATGTGAGGAAACTGGATTTACTAGAAAGGACTGTATTAATAAAGAATATTAGGTTGGTTCGTTCCCTTCAGTTTCCAGCACACAGAAATGAATGAATGAGGACACAGAGACAATACTTAGCTTCAGTGAAGATTTACTCTGCACAAAACAGCACAGATTTGTACGCAGGGTTACAGACAGAGGAGCAGGATCACAAAGTCTGAACAAAGACACTCAGAAAAGGGCTTGGTATATATACCTGGCATTTACATATTCAGAAGATGGTCCGAGGGTCTATGGTGTGAAAGACCCACCCACATGCTGTTGCAGGCTGGATACTTGAAGGTCATAAAGCTTCAAGTGTCAGATCTCTCTGATGTTCCCACAGACATTTGCCAGAGCACAAACACCAGAACACACAAAAAGTAAAAAGGGAGGATGAGGAGGAACTGTGAGGACAATAGTTTGGTTGTGCTGTCTTAGGATGTAATATAATTTTGAGATGATAATACATGCTCAGTGAATTAAGTTTAAACCATTAGTGTAATAAAAGGTACAAGTAAATGTAATAAAAGTAAAAAGAGAGTTTCTAACTATTCTATTTCTAATTATTCCTAACACCCAGTAAAATTGCAAAGGTTTTGAAAAAGAAGGGCCAACAATGCAAATACTGACTCTTTTTATAAATGTCATGTAATTGTTGATAAAGGCCTTTGAAATGTTGGAAGTGCTTGTAAATATATCTCAGTACATTACAAAAACTACTGAAACAAAGATCTAAAAGCAGTTTAGCAGCAAACTTTGTGAAAACTAATATTTTGTCACACTCAAAACCTTTGGTCATGACTGTACACATTGGGTTTAAAAGGGAAGTAATGATCATGTTAATGAGATAGGGCTCTCAGAAATGTGGGTACCAAGTATGATACATATGGTTATAAAAGACCTTCTTGTTTTCACTTCTTGCATTTTGAGCATTTATCATTTTACTAGCATTCTATTGACACATTTATATTATTTTGAACAACTCTAGCATTTATCCAGTGATTTAACTAATTTGACAAAAAAGGTTCTCCTTCTTTTAGCATTTAAACAGGATTTAACTGTAAAATTGTCATCACATTTTCAAACATCTTTCCTGATCTTGTTTGGCCCTTCCGTTCCGTTCCGTTCCGTTTTGATAATTCAAACAAACGGAACCGTTTTTGGTTAGTCTTAAACAGAACAATTTACAATCTGTAAATTGAAGCAGAAACTGGGCTGATCCAGACACAGAGCTGAAGAAGAAAGAGCCATTATCAGATCTGGATTCTGAACAGAAGACTTGCAGGTGTTCACGTCAAGCTCTGTGTCAACAGCAGAGTTGATCTACTGATCAAAGAAAACGAATCAGCTGTTGTAAACGAGTCAGACAACAGGAAATAGCTTTTTAGTCGATGTCGTAGCGATAAAGTTTGTAAAGAGCTTTATTGCTGCAGATGTTTCACCACAAAAGTGACATCTTTGAACATGTGAGGTCATGATAAGCGGCTCTTGAATGTGCTACTGTTGTTCCACATCCTGAAGCAGCTCACAGGTGTGTGGTTTACTCTGTGGATCAGCTGCAGTTCTACCCCCCAAAACTCAGAAATGGGAAGTGTCAGCAGGGTTTTCTTCCTTATTTTAACCTCTCTTCTTATCCATACTAACCTTTTCAGGTCCAAAACTTTAAGATGCATTAACGTAGATGATATGATGAAAGATTCAGGCTGAGGTTAACGGGATTACAAATGCGTGTTTTGTTTGGTATCATCAGCGTAAAAATGTCTCCAAAAGCTACTGAATCACACGAGCATCCAGGTCTTCTATTTATCTGTAACGCTACGTACATACCAAGCATGTGATGTGCGTTCAAGAATGTGCTGAACAGGCATTCTTGGACTGTTCTTGGACTGCCATCTGACCGTAGCGCAGTCTGGTGGAAAAGTCTTGGTGTGAAATGTCGTGGTTGTGCATATCTCGTATATCTTGCTCCAGACTTTTTCTTTAAAGTTTTATTCCGATGTATGAAAGACTCAGTGTCATAGAATTCCAACCTCATTGGTTTCTGAGTCAATAACTTGACCAATAAGTTTTCCTGCTTCTGTTTTTGTCTGTAGACATTTCTTTGTTTAACAATCAAAAACAACTGAATTTGTTTTTGTTGTAAGAAAAGCAGTCACCAACAATTATTTTTGTTCTGTCATCTGATAGTAAAGAGGTTTTTATGTTTGTGTTAGCTCGTGATTTCAGAGTGTCTGTTCGGAAGACGGATGCGTCTGATCGCTGCAGGCTAAAGGGTGACGGCGTCCTGCGGGCGGACATGGATGCTCTACACCTGCTGGACAGGGCGGGAGATATTGTGTACTCCTGGCCGTATCGGTACCTGCGACGATTTGGACGGGACAAGGTAACGCACACCCATAAAAACACAAATAGAGAACCGCCAGACTGCAATAAACAAGGGATGAGAGAAAGATCCATTAACCTGTAACACAGTACTGAAAGAATCTGAAACAATTTCAAGGAAAATGTACAGAAAATCACTTATCTGTGTTATGTCAATGCATGGTTGAAAAATTAGATATAACATCAAAGGAGTTAGCTAAAGAAGGTGTAATAGCACGGAAGGGAACTAAATAATATTAATCACTAAAGCAGTGGTTCCCAAACTTTTTCTGCAGGGCCCCCCTTTCTGAAAATTACAATATTTTCGAGCCCCCCCCACACTGACACAAACATACAATCCTTTGTTTCTAAACTCCACCGCGCCTTATAACATGTGGTTAATGAGAAATCTTTCTCTGAATGGTAGAATTATGTTATCTAAAGCTGAAGGAATCTCTAGATCTGCCTATGTGTCTCTGTCTTTAGAAATTCCAAAACACATCTGTAACATATTAAACAAAACATTCTTTGATTTTATTTGGAGGAAAAAAATTCATTACTTAAGCAAAATTTGTTTTGTGTAACACCAGAAAACATGGGGGCATGGATGTATTAACCTTTAAAACTTTAAACAACTCTTTTAAAATAAAGTGGTTAAGTAATTTTTTGAAAGGGGAAGACAATATCTGGAATGCATTTCCCAAATATATATTTGACACACTGGGAGGCATTAAATTCTTGCTAAAATGTAATTGTAAAATTGAAAAATTACCCACAAAACTTTCAAACTTTTACAAACAAGCCCTGCTGGCCTGGAAACTCGTTTATAAACATAATTTTTCTCCAACAACTTGTTTTATTTGGAATAACAGTAATGTACAATACAAAAATAAATCACTTTTTTTCCTAGGTGGTATGATAATAATATTGTTTTGATCAGACAACTTTTCAATTCTCATGGACATCTTCTGATGTCTGAAGAATTTCTTTTAAAATTCGGTATTCCTGCTCCACCCAGAGAATATGCAATAGTGTTAGATGCCATTCCAACCAGTCTACTTCAACTGTTTAAAGGGATTTAGAACACAAGTCAATTAAGAACCCAGACAATTTTTTCGACAATTTGGATATTTGTGTTCATTCAGTTTCCAATAAACAAATAAGAAATCTTTTACATACCACAACCTTACCTGCTGGGAGGTTTTACTGGGAATCCAAATTTGTGGACATTAAATGGACTTATGCTTGGACTATTAGTAATAAATACTGTCTAAATAACAAAATAAAAGAGGTGTCCTTCAAAATATTGCATTGTATATATCCTACCAAAATTTGAGTAGATTTGTTGGACATGGACCTGTTTTGTTCATTCTGTAGAACTCAGGAGGAAACTATGTATCATCTGTTTGTGGACTGCAGACATACAAATAAGGTTTGGATTGAAGTGGGAAACTATATTGGAAATATAACTAAACAAACTGTTACGTTTTTAGAAAAATACATTATTCTGTGTTACCTTAATGTCAAAGTAGACAAAGATTGTATCTTCATTACACAATTGTTTTTATAATTGGCAAAGTTCCATATTCATAAAGCCAAATGGTCAAACTCCAAAACTAAATTCCAGCAGTTTTTTGAGTGAAATCAATCAGTAATGTACCATTATCAAACATCTGCAAAACTAAAAAGCTATTCGGACTAATTTAATTTTTGAAAGTTTTAAAATTTATTAAACCCCAAAGATTTTTGAAGTAAAAATTCTTTTTCTCTTATGTTGTATATGTATGTGTATATATTTATATACTTTTCCTTTTATTTCTTATATTTTTCTGCAATATGTACACATTTCAATTCCCCCTGAGACATTCACATTGTTATTGTATTATGTTGTTTGTCAATAAAGTATGAAAAAAAAAACTCCACCGCGCCCCCCCTGCAATACCTCCGCGCCCCCCCTAGGGGGCGCGCCCCCCAGTTTGGGAACCACTGCACTAAAGTATGAATTAGCTGAAGAAAACAATGGAACACTAACAAGAGTTGAATTATCTGAGTGGTAAACAACATGCTGTATTTTGTGCTAAATTCCAAAGTGGCAGCAGGATGTGTAAATTTAGAAAAGAATATTAAAAAGATGAAAAAAAAAATTAAGAACAAAATGCAAAAACAAACATGCTAAATGTTTATTAAAAGTTCCATTTGATATAAGAAGGTATAAAGACAACTAAAACGCTAATTTAAACAAAAAGCTAAAGCTAAAGGTGACAAATAAAACATAAAGAAAATAAAAAAAACTGATAAACTGTGCAATATAGACAAACCGAAAAAAAAATGACAAATTATATAAGGGATACTGGTCTTCAAACTGTGGATAATCAGAAATTAATGCACGCTGTGGAAGCCTGTTTCCTGGAAGTGCTCTAAGTCGGATTGTAATTTTTGAAATTGTGACTAAAAGAGGCACATATTGTCAGTTTGATCTGACACTCTCTTTTCTTGACTGTTTCTTGTCTTCAGTGCACCTTTTCCTTTGAGGCGGGTCGCAGGTGTGACTCTGGTGAAGGGAACTTCGAGTTTGACACCAAAGAGGGTAACTCCTTGTTCCAGGCTGTGGAGACTGCCATCAACATGCAGAAGATCTCCTTTCCCCACAGACAGATCTCTGCAGGGGGGCAGGGACCACCAGACACCCCTCCGAACCCCCTCCTAACACCCCCGTCTCTCAACCTGCCCTTTTCCCACGGCTGGACGCCGCCAACGCCTCATCCCCGCAACCAAATCCCACAATCCCCGTGTCCTAAGGTCAGCTGACACTGCTGCTCTCGCTTCAAAATTAAAAAAATAAATAAAGCCAAGGACTTCAAAATTAAAGCATGGGGTTTGGGTTACTGGTTCAAGTGATGGAACCTCCATACAGTATTTAAACCTACATGGTGCTCCAGTGACTGTTTCCAAACAGACTGTGCAGTTTTTCTGTTTTTTTCCTGCAGAATGCAAACAGTCTTGATGGTTTGTGTTTGCAGCAGGCGGACGGCGTGTACAGCATGGTGAGCGAACCTGTAAACCTTCAGACCCTGCACAACAGAGACAACGACAGCTCTACCACCCCACAGCAGCAACAGCGCCCCCAGATGGTAGGAAAACAGATGACCAACAAATTATTAGCATAGACACTAAACAAAAATGTAAACTTTTCCAGCAAGAGAGAAAGGAATCGATGTAGACACTCCATCACCTCATCTAGAACAAAGTAATGTTCTGGATAAAGTCAAAGACAGGTCCACTCAAAGAAATGGAAAGATAATGTAGTACCTTATGTCATGTACTTTTGGTGGAAATTTCAAACATTTAGTAATAAAAGTAAGATGGTCACGTTACATCTAAATAACATTAAAAACATGAGAATATGTTGGTTCCTCGCTATATTGCAGTCCATCTTTCATGGTTCTGCTATTTCACGATTGTTTTCATTGCAATTTTGCAAGTTTTTTTGTTTGTTTGTTTTTAACACCACACTGTGTTCTGCATGTTGATTGGCTGTTAACCTCAACACTCACTCTCCTGCTTGCCGTGTCTCCTGTAGAGGATGAGTTCAGTTTGTCACATTAACATCAATCTTCGATCAGGATCAGATCTTTTTTTTTGTCTATTAATGCTGGACTGATTTTTCTGTGATGGTTTGAACCTTGGGAGCTTAAACATGGGAGAAAAGAGCAAAAACCTTCGTTACTGTCTGAGAAAAGTACATAAAATATGTAGTGAGGAGATTAACATCTATAACCATACTTCATGGATTTCACAGTGAAGTAGGGTACATCACTCCTGCGATAAATGAGGGACCATTGTGTTCTATATTTTTTTAACAGAATTTAGTCAACACAGACACTTAAAGGAATGACATTTGTCCCAGTGTGCTTTTCATTTATCTGACATGTGCCCAATGCCCTGTGACCTTTGCAAGAAAAGAGTGGTGGTTTCAAGTATTGGAGGTTTTAATGCAAAAACTTTCAAATACATGTAGAAGCATTCAGCTAATCATTCCAGGGAAGATCTGGAATAATAAGCCTCATCACTCCACATGTAGACTAAATAAAAACATGTTTATTTCAACTTTAAGTACCTTTTCAGATATATAAAACATGGAAAGAACATGGAAAGACATTCATTGTCCTTGTTGTTCCGTAATATAGATAATTCCGTGAGTAAACTCGCTCATGAATGCTGTTTATTTGGAATATGGTGTGCTTGTAAACTTGGTCAAGGTCAATTTATTGGTACTTTTTGGAAATTTGGTTTAAAAAAACCCTGAAATGTCCCTAAAACTAACAGCTCTCATTCATTCATTCATTCATTCATTTATTCATCTACTTCCATTTTATCCCATTCGGGGTCACGGGGCTGCCGGAGCCTTTCCCGGCCACTTATGGGCAAAGGCAGGGGACACCCTGGACAAGTCGCCAGTCTGTCGCAGACAGCTCTTATTGTTTGATGTAAATAATTGATTATTTATTTGTTTTGGTTTTTTTAGTCTCAGCTGGAGCCTCCCCGTGATAAAATCCTGACTGGAGTGAAGAGTTTAACTCTGGACAACCGTGGACTCCCTGTTTCACGAAAAAGCCAGGTCAAGATGATCTCCAGCTGCCCTCTCCCCAACCCTGGACCAGATTCTAACCCAAACTTGCCCCCCAGCCCTCACCACAGCCCCAAACCCAGCTCCAGCCCGAACAGTGGCCAGACATACTCTGAGGTCAGCCATGGGGCAGTTTCAAGGCGGAGCGTTAAGAGGGAGAGGACCATTCCCCCCTGTACTCCTCCTCTGATGAGCAAGGATCCAGATTACTCCTTACCCTTTGACACATTAGCCTCCATTGACATTCAGAACTCCCATCAGGCTTTTGCAGATGATCCAGGTCCTGATCCTCTGTACGACAGCATAGACGAGATGAAGATCAGGAACATCTTCCGGGATGAAACCAAAACTCTCGGGCCGAAATATGGAAAGTTAGAGCACATCTATGACGAGCCTGAAGGCTGCGCGGTCGCTGCCCCAGCACAGGAGTCCACCCCTGCCACCGTGGTCTATGATAATCCTGAGGAGATGAAGGGAGATGCCTGGAAGATAATGGCCACAACTGCTGACCCTAAAGGTCATGAGTACCCCTACAACCCCCGCGTGGACGACTACGCTGTACCCAAACGAGTTCAGAGGCTGTGCGCCATCTCACAGAACTCCAGTCAGGAAGCACAGCAAGAGGACGAAGAGGGGGAACCTGAATTAGAAGGAAGGGAAAAGCAGATGGAGGAAATGCAAGATTCACCGTACAAGAATGTGATGGTGAAAATAGAGTAGAAAACCCTCCGGCTATCAAGCAAGGCTTTAAAATCCAGATCTGAGGGGATGGTGGCCTGCTTCTTTTTCTGATTTTCCCTGCCACATCTGCTGTTAATTTCATGGAACCTGCATGTTTTGCCAGTAGGAAACTTAAAGGATGTTTGTCCCTCTAACTGCACCTTTTCCTGATTCCTCATCAGCATTGGTCTCAGAAATCCTCTTTTCTGTTATGATCTGTGTTAAAGACTTCCGCAGGATTCTGTCCAGTTTGTTACCCAGTTGCTTATGTGACTATGAAGTTACAGCAACATTCACACCCTAAAAAAATCTCTGGAGAACAGTTTGCACCAGTCAACTATTGTAAATAAGAAGAGACCACGTAAAAGAGGAGTTATGCCTAAAATTAGCCTGCTGTCCTAATAAAGATTAATTTATCTGCTCGACTAACCAAAATAAAATGTAAAATGTTCATGAGTTGAATTTTTTACTGCAATGTACTAAACAGCATGCAGAATTTCATGTCATAAATGAATTTTTTCCTTTGAAATAAAATACAATCAAGCAAAAACTAGGTTGCTAACGATAGCTTTGTTAAGAAGATGCCAATGCTACTAACGTACAGTGCTCAGCATAAAAGTACTAATTTAATCAGTAGTTCAACGAGAAAAAGAAGAATTTAACTTTCCACAAGGTTGAGTTTTATTGAACATTTCATTAACTCCATAACATGAAATTAAGGTTGATGATCTAACTTAGATCACATAATCTTCATTTTACTTAAATTGTTTGAAGCAAAAACGAATACACCCTGCAACAAAAGCTACTACATCTAGTATGAGCTCTGTGATTTTTAAGGACAGCACCAAGTCTTCTGGGCATGAAATGAACAAGTTGGCGGCATATTGCAACATCTATCTTTTTCCAGTCTTCAAGAATAACCTCTCTTAGAGCATGGATGCTGGAAGGATGTGGCTTCAGAATTCCCCACAGGTGTTCGATTGGGTTCAGATCAGGAGACACACTTGGCTGTTCAATCACCTTCAGCCTGTTCTTCTTCAGAAATGCAACAGTGGCTTTAAAACTGGGTTTTGGATCATTGTTGTGTTGGAATTGTCCTCGGCGACCAAGTTCATGAAGTGATAGCATCATCTTGTCGTTAAGTATGGAGCAGTACATTGTTGAGTTCATGATGCCATCACTGAGATGCAGCTCCCCCACACCAGTAGCACTCATATAGCCCCACATCAAGACACTGCCACCACCATGTGTCACTGTAGGCACCATGCATTTTTCTATAAAAATCCTCCCCTTTGTGAAAACATCCTGTTTAAAAGCATTAGTTCCAAAAACGGTGATCTTTGTCTCATCACTCCTGAGTATTGAGCCGCAGTAGTCGTCATCTTTTTCAGTATGGGCTCTGGTTAATTCTAGGCGTGCTTTTTTGTGCAAGGGATTTAGGAGAGGTTTCCTTTTTGGATGATAACCATGCATGCCATTCCTCTGCAGTGTGCACTGTAAATTGTCATGGGAAACGGTCACTACAGCTTGGCTTCTACTGATTTAGCTAACTGCAGTGAACTTCCACGGCGATTTTCTTCAACCCTTCTCATCGGAAGATGACCCTGTCGAGATATTAGCTTCCATGGATGGCCTGGACCTCACTGTTAGATGGTTGCACTTCCATCTTTCTTAAATGTTTGGATCACTTTTGCTATAGTATTTTGTCTGAGATGTAAAGCGTTGCTGATCTTCTTGTAGCCTCCCCCCTATTTGTGCAAAGAAATGATTTCCTTTCTCAGATTTTATGACATTTCTTTTCCATGGGGAGCCATTGCTGACAGTATGAAATGGTAAGGGCTTTTCTTTGTTAAGAAATGCCCTCTTAAATGAATCATTAGACTCACCTGTGGTTGAATGCCTGTTAATTAGAATTTTATAGTCTTAAGTTTGACTTTTCTCCTAAGACTATGACTGGGGTGTATTCATTTTTGTAACATGGGTTTGAATTAGTTTGTCAGGAAAATTGCTGTTTTGTGTGTGCAAATTCACAGTTTTTTGACAAATGTAGTGGGGGGTACTCATTTATGCTGAGCACTGTACATATCAAGTTAGACCAGGTCGAACCTTAACTAGTCAGGGAACTCGGGTTTGGTAGTGACGTATGGATGGCATTGCTGTTATTTCAAGTGCCAACCGTTTGAAATTTCATCATAGAGGAGAAATTAATAATTGCGGTTTATGCCCAGCGGAGTTCTATGACACCAAGCCTTTCATATATCGGAGTAGAGCTGTGAAAGAAAAAGCCTGAGCAAGATTTGCGAGACTTGTACCACTTCAACATTTCGCACTAAGATGGGATAGTTTGGACGATTCAATAGAGGGCAATTGGAGAAAATTGGCTTCCTTCAAATTCCAAGGACAGATGAGGTTAGACTGGAATCTCTGTGGACCATGATGTTTGCAGATGACATTGTGATTTACTGCACAGTGACCACAGGGCACAATTGGAGGTTAGTGTTAGAAAGAAGTGAAGAGGTATCTGCAAGCAGGATGGAACAGGTGGAGGAAGGCCTCAGGTGTGATGTGCTCATTCATCAAGAATGAACGATAAAGTGTAGAAGATTGTGGTGAGAGTAGCCATGTTGTTGGTTTAGAGACTCTGAAGCAGAGACAGGACGCAGAGCTGGAGGTAGCAGAGCTGCAGATATTGAGGTTCTCTTTGGGAGTGAGATGGATGGATAGGATCAGGAATGAACATATTTGATTTGATTTGAAATGGTTTATTTCAAGCAATCAAATAAGAATACACAAAAACAATACAATCATCAGTTATACATTCATACGACGACAAATCAAACTTAGGATAATTAGACATATTAATAAAAATTGCTTGAAAGGGAGTGGAAGGAAGCGAACTTATATAATCCCACCCCTGTTCTGCCGTAACCATTTTGTTACATGATTTATCAATATCCAGTGAAGTATGAAGTATCCAAAATTTATGCAGATTATGTTACTTATAAAAGTCATTGATATGATTAAAAAAAAATACTACATCAGTAAAATAGACAAAACACTGTTTCAGAAATTTTCTTAGCAAAATTTGATCAAGTATCAAAAGTTAAAAATATGTGCAAAACTATGTTACATTAGGAAAAATCATGAATCAACGTATCAATTTTTTGGAGCAAGTGCAGTAATATCATTAAAACTCAATCAATTTAACCATTTTCAATAATTGATTAATCATTTGTTTTATTTTTTGTTTTTCTTAGTTTTTTTTTGTTTTTGTATTTTTTATTTTATTTTATTTTTAATTTTATTTTTTTGTAATAAAGTAATGCTGTTAGGGAAAATATAAAAGGCTCCATAATGTGTCGAATGACCGAGGTTGGTATTCCTTCTACTGCTGATTAGCAGCCGTTCTTCTGGGTTTAAACAGAGTTTCTAGCTCTCTTTGATGTTATGTCTGCAGACATTAGATGGAGGTCCATATCCTTCTTCAGCTGATGAGAGCTGAAAGTTGAGGTCAAATTGTCTGCAGGTCAGAAGTTTGCTGATAATCAGGTCACTTCAGACATTTGGAGAAAGCGATGAATCCATATCAAAGGATCATCTTATGGTAGATGTTCTAGAGATATTTGCTGGAAAGCAGATTGAGATGTTTGGACACGTTGAGAGGAGGGACAGTGGTTATGTTGGTAAAAGCATGCTGAGGTTGAAGCTACCAGGAAAAAGACATAGAGGAAGACCAAAAAGTAGGTTAATGGATATAGAGAAGGAGGACGTGAGGGTGGTTAGTGTGAGTGAGGAGGACGAAAAAGATAAATCAGGGGTGGCTAACCCTGGTCCTCAAGAGCCTCAATCCTGCCTGTTTTCCAGCTCTCCCTGGACTGCTTGATGCTGATAACCTAAATCAGGTGTGTTCAGTCAATCAGGATGGGAAATCACTTAAGTCAGCTAATCAACAGCACGCTGGTGAGGGAGAGCTGGAAAACAGGCAGGATTGAGGCTCTTGAGGACCAGGGTTAGCCACCCCTAGGTTAGATGGATGTGGACGATTGGTTGTGGCGCCCCCTAAAGGAGGTAGTAGATGCAGCAGATTCATTTTATTTTTATGTTCTGGTTTCTCCTGATTTTTAGTCTTTACCTTTTTGTGTGTACATTTATGAACTGAACGGAGGAATTGTGACTGAAAGAGGCACAGATTGTCTCAGTGAAGACAAAAGTAACTGCTAGAGAAGATTTCATCATTGTTTAATGAAGATTGACAGTTTGAAGTCAATAGAATTATCCTGTAGAAAACAGCTTGATATACGTTCAATTTTCTGCTGTTTACATTTTATGCTTTTTCAAAAATGTGCAAAACCAACAGACAGTTTAAACAGAGCGTTGGCTGAACTCTTCACCAGTCTTCTTCTGCAGGCTGCTGTAGGTTTGAGTCCAGTAGTTGACATAATAAGATCTCAGGTCATAGCTGAGGAGACAAACCAGAGGTTTTTCTCTATCACCTCAGATAAGACAGGATTTTTTTTTTATCAAACAGAGAAAGCCCAAGAAAATGTGCATTCCAATATATTAACAAAAGTATTGGCTCACCCATCTAAATGATCAGAATCAGGTGTCCTAATCACTTGGCCTAAAATCAAGCACTCAGACATGCAGACTGTTTTTACAAACATTTCTAAAAGAATGGGCCGCTCTCAGGAGCACAGTGAATTCCAGCGTGGCATTCCACCAGTGCAACAAATCCAGTTGTTAAATGTCCTGGCTCCTAAATATTCCAAAGTCAACTGTCAGCTCTATCATAACAAAATGGAAAAGTTTGGGAACAGCATTAACTCGGCCATGAAATGGTGGACCACGTTAACTAAAAACACCTAGAAACACTCTCCTCAATTTGTGAGCAGCCTACCCCCAAGAGTTAAAGTTGTAATCGCTGCAAAAGGTGGACCAAAATCATATTGGACTCTATGGGTTAGGAATTGGATGGCACTTCAATTCGTATGTAAAACAAGGTAGGTGCAAATACTTTTGTAAATATATTGTATATGGCAGAAACAAAGAATAGCTACACCTGGTTTAGACTATAGTAATCAATAAGTATTTGTTCATCTAGTCAAATTTTTAAAAAAGCATGTCCATGAGTGGTCAAAAACATATTTTGTCTGTCAATGTGGCAGAATTTACAAATAAACTTGTCTTATACTTCCTTAGAAATAAACTACAAATGCTCCTTCAAAACGTATCTGAAATTTTATATCATACAGTATTTTGAGAATGAATCATTCTTATGCAATTTTTTTCATTTATGAGTGTGTGTGTGTGTGTGGGTGGGTGGGCGTGTGTCTGCTTTGAAATCTAAGAGATTCTCGAAAGAAAAAGCCTCAAAGGAAAGAATAAAGAAATAAAACAAGAAACATGAGGTTTCCAAAAGAGAGGGAGGAGTGGGGTTCGCACCTGACGGAGGACTTAGACATGTCGTTGTTGATGATCAGGTAAGGATGGTGGTTTCTGGTGAAGGGGGGCCAAGGTACTGGGACTCTGCTGTTTCCACTATTGGGATCACTGGGAAAAAGAGGGGTGGATGTTTACACCGGGAGACTGAGCTGCATTAGGCTGGTTTCTGTCAGCAACGTTCAACATCTTTACCCGGTCTTGGCGAAGTTGGTCCAGTAGGAAATCATGTACTGGGAGAGGTCTCGATGACGGGGGGCATAGCCCAGCGGGGTGGAGAACGGTTTACCAAAGAGATACTGCAAATCCTCGGCATGATTGGCCTCCACCCACCATGGAAACCCGGGGATCCGTGTCTTCATGTTGAACAGGTATGAGTAGGTACGAGCGCCGCTGATGGACAAACAGCAGCATCAAAACTTGGAAAATGAAAGGATGGTGAGCTTGAAATTAAAACTTAAACTTCACTATGTTACTATACAATGACATTGTTCATATTTACCCTTGATTTGATTTGCTGAATAAATATAACATTAAAAAAAAAAACAAGTCCCATCACAGCAGACAACACACATGTGTCACGGCTGCATAAAATGATCCAGCAATCCAATGTGTGGAAACACTTTAAATTTAGCAAAGACATGTAAATCCATTTTAGGTCAGTGAATCAGATCGTTCGAATGAAGCAATATTAAGTATGAATCATTTCATCAACCACAAATTAGGATATGAATTGTATCGGTCTCATAATCAATCGTTAGACCCCTAATAAAGCTTTAATGAATGTGCTAATGACTGTTGGAGCCATCAGAACTGACCTTGAGTAGTTAGTGTGAAGCTGAAGGGCCGCCTGAGTTGGGACCAGGAAAAGGAAATCTGTCTCAATATCCGTCGCAGTCTTCTTCACCACGTCTGGCGGTGGAAACGAACCCCAGTGAAAGGAGTAGACACTGAAGGCGGAGGGGATGGCGGCGTCCCCTTTCTCCTTGGTCAGACCAGCCAGCAGACCCTTCACGTGATCTCTGAAGAGGAAACATCAATACATTGTAAGCAGGAAGGATCACAAATGAAAGGATGAGTCCATGTTCATGAGAACTGGACTGAGTGACTTCTACTCCATTTTGTTGGAGCCAAAAGTACCGTTGAGTAATTTTTAATAGGTTAAAAGTTGATCTTTTAAAAGTTGATCAAAGTATTTTATGTTTTTAATTGATGTGATTACACAGAGCCAAAAACAGCAGTGGTCCAAGAATCCTGCCCTGTGGAACAACATATGAACACAAAGACAGCAAAAAAACTGCACAAGTGCCATGTTCAAAGGAGCTTTGCAAAAAAGTCACATCTACAGCTAAAATTTTGACTTTAAAGGATGCCACTGGATCTTTGGATCGGTCTAGACTTACGCCGTAGTATTTGCATTTCCCAGGTTGATGGATGGAACATCGACTCCGGCAAAAAAGTGTCCATCCATACTGTTGATGCCAGCTAAGTAATCAAATTGAGCCGCGTTGTGAAAAAGCTCACTTGGCTCGCTGGGGATGAAATCGCCGTCGATGACAGGAGCGAGCTCAAGAAGGTCCATCACCACACCTGCTTGTTGGCCAAGAAAACATAAAACCTTTTTAGGAGAAATTTCTGCTGTTCAATGACATTACATAAACGTACAGAGCCCTAAACATGACAGTTGTGAAGAGAGTGAAAATTGTCTCTTGGAAGCAATGAAGTGAGTAATGTCATCTTTATCTTCAAATGGTTATGTTTTTAAAAGTGACCCATTTGTCTCAACGTATTTGCTCTTTAAGTGGCAAAAACTAGTAAAGGTCAACAATGAGTATGACCCACGTCCTTATTTTAAAAATGTCTAAAAACCCTGCATTGCGAGGACAAACCCCGCAGCATGCATCAGGAAACTGACATCCACTGCAAGAATTCTGAGACTGATTGCATTTTGAGCTGCTACAGCAAAGTGAGACAGCCCACAGTTGTTCTGGAGTTAATAAGCCCCATAGCAGTGCAAGCAAAGTCCTTAAAAAGGAGCCATGAATGCCATAAGCCTTGATTCTGACCTTTTCCCAGAATAAGTAGAACGTCGATTTTTCCTGCCAGAGTTAGATCAATAGGGTTGCTCCCCTTCAGGCAGGCTATCATCTCGTCCACATTGGTGTTTGAGCAGCCGACTTTCCGAGCGATCTGTTGCAACAACAACAGCCCAAAGTCAGATAAGAGAGATGGCTTGTGTTTAGTTTAAAGAACCTGAGTTCATCTATCTCTTTAAGGCTGTCATTATATTTAATATGACCTTAAAATGTCGTTTTTTGTACGAATTGTGGTTAAATTTAGCCAGGTGTAAAGAACCTTCTTGGTGACTTTGATGGGGTTTCTCTGAAGAGCCCAGGGACTGAGGGCCACACCACACTGACTGATGGCTCTTCGAAACAATCCTTTGCTATACGGAGAGAGCATCTGAAACGAGTCAACAGAAAGAAATCGCCTTGAACTGACAGAAACCAACCTGCTGACATGACAACATGAGACCCTTTGTGGCTCATCTGTGAACCTGACCTGATAACTAACACTGGCGGCTCCAGCTGACTGGCCAAAGATGGTAAGGTTGTCGGGGTGCCCTCCGAACGCTGCAATGTTCCTGCGGATCCAGGATATGGCAGCATGCTGGTCCCACAAACCATAGTTACCTAAAAAAGACAGGTTTATGTTGTTTTTTGATGTAAACGGAAAAAATAAGCAAAACTAAAAGCATTTAAAAACTGAAAAAACAACCTTAAGGGTGAAGGTTGTGACAAAGATATATTAAGGTACAAATGTGAAACTCTGGTGCTGTGCATTGAGACAATAGTTCATTTATTTATACTTGAGAAGTTCACAAACCAGGAAAAGTTTCACTAAAAACCTTAAACTCATAACTTAAAACGTTTGCGTGTATACAAATATTTCCCCTCTCCGGCTAGCGGCGGGATGGCTCAGTTGGCTGCTTGTAGGACAGATGCATGGGAAACCAGAAAAAATCACCCACACCACTGAGCTTTATCCAGTGCAGGTCCTTAGACAAGACCCTTTACACCAGCCAGCCTACTGTATGTAGCCACAAGGGGGCCCAAGTCTGGGTCTCTCTGTGCCGGTCCTCAGCCCGGTCAAAATTATGTCAGAATGGGCATAAAAATCAAAGCCAAACCCCCTGTGCAAGTCAGTGAAGCTGATTCGCTGTGGCAACCCCTGAAGAGGAAGGTCAAAAGGTGAACAAGAACACAAATCTTCCTCTGTCCATCTGTGTTTCTGTGCATGGAATAAATAACATCCTTTAATTCAGCATCAGGTACAGGAACAGCCAGCACCAAATGAGGAGTTTGGCTTTGGTTCAAAAACCCTGTTAATCATTCATTTAATTATTACCATTGTCCAGGTTCCTATTTGTAAGATGCATGTTTAATTTAAAAGAGAAATGAAACATGACAGCGTAAATCATTTTGTCCCCATGCTGTCTCTGTCACCACTGGTGTGCCACAGGGCTCTGTCCTAATAACCAGAAATGTATTCTCTATGCATCACGTTCTCCAGAAACAGTGAAACACCTGGCAGTCGGTCATCGCCGGTACTGAGAAAACCCAGAGTGCCGACTCTGTAGTTCACAGTGATGACGATGACGTCCCCCCTGTCAGCCAGCTCCTTCCCATCATAAAGAGAGTCTCCAAGAATGGCCACATCGTCGGAGGCCCCCAGCAGAAATGCTCCTCCAAACAGGTAGACCATCACTGGAAGGTTGGTGGACACTAGAAAAAGACAGGGATCAAAGATTTGACTCAATATATTGACAATTTAAAAAACCGGGATCGCTCACCTCAGAGTTGAAACCCCCTTCCCCTCCCTGTTGCTGAGCGCTCTCTGTTCATGCGCTCTTTCACTATCTTACAGCCCCTGTCAACCCCAGTCTAGCATTACCGGTGCAACAAAAATGGTAAGGAATATTGAAGTTTTTCAGTTGCACAGTTTTGAGGCAGAAACCAGCTAAGACAAAATAAAGACGTACGTGGATCTGTTTATCTGCAAATGAATGCATCAGAATGGAGCAGAGGTTCTATAGAACAAGCTTGTGGCCCGCTCAAGGTATTTTCTTTGTAACTAACAAGATCTGCATGTTTTCGTCTGCTCCTGATTCACAATTTGAACAAAGAAATGCAATTTTAAGCTTAACTTCTTTAATATATGTCTTCAATCATGAGAAAAATGTCACAAGAGAATGTTAAAAACACCATTTTCATTGGAGTCTGTCTTTATAAACACATAGAGACCCAGAATAGAAGTATCTCTGAGGATATTTCTGAAATTCAGCTTTTTTTAAGGGAGCCTTCACCCAATAATAGCTGGAATAGGCTCCAGCAGCCCTATGACCCTGGAAGGGAACTGTTGGCAGAACAGCTCTTTAATGTAAAAATTATGAGAGGACTTTCCTGCATGCAAAGACATTCACCATGTCAGAACTTTTTGCATCATGAAGATCCTTTAACATGTTTGTAACTTACAGGATAGCCCCTGGGGAACAAAGATGTTCAGATAAAGGCAGTTCTCACTGCCGTGGGTTTTTGTCTGCAGCAGCGTCACTTGCAAGCAGCGATCTCGATACTTTGTAGCCCTCAGGACCCCTTAAAACAGAAGAAACGCTCTGTTTTGTCATCTGGATGCTTCTCTGGGATGTAACGGCTTACTGGACCACACCAGCTCATGGTGAGTTTGAACTCCTACCGTCCCACCCCGGGTGGGGTTTGGGTTTCTCCCACTTTCCCGGGACAGCAGCGAAGGGAACACCTTTGAAGACGTCAACAGTCCTGAAAAGACTCATTCTAATGCTCTCTCCTTCCACCAGGCCGGCCTCAGTCTGCACCACACCCAGCTGCACCAACAAACACACGAGAATGCAGCAAAGTCTAAGTGCTGTTTTTATGTAGATTCACATGCATTTGAAAAGCCATCAATCAAGGCTGTTAATAAATAAATTATTCATTCTGTAATCAGAATTACTTTTAAATGATTTCAGGTCATCTTAAATAGTTTGATGTGTTCTATAAATGGTGATTCCAATTTTATACTACACTCACAACAGGTATGTAACGAGCAATTCAAGAACAGGCTTTTAGGCCATGGTGTCACACTGTACAAGCAGGGAGGGGCTTGTTCTTTTTCGTTTTTCTTTTTCTTTTGTATCTGTTTATTATTGAATGCTGGCTACAATTGGAGGAGGCTTGGTGCGAAATGTCGAAGCGCTGCGAATCTCACGAATCTTGCTCCAGGCTTTTTCTTTCACAACTCTACTCCAATATTCGAAAGACTTGTCATAGAATTCCAGGCGGACACAAACTGTAATTACTACATCGGTACCGAATCCAAGTCCCTGGTTGGTCAAATTTAACATTTTTACCATGTTCAAGGGGCGCAGGGTAGCTCCATGTGAACGCAAGAGTTTTGATTGTGGAAGTCCATCTGCACATGTTTAGACTTTTCATTACACATAGATAGACTTTTCATGGGAATGGCATTCTCAATGAGAGTAGTAAGAAGGTGTTATTAAAATACCACTGTTACCACCAATGCCCTATTTTTGACCACATTTATATTGAAATCTAAAGAGACTAAAGGCTTACGAAAACATTTTAATTTTTTAACAGTTTTTAGTGGCTCTAGGTTTTTTAAAAAAATGTACACAGGACTCAAAACTTTCTGAAAGACCACACCAGGAAGGATTGTTCTAAGATAAATGAATCAAGGTGTCATGTAAAGTAAATCACAGAAAATAAATAAGATAAATTCTAACAAGAGGATAGCCCAGAACATGAAAAAAATGTTATGTTTAGTGAGGACTGCCCCATTCTTTGCAATGACCATTTTGGATTTACATTAAGCCTTTTTGGAGCACACGCTGACTTTTTGATCTCCACCTATGTGATGATTCCAGACACAAACTTCAGCACTGAACCATTGTCCAGATGAAGAGGAGAGATTGCTGCATGTTGATAATGGATGAAGGCTCCTGCAGGACTGCATCCACTTCAACTTTTAGTCCAATAAAAATAGAAGTGCACAAAAACAATTGATTCTAAATTAAATTATACAGACTTGCTAGAATTTTAGACAAAAAGAATGTTACATTATATTTTAAACCTGTTTTTGAAAGTATTTGTTGATAAAACAAATCTCTTAGATAAAAATTTTTCTGCGCCTCCAATTGCATTTTCTACCTAATACCAAGGGGTGGCATTTTTGTGCCTCATTTGAAAAGTGCATAAAACTTTTTCACTAAAGGTTTGTAAAATAAAATAAAACGTATTAACATACTAATAGCTATTTTTTCATCACTACAATACCGAAAATGAAAAGAGTAAAGAAATTAGATGTGCACAGAACTGTTATTATAAAATGTTAAAAATAAATTAGATAAAGGGCAGATTAAAATGCATTTATATTTACATGAGTATGAACATGAGCATAAAACAAAAACAACAGGAAATAGCAACATTCAAAATGTCATTGTTTAATGAAATTATTTACTTAAAAGTGATGTTTTCTCAGCATTTTTATGATACATCTATTCATAATCAATGTTTGGGGCGGGGATAGATAGCAGATGCAGTTTTAAAAAGCTTTTTGCATATTTATAATAGCTGTTGCAGAAAGGGGGCATCAGAGGGTGCAGTTTGGATCACTCATTTGTCTTTAAACACTTTAACTTCACTTTAATTGTTGGAAAACAGATCCTAAAAGCTGGTTTGAACTCAGTAACTGAGACGGAACTCACCTTTGCAGCCAAAGCTGAGTTCAGACAGACGGCCAACAGAACTACCAGCATCATCTTCATCACACCTCGTGTTTGAACCTGCTGCAGCTTCTGCTGATTTATAGCAAGCTCTTATCTGAGCCATGGCTGCTGCTGGCACATGGAACACCACAGCAGGTTCTGAAACCATGAATCTCTTCTATTTCACTTTTTCCAGAATAACTTCTAGCTTCTACGATCACAAATCAGACCAAGACATTCCAGTAGTTCCAGTCAGACTGCCTTTAAAAAAGTGTGACTGAAAGAAAAGCACCTGAAAGTGGGACTTTCATTCACACAAAGTTTCTAAGAAAAATATTTGACGGGGAAAACGTCACCTGAGCTTGAATCTCTGAGGTGAAGGTCGATCAACAAGCTGTGAAGCACACAGCTGCTGTTCACTCCAAACACTGGAGCAGCAAGGACGGACAGCCGTTTTCCAAAGACAATTTCTATGCAAAAATCTTATTTAAACCCAACATCTTTGCTGAAATAAGGTTTTGCTTGTGTCTCAACATTTTTATTTACCAGTCTAGTTGAGCTGGGTTTAACTTATAACATGATTAGAAAATTAGTCTTAAAAGTTGCGGGTTTTAGCCAGGATGTGGTTTTAGATCTCAAAAGTACATTTTTATTAAAGTCTCACTCCCAGCATATTTTGATCTATTTTCAAAGCATTACCTTTTTTTTTAACCTTTTAATCATGATTATTTAGACAAAATCAAACATTTTGAGACAAATCAAAAAAACCTGTGTAATTTTCTAAGATATAGTTCATGCAGGATGGCAGAAGCACATGAGAAATTCGCTTCTAAGTTGTGGACGGGACTGTTGTCACAGAGTAAGCCCACCCTTACTTCCCATCATCCCTTTATTTACACTTTTTGGCTCAAGCTTGCAGCCCCAACTTAACATTACCGGTGCAACAAAAATAGGGAAGAATCTTGTGCTGTATTTATCCAGTCGGACAGTTTTGATCCAGATACCAGCGCAGAAGAGTAACACAAAGACGTGCATGCATCTAGTCGAGTACAAGTGGATGCATCGGTAGTTTGAGCTTGTGGCTTGCCGTTGTAGCTTCGAGGTCACAAATACGCTCTTTTTCCAACAGCATTTTTTACATCTGCTCCGGATCCACTACGGATTGAATAAATAAATACTCAGAAATGCAATGTGAATCTCAATTTTCTTTATACATCACATGTCCTCCCATCATGATAAAAACGCCAAAAGAACATGTTAAACACACACGCATGCACACACGCGCGCACACACACAACAATTTTCATCCGAGTGCTTCTTTAAATCAAGTTTTCCCATTTGTTTAAAACTGTTTATTCCCATGGCAAACGAGTGCCATAAACGCCTCCGAAGTTCAACGAGCCTCTACAGGTGTCAGGTTACGGCGGTGGGCGTGGCCTGCGGCTGCCTGTCATGTCCGCTCGGCGCTGGGATCAACAGTTCTGAAGGTAACTGGAGCGTTTCAGCTCCGTTTTAAAGCCTCGTTTTTTGTCGGGTAAAAGTCACGTTGATGCGCGTGGATCGCTGGAGGACACGCGGTTGCTGCGGGCCGGGAGAACGCTGCCACGCGGCAGCCCGGCTACTCCCGCGAGGCTCCGTTGTCAGCGTGTTGTTAGCCTGTTAGCTTAGCCTCCAGCTGAAGAGAGATACGTCATGACGTCACCGTACTTATTACATAACGTGTGTAACGTGATGCGGTTCAGGTAAATGCATACGTCTTTGGGTAGGTAGCACGTGCAAGACCAGATTTATTTATTTCCTAAATTAGATTCTGCCTTTTGGTGGCAGTATATTTCCCAACAAGTAAACACTGAACGCCACAAATGTGCAAAAGAAAAAAAGAA
Organism: Oryzias curvinotus; assembly: GCA_023969325.1. Lineage (NCBI taxonomy): Eukaryota > Metazoa > Chordata > Actinopteri > Beloniformes > Adrianichthyidae > Oryzias > Oryzias curvinotus. The sequence goes on from CM043714.1 coordinate 7,614,219, forward strand.
CCACATGAACTCAAACTTATATATATATATATATATATATCCATAACCACGCCCCTCTCCCCCCTCTGCGAGTGATTTCTCCTCCAAGCTTGGGTCCTCTACCAGAGCCCCAACAACCACTATATATATATATATTTTTTATTTATTTATTTATTTATTTTAATGAATGGGAAGGTGTGCCCTTATTTAGCCAATAGCTGAACGCCATTAGTCCAAACTCCCCAACTACAGGCTTAGTGACAGAACTGTGGGCCAACCAGCGTCTCTGCTGATCCGTTCATTGAACTCCGGAACCTAGAGTGGAACCCAAACAGAGACCCTGCCCAACTCCGTCCGCTATACTAACTATTGCTATACTATTGCTTCCTGATACAGCCGCCACCATGTTGAAACACCGACTCACTCTGAGTCATGGTATCTATGGCAATGGTGACAGTAGTTGCCATAGATACGATGACTACAGGAAGGGTTGCACCATTGTTCCGCTTGTTGTAAAAGGGTGCAAACTTTTTGTGGACTAATGAATGTCAGACAGCTTTTGTTCAGCTGAGGAAAGCCCTGACTGAAGCACCTGGTCTGTTTCCACCTTACCCTCCTCTACCCTTTCTGCTGGACACAGATGCCAGCAATGTCTGCTACGGTGCTGTCCTGTCCCAACTTATCTCACCCGCAGCTGGCTCCTTCCAGACCGAAGACGCTCTTCGTGTTGTGTGCTGGCGTGGGTGTAGGCCAGTCTTGGACTGTTTGAAGCTTATCGGTGGCCCCACCCACTTAGAGTCTGTGTCCCAGAAAGGTGACCTCCTGCCCCATGAAGTAGGACTTTTGACTGTGTAGTTTCAGGTTTTGATTCTGCCCAACACTCGCTTGAGCGCTTCCAGGGCGGAGGTAAATGAAGAGCCGTGGACCAGGATGTCATCCAGATGCACTCTGAGCGGGGACTGTTCATTAGAACAGAGGCAAAAAGCGAGAACCTTGAACTGCCAGAGACCCCCACCAGTAACAAAGGCAGTTTTTGGTTTTGCTTCAGGAGCCAGGGTTACCTGCCACTACCCACTGCGCAGATCCAGAGAGGAGAACCGGGATGACGCTGCTACTGCATCCAGAGTCTCATCAATGCGTGGGAGGGGGTACGGCTCTTAAGAGCTCTTCAGTCCACACAGAAGCTCCATTCATTTGTCTTCGGCACCATGGCGACTGCTGAAGCCCATGAACTCATGCAGGTGCTCAATGAGCCCTGCCTTTTGCATCTCCAGCAGGGAGCGGACTGTCTTGCTAGAGGAAGCCTGTGGGGTCTGGTTCTGATGAGCTGGGCACCAGCTGTGTCAATGTCATGCTTGATGAGGTCAGTCCGACTCAAATCGTCCTCTGACACAGAAAAACAATCTTTTTTTCCACGGCAGCTCTTGCTCGTCAGGTGACAGACCTTCGCAGTTCCTCTTCCATACTTCCCTCACCGCAGCAATCTTTTCTGTGTCTGCAGGTGTTCTATTCACTGATGGCTCGGGTGACCCATCTGGATGTACATTAGAGACAGAGCTCTTTATTTCCCCTGAATCAGACTTGTTTTGTCGGTCACGGCAGCATGGGACCGCGTGGGACCCCGATCTAGAGGAAATCTGGGTCATCTGGATAATAACATTTCCATCAGAAAATTTAGGGGTTCCCCTTTCTGTATCAACAACACAGGCCTGGGCCCGCAAAAAATCAAGGCCTAGTATGCATTCTTCCAAGTAAGCAACCCACACAGGTCAATTCACTTGCTGATGCCCCACCTCCCGAGTCACAACAGCCTCCCCCTGCATGGACGTCCGTTCTCCAGTAACAGTGTGTAGCTTGACAGCGGCAGGAAGGATGGCCGTATTATTCCTCACTACAGCAGATAAGCAATGTCGCAGAGGAGCCTGTGTCCACTAGGACGGAGCAAGACGCTCCATCGACACTCATAGTTATGAACTAGCAGTAACCAACCCAGACTGAAATCCGTATGACACGCCTGGATCTCATTTACTTCGCCCTTACTTACCCTTAAGTGTACGTTAAGACCTGTTGCCTGCAGCGTCCCCGTAGAAAAAATGTGCATGAACCTTTTCCCTCAATGGGTTCACAAAGGGATCATTGACCTTGAAGTTTCCTGTGGGCCACTCGCGTGTCCCGTACAGGTTTGCCTGTTTTTCACCTGCGGACAGCCCGTATCCACCCGTAAGAGCAGTTGGTATGAAGGCTTACAGTGTTTCCATCGTACACCAGCACAAAACCGTCTAAATTGTCCTTAAAACGTGATTCATTCACTTTGAAGCCGTCTACTTCCGTAATATTTTCCTGGGAATAAGTACTTTTCCAGGAAATCACAACACTCTATACTTTGGAAGTATCCTGACAGAAGTCCATGCAGATGCTGTTCAGACAGTGCTGGTTAAAAACCTTCAATGTGTTGCTTTGAGGCGATGCTAATAAACCCAGATGGAAATGTCAGCCATCACTTTATGAATGACTGGAGAAGGAAAATACGACTTTTCTGACAGGAATTCTGTCTAAATCTACATGAAGCTGCATCATATTACTAAATTAGTTTATATTTAGAAATAGTCTTTTAGGGATTAACTAAACTAGAGTCTAATGCTAAAGGAAAATTAGATGTTCCTTTATGTAAGAACACGTGAGCGTAAATTCAAATTTCTTCATTAAGAACATTTCCATTTAAATTGCAGTAATGAAAGGGCTAAAAACGGAACCATAAATGAAGCTGAAGCTGGGATTATTTTGCTTAAGGTCAAAAACTGAAGCTGAAACAGAAAAAAAAGCAGCGTTTGGTTTCATCTTGTGTCTGCAGTATGTCCAGGGAGCAGCTGAGTATCGCAGAGCTCCTGCCCTCACTGGACAGCTCCGAGCTGCAGGAGGCGGAGCAAGTGCGGGCCGCTGTCAACCAGCATCTGAGCACAGGCGAGTCCACCTGTTTGTCCTGGACACTTAAAGCACATTGTTGGACTGCTCAGGCTCACTTGCATTTCTCCTTGCAGACAAAGGGGGCGCTGTCCTCTCCTGTCTGGTGGAGTACTACCTGGACTCTTCGTCCTCTCAGGCCGTGCTCCTCCTCTCCTCCATCCGGGAGCCGCATCATAAGGTGAGCAGCAGGTCCCGAGGCGATCTGGTCTCCATGTTTGTGGACGTGAACGTGTCAAACGTTCTTTTCAGGCGCTGTTGGAGAAGCTGAACGAGTCCCTGAGCAGACCTGGATCCAGACTGGGAGCTGTCACGCTGCTGGGTCACCTGATCAGGAAGCAGCCTCCCTGGGTTCATCACATCAGCCATTCGGCTCTGCTATCATCACTGCTGCGCTGCTTAAAGGTCTTCACATGCCCTGCACCCTCAAACCGCCTGCTGCATGGACGAATGAATGAAAACCATTTTTCTAGATCACATTTCCAATGACCTGCTTAGTGCAGCAACAAGTGCGCTCTACTGTCAGTGGCCAATGGCTTAAAGGCACCAGGCACTGTTTATGGCCACCGACTTTCATTCAAAAATAGAATTTGTAAGAAATTGAAAACTCATTCTAGCTTTTGATTATTAAGTTATTATTAAGTTATTAATATTATTATTATTTTATGATAATATAATCTCTTTGTTTACACTCGCTCCCACTAGTTTACAGCCCCTTTCACCTCTAACCTAACATTACTGGTGCAACATAAATGCCAATATCGGAGCTATCCAGCCCTACAGTTTCCCCGTCTCCAGCTCAGATGGGACAGATCTTTTTGTCTACAAGTGGATGAATCCAAATGGAGCAGAGCAGGGAGCTGCTGGCCCTCCCAGCATATTTTCTATTTCAAACATAAGCTCTTTTCAAAACTGCATTTTTTTAAATAAAGAAATACTCAGTAATACAAATTTGAGCATAATTTTCTTTATATCATCAGAAGAAAGTGTTAAAAACAACAAAACTACTATTGCAATTAGAGTGGGTCTTTCATAACAGATGAGATTGCACAGTTTTCCTTTTATGGTTAAAGCTACTCAACTAGGGCTGGGAATCACTGGGTACCTCACGATACGATACGATAACGATACTTTGCTCACGATAACGATACTATCACGATATGGCGATAATGCGATAATCGATATATCTTGTTTCTAACAACTCACGATATATCGAACTTTAAGAAAGAAGAACTTTTAAGAACAGCTTTTTGGAAAATATTTCCCCATTTATTTTTTAAACACCATGATAATAAACAACTTGTGTCCTATTTGGTGTAATGAATAACAGACTTTCGTGTAACATTGCTGAAATCAGTAATACTCTGTCTTTGACAAACAATGACAATTTTCATTTGGAAATATCTGTAAAATTCTGTTTAAACAATGGCAAACATGAACAGCAGTGTCATTATTTAGTACAAAATTGCTGTAAAAAGGATAAAAAATGAATGAGTCAAGTAGCTGCCAGACACATTGGTATTAACTTTTGAAAAACAAAACCATAGCCATTGCTTAATTGAAAAAATAGCTGTAAATCAGATATTAATTCTGTGAACAAATTATATTGTCTTTGTTACAAAATAAATGACACCATTTAGTGTAAATGTGGTGTAAACAAAAATATAATTCTCACAGAAAAATAAAAATCAAGTAGCTAGGAACTTTCCTTCAAGTTATTTAAGACATAAACTGCTTTCAAAATAAATAAGATAAAATACATAAAAAACTTAAAGGGCATCTAAAAGTTAACATCTTTGTGAACAACACGTTTGGGGAAAAGCTGCATAAGATGTATGTTTATGTTCATGTTTTTCTGGAGAACCACAGGCTTTAGCATCAAGACGCCGCTCGTTTACCGCTGCTTAGAGCAGAAGGGGGGTCTAAGGGCAGGGATGCCTCTTTCTTCCGTTTCCATCTCAGCCGTAGCTCTGGTCTGGCCGTACAGTACAGGGATCCTTTTTTCAGTATGTCCGAGAGGGAATGTCAAAGTGTGGCTCTACTGCATTCAATAAAAACCCAAATCCCTCGTTCTCCACCGCGCTACATGGAACGTTTTCCGTTTATTGCCGCTGCTCTGTCTCTCTCAGAAGACGGCGGTAGCTTCGTCTGAAAAAAAGTATCCGCGTCAGGTTGTGTCGGCTTCAGGCAGCAACAGCCACAGCTTTCTCACACAACTCTGGATGATGCAGCTTCAATGCTGCCGGCGCGTCTCATTGTTTTCCCGCTCCGCCATCTTTGTTTGAATGTGTGTTCTTCTTCGCCCGCCCGCAACAGCCAATCTCGCAACGAGCGCCCCCTATCGACCCTCCAAGGAATTGTCTTACCAAAGGATGGTTAATATAACGTTTTACAGGGTTTTTAAACGTAAATAAAAGGTCGATACTTGATGAAGACGTATCGATAATCGATCGCGGGACTAAATATCGCGATATATCACCATATCGATATTTTGGCACACCCCTATACTCAACATTGTTTCGGTCATTCTTTAGGCAGCCATTCAACGTCGACCTGCAGTTTCCATCAAAGCGTCGTGTTCTGCAGCACGCTCATTGTAACCTGAAAACAGTCAAAGTGCTCTGCAGACATAATGAGTCCCATCTGCAGGCAGTTTGTCTGAACCTCTATCTGAATGTTCCAGATACGATGACTGAGTGTTCGCTCATGTGGCCACGTTTTACTCAGGAAATGTTCAGACATAGATAAACACAAGCAGGCATGTAAACCAACCATTTATTCATGTATGTGCTGGATTTCCTCAGACTGACACTGACGTGGTGCTCCTGATCACCGGAGTCCTGGTCCTCATCACTCTCCTACCCATGATCCCCCAGGCTGGGAAGCAACACATCTACGATTTCTTTGATGTGTTCGGTCGCCTTGCGTCTTGGAGCTACAAGAATATTGGTAACGCCGACATGCAACACAAACACAGCATGTCAGTCTGTGGAGGTTCTGACCGTCGACTCCTGCAGGCCATCTGCCTGTGGTCCAGCTGGTCCATCTGCATGCAGGTGTCTACTCTCTGTTCCACCGGTTGTATGGGATGTTTCCCTGTAACTTCATCTACTATCTGAGGCTGCACTACAGCATGAAAGAGAATCTGGACACGTTTCAGGAAGTGGTAAAAGTAAGTTCAGACCAGTTCAAACCAGTTTAAACAAGTGAATGTAACTTTTGACCAGTGTTAGACAGTTTAAGCCAGTGAAAACCAATTCAGACCAACTTTAGCCAGTTTTAGTAGTTCAAACTAGTTCAGACCACTTTGTACAAGTTTTAAATTATTTGGGCAAGTGTTAAACAACTTAAATGGGATCAGACTAGTTCAAACTAATTCAGACCAATTGAAACTAGTTCAGATATGTTTATACCAGTTTAAATGAGTCTGGACCGGTGTTAAACAGTTCAAATGGGTTCAGACGAGTTAAATCCAAGACTATTTTGGACCAATTTGAACCAGATCAGACCTGTTTATACCAGTTTAAATTAGTTTGAAGGACAGTTGAAACTATTTCAGACCATTTTATATAGGTACAGAGCTGTTTTAATCTGTTTACATGAAGTTGAATCAAAGTTAAACACTTTACATGAATTTAGACAAGTTCATACCAGTACAGGGCTGTTTTTCCCAGTTTAAAATAGTTTGGACCAGTGTCGGACAGTTTAAACCAGATTAAATTAGGTTGAACTAGTGTTAGGACATTTTGGAGAGTTTGGAACAGTTTATCAGTTAAGACTAACTTAACTAGCTCAGTATAGTCTCTGCCGATTTAAACATGATCAGAGAAGTACGGGTCAGCACAGACCCACTGAAAGACTACAAACGAGGGTTGTAAGTTAGAGCACGTTAGTTCATAAAAGTGCAGATGGTTATAAGATTTCTTCACAGGCCTGTTCAGATAAGACCTGATTTTTCTGTAACTCTGACTCTGAGGTGCTGCTCAGTCATATTTCACAATATTTATATCTCCCGTTGGTTTTTGATGTTAATCTCAGACTTTAGCTCTTTGGTTCTATGAAAACACCTGACATTTAAGTCATGTGATTAGGAGCCTGGGTGGCATCTGGACCTGTTATGTTAATGCAAAGTCCCTTAATGTTCTCTTTCAGCCAATGTTGGAGCATGTACGGGTTCACCCAGAGCTGGTCACAGGGACTCAAGACTACGAACTGGACCCGTCCAGGTGAGCCCAGACCCCCTAAATAAACAGGAAACCAATCCTGCAGGTCCATGTATGGTCCAGTGTGGTTTAGAATGGTCCAGGTAGTTCAGGTAAGCATTTCCACTCAAAAATGGACCGTCACGCCGCATGCAGGGTGAAGCTAACAACAACAATGGAGGTCATCCAACTGTTCATTTTTTTTCCATTTTAGTGCTGTGTAGATACAAAGCCTTTAATGTTTGAGAGGAATACAGCATTTTCTTTTGGCATAACAACCTTCAGCCAATCAACAGGTTTCAACAGTAGCTGTACCCTAACCAGTCTGTTTCCTTTTTCTATGGACCTGCTACCTAAAATGGTAAACTTCTGTCCGGCAGAGGAAATAAATAAATAAATAAACTTCTGTCCGGCATTTTGGGTCCATTATACAATAGAAATGCTTAAAATACCAGACTGGTCTGGAACGGACCGGATCGGACCACTCGGTCAAAACGAGGCATGTTCTGGAGATTTCAGTGTTGCTACTAAAACTTAAATGGACTACATTCTATTTTCACTGTGAGATTAGATGGTTTAGGAATGATGTCATTGGAGTTTATTTGAATGATGTCATCAGATTTTTTAAATATTGACCTTTTTCCATTCATGTAAAGGTACATTAATGTATGTAAATGATCTCACCACTATAGTAAGAACTTTAAAAACATTTTATTTGTTTAGGTAATTAAAGGGTATCTATCAAGATGAAATAAAAAATATATTGTAAGTTTACATTAATAAAATGAGATCGTTAATAACTGTTTATGTTTTTGGTTCCTGGCCAAAATGCCTTAAACACAGTGAAAGAAAACTATCAAATGTGAGTAATTAAAATGAAATGGAGAAACTGAACAGAAGATGACCCAAATCTCTGGAGGAAAAAAATGAAGACGGGTAAACGGAGATGCTAAAACCAAAACACCTGAAAGCTGAAGTGATGCTGATCATGTCAAACTCTAAAAAGTCCTTCACGCTTTTCTACCTCCCCAGGTGGAGGCGTTATGAAGTCCATGACATCATCATCGAGTGCTCCAGGGTTTCTCTGGATCCTCTGGAGTCTTCTTGTGAGGAAGACATGAACTCCTCTTCCTCCACCTCGCTCAGACCTCCCACCGGATCCTCCCCCCTCCCTCATTTGGACTTCTCCTCGTGTTCTCCGTTCACGGTGGCGGTCAGCAGCTCAGGTTTGTGCCGCAGAACCAGAGAGAACCAAAATTTCAATTCTTGTGTTTATGTTTTTTGCTGTTTCTGACTCATTGAAAAGTCATGTAGTGACTCATGAAATTACTCAGTAAGTTTTGATGGTTATTAATGTATGGAAATACAAAGGCCTTTTATTTATATACATTTTTCATCCCATAATACCACATAAAAGTGTAGATGATCAGAGTGAGAAACCAACTTTCGTCTGTGGTTGTTTTTTTTTTTCCTCCTCCTTAGAAGTGTCAGCGTCCCTGAGCGGACGCCCGCCTCCGCACGCGCTCAGTTCGTCCTGCACTCGGGTCAGAGCATCAATCTTTGTCACAAACAAGTGGACTCACCTGTCTGTCTGTGTTTATGAAGTCACCTGCGTTTGTGTACAGCTTGATGATGTCACATGGAGCCCCTCCTCCCACTGTGGACTGTCCACGCCCCCTCCTGAACCTGCTGGCCTCACCCCGTCGCTCAGCAGGACCGCTTCCGTCTCAGGTGAGCTGCCATTACCTGTTTTTGGTGTGTGAAGCTTCTGACTAATGACTTTGTGTTTTTGTTTTTTTTGTATCATCAGGTGTGAAATGTCCCACGGCTGTCGCCGTCCCTCTGACCCCCACAAACGAAGACAGCCAGCAGCCAGACAGCAGCAGCCAGGTTGGAACGGGCCACACTTTTCTCTCCATAGTGAGGCTTTTATTTTGAAAGAACAGTTCAAAGAGTCTTCCTGTTTTCTTACAGGCCAAGAAGCCGATTATAGTAGAGCAAGAGGCGGGGTCCAGTGATGTCACAAACAGAGGTGGGCAGAAATGGTTCTCAAGTAAAGGTTGTATTAGTCCAAAAAAATAGAACTCAAGTGGAAGTGAAGTCATATAAATATTTACTTTAGCTATGTTGCTTTTACACCAAACATGATTCCCGTGTCAAATTTGCGTCAGCTGCCTCTCTTTTGACGTGCGTCTCATTCGCTCCAGAACTTGATGCTGCCGCCACTTGTGGGATGAGCCACTGTTAAAAGTTTTCAGCCTGATTGCTGCATGGAATCATAGACTTTATATCTCATTTACAAAGCATGAAAGACACGGATGATGTCGAGAAATCAAGTTTGTTTATTTATTTATTTTAAAGAGCTCTACAGAAACATCTGTAATCATGGAATCATGAGGTCATTCAGTGACTCTCTCAGCTGCTTCACCATCTACGGCGGGAGCCGCATCTGAATAACGGCGCTTTCAGCGCTTCTTTTGTCTCTTTGACCCAGTTGGATGACTTGCTGTCCCAGATTAGTCCACGGAAGGAAAACATAAAAATGGGAAAGAACAATTTAGGCTCTGTCCAAATTCTCACCCTAAACCATACCTACTAAAAACTATGTAGTGTGGGACTGTCTGGTGCCCTGGATTTTGAAAGCAATTTGGACACCATGCACCATCACTACTTTTTTTTTTCTAACGGCGAATATGACGTCACTTTATTCACAAAGTGAAAATCTAATCAAAACGAACATTTTACAGAGACCTTTTATGGATCCACTGTGTTGTGGAGATGAAAACATTGACAGTTTATTAAAAATATATAGTTAAATACATTTTTTTTTGCAAAAATTGTGCAGAAGCAATGCATTGTGGTCTATATCTGCCAATTTAGTGATGATCGATGTACACTGGTTTTTCGCAGAGACTTCTGGGAAATTTCGAGGTAACTCGATTTTGTAATTGAAGGTTTAGACAGCACTACAAAATGGCGAACGTGCTATATAGTGCACTATATAGTGCACTATGTAGTGAGTAGTGAAGGAAATCAGACACAACCTTAATATTCGCTCAGATTCTCCTCCATGTTGGTTTTGGACTCCACCCGCTGATGACATCATCAACGTCAGAAGGGCCAAATCTGAGTTTCTAATTGGTTGACATGATTCAGATTCTTCACCAAAGTTTAAATGTTTAAACTCTGGAAACATCGCACTGAAACGCACTGCAGCAAGAGCGCCGCTCTGAAATAGTACTGCAGGATCTCTCAACGCGTCTGTACATTTACCTCAAGTTATTGAAGTAATCTAACTGAGTAAATGTAATGTATTACCGGTGCTCATAAGCAGTGGGGTGAAAGTGGGTGGAACCGCTGACTTCAGCCACACGACTGGACTCATGACTAAATTTTTAACAAACATTTGTTGTTTGTTTTACAGATTTTAAACCAGCAGAGACTCGTCTGCCCTCCACTGCCCCCAGCACCCCCACCCAACCCCTCACACTCACCTCCACCCCCAATCGGGATGAGTCTTCCCCAGCCCTCTCCCAGCCTGCTTGTTCTTTTCACCTCTTTGTAACCCCTCCTCCGTTATGCTCACGCATCTGTGATCCAGGAGTGGTCTCTAGGTTAAGCTCCACCCATTGCACTGATAGCCCCGCCCCTCCATATGAATCTCTGTTTGAGCTCACATTGCCACAAGTCGCCAAACAGTTCATCAGGAAGAAGACTGAGGTAGACAGACCCTGGTGACATGAGCACTTTTTATCCCAGCACCAGGATCGATGTTCTCCCTCTGTCCTGCAGAAGGCGCTGCAGAGCGCCACAGACGAGCAGGAGAACAGCAGAGAGGAGGAGACGGTGTCCATCTCTCCTCTGAAGGCTTTGGACCAGATGATCCTGTACGGGTCTGAGGCCCATGAAAGCCTCAGCAGGAGGTGAGACTCACAAACGATGGAGGTTCTGATGAATCCTGGTTATAAAGTTCTAAATCCTAGCTAACGAAATCTGTCACGGATGTTCCGCAGGTGGGCAGCAGGAAACAAGCTTGTGGATCGGAGTAACTATGGAGGTAAACAGCAGAGCATGAAAACCAAAGGTATCTGGAACTAACCCTAATCCCTCCAACACGACCCATCCAGTCTGCATCCGTGTGTGTTTGCTGTGTGAACCTCTAGTCAGGAAGCAGATAGTAGGCCAGTAGTTAATGATGGTACAGTTTCCTGTCCCAGTACGACCATTCTAACCTGTGTGGGACAGATGCTGAGCAGGGTTTACCCCAGCGTGGTTCCCTAACCTCCAAGAGCTTCACCAGAGATCTTGAGTGGACTTTTCAGCTACGAATGGGAAGCAGAACGTGTTCCTTCAAATTCAGACTCACTTTTAGCAGAGATGACAAGAAACAGGATGAATTACTGGAACTCTCTTTGGGTTTTATGGATGCAAAGACTTGTTTTGGCATTTTTAGACTAGGAATAAAAACTATATAGAAAAATCTCTGTTTGACCTGGTCTGCTACATTTACACCTGTAAACACCAGCATTTACTTTGTTTACGTGCATTCCACATAAAAGACCCACTCCAATCATCTTTTCAGCTAATTTAAAAGGTTTCCCAGTGGTCTTTGCCATTTTTGGCCTAAACCGACAGACCTGTCATTTTCTAGGATATAGTTTCTGCAGAGCAGCAGTTGCTCATCAGAAGTTCACCTCTAAAGATGTGGGCGGAACTGTTGGCGCAGAGCAACCCAACCCCCTCCCAGCACTCTGTTTACACGGTGTCCCGCTAGTGTACAGCCCCTCATACCCCCAACCGAACAGTAATTATCGGCACAACAAAAATGATGAGCAATATTGGAGCTATCCAGCCGTGCAGTTTGGACCCAGATTCCAGCTCAGACGAGGACAACAAAGACGTTCATGGATCCGTTTGTCTGCAGGTGGATGCATCAGAATGGAGCGGAGCAGGGAGCCTGAGACCCGCCCATTTTAGCTTCTATGTCACACCTACAAGCTTTTTCAAACATGATTTTTTTTTCATTTGCTCCTGATTCACAATGATTTGAATGCAAAGCAATTTTAAGATACATTTTCTTTATATATGTTCACCAATCTGTTGGTCGAGGGTTCAAATCCCATCGGGGAGCTTGAGTCCCAACTTTAGGCAGCTCTCTTCTGTAGGGGTTGAAGGGAACTCTTCAGAAGTGTTTAAGAGAGATTTCCTCTTCAGTGGATAATTGCCTTTTAGTGAGTAGTTCATGAATGAATCAAAGTGATGTCATGTTTCTAACAAGTTTCACCAACGTCCCTGAGCGCCAGTGAGGGCCTGGTGGTGTGATGGCTGTATTTTGTCCTAAAGAAACATTGTCTCATGCTGCTTGAGTTTGGTTTCATCACAGACGTTTGTGCTGTTGTGTCTCAAGAAGTGTGATGGATGTAAGGATGCATGTAAGGATTGTCGCCATTGATTTAGGAGCCTTTTAACCACAGAAGTCAGTGTTTTAACACTGTAGATGTGGCTGGTGACAGGAAATAATGCCCGTTCCTTGATCATCCGTAACTCTTCAACCATTTATGCAGTTAACTTAAATCCACCACTTTTTCCCATGTCAGAATCAGTTGGTTTACATTAATTGAGTAAAGACCGCTGTGACAAATCAATGCAAAGCTGCTTTTTGTCAGCGGAAGAATCCATTAGTACTTTGTGAATTGCGTAACCAGTTAAAGAGTTGCGGTAATTCAAAGAAGGAGCTCCAGTGTTGAAGTGTTAAGTGCCAACACAAAGGACGACGGTTTTTTTTTAGTGTATTTGCAAAAATTCTGTGTATCGTTTCTCTATTAGGCCCCGCCTCCGGGGAGGAGTCTCAGTCGCTGAGGAGTCAGCTGCTGTTGGTTCACAGCCAGCTCCAGTACGAGCGCTTCAAGCGCCAGCAGCACGCCATCAGAAACCGCCGTCTGCTCCGCCGAGTCATCAACACCACAGTGCTGGAGGAGCACAGTGTTGCCATGGTAACCTTCCGGTTGTTGCTGTCATCTGTTCTGTCCCCATGTCTCCCTCACCTCTCGCTGCGCCATTGCAGAAGGCGCAGCTGGGCGTTCAGGACGAGGAGATTCGCTCTCTGAAGTCCAGTCTGGGCGAAGAACAAAGGCGGAATGCAGACCTGCAGCAGGACATGCGTATGCAAATGGACCGTCTGCACGCACAAGTCCAGCAGCTGCTGCAGCGGCAGCAGGAGGAGCAGCGGGAAAACCACAGACTGCAGGTACAAGCGCTCACATGCCTCTGCATGGCGTCTACCAACCTGGTGTTCACCACTACCTGTGCTGGACTTGTTGTCTCAGGCGGAGCTTCAGGAGAGTCAGAGCAAGCTCAGGAACCTGGAGGCGGAGCTTCAGAGAGCTAGTAACGAGGCCTACAACGCAGAGCATCAGCTGACCCAGCTGTCCCTGAAGGTAAGAAGACGTCCTCTAGACTTGTCGGGTTTGGGTCGACTGCACACGTGTTGTTGTCGGTCTGTTGTGTGATTGCAGCTGTGCAGCAGTGAACAGCTGCAGCAGCAGATCTTCCTCCTCAACCAGCAGCTTCTGCTCCTGAGAGAAACCAACCGAGCTCTAAGCGAGCAGCTGGAGGACAGAGGCGCGCACAACTGGACCGTAAGAATACAACCAGAACCAGGACCTTCAGGTCTACCTAAGCAAACTGTAACCTGTGTGTGTGCTGCTCAGGAGGTGTCCATGCTGCAGTGCAGTGTAGGGAAAGAGTTCCAAAGGACTCAAGGACAGCGACATCCAGCAGAGACAGAAGCTGGAAGCAGCCAATCACAGGATAGCAGAGTTGGAGAACCAGCTGTCCAAGAAAGAACAGCTGATCCTGGATCAGAAGAAGCTCATGGAGGACACCAAAAACCAGAGCAGGTCAGAGTCCCTGTTGCTGTCATTATACTAGGTACACACCAGGCATGTGATGCGCTTTTAGCAGACAGTGTTTACACTGGACTGTCGCCACCCAATCCAGTTTTATTTGTAAAAAATAGAATCAGACAACAAATAAATCAATAAAAAGACTTGGTGTCATACATTTCCAGCTGGACACAAACTGCAATTCTTAATTTCTCCTCCATAATCAATTTTCAAGCTGTTGGCAATTCTGTGAATCAAAAAGAATGCTTCCCATTCGTCACTAACAAATGCAAGTCCCCGATTGATCAAAGTTAAACTGGTTTAACCTTTCAACGTGCGTTCAGTGGCATTTTGTATGTAGAGCCCGCAGAAGGACTTAAAAACTTGTGTAGCGACGCGTGAGAGTTTTGAACACAGGAGCCCCAAAACGTGCAAATACACGCATTCACATTGACCTTTCATTGAAAGTGGTCGCTTGAACGCCTGTTTCTGAGCCCTGTGTGAACATAGCTTTAGGATCAAACTGTTGAAACCTGTCCCAAACACCTGCTAAAAAAACAGAACTGTTGGTAATAAAGGAAGGAAACAGCAGAAATGTGTGTTTATCATGGTCTCCCCTTGTAGTGGGTCAGAGTGTCAGGAGTGTGGATGAAGGGCAGTCATGTTGGTGAGAGCTGGAACATCTAGAAAATAGGAAATCCATGTTTAGATTCAGTGGAGTTTTGTGAACACAAAGGTGGTAAATGTAGAACAGGATTAAGGGTGCACCCACGAACATCAGGAGCTTCACAAACCCTCATGACACCACCTTAAAGGGTTAAGCTACAACATTTCAAGTAGGCCTGGGCAAAAAAATCGATTGAATGAATTAATTCAAATTTTTTGTTACGGGGGATTTAAAAAATAACTAAACACTTTTTGTGTAATGGCGCATTTTTGGCTCCCCAGAGCTTCCGTAGCGTTAGTTTCACTAGGCGCAATGGCAAGCGACAAACAACAGCATCATAGCACACACGAAACAGCAAGCGACAGCATGGCTCCCGGTGAGAGTGGGAAGTTTGACGACTCCTGCTGCTTCATGGGCGCGGTAATCAAATATCCCGCACGGTCACAGCTCTAGTTTATATCTTGTGGGACACATTTGCATATAGCCAAAGACATGGTACCCATATACAATGTGGAGAAGACGGGGTTCATTAATTTAATTAAAACCTTAGACCCTTTGATTAAATAAAAGCAAAATTTTATTTAAGTTGTCTGCCGTTTGTACTTATTGCTTTCCTTAAGTGGGGGGAGGGGGATCGGGAAAAAAATTGGTAATCGAATTAAAAGGCCGTAACATAAAGTAGAAATAAAAAAAACAGTGAATCCTGCCGCTAGTTTTGCAGATGGAAGGCTGACTAAGCTGTTGCAGTTTCTTAAAAACTGTTGGGAATGGACACAGCCTGTAAAACGTTGATTTCTGACCTGATTCGGTGGACCTCCTGTTAAATTGAGGGAGTTGCTTACAGACTGAGGTAAAGACCTTCTTTTGTGAGGTCCCTAGAGAAGAAGTACACCAACAGCAAACATCCCGGAGGTTTGTTCTGATTGAGCGCTGGTTTCAGGATGGAGCTGTTGGCCTCTGAGAGCCGCTGTGAGGGTCTGAGGAGAGTCACCCAAGCTCTGCAGATGGAGATGCTTCACCTGTACGGCCTGATCCACCTGGAGCCACACGGGGGCAGCAACACTCAGAGGTGAGTCCTCGTTCTTTCCCAGAACAGTCCCTGTTAGTTTGACTGAGGCTGTGATGTCATCTCTGACCTAAAGGCCCAACAGCAGCTCCAGCCGTTCATCCGTCCTTCAGGCCTCCTCTTCCTCCGCTGTCAGCATCATAAATGGTGCGGTTGAGGCTCTATCTACCTCCCCCCTGCACCTTCCCTCCTGCTCCTCCTCACCGCTCTCTCTGTCCCCCATCGACTCCCCCTTGACCGTCGGGTCTTTTCTGGAGCAGCGAGCACGGGAGCTTTTCAGGCCAGCCAATCAGAACCAGGAAGAAGAGGAAAAGGAGGTGGATGAGGAAGAGGAAGAAGCCCAGCCAGCAAGCCCACCTCTAGGTCAGGAGGCAGAGGAAGCCACTCCCCTCCCTGAATGTCCACAGGAGGAGCCTGCTGCTCCCGACTCGACACTCGCCGCCCCACAGAGGAGACTTGGCATCATGGATTACGATCAGTCACTGCCTGAATTCTGAAAGGTGGGCGGAGCCAGCTGGAAGGGGACTCCTCAGTCAGTCAGTCAGTCAGGTCTATTTCATAGACAAAAAGCCTAGTTTGAATGTAATAGGAAGCTGCTACATGAAACTGATCGTGAGTGGGTCACCCACTGCTGCTGCAGCATCTTTCCAAATCGGCATCGGTGCTTCACGTTCGGTCCCTCTGCATGTTTTCCTGCTGCGGTTGCACTCAGAAGTGACAAACACTTTACAGGATACAGAGCCACACACCAGTTTCTTAAATTGTTTATGAATCACTTTTTTTTCCTGATCCAAGAGTCACCTTAGAGAATGTGGCGTGAGGTCGTGGAGGGAACGTTTTGAAGATTTTGTCTTCAGATGAAATGGAAACGGTGAGACGAATTGTGTTGATCTGCTAATCGTGGGATAAGCTAGCTCATTTGTTGGACAAACCAAAGATGTGTTGCTGCTGAGATGCAACTGGACACAGCTGTGTTGTTGATGCCGTTCTGAATCAAGTAACTGTGAATTCAAGCAATAAAGGATCTGAAATATCTCTGTTCTTGGAGTCCTGCTGTTTTTCTTTGAGTGTCTAGTTTTGCTACATACACACATCTTGTGATGCGCATGCACAAACACGCTAAACTTGGGTTTCAAACATGCTATTAGCATGCAGTGTTCACACTGGACTGTTGCTACCCAAGTCTATGACTCTGTGGTGGCATCAGCCATCTTTTATGGAGCGGGCTGCTGGTGCAGCGGCATCTCGGCAGCAGACAGGAGGCGGCTGGAGAAGCTGGTGAAGAAGGCCAGCTCTGTTCTGGGGCTGCCTTTGGACTCAATGCAGGAGGTGGGAGAGAGGAGGATGGTAGCTAAGCTATCATCCATGATGGAGAACCACGCCCACCCCATGTATGAGTCTGTGTCCTCACTGTGCAGCTCCTTCAGCGTCAGACTGAGACATCCTAAGTGTCTGAAGGAGCGACACCGCAGGTCGTTTCTACCTGCTGCCGTTAGACTGTACAACCTTAGCTGCTCCCAGTGAACCACGTTATTTCCTTTCTTCTTCCCTGTCCAATAAGGGATTATATGGTCATCCTGTGCAATTTTATGGAAATGGATGTGTGTATACTGTGTATATATGTGCGTATATTGACTCTTCTTTTTTTTCTCCGTACCTGTACTGCTGCCGCAATAAGGAAATTTCCCCATCATGGGACTAATAAAGGAACATCTTCTCTTATCACAAAAGTAAACAACAGAGTGCCAGAAGTGCTGCAGGAAGCACTTTGATGGAATAAGCAAATTTTTTTTTCTTCAAACTTGTCCTGTCCAACAGCTGGGCAAACAGATGACAACTGAGGGCCTCTTGTGTTGGACATATTTTACTTTAACAACACGGGTTATTAATCTTCAGACAAACCAGAGGAATGTCTGAACAAACCACTTTTGTAATTGAGGCCAAACTTTATTAAATTCAATCATATTTGAAAATCTTTGGTGTTGGACCGGACAGAAAAGGAAAGGAGGGAATAAGAGAGAGGGATATTAGAGAGGGGGGGGGGGGGTAGGAGGGTGATAATAGGAGGGGGGGGGGGATAAAACCATGAAGCAGCATAAAGCAACAAGTTTACTGGATGTTTATCATTACGGTAAGGTTCAAATGTAGTACAGGATCTCAAAGGGTGGGGCCTGTCCACACACACACTCAAATGTTATCAACACGCCTGTTAGCTGCAGAAATGTCCACATGTCAACATGTACACAAAACAAATAGTGTTCACACACGCATACTTATGCCTTTAAACCAACTAGTGGGAAATATTTTATTCATTCAATCATGCAAACTATTAGTGTAAAGGTGAGCTAACACCTGCTCAGGTGCTCAGGTGAGTGTTTATGTTCTTCTAAATGGACGGTGGAATGTGGAAAGAAGGAGGGAGAGTGCCCAGCCATCCCCACACCAAGACCCCCGCCGCAGCAGCAGCAGTGGCAGCGGCAGCCAGAATCCCCCAACGCCACACAGCAGCAGGCAGAGAACCACCACCCCCCGGGCGACCACATCCGCCACCCAGGCCAGGGCCAGCAGGACCGCCGCGAGGCCCCCAGAGCCAGAGAGCAGGGAGGCATGGGGGGAAAGAGAGTGCCGCCCCAGCCCAACCAGGAGAGCAGCCCCCCCGCCGCGCCGGGAGGGCCCAACGCAGGGCCCCACCCGAGAAGGGTGCCCCCAGCCCCAGACGAGCACCCCATCACCACGCAGGAGTTCCAGGCATCCCCCCGCCCCAACCCCAGGTACGAGCCAGGACCCCCCAAGGGAGACCCGCTCCGCACTCCAGGCAGCCACCCACCCGGCCCACAGTTGGTCTCGGAAGGAGCAAGGCAGGGGAAAAGGGGGGCCCACGAAGGGTGTTGTAAACATGGCCAGACCAGGCTCGGCCACAGTTGGAAATTGGGTGGGGCCTAGCACCCAGGGGCAAGGACCAGGACCCACCCCACAGGGACATGGACACCCCCGGCTCAGGTGTAGTATGAACCCCCTCCCCGCGCGGAGAGTGCCCCGCCGGGCCCAGGAACACGGCCGCTGTTGCCAAGGGCCCAGTACCCCAGGGATGGGGTAGGGGACAGATGGTCCTAGGTCCCACCTTCCTTGCAAAATGTGTGTGCATGAGTGTGTGTTTGTGAGGGTGTGTGTGTTTGTGTTTGAATGTATATTTTGAGTAAAAAGTGTGTGTACCAAGGGGGGGCAGTTAAAATTGGCGGGTAGGGCACTGAGGGGACATCTCCTGATTACTCACAGTGATGTCCCCTCACTCTCCCCACCAAGGGGCCCTAAATGTCTAAGGTGCGGTTAAAATTGGCGGGTAGGGTGCCAAGAGGACATCTGCTGCTTGCTAGCAGTGATGTCCAAGCACCTCCCCTACCAAGGGCCCTACATGTCTATGGTGCAAATAAAACCGAGAGAGGGGGGGCCCACTCCACACGGCAACCATGGGAGGGGGACCACTGTCAAGTAGCCTCCCCCCCAAAGTGCATCGCAGGGTAAACCCCTCACCCCCCCACCCTAATATGAGATTATATGAGGAAAGGGGGTAAATTGGGGACAGCTGGTAGACTGTCCCCCAGTGGTCAAACAGCTGTCCCCCAGCCCCCCCCAGCATAGGGCCCAGGTCCCCCAGCCCCGGGGCCCCATCCCCCGAGGCGCCGACACCCCAGGCCCAGCACGACCCGCCCCACACAGAGAGAGAGGAGCCAGAAAGCGCCGCCCCCCCCGGAGCAAGCCCAGGCCCCCACCCCCAGGCGCCGGCCCTGGGAGAGCTCCGGGAATAAGCTTTTTTAAAAGGAGTGAAATCTGCTCCTCTTTTCCCACACCTGTTGAAGATGATGGAGAAACAGACGTGTGTGTTTGTCCTCAGCATGCGAGTGCAGCACAGAGGGCAGCATGCCTCCATACTGCTCAGAGTCCGGTCTCTGCAGCTGTAAGAGTGGAACCACAGGGAGGAGCTGTGACTCCTGTCTACCTGGCTACACCTCGAGAGGAGATGGAGCTGGATGCACAGGTAAGAAAGTGGGAGGAGCAGAACTCATTAACCCTTGTGCTATCCAAGGCACGTTAAGTTGGGAGTGGGGTCATCTGGACCCCATAAGATAGCACAAGGGTTGAAAGGAGAATTGTTGTGCTTTAGCTACCACTAAAGCAAATCAGAATACAATTTTGAACTGTCTTCCTTCCCTCAGAGAACTTGTGTGAATCAGAACGGTTGATTTGTCAGAACGGTGGGACCTGCATAGATAGACTTTCAGCGCTGCGTCTGTCCAGAAAGGTTCACAGGTGAAAAGGATGTGTGGACACACACACACACACAGACACACACACACACACAGACACTTTTCCTTTTTTTACTTTCTATTTTTCCTGTGTTAGTATCGTAGTTGTCTTTGTTTGTCAGATCTGTTTCTGCGTCTTTGAGCAAAATTTGGCCCCCACCACATCTAAGTAAAGTCAACAAAATCAGCACACACCCGGTGAAAATGTAGCATCTTAATCAATCTGTTCCTGAGTCGTTTGATGATGCTGATTGCAATGCTAGCCCTTTTAGCCACATGCAGCTTAGTTTGCCCTACAGAAAGAGAAAGGGGAGTCAGACGTGTGCAGTGTCTGCTCAGCAAGTGGAGTCGTGTCAAAGGTGGGTTGTGAGAGCAGCGGTGCTGCCTAGACCAAGGCGGCTAGGGTGGCGGTGGTGCGTAGAAGCAGGCGGCAAGGGTGGATGGCACATAAGGGTGGGCGGGGAGGGCGAGGGCGGGTAGCGCCTGCGGGCCATACAACGCCACTAGCGGCTTTAATTTCATATTGTGACACATAGAAAAAAGGAATTCTTTTTATTGATCAATATTTACATTTACTTTTTGGGTATATTTTTTTTTGGTCATCTTCGCCTTTAAAATGACAAAAAGTTTAGAGAAAGTTCACTGAGCATCAATGTGATGAATTTGACACATTTTGAAAACTAAATGGTTTCATCCAGAACATTCTAAGAGAATGTGTTGATTTGAATGTCAACACAGATAGGAGACATGTATGTCACATTGGTTGCTTGGCAACAAAAACAACACATATAAAAAATCTTCAGTTGGAGATTCAGAATCATTTGCAACTTTGTGCGATCGAGTCAGGTTGTACGATTTGAAAGTTGTAAAGAAAGGTTTTTATCATCGAACTACTGAAGA
This sequence comes from Oryzias curvinotus, assembly GCA_023969325.1. Classification (NCBI taxonomy): domain Eukaryota; kingdom Metazoa; phylum Chordata; class Actinopteri; order Beloniformes; family Adrianichthyidae; genus Oryzias; species Oryzias curvinotus. The sequence continues at coordinate 7,635,182 of CM043714.1, forward strand.
TGATGGAGAAAGAAATGAATATGAAGCATGATCCTGAGGCGGATATGAAACATCATCCTGGTTAGAGAAAGTTTTGTGGATTGTTTTGTTATAATCTGGGGTGGCACTCTAAGAACCGAACAATTTTTTATTTCTTTTCAGATATTATATCTTTTATCTGCAATTGTTCTGTTATATTATCGATTCCAAAGATGTTTGACAGAGTTATTACAAAAACATTTACCAGCTATTATTTTTTCTATACCAAGTTCTAATTTTCTTAAATTGAATCTATTAAAAATATTCCTATTTTTTGTATGAATAAAAGGTTAAATTCATTTTCTTTCTAAGATATTCCTTGAGAAAATTTGATTACAAATAATTTGCAACTTTGTGCGATTGAGTCAAGTTATACAATTTAAAAGTTGTAAATAAAGGTTTTTGTCATCGAACTGCTGAAGATGACGAAGATTCATGATCTAAAATGTTAGAAATATATTATGAAGCTCAAATGATTTTTCCCTTTAACTGTGATTTTTGTTTGTTTTTGTTTCTTGAAGATGAGGATAAAACCAGCAGCAGCCAGTCCCAAAGAGTCCCGGTGAAAAGAAAGGCCTGCTCTGATGATGGTGAAACCAAAAAGAGGAAAGTGGAACCATCGGAGCCTGCAGAGCCCATGAAGCCCACCGGAGGAAAGACATTACAGAAGAAACAGTTTCTGGAGAAACTGAAAAAGATCGTGGAGAAGACGACCTTTCTCAGTCCAACCAAGACCTCCTCAGTCAAGACTACTAAAGGTAGAGACTTTAAACAAACATTAGCCACATCCAGTCTGATCCCGTTTTTATCAAATACATTCCTTAGTATCTTATTTATTATTATTTGTGTGCACAAACTAATAATTTGTTTGCACAAATTGGAAACATGTATAAACAAATTTCCAATTTGTCTATGCAAAATGCTAAATTGTGACCTTGAATTGTGGCTACAAATAGCTCATTTGAGAACACAAAACACTAACTCATGGCCGCAGACTATTAATTTAAAACAACTTCAAGTGTTTCTAATCAAATGATTACAACCAAACCTAATTGATATAAGATCTTACTTACATCTTTGCTTCTGCTTTTTTTTTTACCATAAAATCATCAGGAATTTCTGTAGGGACTTTTTACTTCTCACTTGTGAGTCTCTCTTTTTGTCAGGTGTAATATTGTCATCTTTGATTTTGATTTTTGATTTTGAAATGGTTTATTTCAAGCAATAATGGAATAATACACAAAAACAATACAAAAAGCATTCATACATACATTCATTCAAAGACTTATCTAACTTAGGATAATTAGATTTTAATCTTGATGATCAGAATTGAATGTTTCTGCTCAGTAACTAATGATGGAAGTGGCTGTGTATCCATGATAGACAACATGAGTTTTAGCATTTGGAAATGATGTCAAGTGTTTTGGTTCCATCAGCACAGATGGTTGGATTGTAGCTTTTATAGCTCCAAGAAGCTACATTTGTTATATTTAAAGCACATTTTAGATAAATAGACAGTTGTTGTTTTCTGTCACATTTGATGTTTAAAAACATTTATAAATCTTCCTTTTTTGGACAAATCCATTCTAGAGTCAGAGGGAGTTAAAGGATATTTGTGAAAATGTGATCAATGTGTCTTTACTTTGCATTATGGGAACATTTGCAGCATTTCTCAAATTTCTCCTGGTTTTAATTTTCTTCTTTTTTTTTAAACATTGAGTTTAAACAGTTTGTTAGAAAGCTCCAGCTCCTTGTGTCGAGGAAGGTTCTCATTTATCCAGGTGACGTTGTCCTGAAGTGGAGTCATGGCACCTGGACTTCAAGTCTTCTTTCCTGAAGCGTTTTGGGGAAAGAAGGAGCCATGACTCAACTTCAGTCCAGCTGAAGAATCTCTTTCAATTAGGAATGCAGTTGAATTTTGCATCAACTCCAAAATGCTCCAATTATTTTCTAATAGCTTATCCCTATCAGAACTTCAACTCCTTCAACCACGCAAAAAACACAAACACGTCACATTTAGGAAAAACATAGATGAGATTTTGCTGGGATAATAATAATAATAATAATAAATTTTATTTCAAGCGCCTTTCAGGTCACCCAAGGTCGCTGTACAAGGTTAAAATAAGAAAAACAGAATAGAATAACAGAATAAAACGTCAATAAGAAATTATCAGAGTAAAACATGAGTAAACATAAAGACATAGTAAAAAATTATAAATAAAAAAATTTAAGATAGATACATAAAATTATAGGATAGAAAAAACAGACAAACAGACAATTAGGGATGGCCCTAAATTCATGGAAAAATTACCTCTCCATGTTCGTGCTGTCCAGACTTCTTCTTAAAGGCGTTCATTTCTCTGTAAAGAGTTACAAGGAGATGACAACTGCTGTGAAATCCTATTTTCCTTCTTGTTTTTGTTTCTTTTGAGCTGCTCTTTTGTTTTCATTGTCCGCATTTGTCTATATTCATGATCTAAAATGTTAGAAATATATTATGAATTTCAAATGATTTTTCCCTTTAACTGTGATTTTTGTTTGACTGTTTTTGTTTCTTGAAGATGAGGATAAAACCAGCAGCAGCCAGTCTAGAGAGGATGGCAGGACCACACCGGCCAAAAGAAAGGCCTGCTCTAATGATGATGGTGAAACCAAGAAGAGGAAAGTGGAACCATCGGAGCCTGCAGAGCCCATGAAGCCCACCGGAGGAAAGACATTACAGAAGAAACAGTTTCTGGAGAAACTGAAAAAGCTCGTGGAAAAGAGGACCTTTCTCAGTGGAACCAAGACCTCCTCAGTCAAGAACGAAGGTAGATTCTTTAGATAAACATTAGCTTCATCCAGTCTGATCCAGTTTTTTTTTTAATCAAATAGCAGTTTATTAGTAAAATCTGATTTTAGTTTTCAGAAAAAGTTTCTTCCATCACACCTGAACTAACATTTCTGTTTTCAGATGACTTTGAAGCGACATACATGCAGTTGGAGCAGTTGGGTGAAGGAGGCTTTGGATGTGTTTTTAGCGGCTTCCGCAGATCAGACAACCTGCAGGTAAGTGTTTGTCATGCAGCTGCAGTGAACCAGCTTCAGGCTTTCATTGGAAAACACTTGAAAACATGGATGGTTTGGCTTCATCTGGTCCATGTTAGTTGAAGGTGTCATCTGAAATGTCTGAGTTTGTCGTCTGTCGGATGTTTCACCTTCAGACTTTCTGACCACATGTGTTTGTGTCTTGCAGGTGGCCATCAAACGTATTCCAAAATTCTACGATCTAAACACAGTGGTGGTGAGTGGGAGTCGTGCAGCGCTGCAGAAGTCATGATGAAGATCTCTGCTCTGAATGTGTTCCTTTGCAGTTCTCCTCCTCTTCATCCTCTCTTTGTGGTGATTCCTCAGGATGAAGACGGACAGTCAATCTGCACGGAGGTGGCCGTCATGCAGAAGCTCAAAGACGCACAGCTACAGTCTGCAGATAAAGCCTCCCCCGTGGTTCTGCTGGACTGGTACGACCTGCAGGAGGAGATCGTCCTGGTGATGGAAAGACCGATCCCAGCCACAGACCTGGAAGTTTACCTAAAGAGCAGAGGAGGCAAAATGGAGGAAGAGGAAGTTAAGGTAGGCATGTCTTCACATTCTCTAATTGTTCCAGATGTTCTCCTTCTACTCCTGAAGAAACTTCCTGAAGTTTTGCTCATTGACTGAAATCTAGCTGAACATGTTAGTTCATTGTTTGATGCAAACAGGCTGAGAAGTTTGCAAAGATTAGAACTAAGAGTAAAACAGACCCTGTCCTCCTGAGAAGCAGCTCTAGAAGTTGTCAGTCCTTTTCCTCATGGGGGTTTTGTAATGTCTTCCAGATCATCATGAAACAGTTGATCCAGACATGTGTGGATCTGGAGGAGAGGCACATCTTCCATCGGGACATCAAAGTTGAAAATGTCCTGATTGAGACGAGCTCTGATGTCCCGCGTGCTCGCCTCATCGACTTTGGACTGAGCTGTTTCACCGAGGAGACTTCTGTGTTCACTAACTTTGCAGGTAACAGATCAGCATCTGCCATGAAGGAAACCACTGAGGAGCATCAACTGATCTGAAGCTGCTGTTTTTCAGGAACATTCCATATTGCTGCCCCGGAGTCTATGTTTGGCTCCGGCTACAGAGCAGAACCAACCACAGTGTGGCAGCTTGGAGTGGTTGGGTACGAGGCTTTACACGACGAGCACTTCAGAACCAGGAAGTTTGCAATGAACAAACTGAAGATCAGACAAGACCTGTCCAAGGGTAAGAAAACTCTGTCCAGAAGTTCTTTCAGCATTTGGATTACTGTAGCTCTCACCTTCATCATTATTATTATTTCTTCTTCTTTTTTTCAGACTGCCAAAGCTTTTTGAAAAAGTGTCTGAGGTTTTCCCCTGCATTCCGGCCCAACCTGAAGGAGCTGCTGCAGCATCCATGGCTGGTATAATCTGACACACACAGACATCCACAACATCACAGTAACATCTAAACAGAGCTGGGCGACGTGAACAAGATACCAAATGTGGGTGTTTTTGTCATTTATTCCAGCAGTGCTGCCAGAAAGCATAAAGAAGCCTCTTCATCAGGAAACCAAACAAGAGAACTTCAAAAGAAGATGAGGTAAGGAATCCTCCACACAACAAACCATCAATTCCTTAACTCTCTGCTGTCTGTGATAATAATGAACTGTGTTGTTGTCATTTGTAGATTCCACTAGTGCTGCCACAAAACCACAACAAGAAGAAAACGAATACATTAAAAACCAAAGCAAACCACAAGACACATCTTCACCAAACCAAAGAGCATCATAAGAGGGCGGGGTCACATGTAGATGAGGTATGAAATCTACGACACAACAAAACACAAAATCCTCCAAAGACTTAAAAGGTTGAAGCAAAGTTGGACAAAATTCACTCTTTTTTTTAGTAAAATTTGATGTTAATTTTTAGATAAAAAGCTCCGTCCGTAAACTAGCAGAATATTTCTGTGTTTCTATGTCCAGATGAGTTTGAGTTACTTAAATTAAGTTACTTAAGTTACTTCTTTTCTTTAAGTTTTTATAATACTTTCTCTTTCATTTGTGTTTGTTTTTGTGTACTTAATTATGAAGGGCTTACTTAATTGTGTTATTACATGTGTAGGGATTGTTTTTTCGTGTTCATGTTCGTTTTAATGTACAGCACCTTGAGCTTTTCTTTTTACATGGAAGGTGCTATAGAAATGAAATTAATTTCAATTTATGCAAAAACACAGAGACAAATCACTCCTTCTTACATTTTCCTCCAAAAAACTTGATCCTGCAGCAAATCTCTTCCAGCATGCATACAGGCAGTTTGTGCTGCATCGATGGCCTCCTCAGTGGATGGAGATTAATTTGATCCATTACATCTTTCAGTCCATCATGCAGATGATGTCTTATTCCTACAAAGCAAAATGAACAGACAACTCATGGATGTCAGCATCTTGTGTGACATTCAAAGCCTAAAGTAGCCACTAACTTACAAAAACATTAGCAGACTTTAACATAAGAATGGTGAACCAGAAGGAGGTGTCCAGTGCAAATGACTGCAATCTGACTCTTTATCTCCACAGGAAAGCACATCAGTGAAACCAGGCGACTGGGTGTTCATCAAGGTCCTAAAGAGGAAGAACTGGGCCAGCCCATGGTGGGAAGGACCATACCAAGTCCTTCTAACCACACCCACTGCTATCTGAACACCCCAGCGGGGTACATCTCAGTCACTGGACGTTGCAGCGTGCACCAGAGGCCTAAAGGAGGCTGTTGTGGTGAAGTCTGACTACAAAGGGGTTCCGCCTTTTAGTGGCGGTTCGTCTCAAATGTCAGTGAAGAAACCAGCAGAACCCAGCATCCATTAGAACTTGGGTCCTCGAAGTGGCTCTGCAACCTAGCAGCGTGGAAGGCCCACTGCTGGGAGACTGCAGCAGGTGGGTGCGGAGCTGCGCTGTGACTGAAGCATGTCTCCACGTCCCCCTAACTGTCCCAGCAATGGAAAAACCAGGAGAAGACGGCACCAACCTAGAGTTGGTCAACACAGAGTAAGCAAAAGAAGCCATATCCCAGATTTCAGGAACTTCTTGCAGTGGTTGAACAACATGTTTTCTGTCTTCCAGATTCTTTCTGCAGCTCCTTCAACCCCTCAGCCATCGGTGGAAGGGCGATCTCTCTTTGAATTGCCTTTCCCGAGGGTTCTTCCTAAATTGGCCTCACAGGGAGTTTTACCTCGTCTTCATTGAGAGCTTGGGCTGGGGGCGGAGCGTGCACAACCCACACCGGGTTCTAATTACAATTGGGCAGCAGAAGTAAAGAGTACCCATCACAAGTACTAATAGATCAATTTGGACTCCTTAAAGTAGAAAATGAACTTTTATTTTACTTTATATATTTTTACAAAATTAACAGATTATAAAACAGTGGCTAATTCTAGTGTTCTGATGCTAATTTCTGCACATATATCGCAAATTTGTGGGCAAAAATTGCTCATTTGTACAAACAAAATTCCAATTTGTGCACACAAAATGCTCATTAATTGGCACAAAATCCTAACTTTGTGCAGAAAATACTAATTTGTGTACACAAAATTTTAATTTGTCCGAACAAAATACTAAATTGTGTTTACAAAATGCTCATTTATGGGGACAAAATCAAATTTATGAGCATAAATACTAATTTATGTATTAAAAACAATAACTTGATGCCACAAATTAACTTAAGGAAACTTCAAGTGTCTCTGATTAAAACTAAATGATGAGAATCAAACCTAATTGCTGTAAAATCAAACATCTTTGCTTCTGTTTTTTTAACCATAAAATTTATCAGGAATTTCTGTAGTAAATAAAAATGGGACTTTTTACTTCTTACTTGTGAGTCTGTCTCTTTTTGTCAGGTGTAATATTGTCATCTTGATCAAGAATAGAATGTTTCTGCTCAGTAACTAATGATGGAAGTGTCTGTGTATCTGTGATAGAAAAACATGAGTTTCAGGATTTTGAAATGATGTCAAAGGTTTTGGTTCCATCAGCACAGATGGTTGGATTGTAGCTTTTATAGCACCAAGAAGCTGCATTTGTTACATTTAAAGCACATTTTAGATAGAAAGACAGATAGTGTTGTTCTCTGTCACTTTAGGTGTTTTTATTTGTTAATAAATGGACAAATCCATTCTAGATTCAGAGGGAGCTGGTGTAAAATGTGATCCATGTGTTCTAGATCAGATCAGGTAAATGAACATTTCTATGCTGCTGCTTTTCACAGAGCTGCAGTCAAACATACACTAGTTTAGAACCGTCACACCTCTGGAACAAGTGGGACTGACTTGACTTTAGCTGAATTCAGATAAAGTTGAGCATTTTTGGTTTGAAACTTCAACAAATAGTACAAAAATGCTGTAAACTAAACACTTGAAATAATGTCAAACAAGTAAAGAGAAACAAAAAAAAGTAGAGAACATAAAGACCTCTGACAAAGGAAAGTGGAACCCTTTCATAACCACAGGTTATCGAATCAAAGAAATCATAAATATAAATTATACAATATATAAAATATTTACATGATAAAATAAATATCTTGGTAAAAAAAAAGCTAAAAGAACGATAATTCAATAGACAGAAAAAAAAAGAAAATAGCAAAAGCATCTCATATAATAAAGAAAAAGTCACATTTAGCAGCAAACATTGAAGAAAAAGAAAATAGTTCACTCTAAAAGTAAGAAATCTACAGATGGAAAAATAACAAAAAAAAAAAAAAGGGAAGGAAACCCTGGCAGGTCCTCAGCTCACTGCAGCACAGACTTGACAGCTGATGAAACCCCAGCAGGATGGATCAGAGATGGACTGCAGGCAGTGGTGAGGACTCCCAACATCAGCTGATCCAGAGCACAGCAGCTGGAACCTGCAGAGGAACAACCGTGAAAGAGCCATGAGGGCATTCAGCGAGTCACAAAACATCAATAAAACAAAGTGTGCATGCGTGTTCAGGCTTGTTTATTAAACTAAAGCAATAGATGACAAGATGACAACAGCTGATCATGTAAACAATGCAACCCCAGATCATTTCAGACGCAGAAATGGTGGAAAATAGTCAGAAAAAGAGCAGCAGGTATGCCCCTTATTAGGTGTAAAAAAGTCCATGTTCATCAAAAAAAGAGATGGTAGTAAGAGAATGATTCAACAAAATAAAAAAATTAAAAAACAGTCAAGCAGGGGGTAGGGGGTGTCCCCGCCTCCTCCTCCCTGTCACCAAGAATGTCAGTAGGATCAGAATTATTTGACTTTCTTTTTTTTTTCTGGGGTTGTTCAGTTTTAGCTTTAGCTACACATCCCTAAATGTAGCATTTTTGTTTTATTCTACTGTAGTTTGTGTTTAAATGTTCTAGTTTCCACGCCTCCATTGTCTATGAATGCACCAAGCCTGAAGCTCCCATCTTCATCATTCTGATTGGTCCTTCATCTAAGTCCCCCAGAAAGGGGTCAAAAGTGAGCCACCCAGTTGCAGACAAGGGGGCAGACCAAGATGGCGGCTTGAGCGGATGCTTTTTTTCAGCCTGTTGCGCCAAACTTTTGAAATGTTGTGGAAACTTCATAGATCACGTGTCAAAGTCAAGCCTGCGGGCCGCATCTGACCCACCGTGTAATTTTACCCGGCCCGCAAGGTCATTTTATATAAGTGTTATTAGTGGCCCAGTGAAATGTAGCACTGATATAATAACAGAGGCATAACTTTCACTACAGATCCCATAATGCAGCACTTCAGCTGCCCAGAGAAATGTAGCGCTGGTAAGATATTAACTACAGATCCCATAATGCAGCGCTTCAGCTGCCTGACGAAGTATAACAGTGGCATCAATTTCACTACAGATCCCATAATGCAGCGCTTCAGTTGACTGGCAAAATGTAGCGTTGACAGCATATCAACTACAGATCCCATAATGCAATGCTTCAGCTGCCCTGGTGAATACTTTTGGTAGAGAAAAAGTTAATTTATGAAACAGAGCCTTTAACCCATAAGAACCCATAGTGACATCACTGTAACAGAAAACAATTAGAAATGGATTCTGTAGTCCACATGGTTTGTGGAAAATACAATAGGTGAATAACAAAATTACTACTTTGGGGTTGTGTTTGTGTGTTTACAACACTTAAAAGCACAAAAAGTTAAATTTTGATTATATAAATTTTACATAGTCAGAAAAACAAAACAAAAAACATTTGACATACAAATTTGAAGATGGGGCTGCATGGTGGTACAGCCAGAAGTCACAGCAAGAAGGCCTCTGGTTTAAATCCCAGCTGGGGGACCTGAACCAGAACACCAATGATGGATCCTTCTGTGTGGAGTTTGTACGTTCTCCCTTGCATGCGTGGGTTTTCTCCGGGGACACCAACTTCCTCCCACTGTCCAAAAACATGCTTCATTGGTTTACTGTTCATAGATGTGAATGTGAGTGTGAATGGGTGTGTGATTGTGGCTCTGCGACAGACCGGCGATCTGTACAGGGTGTCCCCTTCCTCTGCCCACAAGTGGCTGGGATAGGCTCCAGCAGCCCCGTGACCCTGAAGGGAACAAACAGATTAGAAGATTAATGAATTTGAAGATAGGTGTATAAAATCAAAAAACACACAAAAGTTTTAGATTTGCCTGCTTATTATTGAAAAGACCTACAAAACAATGTAATGGACGTCCACTTTAAACCAAACAACAACAAATCTTAACAGAGTTCTTTTTATGTTCTAGATTAATTCTAAATCAAATCAAATCAATCTTTATTTATATAGCACTTTTACAACAATACATGTCACTAAAGTGCTGTGCATAAAATACAATAAAATTTAAAAACAAGATGACAAGACAAACAGTGCTGACAACCCCCCCCCCCCCCCCCCCCCCCCCCACAGACACACATCAGTGACCCCCCACCCAAGTTCATGGAGTACACTACCACAGGACCCCCCAGATCCGATCGAAAGACTCAGACCCGGGAGATCCCATTGCAGCGACCCCGTTCACTGAGAAGGAAGGGTCAGTCACTGATGTGGAGGATCCCTCAGAGGAAAACACTGGAGTTACAAATAAAATGTAAAAGGAATAAAATTAAAATATATTTAAAACATGAACAAGAAACAAATAATTACATAAACCTTAATAAACGTATGAAATGGTAAGTGTGATTAAAAAATAAAAAAGAAAAAATTAAAATAAATACAAATAAATAAATAAATGTATATACATACACAAATAAAACTTTTAATTCTAATTGGTTTAAGTTCAAGTTTAGTTCCTGAGGTAACTCAGTTATATCAGAAATCTAAGTTTAGTTCTCTTTTATCACAGTCTATTTAACTGTAAGTTAAGTTTCTCTGAACTTTAAACCCTTTCTTAGTCATTGTTTCCCAAAAAACAATTCAGTGTCACCAAGAAAAGAAAAAGAAAGGTACAATCAAAGGTCAAACTCAAAATGATTCAGCAATAACGCTGAATAAACCTGTCAATTACAAAGTTCCATCTTTTGCTTTGGCTTACAGTTCAATGGTAAAAATATCAATGGTAATGGTCACATGGCGGGGGGCTGTCAAACAGCTCAGGCTTCTGCGTCGGGACCATGGCCGGCCCTCCCTATGTACGAATTACGCAGCCGCGTAGGGCCCCGTCACCACCAGGGCCCCGAAGTGGCGAAAAAATTAAAATAAAAAAAGACCCAAATCTGGCAACCCATTTCATAACTCTGAATGTTGTGCAAAAGAAAGTTGCCCGCACTTTATTGATCCCCCCCTTCAACATATGGAGTTGTTCATAATTAAATAAATAAATATGATCATGAGCAAATATACAATCTAACAATAAATCTCTCATAATTATATAAAAAGATCATGAAATTGTGAAAAACCTGCACACAGATTTTAAATGAGCCAGTAAACTATTATTTTATTAACTTCATCATTAATTATTGTATAATAATTCTTGTTTTTTAGCTGCAGACGAAACTCCTGTCACCACATCTACTGTTGAAAGGGAAAACGTTGATGCTGCTGGTAAGTTCAAATCCACCCAATATGGAACCTACATCAAAATTATTGTTTCATTATTACTTAAAGGAAAGTCGTACATTTGCACACACACACACACAAGTGAAGGTACTTCTTTCCAACATTCTGCTTCCAGCATCACAGCAACTATTCTGTAGATTTGATTAGACTCTTTGACTTTTCACTGTTTGCTTTTATTAAAGTTATGTCTCTTATGTTCCAGAGGCTCCAAGAGAGGCGTGAATGAAAAAGGAGCTACTGGATCCAAAATTCCACACCTCAAATCCAATTGGCCCAGCTGAATGGCCAACCACACTCTCTGATCCAGTAAGAATGGATTTGGTGCAAAGAGGTCCTTTTCAGAATGAGAAAGACACTGACTTTCCAAAATCCCCCTCATTGAGCTGTTGTGTTCTTTATTTTGGATTGTTTTATCGTTATTTGATTGTCTATTAAGTTGCTGTTTTTAATAAGTTGGAGTTTTGGGAATGTCATTTTTTGAGTGCCTAATGTTACATTAAAAAATATATATCTACATATACATTTATCATTCATTTATTTTTCTTTTCACTTTTAAAATTGCTTTGGCACCAATTAATGTGTATCCAACATGCAGGCAATATACTGTGTAGCAACAATAATACATTCACAAAATGTAGTAATAGAGAGATCTCATTTATAATACAACAGTTGCTTTTTGTTGGTGCTGCCGATCAGTTAGAGGGCCCACAAATTAAATTTCGCTTAGGGGCCCCCAGAAGATCATGATGATGTGGGAAATGTTTGTTGTCATGGTGATGCTTTGTGTGTGCAGGTCCGTTCTGTGAGCGCAGCGTCTGTCTGAAGAACAACAAATGCCAAGAAAATGCTAAAGGCTCCTCCTCCTCACTGACATCACAGTTATACCTGCTAAGTCTTGGTCTGATCTCTAACTTCAAGTCACAGCCACTGTTCAGATGACAGGTGAATAAAATGATACACAATGAACCTGAAAAGAGTTTCCAATCTAAGCTCAGGCTGCACGGTGGCGCAGTGGTTAACGCTCTTGCCTCACAGCAAGCAGCCGACTGGCGACCTGTCCAGGGTGTCCCCTGCCTTCGCCCCTAAGTGGCCGGGATAGGCTCCTGCATCCCCGTGACCCCGAAAGGCAATAAACTGATTAGAAGATGAATGAATAAATGCATAATCTAAACTATTCTTACAGTAAATTAAAAAAAATCTCCTATAATAGTTTTACATTTACACCACCAGTCAGGTGGTTTAAATCACTATACCAGGCATCTGCAACCTTCAACACAGAAAGAGCCATTCAGGTTGATTTTTCATCGACTACAACCCACAAAGTCTTACTTTACTCTTCAGGAAAATAAGACTGATTTACATTTATGTTATGATAAAAAAAAAGGACCTATTGCATTTTTGGTGTGAAAAAAAGAAAAATATTATGTATATATTGTGAATGTTACTATTAAAATATTACTTTTAAACAAAGGTACAGATGATTTCCTTTCACAATAAAAGACGATCTGCGTCACAGGATTATCTCAATGTTTACCATGGTCCGGGTGAATACTCGATTCTGATTGGCTGCTGGGTGTGCATTGATGCATCGCATCACGTAACAAATAGTCCGCTTTTGGGGGAAAAGCGATCCAAATCGTAAAAAAAAAAAACAAGAATTAAGGACTAAAAACTGGTTAATATGTATTGCTTTTGTAAGTGACCATGGTATAAGCGGGTTAATGGCCTTCGAAGTGTGCGTTATAACTTTTTAACGCACTTCGCGGAAGCAACCGTCCTCCGTTCAGGCTTCCACGGTGTGCGTTAAAAAGTAATAATGCACACTTCGTCGGCCATTAACCCTTATGCAGCACGTATTGTAGTACAGAGTAATGTTAGCAATGTTTTTTTTTTTTTAAAAAAAGGAAATTTTACTGCTTGTGGTGCATCTCAGTCAGAAATCTAACTAACCAAATTATATGAGAACTAATTATAAGACACGAGATTTTCTGAACTATAAAGATGTTTTGTACCAAAAATCTGTCAAAATGTTACTTTGTTAACCACGAAGATGAACGGCTTCATGGATTGTTGGAGCATTATGGGTACTACAGCCTCATCCGGCGATACGCTACTTTACCTTATTTTGTACTGCTGACTTTTTACTTTACAGTTTGATTGATTTTCTTTTTCTTTAACCAAAGTCACAATGGAGGAATAAAAGAGCCACTATGACTCCAGATTCTCAGATTGCAGACCCCTGAATTATAATAACATCATAATCAAATGTCTTCTTAGGGTTATCAAAATAGTGATCAAATATTATGAGTAGTGCACAATAATTTTTACTGTAGCACAAATTGAGTAGTAAGTTTTTTCCTGTGTCTTTAGTTAGACTACTAGCTAAGATAGTGAGGTAATTCTTGGAAGCTTTGCATCTTTATCACAACATCTAAAGGAACATTTGACTGGTCCGCCCAAACTCAAACCTTTTTACAATAAAGGAACTTACAAAGACGGATAGAAGAACATGTTTTAATTTTATTTTGAACAAATTAAATTAAAGAGCTTGCTCTTTTAAACCTGCAGAATCAAAGCCACACCAGCAATTGTCCAAGTGGAGGGCTTTTCTTTAGACTTCAGGTCGAAGGTCCACACATACGTCGGCCCTCTTTGGCGCGTTTTGTAGACGGGACAGCGGTAAACATCTTTGGTATCTTGTTTGCTTGCAGGAACCGCCTTGATATACATAACTGGCATGGCCGAGGTGAGCTCTTTCATCCCAGCGGGAACAATGACACCTTTCTGAAAGGAGATAAAATGACAGGAGGAAAAAGAAAACTAAGATTATTGTGGCACAAACAAATGTTCTGCACAGCACACTGACAAAGTGTCTTCAGTCAGAAGCCTCTGCAGGTCTGCTGCAACACTCCTCTATGAAGGAAAACTGCCTACAGCCACTTTGTTGCTTCGAGGAATGACAGACTACTGGTGCATTTTGCTTCCCTTCGGGGATTAATAAAGTTTTTTCGAATGTCCATGATGTTTGCGTGTCTATCAAAGACCAACACCCACTGCACCTTTAATTGGGATTGTCAGTGATCCAGAGAGCCCCAAGACACAATATCATCCATGAGTTTAATTGGAAAAAAAATGATTTATATCTTTTTACACATAAACACAATTCACGTAATAATTTGGAAGGTACTGTAGGTGCGTAAAGAGTGTGCACTTTTCACTGAAACAGCACTCACGGGCTCCATGTGCAGTCCACATGATTTCACCCATTTCCCCCTTACTTGACCTCATGTGTTGTTTAAGTTACAACCTGTCACCCGCAGCATGCCCGTAGGGAAAAAAGTGCATATACCTTTCCGCTCTACAGGCTCACTGTGTGGTCTACAACCTTGATATTTCCTGTGGGCCACCTGAGTGCCCCGCACAGGTTTGCCCATTTTTCACCCACAGACAGCCCGTATCCATCCATAAGGGCAGTTGGGACTACAGCACTAATAAACAGGATCTCTGCAGACTATTCAACAGTCTTCTAACTCTGACAGTACCTGCGTGTCCCATTGGGCTCCCTCCATGAACAGCCCGTGGATGTAGGCTCCTTCACGTGGCGGTGAAGAAAAGTGCTCAGGGTTCCTCTTGGTGACCTCACACTGCAGTCTCATGCTGTCCAGAGGCAACTTGTTCCTACCATCGGAGAGCTTTGGTTATCACCCGGTGTTTGCTGCTGTATTTCATGTGTGACTGCAAACCAACCTTCTAGCTATGTCCTGCATGATGGCGGTGAGGAAAGACTGGGGGTTGAAAAAGCCAGACAGCCACACCACTGGAGGAAGGCTGAAGGTCACTGACCAGGCTTCCAGCTGACTGATCCTTGTTAAGAAGTCACTGAACCACAGAGCTAAGCTCAGTGTGGACGGATACGCCAGTTTGGTCCAGCCGTCTGGCACCTGCGTCCAGAAAAAGAGCATTCTGCAGGCTCTCCATGTCGCTGGTCATAGTCAGCTCTCCCTGAGAGGCAACATTTCAGTGAAATCAAATGTTATTATAAAATCTTAAGTTAAAGTGTTCATTAAAAACACGAACAGTGATGACAGTAAAGAACACACCCAGAACACAGACCTGGACAGAACGTCTATTCTGATGATTTCCACAGATTTTTTTAATGAGAGTAAAAATGTTGAGACAGGAGAGTCAATTGAACTTCAGATTTACAAAAAACGACATCAAATTTGACATTAGTGAAAGTAGGAAGTTCTCTGTCACTGTTCAATTAAACCTGCCTATAAAGAGGAGGAGCCATTTATCCCCACCCTTGCTGCTTCTTCCCATTGGGACTCGCCTGATCCAGGTGATCAGCAGTAGGTGGGACAGGGACATCGGAAAAACCAGCAGGACTCTGGACCTCATAGACTGGAACTGGATCACTCTACTGCTTGGATGTCATTTCTTTCAGTGAAAAAATATACAGCACCTGCGAGCTTCTAATCTAATGATGTTGTGTGCTACCATCACGCCACCATGGAGCTTCAAAATACTCTACATTAACTACTGGGGCTTCTTTTACTTTATAAAAAAACGTTCCTATTCCTAAAACAAAGTTTGATTTTGTTTGATTGAAACAACCAACATGAAAAGATGTCTAAATTCACAAAAGTGACTTCCATAAACAACGTCAAAAGTACACTGACCTTCAGTCCAAGGCTTAACTCACGAAGGGAGCTTCTGATCTCTCGGATCAGGAAGTTCATCCGTTCACATTCCTGCAGTGCCACCACCTCATAAGGAGTCCTCTCTTGTGCTTTTGCAAAAAGCTCTGACATATTAAACTGGTCTGGGAGTCTCCCTGTAATTTCCTCCATCACGGCGCAAACCTAGTGATGGAAACAGAGGACGTGAAGACAGATGACTGGGAGAACCCTGCTGAATGTTTAAACATGAGTTTAAAAACAAAGACACAAAAATGTCTTTGTAGATGACGGCAGCAACACTGATGACCTAAAAGAAACTCCATGTAGGGATTTTTCTGATTGAACATTTGTTTTGGGGACCAAAGTGGGCTCACTAAAGAGCCAACAAAACATGGATCATAACAAAAACGTGACATTCAGAGGAACAGAGCTTCAGATCAATATTATAAAGTGAATTTCTGCATTTGGGCAAAGTTAGAGAAATAAAAACTAATGAAAATCATGTTTTTCAAGTTTTGAACATGTTCTTGTGGCATTTTTCTGAGGACAGAGGACATTTAAAACAAATAAAGTCAAAATTGCAGATGAAAAGATGGAATTAAAAAAAGAAGTCAAAGACGTAGAAAAAGAAACCTATTGTTAATGATTCTAAAATTGGACCCCCACTCTTCATCCTGCTGGGGAGTTGGCCTGTTAGGCGTCATTTGATCCAGACCAGAGATCATTGGTGAAAGTCTAAACACCAGGTTGGCACCAAAGGGTCTCCGTTTTCAAATAACATTGAAAGACAATGACAAAGACAAAGACAAAGACAAAGTGAAATTGGTGCTCCAGATCAGGTGATGAAAAGCAGCACAGCAGTTTTTTTTTTTTTTTGGGGGGGGGGTTCCATTAAAGTGCTTTTTTTTTATCCATTCACACATTTCCTAGTATTCTTCTAAAACCTGCACTCTGAGCATCCGTCTCTCCCAATCCAAGAAGATAGAGAAGTTATAAGTGAGGAATAGCCCCTTCCAGGAAGAGTCTGTTCTACCAGCACCGCCCCAGGCTCAGACACACCCATGTTCTCCATGGAGATGGCAGTGTTTGGCAAAAAAACTCTTTCCTTTTCTGCACTAATATGCACATCCATCTTTGAAAAAGTTCAGATCTGGTTTGTTTTCGTAGGCGAGGCGCAGACACGCTGCTGAGGCCGGCTCTGGGTTGACGTCATGAAATGGGCGGTACCCACAAGGAGTGAAAGGCGGAGCCTCAAAAATCGTGTCGTCTTACTTTCGGGTTGGAAAAAAAGCTCAGGAAAATAACTAATACTTTATAAAAAATGTGTTTCTCTGGCTTCAGCACAACCAAAGAAGCCCACATAGTGATGAAATCAAACGTTTAAAAAAATCAGTTGAGAGCCTCTTATATCCCCCAAAACTATCAGTGTCAGAGTATCAAAATACTTACCTTAGATTGTAATAAGTTACATTTTCTTAAAGTCCCACTCTGAACTTCTTTTGAACTATTTTTAAAGTGTTCCCAGTGGTCTTTTAATTATAATTACGCCATTTTTAGCCAAAACGAAAAAAAAAATGTGTTGTTTAGGACATAGTTTCTATAGATCAGCCATTTATTCAAAATTTAGAAATTCCCCTCAGAGTTCTGGGAGGAACCGTCGGCGCAGAGAACCCCCCCCCCCCCCCCCCCCCCTACCTGTAGCTGAGAGCTAGGAGCAGGGGTAGCTTATGGCCCGCCCCCAGTATTTTCTGTCTGAGACAGTTTATTTTGGGGTTATTTTTTACATGATCTTCTCTTATTTATATTATATTAACTCTATTGTCATCAGAGTGGGTCTTTAAATAACTTTCAGTTAAAAAAAAACAAAACACGTCCTCCTCCCAGCACGTCCCTGCAATGTATTCTAATGTCTTCCCTGTTTTGATACGCCACACTCAAATGCTTGGCATTATTATACCAATAATACAAGATACATTGATCTAGAATGTCCCAAACTATGTTATGTTGCTGTGTGTTTTGATATGCTGGTACAAAAATGAAATTGTTTTAACTTATTTTATCATGTTAAGCTTTTAAGGTAAATATGATGAATTGGTCACTGTATTTTGTGAAATCAGCTTTGGTTTTTGTGAAATTGGTAAAATGTATGTATTTTTTGCGTATGGACCCCAGAAAGACTAGCGACCACTTTGTGGAAGCTAATGGGGCTCCAAATAAATAAATAAAACTAGCAACAATAACAGAATAAGTCAGTGTGAAACGCGTTCTGCACCTTCTCTTCTCTCGTCATCCCGCCTTCCTCACCGACTGCTTCGTCCCTGGGCTGCATCTCCAGCACTGTGGAAAAAAGCTTTTCGGACGTTTGTGTGAGGAAGCCGATCTCTGCATTAGGATGAAGGCCATACAGGTAGGGAGATTCTCCAGGCAGGTTATCATCAATATACTGAGGAAGAAGAAAAGAGAACTGATAGAAGCTTTTGGATGAGAGGAAACATTTATTCCAACAGTAAAACTTTTGGCTTCAAGATTGTGAATGTCACCTTATGAAAGGTGTGTTTTCAGGAGGAAGTCCTGATCTGTGAGAAATTAAATCCAAATTCTAGACATGACCAAAATATTTAAATTATTGCAAAATGACCCAAAGATTCTTTCTACACTAAAAATAACCTTCCCGCCTAAACGGTTGAAGCATTTTTTTATTTCATAAGTTTCTCTTGTACATGGCTGACACAGCATTTGCTTCCATGTCTGGTTTCCTTGCAGTGACATGATGGAGCCTGGCCTCCTCCAACTCACCTTGTGGTAACTTTCGTATTGCATGTTTCCAGGCAAAGGAAACTTGGGAGCTAGAAACACCTTCCCTTCCATCATCTCTGGCTTGATGAACTCCTCCAGGTAAGAGCAACAAAGTCGGCGGTCCCAGTCATCTGTGATGTGACCCCCATACATGATCTCACCAAAAAGGTAGCGCAGGTCTTCATATGGTACCTGACAATGACAGCAGCATGGGGTGTTCACTGCATCAATCGTAATGCATGGCCTTTCCTGGATCTGGGAATCAGGACTTTCTCAACTAAATCTAAGCTAGAATCCTGTTTTTGATCTTTGCTGATAAAAATAAACAGTTTATGGAGACTGGGTGACTGAAGAACCTGAACGTGGAAAACTAAAATGAAGAATAGGAACCTGAAAACAATCAAATACTGCTGATAAAGACCATCAATGCATGTGTGAGTGTGTACTTGCATTTATTACTCCTAGGTCAAACAGTGGTTTTGCAAGATTGTGTGTGTGGAGTGAAGGTGTGTACCTTGCGATTTGCCTCCAGGTAGTTCTGAAGGACATTGACAGAAATGGTGAGGTCTCCGATGTTGAAGGGGTAAGGTCTATTCCAACCCTGAGGACCAAACTTGCTCCTCCCTGCTACCACCGCATGGAAGTAGCAGAGGGCGAACCAGATGCTCTTGAACTCGTTCTCTTGTGTGCAGGCTTCCAGTGACACCTGCAGAAACAAAGACAAAAAAACGGACAGATTACAAAGATCTTCCTGATCCACATTAGGTAGCCGAGGTAAAGAGCTCATCAGTGATCAGTTTTGTCTAAAACTGATTGATGCTGAGAGCAGGCAAAAAGGCTGTTGACCCAGAGCTACCCAGCCGGTTATAAAGCATGTTGTTTCTAATACAAAGCAAAAATACAGAGGCCTCTGGAGCCTCTATAAAACACATCATTTGCTTTTTGATCACAGCTTTCTTTGAAAGAAACACTTGTAATGCCACATGAGGCAGGCAGGCAGGCAGACAGGAGGCATTTATGACAGTAAATAGTCACTGAAACCAAAACCGTGGTGTGTGGCTGCTTTAAAAAGAGACCAGTCAGGAAAGCCAAATAAAGGTGAATCAGCATAACCTTCAAGCAGCTTTGTTACCTGGCTGAAATTGTCCAGAGCTTTGTGCAGGTTGGCATTCATGCCAGTAGGAGGTTCATTTGTGACTTTGATAGAGTTCTCCAGGATGCCATGGGGGATGATGTGAGTCTCAGGTGTAGCAGAGGGCTCGGCGCTAAAAAACACCCTGAAGTTCTCATGGCTTTGCTCCGCATGCTGCTCCACAAGTTTTTCCAGAGTTCTAAGCCATCGAGCCACCAGATGGATGTTCTAAAGAGAGACCAAACATGAACAGAGAGCAAAAGAGTGAACTAATCTGCAAATCTGACACCCACTAAGAACTAGGAGGTCAAAAATGACATTCAAAACAGTCAGTGAAACAGGGAGCAGCAACAACATGAGCTCTGTCAGGGCCAACTGCTTCCTTATAAACAATGTGCAGCTATGTGCAAAGTCACTTCCAAAATGTAATACGTAATGGAATACGTATTAGTGTTATTTAAAAGTAATCCCTTACTTTGCAATATTACTGTCCCAGAATTGTAATGCCTTACATCAGTGGTCCCCAACCTATTTGTCACCGTGGACCGGTACAACACAAGGCACGTTTACCGCGGACCGGGGGTGGTATTTTCTCTTTAGTAATGATAATAACAATAGCAATTATAATTTTCCCCTTGTCAAAGCAACTTTCTAAAGAAGTTTGTTTTTTGCTCATTTTGGTTGTTTGGGTTTAATTTTAGTGGGGTTTATCACCTGATGTTTGGTGTCGCGACTTTGACGTGCGTTAAGTGTGACAGATGTAACAAAGTGAATCCGGTCACTTTTCAAAATAAAACGTTTTTGTCGGAAAAAAAAACAATAAAATGGAAATTATTTTTTCTTTCTGTGCGTCCCGGTGCAAAAATTTCCCGCGGCCTGGAACCGCTCCGCGGCCCGGTGCCAAGTGTCCCGCGGCCCGGTACCGGTCCGCGGCCCGGTGGTTGGGGACCACTGCCTTACATGACTTTTAAGTTACTTTCTTTGCAGAACTTGTGGAAGTAAAAACAGAAAATTTGAAAGGCATAACACTGCATTTTACAAAGGGTGATATAGTTTAATATTAACACCTATGATCTTGTTTGTGTAAAGTGAAAGCACTGAAATCACAGTTGGAGGAGCAAACCTTAGTTATAAAAATAAAGGCTAGAGATCTGTGAAAAAACAGGACTAACCACAGTTATAACAGGGTAGGAGACAAAATGTAGTTTTTTTTACATTGTAGTTTTGCATGTTTCACCTTTTGAAATGTGTTGATTTGTAATACCTGGGTGAAGGGTTTGATAAGCTCACAAGCACTCAGTATTGATGAGGAGAGGAGAGCTTGGGCTATATATATATATTTTTTTTTGCTGACCGCTATTTTTAGCTATTTTGATGTTGGGACAACGCAACCTTTGTTAATCAGGTTTAATATTTACAAAGCTTTAGCGCCACCAAAATAAATGAATACATTTGCAAAAATAAAGTTATAACATTATGAGAAAAAGTGGTAAAATTATGAGAATAAAATAGTACATCTATGAAAAAAAGTTGGTTGTGTAGGCATCCATCCACATTAATGCAGCCAGTCGTGGTGATGCCATAAGGCTTCAGTTTATTAGGAATTCATGCGCCATAATGCATTTGGACCTCTGCAACCACAATATGCAACAAGGAGGGGATTTTCCCGCCGTAAATCCCCTCCTTGTGGGCCAAGAATCTTCCTCTGAAGAGATCTACTTTCCTGCAAATTGTTTTCAATTTTCTTTACTTATAATAAAACAATGTTGACTTACTATTTGTGAAAATAATGCTGAATTGTTTCCAATGCATTCTAAAGTTTCAATTTATATTTATTATCGTAAAATACTGACTCTTTTACATCTAATTCTGTTCTTATTCTCATAAAATGATGACTTTATCTCGTGATTTTATTCCTTTATTGCCTTTAAGTTTACATTTATTCTCATAATTGTATGTCTTTATTCTTGTAAATGTATGTATCTTTCCGTTTTCTCACCAGCCTCTGGCATAATTAACTCATACAAAGCAAACTTACTATTTTCTTACTATTTTTCCTTTTTTTAGTATTAACATTATCACAAACAACAGAATGGACAGGGGCATACAGTATTCATAAGGTAGAACCCTGTCACACACAAATTGAATCCATCGGCCCCTCAGGAGGCTTCAGCATGAGAACACGAACTTCATATTTAATTGTTTGGGTCTTATGAAGGCTCAAAGGAAATGTAGTTTATGTCCATTTGAAACTAGCTTTCAGGAAAAAAAAAATCTATTGGTGGCAGCTTTTCATCTTTAAATCTCTCGATATCTCTTTAAATGTATTAAATTTTGAGTGGGTTTGTCTTAATAAGCTTTTATAATGAGAAAACTATTACTCAGGGTTAATTTGTAATATCTTACATTACTTTATTAAAGCAAAAAGTACTCCAATACATTACTTTAGTATCACTGGCTATGTGTTAACAAATGAAAGGACTCTGGTTGAGGAAAAAAGGATTAAGAGATTTCCAGATTGCATTGCAAGCACAGGAATCAATATAATTGAAATATACATCCAACGTGTTCATGTTACATCTTTTATTATGTAATTAAATGAATATGCATGTTTAGCATTTTTACTATTTTTCTCTTAGTTATAATCATAGTTAATAATGATGTTATAATAATTTAGTAAAGTAATGAAATATACATGTAGACATATTTATGGATTTGTTTATCTTTATTTATTTGTCTTTCACTAAATTTATTATGTACAAAAAAATAGGCTTTTGTTTTAAAACATATGTTTTCCCTGATGGCTGTTGGATTAATTTGTTGTTGTATATATTATTTTTTAACGTCCCAAACGTTTCACTGATCTTTTCTATTTTCCCTGTTTCCTCGCTGCAGTTTGGCGAGAGCGGCTTTACTTGAAAGTAACATGCAGGATCCATGGGTGGCGTTTCATTTTGTGGTGCGTTTCTGGTTCTGCCGTGTCGGTGCTGTACCTGCAGAATGACCCAGTGGCCGTTCTTGGCTGCCACCTCTAGGGCTTGCTCAGCTACAATCTCCTGGCCTTGACCCAAAG
This sequence comes from Oryzias curvinotus, assembly GCA_023969325.1. NCBI lineage: Eukaryota > Metazoa > Chordata > Actinopteri > Beloniformes > Adrianichthyidae > Oryzias > Oryzias curvinotus. The sequence goes on from CM043714.1 coordinate 7,657,959, forward strand.
ACACGTTATGGAGGTTTTTGTTGTCTAATGTGTAGCCAAGCTTCTTTCCTGAAGGAAGAAAAAACACATTTTAATTCCAAAACAACATTCTACTTTATAACTTCATTATACATCAGTATTCTGCCTTCTACAATACGTCTTCTTTTCAGTAGTGAGATAAGACAAAGTGGGCAGAAATTCAGTCTTCTTCTATGCTGAAAACCAGAATTAGTTGCAGAAACATGAAATCCAGACACACTGCAAAGTAGACCAGGTTCTGAATCTGGAAATGCCAATCACACAACCGTCATTGTGTCGATATTCTTTCTCCAACATGGTGAGGGACCTATGCTTCAGATGCGATGGTTCATCTTCTGTCCTAAAGTCCTAAGAATGTTTTTCCTAAAGGCCGAACACTGTCAAAAATGAGAGAACTTTGTCTTTTTCTTCACCGTGAGTTTCTGTCTTAAACTCTCCCATGAATCTCTTCACAGAAATCCTGAACACTGACCCCAATGCCCAGTTTATAGTTAATAGTGATCGGCCATCATATCAATCGTTTTGCACTATATCAAGCCCTTTATATCAAGCCTGATGCAACTGTCTCCAGCGTTTCAGTAGTTTGGTATTTTCAACATGGATGACAACTTGCTCATTCACTTGCTGCATTGGTGAACGTGCACGTACGCGATGAGAAAGAGGAGGGAGTGATATGTTTGTCCACTAAATAGAAGCAGACAATACCTGAGCAGGTTCTTTTTTTTTGTAAAAAAAAAAAAACTAATAATAATAATAATTGATAATTTTGAGGAAACAGAGGATGCAAATCTTACAGTTCTCTACCTACAGTGCACAGCGACAGCAAAGGGGACAAATTAGAGGCAGGAAAAGAGCATCACCGTGTTCCTCCACATCCTTCAAGGGGTCAACTCCAGGAGAGAGGATGAAGAACATGGGTGTAGCGGAATCTGACTCTTCAAAGGAAGATGCAAAGTCCAGGGATCGTCCCATTGTGTACTTGCTTCCCAGTTTCTCCTCCACAAAGTTCCTGCAGGTCAGAACATTGCTCTGCTTTTAATTCATTTGTTGTGTGCTTCATCTCTGAGACTGATGACTTTCAACCAAACACAACAGAGAGGATTACTCCACTCCTTCATTTTACGCAAGCTTTAAACATATACACAATAATGCACCAAGTTAAATATTCAGATATTTAGAGAGTAATGTGCATTTTTTAAAGTTTAACCAAAGAAAGTACATTAACCAGATTTGTAATTCCTTTAAAGAAATTGTGTCTGATTTTAAGCTAGGTCCATCATAAAAATAAAAAAAAAACGTACAAATATCTGAAAATAAAGTAAACATTTTACCAGACTAGACTTGTAGAACTTGACAACTTAAAAAAAAAGGTAAACAAGAACAAAGCTCTAATTTCATCAGTTATAAATTCAGAATTAGCTAGATTTAAGTCATAAATGTATGAAGCAAAATGCTGTTTACTAAGAAAAATAGAAAAAGCAAAAAAAGAACCAATATTGTGTTTCACTAAGACAGACATAGGCGTTTACGTCAGCAATGGTTTCACAGATGATCAAATACTAAGCCTTTTAGTGAGTCAACATCATTTCATTGTAAGGACATTAAAAATAAATTGCAGAAAATTGGGCCTCTTCAGAAGAAGATGCCCCACAGATTCGGGAGAAATTATGTCTTTTGTGGAGGAAGAAATCAACGAGCAATTCAGAGGGGTTTTGTAGTTTCCTAAGAGACATTAAGACTGGTGATCAAGATTCTTGACTCACAAAGAGAGCATTTCTGATGACTGTTTGCATTGTTGGCAGCATAGTTGCAGAGGTCCAAATACCGTATTTTCCGGATTATAAGTCGCTGCGGAGTATACGTCGCACCAGCCCAAAAATGCATTATAAAGTAGAAAAAAAGCACAGATAAGTCGAACTGGACTATAAGTCGCATTTTGACGGGAAATTTATTTGACAAAATCTGAGACCAAGAACTAATAACTTGGACAACCTAATATGACACAATCATAGCAGACTATTTATCTCATAATTTCACAGTAATTCTTTCTCATAATTATTTATTTATTCCTTTCATGAAGCATCATTGGGTAACTAATACTCTGTTTTCATCCTGTATTTGTAGAAACAGTTGTCATTTTTATTGCATTTCTGAATCTATGAAATCATTGGAAAATAGAATATTATGTTGTTAGCCTTCAAGATCTTACTATAAAAAAAAAATTTGTTTCTCTAAGTCACTTAACATACTCTTAACACTTAGCATACCTCATACATACAATTGACCCAGGAACATCATCTCTGTTCCTCACAAATGAACATAACAGGAGGGTTAACAATGTATTTATTTCAATTTATTTCTAATATAAGTCGCTGCGGAGTATAAGTCGCACCCCTTGCCAAACTATGAAAAAAAGGGTGACTTATAGTCCGGAAAATACGGTAAATATATTCTGGCACTTTGCTTCCTATGATAAACTAAAACCTTATGGCATCACCATAAATGGCTTCATTGATGGATTTAAGGTGGATGGAGGCTTACGCCACCAACGCCATTTTCAAAAAAGCATGGCTTTTTTTTTTTATTACATTATATTTTCCTGATAATTTGACAACTTTGTTCTTGTAAAATTATGACTTTTTCTCACAATTTTACAACTTTATTGTTGTAAGTCTTTGACTTTTTCCTCATACTTTTACAACATTATTCTCATATATATATATATATTTTTTTTCCTTTCATGGTGGCCCCTATACTCCGTCGTATACACGTTTTCCATATTTGTTGTTTTCAGTGGAGCGTCATAATAAAGCTGCCAAGTTCATTTTAAAAAGTCACTTTTACAACATTTTCACAAAAACTATTAACTCCAAAAAAACTGCTAGCCATTTTTGCGCTAAACACATTATGCTTATTATGAGAAATATACTTTCAGTGATAATTTGTGATGATTAAACAGCAAAAATTGTGTTTTGTACTTGAAGACAAGCTAAATGAAATACTCAGACTTAAACTTGTGCTGTCACATATCCTAGATTTAGTGAATACAACTTCATTACTCCAATTTTAATTTAATTATTAATACAAATAGATCCTCTTCCCTCCTATGAAGGAGAAAGGTGCAAAGTCGGAGTTCTTAAATAGTTTTCTTTTTCACCAAACAAGCTGTGGTACTTTAGCTCTCACCTGATGGCGTTGCTCATGCGGTCAGGTCTCAGGACCCTCATTATACACAGCTTCTGGAGCGAGGTTTTGCTCTTCCACTCCATTGGAAGCCGTTCCTGCTCTGGACACTCAGACTCCACCATCCTCTTCCAGCGGTTGGGGGTACTTTCAACGTCTTGGTCCAAATTCCTGAATGCTTCCATGCAGCAAAGGGACTGGGGATTTGGAAAAAATAATGTTGCAAATTAAAATAATGTGCTCAAAGTATTCATACAGTGTGATAACTGCTGCAGCTTTTGAATTACTTTGAAGCATTCCTTAATAACACAACACTACCAGCGAACTATTGTAAATTCAAGAGAAGATGAGTCTAAAGGGTGGAAGTTAACCTGCCCACATGCTCATAGGACAGCTGTGTTTTGTGTCAAACCTACCTTTATCCCTCCCCAAGCTTGGTTGGACAGATAATCCACTGGTGATGTCACACCTGGTTGGATAGGGCACCTCAGAAGGAAGTCCAGCTCTGCAGGGTTTATTTCATTATTCATCCGGAGAACCTGGAGACCCAGCAGGGACATGCTGCATTATCAGCAGAAACTGTTTTCTGATTTAACTACAAGCTTATTCTAAGGAGAAAGCATCACAGCAAAAAGCTTTTCTCTCCTTCCTACTTGGAACACGAGCTGGGTGACGAACATGAGCTTGTCACACTCAAACAGGCCTCTGGTGGTGTACTGGAAGACTGAGAAGGTGATGCTGTCGGTTAAGTTGAGCACTCGCTGCCGCACTTCTTCCTCTGGCTTGGCCTTCTTCACCGCTCTCTGGAACACCACGCTGAAAGCCTGCAACCACGAGGAGCACACACGATTGAGTGATCCATCTGAAACAAGGCTCTGGGCAGTTGGGCAACTTGAATGGGATACCTTGAGAGAGAACTGGTACATGGGGTTGATTTTGTTGAGATCATTCATGATGAAGTACAACAAGGAGGCCCGGGCTGCTGCTGGTCGGTAGTACTCCCGGATCTCATTGATTTTGGCCTCAGTCACCTTGGCCTCCTTTACCTGCAGTTAAAACAGTTCAAACACGAGAATCTTTCTCAGACAAAAAAAATAAAGTAAAAGAAAAAGATTTTGCACAAGTGGTTAAAAGTCTCAAGTCTTTAACAGTAGGTCCAAGTCAGATCTTATGCCTTAGTTGCAACTGCCCTTTCTGGTGGATACAGGCGGTCTGCGGGTGAAAAATGGGGAAAATCTGTACGCAGCATGCATAAAATATCAAAGTCGTAGACCGCTCTGTGACCCCATAGAGTGAAAATATTCATTGACATTTTGTCTATGGGCATGCGTTGAGCAGCAGGTCGTTGCAACCATTTAAATAACACGTTAGGTTGAAGTAGGTGAAACGTAGGCATGTCATATGGATTTCTTATTTTCCACCTCTCCAAACTTGTGCACTGCACAGGGAGCCCGTTAATTGCATGCTCTTTGTATTCAGCCTGACTGTTAGAATTGAAGATATTCGAGACCGTTGTTTGTTTGGGCTTTTTAAGGGTATTCTAAGGACAGTAAGGGGCACGTGCACGCACATTACCAACAACTAGAGTGTGGCGTAAGGGAACCTTAAAACAGCATCACTAATACGTCATAGGGGCATGTAACTTACATTATCCTTACAAATTATGATACATTTACCACATGCAACACAATAGTAAGTTCCATTTTTATGATGTCCCTTAAGACACAGCCGCTCTCCCCTTAAAATGCAGCCACTCCTCTCTACAACCCTCCATGAGCCAAGACAACCCAAAAACCTGCAGCACCTGTCCGAGTCTACACGCATGTGGGTCAACCCCCTGTGTGACTAAAGAATTAAAAGGCACATTCAAACGTTGCTCAAAGTTTTTATCTGAAGAACAGTCAGGACACAGTTATGATTGGACGATCTGAACATAAAAAGAAGGTGAAAGCAGGGGGTGGAGGGAATATTAGGAAACCGCCATATCTGTGACTCCTGGGTGATATTTGTGCTGTTCAGCCAGTCACCACTGGGTACTTTGTAGAACCAAAGAGGTACAGAAAAGAAGACCTTGAAGCCAAAAATTAAAAATAAAAGAAATCTAAACAGTGGTACAGACCTGCTTCTCAATATCTTCAGCCATGCTCTTGTTCCTTTCCAGACTTTCCACCAGCTCTGTGTCTCCCAGGAAGTTTCCGGAGGCAGATGACAGGCGTGACAACAGATCGTCCTCCAGTGTCTTCAGAGTGATCCGAAACTGGTTCTGCTGCTTGGTCAAGTCAGACTAAGGCACAGAAATACTTTGAGAAAACTGCTGCAGGTCCAACAGCTCTTAGAAACACAACATGGCCCTGATATACTGAGAGGCAGCACAAAGACAGCAGCTAAAGGCCCGGTGTCTGGGACACTCATTCATTCATTTTCATTTGATCCATTTGTAGAGCACCTTCCACCACCTTTCAAAGCGGCCCAAAGTGCTGTATACAATGGTACATCAACAAATAATACAATTATAAAACATAAAAAGATAAAACAACAAACAAGAATTAAGAACATAAAAATTAAAAGCATGATAAAAGGTCAGCTAGGCACATACTAAGGGATGGTAGTGGAGGAACAGTTTTGCTTTAAAACTCTCCAAGAGGGTTGTCTCTCCAATAGCCAGTGGCAGATTTTTTTTCCCAGTTTAGGAGCAAACGCACGACTGCAGGAGTTTCTGTCAGGAGGCCGAAATCAAACCTCTACCTTATGAGCTCAATGTCAGTGGACAGTGGACACTGTGATGGTGAACATCATAAGTGAACTCACATCACATCATCATGTCTACAATAATCACCTGCAGTTCTGAACAAGTGTATCCATCTGAACACTAAGGTCTAATCAAACCCCCCCCACTTCAGTGTGGAATACTGCTTCCAGTTTTTCAAACAATCCTAAACTTTGCACAAGAAAAAAACAAATAAAAAATCTGTAGTTGGTGGATTCCACAGAACCCGGGCACTCTGCAATGCCACATTACTGCCATTTAAACTCCTTATTTCTGCTTTTGCGCCATTTTTCTTTATTTCTAGTTCCTCTAAGAACTTGAAAAGAACGAAAAGTTCAGTTGTTCTTTACACAGCAGCTTTTCCCTATACAGGGATGAGGGATGCAAAAAGCAAACTGATCGTGAGTCTTCTTAAATCCCTTATGTGTCCAACATGAACTGAAGCGAAGAAGCTTTTTGGTCAAACAGCATGCGGTGCTTACAAAAGGAAGTGTTACATTTGACTCGATTGATTAAGAGGTCTGTTTTTTTCTGTAAAGAGGTAATAACCACATTTTCTTTATACTTAATAGGATCAACTAGGATCTGATTCTATGATACAAGTTTATAAATATGGAAATGAATGACAGGCAGAAACATGGGAGCCACGCTCTAAAGCAGTGTTTTTCAACCTTTTTTGAGCCGCGGCACACTTAAACCTTGACAAAAATCCCGCGGCACACCAGCATTCAAAAAAATAAAAAACAAAAAAAAAATAAAAAATGGGAGAATCTTAATCTGTTTTGAACAGTTCTTCCACAGTCTCACATTCTTTTTTTTATAATTGTGGCAGAAAAAGATGGAAGCTGCAGCTGTTTTTTTCTCTAAAAGATGTAATAAAAGTTAAGTTAAAAGATTTAGAAACTGTTTGATTTATGTTCGTTGTGGTTTCAAGACGTTAAGAGGAGAGACGAGTTGTGCACCGAGATCCACACTGTTACTTTTAACCCAATGCATCATGGGAGATGTAGTTCAATAATCCGCCGAATGCAGAAAGACCAGCGTCTCTGAGCTTCATGGTTTTGTTCTCTTGTTCCACGGTCTGACACCGGATTCTATGGAAAGCTACACCGCTAAAGACGAGCTTTAGCTGGTATTTTATTTGAAACTGAGCGGCTTTATCAGCAGAATGCACAACAAGGAAGTGAAGACTTTAACCACTTCTGATTGGTCAGTGTGCCGCGGCACACTGGTTGATGTGTTTTTCAACCAGTGTGCCGCGGGAGATGGTCAAGTGTGCTGTGGGAAATTGCCCTCATTAACTGAAACATTTATTATTTCCAGGATTTCACCTCTTTGTTCATCCAAACAAGCCCTAAAAAAACACTAAGAAATAAGGAATATGACAGATCATAAAATACTTTTTTCTTTGTGTTTATTTGATTCTATTAAAGACATTTTGATAAGAATGACGGTACCGATTTAGCTGCAGCTTAATCTCCGTTTTAGCAAAAGTCACGCCCCTTTAACTGTCTCCACCAATCATTCTTGGATTCTTAATCACGTGTCATCAGTCTGACCAATCAGAAGTGGTTAAAGTCTTCACTTCCTAAAGTCTTCACTTCCTTGTTGTGCATTCTGCTGATAAAGTCGCTCAGTTTCAAATAAAATACCAGCTAAAGCTCGTCTTTAGCGGTGTAGCTTTCCATAGAATCCGGTGTCAGACCGTGGAACAAGTGAACAAAATAATGAAGCTCAGAGACGCTGGTCTTTCTGCATTCGGCGGATTATTGAACTACATCTCCCATGATGCATTGGGTTAAAAGTAACAGCGTGGATCTCGGCGCACAACTCGTCTCTCCTCTTAACGTCTTGAAACCACAACGAACACAAATCAAACAGTTTTTAAATCTTTTAACTTAACTTTTATTACATCTTTTAGAGAAAAAAACAGCTGCAGCTTCCATCTTTTTCTGCCACAATTATAAAAAAAAGAATGTGAGACTGTGGAAGAACTGTTCAAAACAGACTAAGTTTCTCCCGTTTTTTATTTTTTTTTATTTTTTTTATTTTTTTGAATGCTGGTGTGCCGCGGGATTTTTGTCAAGGTTTAAGTGTGCCGCGGCTCAAAAAAGGTTGAAAAACACTGCTCTAAAGACCCCTGACGTGACTTTGACTGGTTTCTCCAGGAGAACCTACTCTGTGTGGAGAAAGACTCAAGCAGCTGCACAAACAAATGCTGTTATCAATGAGAGGCCGCCTGGGTGATAATTCAAACTTCATACTCACAGATACCATCATACTCTCACACACATACCACTATAGTCTTACTCACAACAGTATACTCTCATATGCACAATCATACTCTCATACAAACACTACTATACTCTCATACAGAGGGTAGTGGTTGAGTTGCAAATCAAATTCATGCATACGCACAACTATTCTTTGTGACAAATACAATTATTTTTTACTTACAAATTATATTATACTCTTATGCACATTCCATAGTTTTCTAAACAGTGCTAGGAGGGGGTTTAATAGACTATAATTGTCTCAATAAAATACAATGATTGTGCATTTACAAAAGTTTGATGGTATATATGTGAAGGAATAGTACTATATGTGGGAGAGCATGACTGAAAAGTAAGTTGCTTTGATCAAACACAGGAAGGAATCTTACATTCTGATACCGTGGTGACGTCACATGGTTGACGCGGAGTCTAGCTTTAGGGGACATGCTGCTGGCGCTCCCTGATGCACCTGCTCTAAAAATCCGCCGCATTTCTTGCTCAACTGCCTCATTAGAAAAAGCCCCTGTGGATGTCTCTTACACACACACGCGCGCGCGTGAATAAATGCTATTGAGTCTTTATTAAGCCGGAGTATCTAAGGATCAGAACAGGGAGGAGGAGGAGGATCCGCCTCGGGTCCCCCGCGCTTCTGACCACGGTCAGAAAGGGGAGAAAGAAAAAAAAGTCATCGCGGGAAAGGTTCAACACCACGCTCGGCCATTTAGCTGGAAATTTTTTTAAAACCCGCCCGGTTGCGATGAGAGCCCTGGAGTTTGGCCTGAATATAGCGATCATCCCAAATATTAATCCAATCAGTGACCTCGCTTCCTCCCTTCAGCCTGCGGTGTAAACGTAGCCTAAGACGTTCCTGATCTGCCATTCTCCAATTTTTAAAGAAGGGCGTGTCAGGTCCATCATTTCGCGCCGCTTAAAAAATAACCAATAGCAAGCTGACAATTTAGTTCTGTGTCCGCTTTAATCAAAATAACTTCGGTTTCAATCAAACTCTCTTACATGTGCAATTAATCTTCTTCTCATACCATATCATGTTGTTTTGCATTCACATTTATTTTGTCACTTCCATATTACATAAGTATGTTTGTATGTGCAAAATGATACTGTGGAACATGTCAAAGTATTGAAGTCTCTGTGAGCATGTATGAATGTAAATACGAGAAGATATGACTGTGCTTTTAAGACAGTATATAAATACTTATGAGAGAGTACACCGATATTTATATAAGAGTATGATTAGGTGAGCAAGAGAGTATGGAGGTATATGAGAGAGAGTATACTGTTGTGTGAGTAAGACTATAGTGGTATGTGTGTGAGAGTATGATGGTATCTGTGAGTATGAAGTTTGAATTATCACCCAGGCGGCCTCTCATAGTTATCAGTGCTTGAAAACATCTGTCTATCCATTACAATTCATGTGTGGTAAAATGCCTCACAGGAAGAAAAGTTCTCTTCTTGTGCCAACACCTTGACCTTCTCACCTTCTGTTTTTCCAGATCAGGTCTTTCCATGCTGACAACTGCTGCCAGCAGCTGGTCCTCCAGACCATCTCTGGTCACAGTGAAATTGATCAAGGTGCACTGGGCCTGCAGCTCCGGCTGGTAATGAGGGTTGGCAAGCTTGGTGTGCAGGATGAGGCGGAAACTGGGGTTGTACTCACACTCCTTGTCTCCAATCTTTATGCACCTGAAACATTGCATCCGTGGGTTTTTGTAGTCAAGTCTCTGGTTTCTAGTCAGTGCGGCGCTTCAGTGGCATTCCTATCAGTACGATGTAGTTCTAAAGTAAAACATGCCAGGTTTCAGGTTTTACCTTCCTTTCTTAATAGTTTCTCTTCCCAGCAGAGGTCCAAGAACAGGATCTAATGTTTCACCCACGTTCTCAATCAGAACCATGTCACCTACTCCCAGCGCCGTCTCTATAACATCCAGGTACCTATTGAGGCAAAAATAAATAAAAAAATGAAATCTAGTGAGTCCTGTACATGGCATCTTCTCAACAAAGCAGGGTTTTGGTCTCTTTCTCACCCCCGCTGTTCGGTTCGGATGACCCGCAGCCGTTCACCATATTTGTTTTTGACCCAGTTGATGCCCTGCAGCTGAGGGTCCACCATGAGGGGCCAGCGCTGACAGGAAGTGAGGATTGTAGCATTTTCAGTAGACATCCTATCAGCGGGAAGCCCCTCATTTTGCCACGTTGCGATGTCAGCATCATCAATCAGCATGGTCAAAGGGTCCAGGTCTGGACTTATTGGAATGGGAACCTTAAAGGGGATATACATGTAATTTTGTTGTCAAGTCAGTTGGGTTTTTTTTAAGCAGAAAAATGGCCCACAAAGCATGCATTTCATTTGGCCCCTCACCTTCAGCTGACTAAGGTAAGGCCTCCAGGAGTTTTCCATAAGATGGAGCCTAAAGTGTTTTGTGAAGTATCCCGCGTAGGAGACAAATGCAGTGATAAGGAGGACATCCCCACACATTGTGCTTTCCTGCTTCTTCAAATTTTCAATGTCCTTCGTCCAACGAATTTTTTCTGAAGCCAACGCCTTCATCTGGAACACCAAAAAAAAAAAAAAACTGCTTGGTTAGAGATGCTCCCAAAGGCCGTCTGTAGAATCAGCTGCAAACTAATCAGTAGATACCACAGGAAGAAAAAATATTCCAGCATAAATCTGATCTGTTGCACTGATGTCCTTTATTGTCGCCAAGTGGAGATGGGTCTGGTTAGTCCTTGGACTGGAGAGCCCCTGGGACTACCAGGTGCTGTGAGTAACTCTATAAACTCTGTAGACACTGGACATTTGATGCACTTTCAAAAAAGTGCTAAATGCAGCTTCTTGAATGCGCATTTGGGCCAGTGTGTTTAAAAAAGGCAAGGAGGGAGAAGCTTCTTCTCTTTTGTCCTTTTCTACCGCATAGGGGTACTTTCCACCATGCGGCATATGACCTGTGATGTGATGACCTCCTTACCAAACGGTTGGCCTGTACAATGGTTTGCTCTGTCTCTTCTGCTTCACGTTGACACTGGAGCTTCTCTTCTGTTGCTTTTTCAAAATTGGATTGCAGCTTGGCAAAGTTGTCATCAAGGGTCTGGTCAACAACAACAAAAAACAAGAAAAATTATGATGTATTTAAATGATCATATGTTTCCTAAAGGCAAAGAACAAAGAGAGCAACATAATGTTGTTAATCCTGAACCATTCTTAAGTTTGATATGCATTTTTGAGAGCCCTATCTCATAAGCATGATCCAAACTTTCCTTAAAAATCCATTGCATATAACTTGGTCCATTTCTGCTCTGTAGTTCATCATCATTCCACTAGAGGCAGTAGGAGGACTTTTCGCGCTCATTCCAAAATGGCTGCTTCCATGAAATCTCAAAAACACTTTTAGCAGGAAAAGTTTAGCTAATTTTCACAAGTTTTTCTTTTAAAATGACCAATTACTGTGTTAAAAGAATGCAACACTTGGTGATATTTAATTTTTTATAATACAGGTACACCATGTTAAAAGAATGTGTGGACCAAATTTGAGGCAGTGAGTAAATAAGGTGCTCTCAGGTCAATATTTTTAGTATAGAATAGAACTTTATTGATCCCACAAACAGCAGATAGATAATAAATAACACTAAAAACTACATCTTACATGAACATTGTTGTGACCAAAAACTTACCAAATTCCCCAGCATATCATAGCTGATACTCTTTAAATCTCATTAGAATCATGTTGCAAACTTCATGAAATGGTTTAAATAAATCTTAATTCCAAAGCATTTGAGTTTTCTGTCTGATTGCTGAAATAACGCTCACTGTATGTGATTTTTTTGTCACAGTAAAGGTTGGCATTCAAAAATAGCAACTGTCTTAGCTTTTTTAAGCTGGTCTGGTTTCTTTAGTCAGTAATGGTTGGCTCTGTTAGGAGAAGACTCTCTCGGTTCTAAGGTGCAGGTTGGTTGTGGAGTCGGTTCTAGATGGAATTGTTTCCCTGCAGACTCTAAATTCTCTTTTCGCTTTATCAATTAAAGTGGTTGTGGATTTTGCTTCTTTTCCCAGTGCTACTCATTTCAGGGCGTTTTTGTGTTCATGTTGTCTTTTCTACTATTCTTGTTGTCATTGGTGCTGTATTCTGTTCATGCGCTGCTGCACATTTAACGAGCTTTCGCTACCGCTCCCCTGCTCAGCACAAACACATCTCGACCAATTATGAGCTGCTTGAAGAGAAAAAGAAGTAAGAAAGAGTGAAGGACAGTTAAAAAAAACGGTTCCAAGGAAGAAGCTGGCTCTTGTTTGCTTTAGAGAGCCAAGCAATCGGTCATCAGTCGTATCCTTAATCACGTGTTTAATTTATACTAATGTTGTTTGGATTTGCCTGCATCTGTCTGCAAGAACTGCGATAAACTTCTGAGAGGCTTTTATACTTTTCAAGCTACACAATCGTCTCCAGGGTTTATTTCTAAGATAAACAACTATACCTGCTCATTCACTTTCTGCGTCTGCAAATGTGCTGATGCAGAGGAAGCTACCTGAAAGCTCTTAAAGTTTATCAAAATAGCTTTCAAAAGCTAACAAACCTATTTAAATAACTTTTTAAAGGTATAAAAATCTATTAAACTCTATTACTAAAATCTATTACTATGAAAATGAAATGAATTAGACCATGATTCTTCAAAACCATCAGTAAAGTGCCTGTTTCTTCTAAAAGGATCACACTGGAAGCTTTAAAAGTTCCACCCAGTGTTCAGTGATAATAGTATAGAACTCTTGTCTTAAAAGTTAAAATTGTATAATTCTGAGAATGGAAATTGTTTACTAAAAGTCCCAAAATGGTACTATGAAAAATGTTAATGCATTTAAGGTCTAGTCTCTAAAACTATTGTAGTTACAAGATTAAACTTTGAAATTTTGGTTTCATAAAAGGTTCTGTATAACAGCGGTCCCCACCCCCGGGCAGTGGACGGTACCGCTTATTTGGTACCGGGCCGCACAGAAAGAATAAATAACTTACATGACTTCCGTTTCATTTATTTCGGAATCTGAAAGATGATTTATTTTGAAAAATTGCCCGATTCTCTGTTAAAATAAAAACCTGCTAAAATAAAACCCAGGAGCTAGCAAAATGAGTAAAAAACAAACGTCTTTGAACATTTTCTTTGCCAAGGGGAAAAGGCCCAGCCAGGAGACAGAAGAGGAGCCTTCCACTTCCAAAAAAAAAAGAAAGCTACATTTAACAGACAGTACTTCTTTTTTGCACCATGAGTGTGGGAAGGGGAGAGGATGATGACACCTGTGCAACGTACAATATTATGCGTGTCGAAATAAAAGCTTAAAATGCGTCTTGACACGTCTCTGTTTCTCCTCCATTGAAATGTTGCTACAGTAATCGTCAGCCACTTCTTAAAGACCGGTTTTGTCTGACGTCATACATGGCGTTAAAAAGGTTGGGGACCACTGCTGCATACTATGCAATGTTCTTAAATGTTTTAGGCTTCCTAGTAGTGATTTAAAGAGCGTTTGAACAGCTAAGTCATTCTATATTCCTCTGACCTAAAGGTGCAAATTTAAACTGCACACTTTTGATAGCTACAGCTAAAAATACCTAAAATCTTGATTGCTTTCAGCAATCAGATGCCATTTCTTTAAAGGAACTGCAAATTTAGTTCTTTGATGTGTTGGCCTTTATAGTGCTAAAAATGATATTGTGATTAAAACTGTAAGCTTTTTAAAATGACATTAAACTTCGTTTCCCACAATTCTGTTCACTTTTGATTTGAGAATTATTCCAAACTGTAAAAAAATAACTTTCGCTCATCTGGAAGATATTCTTTTGATCTTGGCAATATTACAACAATGTTTATTAAGACATATGATACAACTACATCCTTTATGCATTTTGGATTTGCCAGCATTGCTTACTTTGACTTTGGCTCGGATCCGGTTTAGGTTCTTCTCTGCAGCCTGCAGCTCGTCGTTGGCCTTTTCTAAGGCCTGTTTCTTGGGCTCCACCTCACAATAAATCTTATAGAAGTTCACAGTGTTCAAAACCCACGAGCACAGACCCTCTGCAGCCGAGGACTTGGCAGCCACCTGTGCTGGACAAAAGCTTGGATCCTGGACACAACAAATGTGAAAATGAACTGAAGCTGAGATTTCATTTACTGGTTTGTTTCATTTGCCACCATAAAGATTTAGTTTAGTCTCTCTGCTGCTAAACAGGCAACCTGAGTAGATAACCTGCACAGATGAATGACCTCAATCTTCTTCATCACAGAGTGTAACGGCTAACTGACACACTAACCTGCAAATAGGGTTCGAGGGCCTTCAAGGATGTCTCTGGGATATTCCTTCCATCAAAGGTTTTGAGAGACTCGAGAAATTTGTCCACGTTGGCCATCATCACCTTTGCTTCCTTCCAGCTGAGGTCTTTTGGGACTTTTCCATTTGGTGCTTTCAGAATCATCACCGCCTCTAGGACTCTGGTCACAGCCTCCACAGGGGCTTTGAAGGACTTCAGCTCTGTCAAGTTTTTCTGAAGGATTGAGAGGAAAGACGTTCAGATTATTGCTGTATTTACTAGAGTATGAAGAATTGCACAACTTTGTGGTCTTGTAGTTACAGAAATAAAGAAGCGTGGGGTAGAATTAAATGAAAGAAAATCGATATATGGAAATTCAATTCTATCTGAATAACTTTGTCTCTGAACAGCAACTAGACACTGTTGGGCAGCAGAAGATATGAATATGATCTTAAAATGAATCTAATAACAAAAGATTCAATCTTTTCCCATCATTTTGCTCAGTTATCTAACATATTACATTTCCAAACATAAATGATAAAACTTGAAAGAAAAAAAGAACCAAAACTACAAACCCATTATTGATTCAAATCATTAGAACTTTTCTACAAAGCTAAAGAGTGATGGTGGATTGAATGAGCCTCATGAGGCTCCAGAGCATCAGGTTGTTACACCTGGATTATACCAAAGATTGACATGCAAATGTGTAAAGCTTAGAGGAAGGTAAAGTATGATGTCACGTGTAGAAAATACAGGAAAAAAACAGGAAGGACTAACTTTGTTGAGGATGTTGAGAGCTTTCCGAGCTGCGTCCAGCAGTGGTTCAGCGTTGTCCAAGTCTTTTTGACAGTCTTTCTGCTTGGCGCTGACCGTATCCGTGATGGCCGCCACCTTCTTTTCTTCTTCGTCTGCCAAAGCTCTCTCCTTTGAGACTTTTTCTTTTTCTACGCCGAGGACCTACAAAGCATAAAAAGGAATTCCAGCAGTATTGACATTTTTGTTGATCAACACAGCATGAAGATATGTTAAAACAAATAATTATGTTCAAAAAAAGCTAGGTAAAAAGGATTTTTCTTTTAATCTGTTGCATCCTCGTAACAAGAGACAGTCTGCTGCTAAATATTCTGCATTATTGTTATGTTGTGTGGGAACAACTGTTGCAATTAATCCATGTTTAGATTTTGTAGTTAAATGCTCTTCTTCTGTTTCCTCACTGGCTCTTTCCTGCCAAAAGAAACTTTCCAAATAGGCTTGTTTGGAATTAACTTAATCATCTTAGCGTTTCAATTTAGCAGTCAGGCGCAGTCACTTTAAGAAAGTAGTGGATGGATGTTTGACACCATAGAGACTTGGAATGCTAGTGAATCAGATGGGGTGAATCCAGTAGTTTTCCAAAATAAAACTTTCTTCAGAATCAGATTATAAATAAAAGAAGAAATGCAGTTTGCGTTTTTTTTCCTCTGAGGCTTGGTACCAACTGCCCCACGGACCGGTACCTGTCTGCGGCCCGGCCCGGCCCTGTTTTGTCCCCCTGTGTAGAAGAAACAAAAAACTTTTTTTTTACCTGGATCAGTTTGTCAGCATCATCGTTCTTTTGCTGCAGCACCAGCTGCTGATCCGCCAGCTTGACCTTTAGAGTGTCCACCTATTCGTTGGTAATAGACAAAAAAGTTGGGATCAAGGAAAAAGGAACCAAGAAAATACTTATGCTGTAATAAAAAATAAAAAAAACCTTTAATTTCCATGCACTGTAATAAGATCAATTTCTAATTGTTGAATGGTTATAAATGTATAAAAATGTTAACAAAATGTTGGAAAAATTGTGTATGAACAGCCTTTTTATCAGTCCAAAAAAGGTTGAGATGGTTTACCGTACAACGTTACAAACATGGACTGTCTTTGATCAAGCTCAGGCTGGATTCCTTCATCGATGCAACTCCAGCATCAATTCATTGCATCAATATGAGTTTACTTTTGTCTAATTGAAGTTTATTTCTGTCTCCCTCTTATTGAAATAAACAATTTTTTGTAGCTCGAAAAGTCTAAAAAGAACAATCACATGAGTAGAAAAATTGTGACCCTACAAGAATGCCCATGTACATGGGGCTGAATCCATTACAGGAAGAAAATCTATGTTCATGCAAATAAATAGTCAGAAAAGATTAACCGGATAAAAAGCTTGTAAAATAAATCAATAAACATGCTCTCACACACATCGACCGAAGTGCTTAAAACCAGAAACTCTTCAGAAAGTCTTCAGTTTGTCACAGAAATAATGATCTGACATCAGGGACTCAAAAGGTTTTTGTGTAAGAAAACCCATTAAAAAAAAAAAGAAATAAAGCAAATTTGGATTTTTGAGAGCTTTGATGAACTGAAGGATTGTTTGCAGGCATAACTATGGTTCGTAAAAACCCTTAAAACGGAAGCTCTACCTGAGAGGCGGCACTTTCAAACTTCTGCAGGCCATTCTCCAACCGATTGATTTTGCCGGTGAGCTCTTTGCTTCGGTGTCCCAGCAAACTGCGGAACAGGGTGATCTGCTCCAGGAAAGACTTGGGGGTGGCGTAGTTGAAGCGGCGCTCTTTAGCTAGGTACTCCTTGGATGCCTGGTTCACACTCGTGTGGACGTACGCCATGAATTTGCTCACCGACTCTTTCACTTCAGACTGGGATCATTAAAAACCAAAGAAGTGGTTATTTGACATGAAAAGGCAGAAAATGCCGATTCATCTGAAGTTCCACATACACACAGACACTAAATTGCTGTTTTCCTGCCCTGCAGTAAGCACATTAAAGACCCACTACAATGAAATGTGTGTGTTTGGTGTTTAACATGTTCTTGTGGCCTTTTTCTCATGATGAAGGATGTGGAGAGAAAATTGAGCTTAAATCAGCATATCTGAGTATTTCTTCATTCAAATTGTTGTAAATCAGGAGCAGACGAAAAAAATGCTATTTAAAAATGATTTTCTTTGTGACGTAGAAGATACAATCCGCGGGTCACTAGATTTCTGCTCCATTCTGATGCATCCACTTGCAGACAAATGGATGCATGTGTGTCTTTGTTTTCCTCATCTGAGCTGGAATCTGAATCGAAACTGTAAGGCTGGATAGCTCCAATATTGCTCACTGTTTTTGTTGCACCTCACCCTGTACTGGTGGGATTGAGAGCTGCTGTGAGCTAGTGGTATTGAGTGTAGACAAAGGGATCATGGGAAATCATGGGTTCTTGCTCTGCACCATGAGTCGCATCCACAATTCTAAGGCAAATTTCTAATCAGCTCCTGCCACTCTGCAGAAAAACATAGGATTTTTAGTTTTGGCCAAAAACAGCCTTATCATAATTCAAAGAGCACTGGGAACGCTTTCACAATAAACCAAAAGATGATCAAGAGTGGGAGTTTAAAGAACCTCCCTGTAGTTGACATTCTGAACTATACCGGTACAGTATTTTGAAGCATAAAGCGTGAGGCCCTGGTGTGATAAAACCCCTAACAGTATTTCAGAACTGGACTGAGTGACCCCTCCTCCCTCACGTTTCAAATAAGAAGTACCCGCTGGTTCCAAGAGGATTCAAAGTGTTTGAATTGACAGATTCTCCTGAGACCGCTTTCAAGTCGTAGCGGCATAGACTCCAACAAAATCCCTCCTAATTGGCAAGAGTGAAACATTGACCAGCACTGCGTACCGACGTCGTCTGGCATCAACATGGCGACACCCTTATCGCCAAAAAATTGAATTGACTATTTGGTTGGACCCAGAAGCCATTTTCTATAGATGATATCACACTGACTCAGTCCAGTTCCCCTATATAGTCAACGATAGAACAAAAGCAGCTCTCACCTCATTAACCTCCACCCCTTGCAGGAACTGGAGGCTCACAGACTCTAGCGCCTCCTGTGGCCACTCGTGGAACCAGATGATTGTTGTGCAGTTGATGATGGCAGGAAACTTCCTGCTGCAGAGCCTCAGTTTACTTCCCACTGGAGAGAAGCACAGAACCACCTGCAACACATGAGCAAACATCCACACACAAACATCTGGAGTCAAAGATCTGAATCATGAGGTTTTCATAATTCGCTACAGCTCTGTCACTGATGAGACAAAGCTTCCAGCACATGAATAGCTGTTGAGCTGGAGGCTGCGGTGCACAGATTTTCACCGCATTCTTCTCCTCCATTCTTTCTTTCTGCTCTTAGGAACATGTTTTTCATGCTGCTGGCTACAAGAAGTGTTGTCAAGAAAGCTTGATCTATATTATGAAAGCACTGAGATCAAACATCCCCTCATTTCTGTGAAACAGATAAACGGTGACTTGTTCAATTTCTAAATGGTTATAAATAAATGCAGAGTGAAAGGAGCACGCAGGTCTAGGTTTTTTCTGATTTTTTACCTTCAGCTGTCTGCGAACACGCGAAATGAAGAACTTCCAGCAGGTTTCTCTTGTAACCATCATTCCTGCGCTGTGTACTGCTGGCTTCATGCTCTCAATAATTTGGTCCACTTCTTCGTCTTGGAACAGATCAGGAATCTCACCTGGAAAACAAAAATCATTACAGTCACAGGTGTGTGACTATTTTTGTACCAATCTAAACTTCAGCAAAAGAAAAAAAGAAAAAAAAACTCTGAAAGCTTCTTTTGTCTTTTTAGAATATGAGCCGACATAAAGCATCCAAACTCCTAAATCAAATCTGGCTCATATTTTAAAAGATGCCCAAAATATGGAAATTGAGTTATTTCATAATGACATCGAAACAAAGTAAGTGTTGATCATTATTAGTGTCAGGAAATTCTGATGAAATCTTCCCTTGTTTCGTTCATGTAGAATGAAAAAATGTTTTTTTTTTACTAGCATGGACATCATGCATCTGATTGGCTGGTCCCTGCAGCACACCAATCGGGTGACAGTAAAAGGCGGTTGTTTGGTTGATTAATTGGGAAGCAGAAGAATTGGACTTATAAATTGAATAACCTAGAATATTAAGGTCAAGTATAACCTTTCAGACCTTAGGATTTATGACTGCTTTTGGTTTCTATGGAAACCAAATGTTTTATAAGCAACATTTTCTTTTAAAGATGCATTAAATAGGAGGAAAAAATAGTTCCAACCAAAATGCCAAAACCTATTAAAACCAACAGTAATAGTTTGCATTATCACTCTAAATATGAACATATGAATGAGCGATGCAGCAGAAATGGCACAGCAGTGATCTGAGACTGCTGTGAAATCGCAAGATGAGCCGGCAGATACCTGATGCTAGGAAGTCGTTGACTGGGACAAGGAACTTCTCGTCAACCATTTGGGCATCAGTCATTAGGAAGACGGTGCTGACATCCTTCACACCAGCTTTGATGCAGAGAGATGCCAGGTCAGTCTAGGTGAGGAAGAGAAGGAGGACGAGTGACACATGGTGAGACTGGACTGCGAAAGAACCTTCAGTTTGTAGTTCTACATCTGTGCTGCTTTTAATGAATGCACTATCAAAACCATCTCTGTTTGACTCACAAACCATTCAAACATTATCAGACTCTTAAAAGTACATGGATGCAAATTGACTTTTACACATGGATGCTTTTAGCGCGTAGAATCAAACCTTCAGGTCAGACACTCCGTATCCTTTTCTCAAAGTGATCTGAAAAACGTCCAGGTTGGAAATGAAGGCAGCCAGGCGCGTCAGACTCTGCTTGCCGCTTCCACCAACTCCAACAAGCAGAGCATTACCCCGTGGAGCCTCCAGGATCCGGTTTATACCACAGCTGCATGAGAAGATGCAGACAGTCAGGGGATTGAGGAACAAGAGTTCATGTTTGGTTTATGCATTCAGTTATTCAATTCTGTGGTGGACATTTTGGTCCTTCCTTTACAGCAAAAATGCTGATGACCTTAAGAGCAACTGGTGGTTGGATTCTCTTAACATCAACTTTTGTATACATTTCTTTAAAGTCAACAAAACTTGAACTTGCTGAACTCACACATGAGCCATGGCATCCTCAAACAACACTAGGTCCATGGTGGAGTTGACCTGGTTGTGTCTGTCCATTGCTTCCATCAGGATTTTATTGAGTCCACTCAACGACTGGACAGTGCTGTACCTAGACTCCTCCAGCCCACCGGCGAAGTGGCAGAACAGGTTTAACTTCCTAGTCTGCTCGATAACTTCGTCCTTGTCCTTGGACAGACACAAACACAGCATGGTAGGCAGAGAAGCCGATGTGCTAGCCTTATTGTGCAACATAATAAATTGTCTCTAACACTTACTGTTCACTCACTTCATGTGACAGCAAGGGCTGAACCATATGACAAAAGCATACTATGTGCGGTATACAGGATCAATGTTGGGATGTTGATATGACTTGTTATACATGAAGAAATAGCAAAACAAAAACAAAAAAAACTAAAACATCAATTCCATTTCACTGCAACCATTTTATTTAAATAAAAGTCAACATAATAGGATATGGGAAACACACCAAAGAACAATGATCTACCTTTCTGGTAGTACTGGCCAAAACTAAGATGGACAATTCAGAACAATGTATGTGCTTTGCATTTGAGCCTTTCTGAAAACATATGGTTTGCTCGACCTATGCATCCTTCCTGAGTGACTGTTTCACTATGAAGAGTCCTTGGTACGAAAACTAACATGTTCACTTTGCATGGCTCTAATGTGTGCTGACATGTTAATATGTATCCTATTATGTATCCTGTTGTACTGAAAAGTCTCTCTGAAAGTGAACTACTAACATGTATGCTGAGACACTTCCTTGCAAGCTTGCCTATATGTAGCAATATATTTTCCTCCATGCCAAATGGTCTTCCTCACTGTTTATGACCGAGGACAACACGTAGCAATTAAGCTCAGCTTCTATAGTTTGTGACTGACGAATAACAGAGGAGTTAGGGAGTGTGGCTGACTTGTAAAAACTCCCCAGTGACTTTTTTTGCCCAATCATCCAAGCATTTGGTGTGAAGTTAACCATTTATAACAGTTTACATGGTTTTTTGCAATATACATATTGCACAGGCTGATATTGCAATGTTGAAAATTTTTAGTTTATTGTGCATGTCGAATATTGGCCTTTGAATATGTCACGACATTGGATTTCTTGGTCTTACTAATCAAAAATGAATCACGAAGAAGAAATCAATAATTGCAGTTTGTGCCTGGCTGGAACTTTATGACACCAAGTCTTTCTCATATTGAAATGGAGCTGTGAAAGAAAAAGCCTGTTGCGAGATTCACAAGATTTTCCACATTTTGCACAAAGCCTCTTCCAACTCAGTACATGAGCTAGTATCAGGTAGCAATGTGAACACGTATGCTAAAGGTGCATTCAAGCGTTAGAAAACTCTCACCTTGTAGAACTTTTTCACCATGTCTTCCTGGAGCTTGTCAAAAGTCTGGATGTCCTGCTCATCCAGCAGCTTGTCTCGGTAGACCCGGCAGGTCTCGTGCAGGTACACTTTCAGCAGGTCTTCAGGGGTCTTCAGGCACTCACTGGTACAGAAGAGAATACCCTGGAGGAAAGAGGGGAAAAAGAAGTCAGCGGACACAGAATAGTTTCAGGTTGATTGGGCAGATTGACTTTAGGTGAGACAGAAACAAGGTGGGCAGGTGATGATTGGAAAGAGTTTCTCAAATGAAGAAGAAAGCCTGACCAAAACTGCCATACATATATAAAAAAAATTATATATTTTCAAGAAAGACCAAGGTTTCATCCTGCGCTGTGTGTGCCTTAAGACAATAACTGAAACTATGGAGACATGCTGATTATTTTTTATCCTGCAGCTATCAGCATGTCCTGATTCATATAGTTAGGTAAGAACAATCACACATTCAGACTCAGTTTGGGGCATCATAAAACCTTTTTTACTGTCTGGAGTATGACATCCCAGTCTTACAGCTGTTCTGAGCCTGCCTTTTCCATCGTTGGCTTAATGAGTGTGTGGACTCAGGCCACAACCTGAGACGTTGCAGGCCTGAAAGCATTCCAGCACACACCACACACTTCCACAACAGCTTTTTTCCAACAGCAATCAGAATGCTGGCAAAGGACATCAGAAAGGGAAGACCGGACTCAATCACTAAGTGCAATAAACAATAATATGTGCAATAATTCTATGTGCAATAATTCTTCTGTACAGACTGGGTCGCTGCAATATTCATATTTATATTTTACTCATACTTAAATTTTTAAATGCCTTGTAATTTTGTTGTCTAATTTTAACTTTTAACTTTATTCTATTTATTTTTATTATATTTAATTTACCCTGACATGTGAGAGATGCCAAAGGAAAATTCAGAAGTACTGCATGTGCAAACGGCAATAAAACCTTGAACCTTGAACCTAATCATTTTAGGACCCACTCTGATGAAACTCATAGTTTGGGTGTTTTTAACATGTTCTTCAGGCATTTTTCTGATGATGAAGGACGTGTATAAAGGAAAGTTAAAATACGTTTAAAACTGCATTTGTGAATATTTCTTTGTTCAGACTAAAAATGCTGTTTAAAAAAGATTCTAGTTTTGATGTAGAAGACACACTGGGCGAGCCACGAGCTCGCTGCTCTGCTTCATCCTGGTGCATCCACTTGTAGCCAACATGTACGTCCTCCTTCATGTACGTCCTCCTCCATGTACATCTTCGCAGTAGTTAGAGAGTGTAAGCAGATAGCTTAATAGTAGGGCATGGGAAGGGGTGGCTCATAACTCAGAGGGGAATTTCCATTGAAATGCAACTTTGCAGAAACTTTGTCTACAATCAGCACAATTCTAATTAAAAGACCACTGGCAATGCCTTTAAAATGGAAATAAAGACAGGCACAATCATCAGTCCGCACTTAGAACTGAAGCGAAGTGCATTAACCTGAAATGTATGCGCGTCAAATTTAGAAAGAATTATGCAAACGTAAAAACAAGATTATTTGCTATTAGATATAACAACAGCACTAAAAATGGTTGTGACCAGGCATGCTGGGCTTTACTGAGACACGTTTTCATCATTTTAATTACATACGTGTTTTAATAAAAAACATGAGCATAATAGTTAATGAATCATGGCAGAAGCCTGGCAGCTGGCAAAATAGGACTTTAATAAGTCAAAATACTTCAGTTCCTGTCTGCTTTTCTGTACATACAGTATCTGTCATCAATATGTGGGATCTGTGTCTCACCTGGAAGATGTTGGAGATGTCTCGCAGGTTGAAGATATAGTGGAACTTGACTGCTGAGAGCAGGAAGGTGGCAGAGATGCTCTGGTGCACAGCCAGTGCAAGACTGACTAGAGGGGAGCAACTGTTTTGTAGGTCGGGGCTAAAGTCCCCCGCTTTCAGGTGCTGAGAGAGGATGGAGCTATAGATGGTGGTGAGGGCATCATTTCCCGGAAATGGTAGAGAAAAGACAGAGAAGTGTCTCTGTGTAGGGAGACAGAACAGAGAGGATGGAAGTGAGCCTGTTTTGCATTAATAACTCATCTTTAGGAAGTTGGCTGAAGTTTAAACACCAGAAACTCTGTCAGTGAGACTTTGAGTTCCCTCAAACATGCATCACTTTGTGCTACTGAAAGCTTTAGAAAGCTTTAGAAAGGAAAGTGTTTCTTCAGAAAGTCCAGCAGATGTCCCAGATGCAGTGTCATTTGTCCTGAATATTTCTATCAGACTGTCACATGCAGCGGAGTCAAACATACTTAGCAGATCCAGCAAAGCTCTCCAAGCTTCTCAGACATATTAACAATAAAATATTAACTGTTGTAGAAGTCACTTTCATCTTTTGTTACACCGTGATCTGAGTGAATACTCAATTCTGATTGGTCACCTAAAAAAGAAGTTCCGGTCACATAGTCTGAATCTTTTGTATTAATGCACGTGCCTGAAACCCAGTTGGTAACCGGAACAACA
Organism: Oryzias curvinotus; assembly: GCA_023969325.1. Classification (NCBI taxonomy): domain Eukaryota; kingdom Metazoa; phylum Chordata; class Actinopteri; order Beloniformes; family Adrianichthyidae; genus Oryzias; species Oryzias curvinotus. Next base: position 7,682,406 of record CM043714.1, read on the forward strand.
GAAACTTGAAATGTAGGTGGAGAGAAGTTACTCCACAGTTGATCACAACAGCAAGACCATAGAAAAGATCTCTGTCCTTCAAATGTCTCTATTATGGACATATTAAATGCCACATTTATTGATCAGAGTTAATAGATTTTTATTCAATCAAAGTGATCTATGAAACTACTTGTGAATTTTATTTCTTTGAAACAAACTTTTGCTTCATCTTCTGGACAAAAGCAAGAAAAAAGAGGTCAACTTTTCCTCAGAAATGATGTTTTGGGTTACTTATAATGACGTTAAACATATATACGACAGTGCGCCGCTGCTTCGTCCTCATACACCAGCTGCAGCAGTGCGAGGTGCAGGCCCCATGGCTGTTACCATAACAACACATCACACTTCATGTCAAATAGTCCACTTCTGGCAAAAAAACAATTTGTATGTTTAAAATAATTAGATGTAATTTTCTTTCTCTGTATTGTGACCATGGTATAAGCAGGGTAAGGCCCTCAAGATGTCCATTTTCAAAACTGAATGGACAATGCGGAGGTGTGAGCCATCCAACACAAAGCGGAGGATGGTTGCTTTCATGACAGGAGGACGATCATTGACGTAAATCAAGGATCAATTAGCTGCTACCCTTTGGGAACGCCCTGCAATTATTTTAAGAGTTTAAGTATAACACTAACCATGTAAAGGTGTTTCGTCAAAATCTCCTAAAACTCTTTTTCCGCAACAACAAATGAATATTTGTTCTCACAATGGGTACAAAACAAAGACTATGATTCTTGTGTTTACCCTAAAAGACAAAAAAAACTGTTAAAAATGAATCTAACATTTATTAAAACATTAAATCAATGTAGCAAACCACAACACATTAGAAACTATTTTTTTACTGTGGTCCAGCTGAAGATGAGCTAGAGTATATGAAGCCCCGGATTTGATGAAGACGATGGGGTCGTGTACCTGCAACCGTGGATCGATGGTGAAACTGCCGGCAGTGGGGTTCATGCAGGCGATGAACTGGAGGTTTTGAATGTCTTTCAGAGACAACTTGTTTCGATCGTACCTGGAAAAACAGAAAAAAAAGTCATGCTTACCATGCCCCCAAAACCACAAACATCCCTCCACTAAAGCCAGGACGTGTGTGTGTGGGGGGACTCCTGACATTTCACTAAGAGGCTGGCCCCTTATCAAGTCATTCAGCTGGTTTCTGGTCATGTTTAAAATGGTCTGAGTGTATCAGGCATGAGACAGACACATATGACACATATGTCAAACGTCATACATGCTGTTAGAATTAGCACATGTGACTTACCCTAACTGACCACTTTATTAGGCACATGGCATTTATTATGTGTTCACACCTGTCCAACTGTTCGTTCACACAAATTTTTAATCCAAAACAATCACATGGCAGCAACCCAATCCATTTAGACATGGTCAAGACAATCTGCTGCAGTTCTAACCGAGCATCAGAACGGGGAACAAAGATGATTTAAGTGACTTTGAACGAGGCGTGGTTGTTGGTGCCACGTTTTGATCTGAGCATTTCAAAAACTGGTCTCTAGAACATGACATTAGGTTCACTGAACTCAAATGGGCTCCACAGTCACCAGATCTCAACCCAGTAGAGCACCTTTGGGATGTGGTGGAACGGGAGATTGGCATCATGGATGTGTAGATCAGTGTTTTTCAACCTTTTTTGAGCCATGGCACACTTTAACCTGGACAAAAATCCCGCGGCACACCAGCATAAAAGAAAAAACAAAACAAAAAAGAGAAACTCATAGTTTGTATTGATCTACAGCCCCTCCGCAATCTCACATGCATTTTTGTGATAATTGTGGCAGAAGTTGCAGCTGTTTATTCTAAAAGATGTAATAAGAGTTAAGTTAGAAGATTTAAACTGTTTGATGTGTGTTCGTTGTGGTTTCAAGACATTTAACAACGAAGACTTATTGTGCACTGAGACGCTGTCACTTTAACCCAGTGCTTCTCAAATAGTGGGGCGCGCCCCCCAGGGGGGGCGCAGAGCGATGCCAGGGGGGGCGCGCGGTAGTGGCGGTTTTAGGCACAGGCAATAATACAGCCTGAAACCTGTGAATCACCATCCCTGCAGCCGCGCGTTCCCGTCTCCTGTCACACGCGGCTGCGTGTGTGAGAGGGAAAGGGGAGGGGTGGTGTGGGCTCTGGTTGCTAGGTGACAGGGGGCACACGGAGGAGCAGCAAGGCTGCCTGTTCCCCAACACCTGGATCATCGCGTGCCTTTAGATCAGGGGTCGGGAACCTTTTTGGCCGAGAGAGCCATAAACGCCACATATTTTTAAATGTAATTTCGAAAGAGCCATACATTAATGTAGAGTCCCTGTCCCACATTGAGGCACGGAGACTTAACCTCTTTTAAGGTTCTTTATTCTGATTACTGCAGACCGCAGCAAACGCCGTAAAATTAATACAGTAACTCTTGAATCTCTCCCGCTGAGACGAGAGCGCTTCTCCCACTTTATATTTCCTGCTCCCGCTCCAGTCCTCCCATTTCCCTCATTCGGCCCATAGCTGAACCCCATTGGTCCAAACTACCTAACAACAGGCTGAGCGACAGAACTGAGAGCCAATCAGATCTCTGCTTGATGCGTTTGATGAACTCCAGAACTTTTAACGCGGCCCAACAGCGGACCCAACTCAGTCTGCTAGAATATGTTTAAAACTAAAAATACCAGTGAATGTGAGCATTTGATGTAATTTCAACATTTTTAAAGTACAATAAGTCTGTGGATTCTTTTTAATAACATCGTTATGCTGTTGCTAATAAATGATGAGTATTTCTCGTGGTAGTTCTGCTGATGGTCTAGTCTGGTTGATACGTGGTGAGTTTCTGCTTCATGCAGGCGTTGAGACTTTAAACGTGATCGTAGGTCTGAATGTTCTTAAGATGTGACGAAGACTCACATGCAGACGTGGAGCCAAACACACACTCACACACTGCAGTGAGTGACGGGCAACGGGTTTTAAGTTTTGACAATCCCTGTGCGATTCACCTGCTGCCTGTGAGGAAGAAAGCACTTTCTTCTTCACATCCCGTCCCCTCATCTGCGCGCTCTTTCTCAGAGACGGGAGCGCGCAGGTTTAGGCACGGCAATTAATAGGTTTCCTGCTGGAATAAACTCTGTGAAATAATAGATAATAGTAAACTGAGTGCTGGCGCAGATTTTTCTCTCCAAGCACCGCTACTACTGCGCGCACCTCTGGCATCGCATCGCGCACGAGAAAGACTGGTCTAATGAAAAAAAAAAAGCAAATGGTATAAATAAAGATTTGTCTGCGAGCCATACGTGACCATCAAAAGAGCCATATGTGGCTCGCGAGCCATAGGTTCCCGACCCCTGCTTTAGATTCCGCAGCTAATGCTAATAATCCCATTCTTTATTAACTATTGTAGAAATTTTGATGACATGTCTTTATTTTCCATATAACTACATTTTTACGTCTGCCTGTTGTTTAGTTGGTGTTGTTTAGTATTTGGCATAAAGACAGCAGGTAATGCAGGAAAACAGCTGCACTTTATGACATCATACATAAACTATAGATCATTTAGAAAAATAAAAATCAACACAATGTTTTTATCTATTTCTTCTGACTAAAAACGTTAAATATATTGGTGCTGCTGTGTTAATGTTTCAGATCAATTTACATTTAAGATTATTTATTGATTGAATTATTTTTCTCAGCATCAAATGGTTCAGTTGGTCAAAATGTTTCTAGTTCAAATAAGGACTTTATTTCAGGCCCTTTAAGCTTCTTTTCTTCTTTTTTTTTTTTTTTAGCTTTTTTCTTTTGTTAATGTTAAAAGATACAATTTTAGGTATACTTACACAATTTTCTTAGATACTAACCTATATACAGTGTGTGGGTGGGGTGGGGGTATGGGGGGGCGCGAAACATTTTCTTTTTCCAAGGGGGGGCCTGGCAAAAAATAATTGAGAAGCACTGCTTTAACCCAATGCATCATGGGAGAGAGATGTAGTGGAACAGCCGCCGAACGCGTCTCAGAGCTTCATTGTTTTGTTCACTTGTTCCACGGTCTGACACCGGATTCTGTGGAAAGCTACACCGCTAAAGACGAGCTTTAGCTGGTATTTTTGTTAGAACTGAGAGACTTTATGAGCAGAATCGGAACAAGGAAGTGAAGACTTTAACCACTTCTGATTGGTCACTGATGACATGTGACCAAGCCTCCAAGAATGATTGGTGGAGACAGTTGAAGGGGCAGGACTTTTCCAAAAACAGCTGAAGATGCGGCTAAATCGCGGTACCGTCATTCTTTTTAAAATGTCTTTAATTGCATCAAATAAACACAAAGAAAAAAGTCTTTTATGATCTTTCATATTCTTAACTACTCAGTGTTTTATCAGGGCCTGTTTGGATGAACACAGAGCTGATATCCTGGAGATGGGAAATGTTTTTACATCAGTCATTGAGGGCAATTTCCCACGGTACACTTGACCATCTCCCACGGCACACTGGTTGAAAAACACTGGTGTAGACGACAAATCTGCAGTAACTATGTGAAACTATCATGTCAATGTAGATCAAACTCTATCAATGCCACCAAGCATTAAGGCTGAAGAGCCAAGTCTTACCAGTGCTTGTAGTCCATGTGTTGGCGAATGAGTGTGTGGGGTTGAACTGTGCCAAATGTGTCCACCTCAGGCATATTCAAGTCATCTATGAAGCAAACCATCCTTCTTCTGTCTGGGGGGCCGTAGATCCTTCCTCCTTTCTTCTCAAGGGGTTTTTCTAGAACAGCTATGCAGGACAAATAACTGAGCTGTGAGCATAAAAGGGTCATTTCTAAGCTGCAGCTAAACACACCCAGCTCTGACCCAAATCACAAAGTCCCGTCTCTACATTCATACCGCAGGACACACACTGTTTTTCTGTCTTTATAAATGCAGACAAATGATGCAGACTGATTTCCACTAAATCAACTTCAGTTCAAAGATGAGACCTCAGGCAAGCCTGTGATCCCCATGTACCTTGAAGATTTGCAGCTGTTGTGTAGTAATTAAAGGGGACGTTGTTAATCAGGTATTTTTCTGGGTCCAGGGATTCTAGCTTGTTGTTGACCAGAACAGACTTCCCAGAGCCAGCGCTCCCCACCAGCATCACAGGCCTGCTGTGCTCTAAAAGGCGCTCCATGAAGTACTGAACTTGAGTGGTCTCTGTGGTGTGGACCAGACACCCCTGTGTAAATGACACGATTAAGCTAATCTTATGAAAAAAACGAAAAAAAAAACATATATTTTCTTGTAAATAGAACTAAAAAAATATGTAAATTACTGTAGCTCTTGAAGCTCTAGACTTTGACAGATACAATTGAAGCCACACATAGCTCAGGCGTTAAAGATCAATGCTGATTTTAACATGTTTTTGCAGCACTTTTCTGATGATGGAGGACATATACTAAGAACATTAGGCTTAAAATTGCATTTCTAAATATCTCTTTGTTCAAATAATTGTGAATCAGGAGCAGACATAATTGTGATGTAGAAACTACAATCGGTAGCTCCCTCCCTGCTCCATTCTAAAGCATCCAGTTGCAGATGTCTGGATCCATGTCAGATCTATAGTCAGAAAGCAAGGATGCTTCTTAACCAGTGGTGTAACTACACCAGTCTATTAAAACAAATGGAATTTAGCTATAATATGCAGATACAAAAAGCCAGTTCAGTCCAATGCAAGCCTTTACATTGCCTGTGTAGTCTACTGGACTAACAAAACCAGTGTTTGGAAACTGTTGGTGTAGAACCTTTTTTCTTATCAATGCATTGTACATCATGTCCATCAGATAGAAACCGAGCATAAATCAGCGGTAAGTGTAGTGTGGAAGCCACAAACCGCAAACATCCACGTTTACGGATTTACCTGAAGTGGTGCCTCTGGGTCCATCTCAAACTGTGGAACTATATTTGACCAGGGTTCAAACCTTTTGGTCTCTGGGTTCACATAGTAATCGAACACCGTCCCAGTGGATGGAAACTTGATGGTTTTAAACTCAGCAACCCACCACTTGCTGAACTCAACTCTGTAGTCGACCAGCTGTACTCAAACACAGCACAAACAAAGATGATGAGGGTACACCAGAGGTTAGGGTTATCACATTTTCTCACAGGTCTCTCTTCTTCATAATAAGAACTTGCTACAGTTCTAAGCTGAATTCTTTTATACGTCACTGCAGCTATTTAGCATTATTTTATGTCTTTAATGCTCAGAGACCCACACAGTACCTGCTCCCTGGACAGGGCGCCTCCAAAGGCCCAGATGGCAGCAAAGACAAAGTAGAGTTCGTGCAGTTCTTGGCTACAGTTGGCTGGTGTGTTTTCAGGATTCAGAAAGCATTCCAGTAGGTAGCAGAGCGTCTGGATCAGACTCTGCTCTGTGATGGGAATGATGGTCTTAAACCTAAGAAAACATTGATATGACATCACACCATTCAAACACCACTTTGTAGCCTTTGTAGTTAGGGCATTCGAATGTGTTACTACTCAGTGTTTGAAGGACAAACAGAGGAGCTTTGACTTTTATTTAACAAAGAACATCATTTACTGCCTTAGTCACATGTGCCTGTAGGGGAGGTTGACCCGTATGGGTGATGCAGGTCTTTGGGTTGTTCGGGTCCTTGGAGGGTCGTAGGCAAGTCTGGCGGCATCATAAAGGGAGTGCAGATGTGTTTTGCAGTTCCCTCTAAGGGATGTTATGAAAATGGAACGTACCATTGTCATGTGAGTGGTAAATGTGTCATGAAGTATTTATGAAGATTCTGTAAGTTGCATGCACCTATGATGTACGGATCATGCTGTCGTTTGGAGCCATTATGCCACATAGTCATTAGTGGGGTGCACACACTGGGTGGGTGCTGTATGGCTGTAGAAAACGTGCATAAAAGTTTTCACTCTACGGATTCACTGACTCATCTTAAAGTATTATGCGGGTTGGCTGCAGGTCCCTTACAGGTTTGCCCATTTTCCCCCCACAGACAGCCTGTATCCACCTGTAGGGGCAGTTGTGACTAAGGCATTAAGTGCTTAACAGAGAAAACAACAGAGAAAAAAATGCTCTTGTTCAAGATGCAGAATGAAATCCAGCAACCGACTCAGTCTGGGTTTGATCCAGTTGGATATCTTTCTGCGCTGTTATCCCAACATTCTGGCAAAACCACCTGTAGCACCGAAAGTAATATGCATATTCAGGAGCAGCGTTACCGTGTTCGGAGGGCATCCAGACAAGAAGGAACGTATTTGTCAAACAGGAGGATCAGATTGGCCCTCTCAGATTGGTGCTCTCTCTCTTTAATCCAGCTAAAAACTTGAGGGTTCCATCCCAGATCTCCTGGATTGATATACAGAATGCCTAAAAAGAGGAATGAGGATATGACTACAATACATGCCCAGCTGGATTACTGAGAATGCAATAGAGGGCTGCAGCAGCAGAGCCCTGAATATTTTCACACTTCCTCTCTGAAATATTACACGCGGGAATGACAAACGGATAGCTACCTGCTCTGGATACTGTGGCAGGGGTTGCAGTGCGGAGGTGGCTGATCTCAAATATGAGCCTCATGGAAGGCTTCAGAGGGATTCGTTCATTGCTGGCTAAAGTCAGCACCTACCAGCAGCAGGAAACATACAAACCACTTTTACATTCTAAACGTGACAGAAAAGTGTGTTAAAAATGGATTTTCTGATTACTGAGCCTGAATTATTTCACCACATGCCTCAGTTATCACCAGAAACATCACTAATAATAAATATTCAATTCTTCCTTTTAGAAAGAAGTATTTTTTTGGAAAACAGTCAAGCACATTCCATTTCTTAAACTGTTTTCACACCTTGTTGTCATCCATAACTGTGTTGAGTGACTCAATCCACATGGGGTCAATGTCTCCATCCAGAACAATCCACTTTGGCCCATCGTGAGTGATGTTGGCCAGGTCACGCATGATGCTAGAGAAGAGGCCTGTGAAAGGAACAGAAGCTCATCTTCATTCTCAAACCTTTCATCGCACTGCATTCTTCAAGTCTGGTTTTAGAAGCACTCGCCGTCTTTCCACTCTCTAGTTGCTGGGTGGACAATTCCAAAGAGTTCGTCGTTGGTCACAGCCTTTGGATTCAGGTCCGCCCACACAGGGCGAAGCTTAATGTTCTTATAGGTGCTATACAGAGACTTCAGAACCTGACTCTTGCCGGTGCCAGCGTTGCCGATCACAAACACAGAGTGACGGACTGCCAGCAGCTCATGCAGCTGCACCACCTAAAGACACATATTCATGATCAATTCACATTTAAATTCAACATTATTTAAGGAGCACTTTTCCTGCTAAAAAGCACCTCAAAGGGCTTTACATAATGAAATAAATATTAGTGTGAAATAATAGTTAAAAATAGCAATCATAATAACAAATAGAAACCCAACACACACATCACACAAATACAATAAAAAATAAATCAAATTCCTTATTGTTACATTTTATTAAAACGTGTGGACATCTAAAAACTACTTACAAGCTGAGCTAAAAGGACGAGTTTTAAGTTTTTTCTTAAAAACCTCCACCGTGGCTGAAGCCTTCACGTCCTCAGGCGGGCTGTTCCACAGGCAGGGCCCACAGTGCTGAAATGAGGCCTCGCCGTGGTTTTTATTTTTTTTGCAGACCTGCACCTGAGGACCTGAGGGCTCTGGGAGGGTCAACGAAGGGCCAATTTCATTTAGGCTTTTATAACTTCATAAAAGGATCTTAAAATTGATCCTAAAGATGATAATATCTGATCTCACAAAAGTCTTTTTATAAACCTGAAGTTTCAGGGTTAAAGCTACAGTGTAGGTTGTAAGCGATTTTAATTTATTTGTAAGTGTATGTTAGTTAAACTTTGTGTTTTTAATTCTGCTCCACTCTCTTAGCAACGGGTTGGGGAAGGGGGGGTGGTGTTGCTCTGCACCAGCGGTCCCAATCACAACTCCAAAGCAAATTTCCAATGAACTCCTGCTACTCCGCAAGAAAACACCACAGGTTTTTCTATTTTAACTAAAAACAGCATAATCATAATTAAAAGACCTTTGGGAATGCTTTTACAACAGGTCAAAGGTTGATCGGAGTTACTATACTTTTGTGTTCATAAAGAGCATTGTTTCTTTAGTTCTGGAGTTGATTACATGAAATTGAAGGACAGAGAAGCGGACGACAACACTAAATTAATTCTTTTTATCACAGATTCCACCAACCCGAACTCTGATTCCTCAATAATTTTGAATAGTTCAAAAGAAAAGAAGAAAAATCGTGTTTAAACGTCCACATGGCTACTTCCTGCTTCTTCCTTCAGTCCATTCAGCTCAAACACAAGTCGCTATTTTCCAAACTCTCAAAGCCCCGCAAGAGTACTGCTTTATTTGTTATTACCAGTTAGCGCTAAAGACTTTTTTGTTTGAGTTGCAAACGTATGCGACAAGTGTTAAAATAGTAAACACAGAGAACTTGAATAAAGCTTAATGAAATCCCTGGAAGACCAGACAAATTTTTCTTTGTGATTTTTTCTGGACAGCTTTTGATGCTTGACTTCTCATGCAGGATCAACATGCAGTAAACATATTGACAGACGTTAGGACTGTTAGGACTGCTCTACCTTAAGGACAAAGTCATCCTCTGCCTGAAGCTTCAGGTCCAGAACAGTACTCCGCACTTGCTTCTCAAAATCCGGATTAACCTTTCTGGGAACATCCAAGGCGGGAAAGAGGTCTCCTATCAGCCCCATGAAGACAGGCATGTCGTCGGTCACTATCTTTGGGACGTTGAAATCTCTCAGAGCTCGCATGAGGACTTGGTCCTCAGCTCTTTCAGGGTCTTCTCGTTTCAGAGAACCAGCCACTACCAGCACTGACTTGATGGCTCGGAGGCCCCAGTCATAGTGATCCTACAGGGAAAGACAGAAAACCAAACTCAGAAGCATACACTGGTCTCTGCTCATGACATGCTCCAGTATCAAGAACCTTAAAAAGCTATTAGAACATTTGTAAAAAGGGTAAAAACTTACAAGTAGGTTTGTGACAAAAGTCATATCCTGCAGCAGTCCTGGACTGCAAGGACCAGATTTTTTGTTTACGGAATTCCTACTTACTGTTCCTTTGAGCAAGAAGTGTCACCCCCATCACAAACTCAAACACCCCCAAAATGTGTACGTACCTAGTCCCCAGTAAAAATTACTTTTTGACATAATGACAACACAGCATTAAAAAAAATGAATGGGGCCAAAATGTCTTATGGGGCTCAAAGAATATTGCAATAATTTTCGGGCATATCAAATGGGAGTTTACAATTATTATGGGATAGTCGCAAGACCTATGGCTTGGCAGCCATTTTGTGGCAGGTGTGAAATTTGGTGATTTTCATATTTTCACACAATATGGAAAAAGCAAGTTCTGTCACAAAATCTCACACACACACCACCAGGTGAAGTCTACAAAAGTGACATTTCCTTTTTGCTCGCACTCTTTTTTTAAGTTAATAAATGAATTGTTGGCTCAAGCTGCACAAAACAATAGGACATATGATATGGACATATTAGGAATGTAGACGTAGTTAACAAAGCACCTCTGTTGCCAAAGTAAATCCAAAAGTTTACCTTTGCCAATTCTTGACCCAAACATAAAACGGTTGCTATGGAGATAAAAGCAGCTGAAAAGCTACCATTTTGAAAAAACTTTTTTTTCCTGCATTTGTCACGTGCAACTTTGACCAGGCTGACCAGGCCATACAATGTCGCTCGTGACTTTAATCCAAAATTTGTGTGGTGTTCATTTTGTTGAAAAAAGTTGCACTTCAACATTTTGAATCTTTTGAAGCCTGGTTTTGAATTCCACAGATGCTTAACACTTTTTCTAATTAATATATGTCATTAGCAAAAAGAAAAAAAGTGAAAAAACTTCAGCCTTAGAGTCATTCAGTAAAAGTCTTCATCATGAGGAAACCATATTCTTCCAGATTTAGAAGGAAAGAAGTTTAATGTTTTCTGTACTCAATGCATTATAGCATGGAAAAAACGAGTAGCCTATGCTTTACCTGTTTGGAGAGCAGCTCTTTGCACAGAGTGTAGAGGGTGATAAACTTCCTGGCCAGGGCGCGCGCGTCAAGAAAACCTTCAGCCACCAGCATGATTTCACAGATCATCTCAAAGTCGGGCACCACCATGGCACACGGTCTGTAAACAAACGTTTGACAATCAAAGGCATCAAGTCAGTCTATATTCTGACAAATTATTAAGCATCTCATTAAAATGGGATTAGAGCTCAAATCTCAGATTGAAGATGAAGATGATCTGATGATTTAGGATTTTTTCTCAGGGAATAATGTTCAAATCAGTGTAAACTTCTCTGTCAAACATGTCAAAAGACATCAAATTAATTTTTTTTTATTTAAGTCCTAAAATAAATAATTTTAAAGACAAAAGGCCAGATTTGTTTCCTTTCATTTTCAAATTAAACCTTATGTCTGAACAAATAAAAAAAGGATAACACTGTTAGGTAAAGCATGTGCGTGAACCTGCACATACCTGAAGAGGGCCTTGAGATTTTCAGGAAGCTCCGTCCTGCCGGCGTATCCTGGATTCATGGTGATGAAAATCCCCACCGAAGGAGAAAGACTGATCACCTCGCCCATGAAGTGAAATCTCTTCTTCTTCTCCCGAACAGCATCTTGGATGCTTTTGACCTTTATGTCAACAAGATGCAGAAACCATATTAACTTCATAAAACCAACACCGTGATGTCAAAACCAATGAACCCATAGTTCTGTTAGAAACACAGCAAATGAAAATAATCATTTTTTTCTAATTTTTGCAGGTCTTTTCAGGTTGCCAGTATGATTTCATAGCTGGTCAAGTCAAAGTCAAAGTCCCAACATTTGGTTCAAAATGTTTATGATACATCTCATGGGATAAAAATATTTCCTGGATTTTATTTTAAACTAGATAAAAAATTTAGAAAAAACAGGCTGGCTAAATGGATCTTTATGTATTCAGCAAATAATGACAGAGGCAAATGCATCTCCTGACATCAAAATTTCTCAGATATAGAGGATTTCAAGCATTTTCTGACTGTAATTGCTTCTAAGTCGATCAAATTCATATCAAAATCTACAAGGTTTTTAACCATCAAAAATAGCTGTGTTGAAGAGCAAGAATTCATCAAAAGAGTGAATCTGACATTGTACTTTAAAGGCCTAGTGGCCTGTTCAGCTTGTGTCTGACTAAACTGCATCACTCATACATGATTAAACTGTGTTTTCAAAGAGCCTTTTTCCACCATTAGTTCATGAATGGACCGTTTCCTAGACAAAATGATTTCAAGCTAAATTCTTGCCATCCAGTCCTTTACTGGAGTCAGGGGTGTTAAGTTTGAGGAAATGTGGTTGTTCCTACCTGAAGAGCCACCACAGAAAGCACTTCCACTGAGATCCTGTTAAACTCATCGAAGCAGCCCCACGCCCCCGACTGAGCCAGACCTTTGTAGATGTTTGCACACGACTGGTGGACAGACAAAAAATGGATTAACATGAGGTCATAAGGAAGGTGAACAAGTAAACAAGCTCCCTTTGTTGAAATGTTAGGCTCACAGCTGTGCATCAAATTTAGGGAAAGGAATTAAGACAGTTCATCAGTAATGAGGAGTTGCTCAGTGAATCTTTGAGAGACCAACTGCTGAAGCATGTGCAGAGCTGGGTAATTATTGTTGACGGTATAAAAGAACTGGACTGAGTGGGTGTGATGGAAAATGAAAGACATCTGGCTCCTACCAAATGAAGTCAATTCAGTCGCCATTTTATCACAATACGTATGCCGCCATGTTGGAATCCAGATGACCTCGGTAAGCACTGATTGATCTGAGTCGGTCGAGTCAACATTTCTAGGTCTCAGTCTGTCAGTCTCCTTTATGTTTTGTTCTTAATTTTTTGTTTTCTGTCCAGGCTGGCTGAGACATTTCCTGCAGGGTTCCGCCCCCTCACCTGTCTGTCTCCAAGGAGTGGTGGACAGCTGCCTGCACTTTAAGTTCATTTGTATGTGTCCTGCTTAAGCTCCACTGTTTCAATGCTCTGTGTCAGAGTGTGTTTTCTGTTTAGTTATGTGCCGCTTCCTCTACTCTATGATTTGTTGCTATGCTGAGTTTGTTTGTGGATATTTCCACGTGGAATGGCACCTTTTCGTTAAGTAAAATAACGTCCTCACTTCACTTACCTGTTTATTTTTGCATCTAGGTTATTCTGTTTCATTATGACATTCTATGACAACCACTCTTGTTAGTTGCCTTCAAATGATAACTGGACTGAGTGACCCCTCCCTCCTCACTTTCCAAACAGGAAGTACTGGCGCTGGCTCCAAGAAGCCAAAATCCCACTGACTTCCATTGATGAAAAAGCAGCTGATTACTCAGTCTATTTGCCAGAATGACCATTCTAGCTCTCACTTTTTAACATGTTCTTAAACATGATCATTTTTTCTGATTATATTTTTTTCTGCAGTGAGTTATTGAAGCATTAAACTGACCAATCAGATACCTCAATAAAACAATGTGGTCTCAAGTCAAATGTTCGAACCCAAACCCCTAATTATTTCCCAGATTCTCCAAAGTCTGCCTTCAAGTGACTGGTGAGAGTGATTGCCATAGAAACAATCACAGCTTACCGAAAACATCTGGCTCCAACATGGCGGCGTCTGCATTGCTAAAAGATGGCAACGGAATTGACGTAATTTGGTTGGAGCCAGAGGTGAGCCATTTCTATGAGTAACGTCACGCTCACTCAGTCCAGTTCTTATTTACAGATACTTGTATTTGCATGTTTTACTCACCTTGTAGTCCATCTGCTCAGAACAGTTGAACACGTACACCATCATGCCAAGGGCACGGCCCAAGTCTTTGGTCGTCTCGGTCTTCCCTGTGCCTGCAGGCCCTGCTGGAGCTCCACCCATGGACAGGTGAAGGGACTGAGTCAAGGTGATGTAACATCTAAACGGAGCAAACGAGTGAACGTACCAGCTCAGCCTACGAAGTGATGATTTTACCTGTGTTACCTGTCTGTCAGGGGAGTGATGACCAGTCTTGGTGTGTTGCCCAGGTATTCATAGGAGTAGAGAAACTGGGCATCACAGATGTTGGCAAAGCAATGATTTTCTTCTGAGCACCAACGGTGTCTCAGCTGGGAGACCCAAGAAAAGGCCTGGCAATTCTCAATCTAAAAAAAGGTCAACACAACGTGAAGATTTGAGATGAATAACAAAACGTTTACACGACTGAAAAGTTCTGATGACGAATGGATCGCCACAAAAAAAGCCAGAATGATTGACCCTGCAGCAGAATTTGAAGAATGTAGAAATCCCACCTTCTGGGAGATCATCTTATCCACTACGTCTCTGGCATGGACATCAATGGTGCAGATGGTCATGATTTTCTGCCTGTTGCCTGGTGTGAGCTGGCCAATCAGCATGGAAATAAGGGTTTCCAGCTGAGCAACCTGGGTTTTGTGGAACTTCTTCAGCGAATTACCATAACCTTTCTCGATACCGGAAAGAGCATGAGTGACACCAGCCGTCCACCAAATCTGACTGCAGGTCAGCGCCACCTGAGGAGGACATGATTCACACCACCAGATAAATGTCCCAACCTTTCCACAGACATGAGAGTGTGAGATATTATCAGGATAGGGGGACTTAAGCGTCTCTGTGCTTTAAGATGGAAGCTTTTTGTGAGTAAATTCAATTACATTTTATTTTAAATAACTTAACCTGTAAAATAAAATAATGATGTACACCAACAAAGCCATTCGGACCGTATGAAGGATCTGGATGAGTTTTTGTTCCAAGATTGTGAATTTTATTGAAATGTTTAAAAACACTGACATTTTTTTATGTCCAGGTATTTTGAATTCTCTGTCAGTTATTGGGGTTAACAGGGTTCAAAATATTTTTTAAGTCGATAAAAAATGTAGTATATTGATTCATTACCTGATTCTGACCTGTGTAAAATGTAATACTTGTTTATAGTATGCTGCATGTATTTTTGCCATGTTGTCATGTAGTTCCTTTTTTCTCTTTTCAGAGCTATTAATTAGTTGGAAGTAATATATTTTTTTATTTAAAACACATGACCTTTCAACTGCATTAACACCATGTGTGAAGTTGCGGGTTTCAAATGTATTTGTGAAGCGTCTTTAGGAGCAACAGACGGAATTATGGCACAGAGCAAATGGCATGAATATGGAGCAGAATCCTCAGCAATTGCTTTACCTGCGCTGGATAGTCGAACAGCCACTGTTCTCTGGGTTTTTCTTGGTAACTTTTTACTGCCTTGGACATCTCATGACGAACAGTGGAGCGCATGGTGCTCAACACCTTGTTCAACCACACCTCCACCTTGAAAGCACAAAAAAGCAGTGAATGCAATAAATGGAAAAGGAGCATGGGGGAGTCCACCACATGAGAACAAGCTGACCCTAAAAAGTCTTTCAAACAAATGTAATATTTTCATGATTTTTTATACACAAAACTCCAGGAGCAAACACAGACTCCTAAAAACTGTTTTTTGTAAAATATGATACTACCATATGACATTTATTTATTTAAATGGCTGCCTTCTTCAGAAAATAACAGTCATTTTTTTAATTCATTTGAATTGTTAAAATGTGGGGGGGGGCTGTAAGCTAGTGGGAGTGCAAACAAATGGACAATGGGAAGGGGGTGGGGTTACTCTGCACCAACAGTCTACATCTCAGAGGTGAATTTCTAATGAACTACTGCTGCTCTGCAGAAACTATGTCCTAGTTTTTTTCTTTCCAAATCTTCTCTAAAATCAATAACATCATAAGTAGATGATTTTACAATAGCTCAAAAGATGATCGCAGTGGTTCTTTAAAGGACACTGGATGTGTTTTACCTGGCCGCTGCAGTCACAGGGGTTGTCAAAAGAAACATACTCCTCCTCTTTGCTGTACATGCCGACAGCTGTCTTGGTGGGAGTCCCCTTTCCATCTGCTTTAAATTCGACCCGAGACAAACTGTCAAAAAGCTTGGACAGATGCTTCTGGACCTGAGCAGAAACAGACAGACTCCAACTATAACCTTTGTCCTGTCTGTACCCGTCAGTGTCATGTTTCAGAACCGTTGATACAAGGATTGTTCATACAAGGGGTTTTCATTTGAGAACTTGATAAAGATACAGAGAATAAGTGATGCAATGGAAGCAATATATGAGCAACACGGTTGTTTTCAGGCAGTGACACAAAATATCCCAGTTACCAGCATTTTCATAGGTGTAGAAGAAGAAAAAACAGGGTAAAAACTAAACAAGTAAACATCCAAAACAAAGACGGGTGGAGCTACCTGATGTGGGTTGGTCCCATTAGACAAGATGTCCAGCAGATCAGCTGAAGACACGAAGCAAAATCGAGGAAAAGTCAGACGCTTGGTGTCCAAGTATTCTGCCAAAGCTTTTTCACAAAGTAAGAGCCTGTGGAATGAAACCATGTCCACAGCGTCAGTTCTTTTCTGTGAACTCAGAGAAGAAGTTTTCAAAAACGAAAAACTGAAAGCACAACTGTTGTATGATCGGAGCCTCCCCTCGTCATCATTGTGCAGAACTCTCACCTTTTCTGGATGTCTTCCAGCTCATTGAACAGGCCTGGTTTGTTGGTGCCCTCCACCACGTTGGGCGTTTCATGCATTGAATTGGCCAGTTTTCTGAAGTCAACATCGATCACATTAAAGCGCTCCGTGTCCTGACAAAAGAAGAGACAAAACAAATCAAGGATAATGTCAATTTATAAGAATTTCTTTTTTTTTTCAAGTTTATTGCTTTGTCTGAAGCTTGATGTTAATTGAACGCATAACTGTCCTATTGTCTGGCTTTAATCAGGATGAGTCACAGACTCTGTACTCTGTGTGTGTGTGTGTGCGTGTGTTTGGATATGTGTGTGTGTGGATGTATACAGTAAATCTATGTAACCTTGGGGAGCTGTGTGCGAATGTCCTCTGAACAGATGAAGATGCTCTCCAGATGGCTCCAGCCCCTCTGCACCTCAAACCACACGGAGATGACGGAGTCCATCACCCACAGCTTGTTCTGCCATGAAGACACTTCTTCCAGGAAGTGGGCGATGTGCTTGTTTGACGTGAGGCTCTGCAGCTGAACTTGATTGTCCTCCAGTGTCGCAATCAGCTCTTCGTCCGTGCAAAGCAGAGGCAGCTGAGTCCTCTGGTGGGGCTCAAACTGGAACTGCATACCTAAGCAGCATATGATCAACCATTAAAGACCATAAAAAGGTGATCTACAAGGAGAAGATTGTTCAAACGCACCTTCCCATGTGGATCTGAGTCCCGACAGAATCTTCTCCACTCTCATCTCCTGAACAGCTCTGTCTACAATCTCTCTCACCTCATCTTCATAATGGTGCAGGTTGAGCTGCAGAATGTCTCCCAGAGTCGTGTCCTGCTTAGAGGAAAACAGTCAGGTCCACATTCTGACCAAACAGTGGAATTTTTTTACTCTAGTTCACATCAGCTGTAGTGATGACATTAATACTCAAAAGTGAAATTATGGAAAAGTCTGCATCATCCAAAATGTCATTTCAAAGACTAGAAATTAGTCTTTTCCAGAAAATATTCCAAAATAAAACTCTTCATTTTTATACGGACATTTTTAAAAGCTTTTTAGCGTTTTTTGGAACCATGAAACTACAAAAAATCGAGATTGAAAACTCTAGTGCAGGGGTGGCGAACACGCGGCTCGCGAGCCGCTTGTGGCTCTTGGCCAATGAGCGTGTGGCTCTTTGCGTCTCATCGTATTTTCTATATACTGTGCCTCATTTCATAATTTTTTCCCTCTTAAACCACACTCAAACCATCAGTGGGTATTAAAAATAAATAATAATTAATAATAAAAGTGATTTGGCAGTGTGTGTGTGTGTGTGATTCTGCTCCCGACACATACGTGACCGCCAATCATCTAACGCACTTCCGCGAAGTGCGTTAAAAAGTAGTAACCGCACACTTCGAAGGCCATTAACCCGCTTATACCATGGTCACTTACAAAAGCAATACATATTAACCAGGTTTTAGTCCTTAATTCTTGTTTTTTTTTTTCGATTTGGATCACTTTTCTCACAAACAGCGGACTATATGTAACATATAGTCCGCGTCGTGCAGCACCACCGCTGCAGTCAAGATTCGGCGATATATATATATATACTGATCGTCCCGATGGGTTGAATAAAGCTTCAATTCAAAGAGAAAGTTCATCTCTTACCGCTTGTTTTTGCCCAGATGATGAAGCAAAAGGTTGTTTTACAGAAGCCGCCGCAGTGATACAAAACATTTAAGCTAGCCGAACGGAACTTCTTTTTTCGGTTATCAGGTTTTAATGCATACCCAGCAGCCAATCAGAACTGAGTATTCAACCGGACCATGGTATAACAAATAGATTATTTGATGCAGATGTCATTCAATTTTAAATTAAAAAAACATATAAAAGCAAGATATTCTAATGAAGGTCAAAATTAATTTAAGTTGCACACAACTGAAATGTAATGTATTTAATGTGTTTATTGTGAATATGAATCACTCAGACACCATAAGGATGCTCTGTCCAGATGTTTGTGTATTTGTTGGTGTAAGGGTCATTGAAAGAGGAATGTTGAGTTACAAAGAATTACCAGTTAAATGCTGATGGATAAATGGTGAAATATTCAGTTTTATCATCGTAAATCTGACTTCAGAGAAGTCAGTGCCTCTCCAGCATCAACCTCACCGCCCGTCACTCAGTGGTTGTGTGTCAGAGAGAGGCAGACAAAAGAGTGAGATAAAGAGAGAGAGAGTGTGTGTGTGTGTGAGAGATGAGAGAGAGAGAGTGTGTGTGTGTGTGAGAGATGAGAGAGAGAGAGAGTGTGTGTGTGGAGGGGGTCTCTGACCTCCAGGGTAGTCTCTGTGTTAACTCTGGTTTAGCTGCATTGATGTGTGTATTGAGGGTGGACACTTTCCTTGAAATAAACACAAGTACAATACTTGCTGTTCTGTTGTAGGGAGAGGAATGTGTTATGGAAAGTAATATGGCTTTAATTGTGTGTGTGTGTGTACGTTTTGGCAGGTCAGTGTGTGGTGTGGCTCTTTGACTCTCACAGTGAAAAAATTCGGCTCTTGGTGTCAAACTTGTTCGCCACCCCTGCTCTAGAGATATTCTTATTTTTTAAAACAAGAATCCGGTCCATCCTTCTAGATTATTTCTGGGAGTAAACTGTGAACCTGATTCATGGTGAAGCGGACACCAGTAGCGTTCATCAGCTGGTGCCAGTGCCGGCTTCGCATTGCAGGGCTCCGAAGCTCTCCCACAGACCGAAAGGAGATGAGGATGTTCCTCAGACCACTGTCCAAACCCTTGAAGGCGTCCCACTCTTTCATCTATCAGGCAAGAACCAGAACCAGAACCAGACTCAGAATCATCATTTTAATACAAGAAACATCCTCAAGATGCCTTTTCAAATTTACTGTAACCGTAACTTATGTAAGTAGCTTTGAATATTCCAGTTGTTGCAGTAACTGTCTCACTGTGCTTGCATTTTTGCAGAAATCAGTGACTTGGTAAAACAAACTGCTACGTTATCTGCACGACAGAGTAAAGCTCTTGACTTTTAAGCAGTTCCACTTATGAATGGGAAAACAACAGAAGAGAGGGGTAGAGCTGCATTCAAGGAAATGACATAAAAATGCTTTGTTTTAAAGAGGATCTGTGCAAACCTTCACAGATCATTCAGCCAAAGTTCATCACAGAAAGGCAATTGTCCATTTCTCATTTTACGCTGTGATTTAGTTTGTTCTTACAGCCCAAAACCCACAGATTCAAAACGTTTCTTCAGCTGATGTTCACATACAAGTTAGTCAGACGAAAGCGCCATTAATGCTTTATGCTACGGTCACAAATACAATTGCAACCGTGTGATGGGGAGGCATCAGTAGAATCTTCAAGATTAGCTGCCGCCGCCCGAATCTTTGACAGCGGTTGGTGTAGTCATGAAAGCAGACGGTGGCCGTGAGTCAGATGGGGATGACATTACGATGTCAGGCGGCCACAGGGTGATGACAGCCAGATAGCCGTCCAGCAGCTCTGATTGGACGATGTATAAATCTGTCAAGACGGCGAACGACCATATCAACTGCCACCATATCAAGTGCCACCGGCTGCCATCCGACTGGTACTCCAAGGGTATATAAAAAGCGGCACACATTATAGGTTTTAGACAGCATGCCTCCCAAGAAACCCAGCAAGGGCAGTCAACAGATCTTTTCGAGCGCCCATGCTGCTACTGAATGATTTCTTATACTCAGACAGGCAGTAGGGCGGCAGCACGGGGGCAGGGAGGTGGCAGTCTGAAATTGGTGGATCATCAGATGATTTGGGGGACTTGGAGACCATCCCATCAGTCAATATTGCGTTGCTACCTTCCTGCCACCCACCTGTCACTGAACTGAAATATGTCTGAGCGGTCACTTACTGATGTCAAAAAGTCGTTCGGTCTTATTGTTTTATTTGAATTTTTCTTAAACCTCCGCAGTCACTGCGTGGTGTGCAAAACTGCGACTGCTGTCTCCTGCTTACAAATGCCGCTGTGTTTCATTTTGCCGAAAAAGTTGCATTTAGGTTGCTGCACGGTGCTATTTTGGTATTTGTGACCTATTTTTAAGTCACCTGGGGGTTGACCCGTATGGGTGCTGTGGGTTATTGGGTGGTCCGTGCCTGTGGAGGATCGTAGACAAGAGCGGCTGCATCTTAAGAGGAATGCAGGCATCTCTAACAGTTCCCTAGAAGCTTGTGCGGTCATGGAAATGGAATGTACCATTGTTCTGCGTGTGGTAAATACATCATGAATTATTTGTAAGGATACTTTAAGTTAAATGTAGGACATTCAGGTGATACTGTAGTATGGTGCCCTTGCGGTGCAAACACTGGCCCCCTAAATGTGCACGCATGGGGTAAAAGTGCCCGTAGGATGTCCGTGGGATGTTCATACAAACTACACTCTGTCTAATCCCTTAAATTCTTATGCTCTGTTCACACCGGGCTTGCAAATGGGTGTTTGAGAGACGAACTGTGAGTACATGCATTCCTGTGTGAACACAATATGCTAAAAGCGCATTCAAGATCCCTCTTTCAGCGTGTTTTTAAACGGGTATCACAAGCTCAGTGAGAATGGAGCATAACAGTCAGGCTGCAAGCCACCGAGCATGCAATGGGCGCACCAGAAGAGCGCACTTAACGTGAACAGCTCAAAAGGCCGCTTGAGCAGTGCGCAGGTTTTGGGGTGATTGAAAAAAATGAAAAATCCATACGAACTGCAAGCGTCTCACCTACTTCACCCTTATTTAACCTTACGTGTTGGTTAAGTGTTCCCTACAGACCATCATCAGCAGTATGCATGTAGCAAAAAATATGCATGAACTTTTTATCTACTACGGGCTCACCAAGCGGCCTATAATCCTAAAATTTCATGGTTGTAAATGTAAAGGATTTCCTGCTATTAAAATGGATTGAACAAAAAATACTAGTTGTGGGTTGGATTTTCTTCTGGTATTCAGAAGAAGTGTCCCTCACCTTACTATCCAGCCCTCCAATCTCCTTATAAAAACTTTTCAACTCCAGCTCCATTTCCTCCACTTGGACCTCCATCCAGGGAGTCATCCTCCATGAATCGATGCTGGTGTTCACCACAGTGATCATGTCCCACAGCTCTTTCAGCAGGCTGGACTTGTGCCTGTGAAGGACAGAAGTGGACAAAAGGAACCATTTTTGAGTAAAAAGAACAATTCTTCACATTTTCACTGTGAAAAAGGGTTTGAGATCTGGGGAAAGCAAAGCAGCTGGGGGGGGGGGGGGGGTGTCTTCACCTGCAGAGTTGCAGCTGGCTGTTCTTTGGGGCTGGTACCTCAAACAGGTTAGCAGACTCCAACAACAAGGCCATTTGTTCCTCTTTTTCCTGGATCTGCCGCTGAAAGTCATCCAAGAACTGGTAGGGCTCCTTGCTGTATGACACACATAGACAACCGTAAACATATGATGTACATTTTGAGCATTTTCCACATATAAAATTTCGGTCTTACGAGATATCTGTGTGATAAACATAATTCATAAGTGTTTCTTGCGTTCATCATTCATCAATGTGTGCAGATGTTCGTCGAGGGTTTTGGCTTTTTTTGAGCTGTTCAAAATTTTGGGTCAGTTGAGAATTATTTAGTTTACATGTACTGTATTCTACATAGTTTATACGCAATTATTACATAAATCTTACACAATTGTGTGATTTTTGCAAGATGCATACGCAAATTTGTGGCTTTCCACGACTGTTCCACGTATGTCTAATGGACCTTTCACACATGTACCACTGATGTATAACTTTTATATCACATTAGTATGGAGTGGGGCAGGGAGCTTGTGGCCTGCTGTAGAAGCTTCTACATCACACATACAAGTGTTTTTAAACTGCATTTTTCATCTGCTCGTGATTCACAAAAATTAGAAGCAAAATTCTCAGAAATGCAAAGTTTAAGCTTTATTTTTTAAATCTGTGTCCCCCATCGTCAGAAAAATGCCACAAGAACATGTTAAAAACACCAAAAACACAATTTTTATTGGAGTGGGTCTTTAAATAAGCAGTCATATGTAACTCTGATGTAGACATTTTACCTGATGGGCATATTTTTGTCGAAGGATTCCTGTAACTGGAGTAGATCCATTTCAAATAATACAAATGTCTCTCTTAGGCGGGCCGCCTGATGGCTCTGCCAGGACGCCACCTTCTCTTTAACGGAGATTGCAAGATTTTCAAGACTTTTCCACTTGTTTGGCAGCCCCTGCATTTAAATAAAAAAAAAAGACACACAGATCAAAGTTTAAACAACACTAAAGAACAGAAGTGACAGTGATTTTGAAAACTATTTGTCTGGGGACAGAACAGATTGAATACAATGCTTTATAGTCTTATGACGGAAGTTCCAGGGAGTCACGAAGATAGAAGGACAAGCATGGTGTGTTATGATTCATCCATGAATGATGTTATGGTAGTAATGATAAAAAGGTTCATTCACAGTCTCATGCAGGTTTTTTTTTTTTTTTTTAGAGTGGACATGCCTCATCCCAACACACACGCCTGACAGCCTGACTCAACAGAACAAGACAGCCGAATGAAGATTAAGTAGAGGAACATACATTCTTGTTTCAACTAAGCTTCTTTGGTTTTAGCCCAAAGACAAAAAAGAGTAGAAATAATATAGATGGACCGTTGACTGTATAAGAGAACTGAACTGAGTGACTCCTCCCGCTTGGCATTCCAAACAGAGCCCATTGACATTTGTCATAACTGTTCTTGCTCTAATACCCTTTTTGTTTTTGCTAATCCTCATTTTTTCAATACATTTTTTCTGTAGTGCAAATAAATTAAGTTATAAACTGGCCAATCAGATGCTGCAATAAGAGTATGTGGTGCCCGCTGCCCACCCACCCGGGCACCCCCACACACACCCCACAACCAGCGTTCAAAATGTTTCACAGATTCTCCAGAGCTCGCAAAATTAAAGGAGTGTGGACTTCCAGCAACCTCACTCCTGATTGGTGAGAGTAGTTGCTATAGAAACGTTGATTCAGACTGACTCAAACCAATCACTGCTTCCTGGCGTCATCTGGCTCCAAAGTGGTTACTGAATTGATCTGATTTTGTTGGAACCAGATGTTAGCCATTTTCTATAGGTGACGTCACACTCACTCAGTCCAGTTCTCTTATACAGTCAATGAGATGGACAGACATCTATTTCTTACCTCAAACTGCCTGCATACCACCTCTGGGAGTTCCTGTTCATACTCATTCAGCAAACTGACAGTCTGTTGTAGGGGCTCAAACATGCCGTCTGACGGCTGCTGTTTTTCTCGAACTGCCAGCAGGTGACCCAGGATTTTAACCAGGCCGGTGTTGTCCTTCTTGTCCAGCTCTTCACTCAGACCGTCTTTGGTTACAGTAATAAACCTTTCCAGGTCTGAAAGGCTGTGAAGAGGAAAGAAGACTTTGTATGCACTGAAATGAACTTAAGTGTCAAAGGCAAAGAGATTTCCCATAGCTTTTTAAAAGGTTCATTTGAATTAGCTTAGATTTTTTTGTGACCATTCAGCATGTGTTTAGTCAAAGGACAAATGTCTTACCTTTTTGTCACTACATCCACAAGGTGCTGTTTGAACATCAAGCTCCACTTTTTGATGGAATTGAGAAGAATGACCTTGAGGCCAAGCCAATCCAGCTTCACCCACCCATGGATTACCCGGACAGGGTCAAGACTTTGAACCTCCTTGTAGAGGTTCTCATAACTGAGGACAGAAATGTACGCATTTTAAAAATTCCTTCTGTGTCTCAATATGAGTTTTCAAACTGTTCAAGTCGCTTTTCAGAAGACAAACCTAAAAAAAAAAAAAAACGCACATCCAATTATCTTAATAAATAATTTTTCCTACCTGTCCAGCTGTTCTCTGAAGTTCTCCAGAGACGGTGGACTTTGTGGGGCACCGTCCTCAGGGTTGACCTCTGTGTCAGCCTTTTCTAGGTCAGCTCCATAAAGAAGGAACTGACAAAAGTACGTCTTCCTGTCTTTCTTATACAGGTAGCTGTAGCGCTTCAGAGAGTTACGAAAGTCTATGCATGCCGCTACCGTGCGATCCACAAATGTCATGAGTGACTGTCGATCTTGTGCTAGACGGTCACTGGTCTCCATTTGCTCCTGTATGGTAAAAGATGGTTATAAATCTGAGGCAGAGAGCAGGACAGATCTGAATGTGTACAGACTAGACCTGATAGTGGGGAAAGGGGCTCAGCAAGGCGAGGCGTGGCACCAGTGCAGACATGCCGAACACATCACTGATGATACCTTTCATCGTGTCGGGAAAACTGCTGCCAACTCCAGACTCCATAGAAGGAATGAAAACAATGTCCTCCATGGCCTTCAATTCCAGATGAACTTCAAACAAAGGACCCACCGCATGGCCCTCTTTTTTTTGCAAAAGGAATAAGAAGACTTTAATGGAATTATTTTGGAAACTATAGTTTAGTTTTATGAAAATGCCAACACCAAAAACAATCATTCATTCCAAGGTTATGTCCAAATTCCCTCTCTTTTCCCTCATTACTCAAAGACTTTTTATTCCAGGACTGTCCAGTTCTCTAGATTTCAAAAGCAATTTGGACAGCATCTTCACTTTGTTATTTTTAATTGCAAAGATGATATCCCTGATTTCCCGAAGTAAAAAAAAGGATAAAAACTTGGCCTGTAAAAATATTTTTTTACAAATTTTTTTCACATAAAAACATTTGTTCTAACACAGTGGTTCTTAACCTTGTTGGAGCTACCGAACCCCACCAGTTTCATATGCACATTCACCGAACCCTAGTTTGGTGTAAAATAAAATATGATTTTTTTTGTTCAAATTCAAGACGTATAGTTTTTCTACTGGTGCACAATTTGAACCGTGCAGAACAAACAGATTTCTTTACTCATGTCCACTATTCTGTTGCTGATGGTGTCATTTGAAAGAGGAATTTGGGATAATTTACCTTCGGCCACTGTTCTGAGTATCAGATTCGCCATTTTTAATGCAGCTGGTTTTACCAGTGTTTCACCAATGTGTGTGGCTTGCCCTGCTTTGTGATCAGGTACGCAACTTCATATGATGCTGTGAGGATGGGTTTGTTAATGGGAACAAATGCAAGAGCAGGCAGAGTGGCCTTATCATTGAATCTGGCTCTCTTCACCTTGAATTCAGCAAGCGTTGTGTTCTTATATTCCCCATCTCCATGCAGCTTCTCAAAGTGTTCTTTTAGTTTTGCCGGTGCGAGGCTAGAGTTGCTCAACTTGGCATTGCAAATCATGCAGATAGGACGCTAACTCCCATCCCGTTCCGTGATACAAGAATCCATATTGTACATATTTGTCCGACCACTTTCATTTTTTGCTCGACATTGTTAGTATGGATTAAAATGTAAAAAAAAGTAATTGCACGATGTACTACGACAACATTCACACGTTGGATCAATCATGAGTGCGCTTAAGTCTTCACAGCACTGATTGGCCAAGCAATGTCACGTGATCATTTGCAGCCAGTGATGGCCAAGCGGGGCATACCATCACGTACAGACATGAGTCTGTGTGTCTTGACTTCCGCGGCAGAGGTTCCACCGAACCCCTGAGACCAATTCACCGAACCCCTAGGGTTCGATCGAACCCAAGTTAAGAACCACTGTTCTAACACAATGCATTGTGGTCTATATGTGCCAGTCTAGTGAGAATCAATGCAGACTGTTTTTTTGGTAAATATCTAGGGCACTGGATTTTGAAACTGTAGATCCAGATAGCTCAACAAATTAGCGAACGGACTATGTGTGAGCAGTGAATGAATTCCGACCCAGCGTGACTGTGCGTTTTACTTGAATTATTCAGAAGCATACCAATGTTGTCCAAAAAGAACTTGAGGGAGCACGTGATGCTGTCGGTGAAACCTTTTGCAACCAAGTCATCAATAAGGTTTACATAGGCCTTCCACTCTTCAGAGGCAGACTCCACTCTAAAGAGCTCCTGATTGGTCTGAAAAACATTAAAAAAAAAAAAAAAAACAATCAGGATTTTTAGTATCTATTCATGGTACATTTCAATTTAAACCAAACATTTAAATAATATTATTAAATGTATCTCATAAGATAGTTCCTTTAGAAAATGACCCTGAAATGATGAATTCAAATGTCAAACGACCAACAAAAGTTTACCTTAAGCAATGAGTGAATCTTCTCGCCGGATGACCGTATGAGACTGTAGAACTTGTTAACCATCACAGACTTGTCCTCCTGAGCAAACAGGAAATCTTTATTCCCCTCCTTCCTGTCAAAAATGGGTTTGGCCCAAGACCTGATGCAGCTCTGGATCTCCTCCATATTGTCCTCTGCCTTCTGAAGATGGCTGACCAG
Organism: Oryzias curvinotus; assembly: GCA_023969325.1. Lineage (NCBI taxonomy): Eukaryota > Metazoa > Chordata > Actinopteri > Beloniformes > Adrianichthyidae > Oryzias > Oryzias curvinotus. Next base: position 7,709,464 of record CM043714.1, read on the forward strand.
CTCACACACGAGGTCTCGCACATGCTGGATGTACGGCCACACTCCTGATGGACATGTTGACAGGAACAGCCTTGTATTAGGAATTATGGATTGGATTTATCTGCGCTTTTCCAGACGCTCAAAGCACGTATAATGTCTCCATTATTCATTCAGTCCTCATTCAAACTTGGTAATGGTAAACTACTGATGTAGCCACAGCTGCCCTGGGGCAGACTGACAGAGGCGTGGCTACCTGTATGCGCCTCTGACCATCACCAGTGAGAAAACTGGGCTTTGGGGTGGTGCATTAGGAGCATTACACTGCACTGAACAACCGTAGTTGTGTTTTTCCTCATGACAAAAAAAAACTAATAATGGGGCTTTTCAGTTTGTTTTTCCTATGCAGCACAGTGTTATACTTATCAGTCATTGCAGAGACCTTGGCTGTTCCAGCTCAGACTCTCCTCAGCCTTTCTGAGCTCAGCTTCAATTTCCAGGAGCTGTTCTTGCACCAGAGGAGCCTCCACAATCAACTCTCTTTGGATCATCTGCAGCCAAATGAAAAATGGAAGTCAGTCTAAGTCACTTTTTTGATGTTGCTTGATTGTTCCTTGACTTGTAGCCTTTGATCATAGTATATAGTGGTGTCTTTTCAAAATATAAAACCAGCTCACTGAATGAAATAGTCTACAACATTGGAATTACCATATTAGAGCAATGACCTGACTTTTATGTTGACCTTTTGAGTCGAGTTGTGGGTGGGAGGGAGTCAGTCTGTGCAGATTTCCTATCATCCATTTGTTTACACTCTCTCCCACTAGCTTGGAGCCCACCACACCCCCAACCTCACATTACTGGTGCAACAAAAACGGCGAGCAGTATTGGAGCCATCCAGCCGTACAGTTCTGTAAGTGGATGCAGACATCTAGGGAGCTTGTGTTCCCCTGTTTGTACCCAACAACTACAAGCTTTTTCCAACAGCATTTTTCATCTACTCCTGACTTACAATTTGAATAAAGAATTACTCAGAAATGCAGTTCTGTGATTAATTTATTTGTTACACGACATCATCAAATAAGGCTACAAGAAGAACATGTTAAAAAAAAATCCAAAACACAATTTTCATTGGAGTGAGTCTTTAAATCAATCCATCAACACTGAAGAGTGTTCATTCATGTATGGGTCAGAGGGTCAGCACATCATTGATAACTTCTAGACAAGGCATTAAAAAGACCAGACACACTGAGTTCATTACATAAATACGGCTGACCGTTCATTTCTGATGTGTTTAGTTCCAAAATTCACATTCAAACATTTCAACTTTAATAGAAAAGGAACTAGTATTGCACACATCTTTCTTAAGAAGTCATTAACCAAAAATGCCCAAACAGACAATATTTTGTGAACTTCAAAACTTTCATAGGACCCATCTGCCCCTGAGAGCATTTTCGAGAACTTAGGAAGTGTCACATGTAAGGCTCTGACCTTGTTGTATTGGAGGGCGATGAGTTCCAGGTTGTTGAAATAATTCCGTAGTTGCTCGTTGGTCTTATAGATCTGCATCGCATCTTCTGGGATATGGAGCTGATGGCACTGTAAATACCTCACTTCTCTGAGCATGGTATCAAGCTGGGAAGAGGTTAATAACATTGCAACATTACTTGGAGGTTCAACTAGTAGTCTAGTCATTAAAAAAAACCACACAATTTAAATTGATTTTTAATGTCCTTTTAAAAATATATCTAAAACCACATTAAAAGCGTTGAGTGGAAACAGCAAAATGCTAAAGCAGACAACAAGATTAGGTAGAATCAGGACAGGAAAACTCTAAAAGCTAAATTATTGTTAAATGAAAACTTTTGGTGAGTTTTAAGAGAGAAACCCACACAGAATAAATTTTAAAAGGACAAATTGATGATTATGTTGTATTTTTAAATGCACAACCTTGGTTTAAAAGAAAGCACTGAAGCTACAACTGTTTCTGCAATAAAGATGTAATGAAAGCAGCAGTTTCTCATAAACAGTACAGATGCTAGATGCTCTGCTCCTTTAAGAACAGAAAATAAACTAAAAAAAAGCTGCTTCAAACCTCTGTTTTTTTGTATTATTCTTTATTTATATGTTCTTCAGAAGATCCAGAGCTTCTGAAATAGATGAAATCTCGACTAGATGTTTTAAATTGAAGAAAGATCATTGGATCATTGGATAGTTTTAGGCTTTTTACTTTGAGGCAAAGGTTTTGTGATGCAGCCTAATTGAGGCTCAGCTTTATTTGATGTTCCTTTATAGGTTTTTTCACAGAACCGCTTCGCTTTCATGCTTTTAGTTGTTTTTGTCTCAATATTTTTTAAGTATTGCGCGCCAAAAAGCTCAAGATAAAAGTTCTATTTTTCACCTCAATGTTTAATGTCTTTAAACATTTGACCACTTTTATATGTTCAAATATGATTTGTTAGAAATTAATTCAATGCTAATTCTTTTGAATCTACAGTTCATATCATGCTCTGTCAGCTACACATGAGTTTTTATGAACTACTAAGAAGAATTTACCACTTTGCTAGTTACCTATTTTTGAATCATCGCAAGTTTCACAGTTGATTTGTGATCACCTTGTGTATCATTACTTCCGATACACTGGATTTACATGAGAACACAGCAGAAATGAAAAAAAGAATTATTCAATACTGCAGGTGTGTCCAAATCCAGGCCTCAAGGGCCGGCAACCTGCTGGTTTTCCAGGAATCCTCCCTCATCTGCTGTTGATTACCTGGATCAGGTGTGTTTAGCCAATAAGGAGCTTCAACGGCAGGTTGATTGGAAAACATAAAGGACAACGGCCCTTGAGGCCTGGAATTGGACACCCCTGCAATACTGTATTTAATAAAGATCATGCTCCAGTATTCTTTCCATGGTAAATAACCTGGGGGCTGTAGTTGACCGAGATGAGACGAGTCGCAGGGTCTCGTCTGATTAACGGCAAACTGAGGCTTTGCTGAGAGAGCTGGCCCACATCCTTAGCCCATGCCTCGTACACCCTGCTGGAGTATCTAAAAACGAAGCAAACAACAGCAAAAGAAAGGCGTTTAAGACTAAAGTAAGACTTTTTGTAAAACGTGTAGAATTTATATTTTAGAGAGCCACTGACATGAGCTTTCAAAAAACACATACCTACCATACCTACAGTATGTGTTTGTGTATGTAAAAGTATATGTATACTTTTTTTTAGGATTTTTTTTAACTTAAATTCCTTTTTTTACATCCTTAATGTCAAACTTACAACGTGTTGGATGCAACATTTAAAATAATAATAATAATACATTAATAATTAATCATTTGTGAACAGGTTAAGGAAATGGATGAATGGATTGATGATGATATGGTAATATCATGTACATGTGAACAGTGAAAATAAAGACATCTATCTACCTAGCTCCTGAACAAAGAAATAAATCAATATTTGTGTTTTTAGGGTTTGTTAAAACTTCTATAAAACCATGAACTTCTGTTTTGTGCTTGTGTTTTTTGTCTAACTGCTTTCTAAAAGAGGTTCTCTCTGTGTTTTCATAGTCTCTCAACTGGCCTGGGATCAGTGTCCCCAGAGGAGCTAGAGGATGTGGTCGGGGAGAAGGAAGTCTGGGCATCTTTGCCCAGACTGTTGCCCCTGTGACCCGGTCCCAGATGAGAGGGAGAAAATTGATGGATTTTTCCATTAAAATGCTTCTCCATAATTGGTAGCTACATGTAAATTCATCTGTGTGAAGCTATATGTTAGCACTAGAAAACCTACAGTCACAGAGACAGTTAGCACTTATGTAACATTCACACAAGCAGGATTTCCTTCATGGAATACTTCAGCTTTGTATATTTTAATTCTTTATACTGATAAGCACACAAGCAAGGTATAGTCTAATGTGGTAAGGAGAATGTGTGAGGAACACACTTACCTATCTAGATTTTCCAACAACCATTCATACTTCTGCAGGACTGGGACTGCTTCTGGAATCTCCAGGTCCCTGCAGAGAAAATCAAAGTTTATCACTAGTGTTCTTTTGACATGGTTTAGGATACACCTCACAGAAGGACACTATCCACACTGTGAGAAAAGGCCTCACAAATTAGCTTGGTACTATATTAGAGCTGAGATGGAAGACTCACACTTGGGGGATGCTCTTCAAGTTGGAGAAGAAGTCCTGGATTTGTTCCTTTAAGTTCTTGGCCCATTGAACTTCTCCAGCTACCGGAGGAAAACTCCAATGTATTGGGACAAAATCTAGGGATAAATCAAGTTCACAAAATGATCTATATAAAGTAGTAGCACTTCCCATGTTTACATCAAAACCAGTTTTAAAGTGCAACACCGTTCACATAGTTTGCATTATCCCTTCTGCATTAATAATATTGTTTATCTTACACATCGTATAGTTTTTTTAATATGTGTAAATATGAATATGACAGTGTTTCCTTGGAAAATGTACTTTAGTAGGCAAAAAGGGATGGCTGTTTATTTTGTCATTGCAAAGAGAAAGCAGCTCTAATTTTGAGGCAAACCTGCAAAAATCATGAAGGAAGCCGTTTGTGTTCAGACATTTATTTGTGCTTGTTTTTTCTTACCTTAATAACTTCATAATAATAATAATAATGGATTAGATTTAACTGCGCTTTTTCTTGTTGCTCAAAGCTCTTACATTGTGTCCATTATTCATTCACTCTTCATTCATACTTGGTGATGGTGAGCTACTGTTGTAGCCACAGCTGCCCTGGGGCAGACTGACAGAGGCGTGGCTGCCAGTTTTCGCCTACAGCCCCTCTGACCATCACCGGGATCATTCATACAGATTCACACACCAGTCGAGCCACACTGGAGGTGTCTTGGTGAAGTGTCCCGAGTGTCCCAGCTGGGGGAAGCGGGGACAGTCCTTGGACGACCTGCTCAACCACCTGAGCCACTGTCGCCCACGTGTGCTAACAACGTGAACTAAACCCCATAACTCTGCTTCCTCTAGTTCTGTGTTTTAAACATGGTTTTCCATTTTAAACAGCAAAATCTGGCAAACAGCAGAGTTGACCAAAGCGAGGCACACACCAGAATAAAGAAAAAATGACAAATAAAAAATAAAGTACATTTTTTCTATCATCTGCCAATCTGATTTTGCTTTATTTATTTGTATTTTTACATTTTTATGGAAGCTTATGGAACATCCTAAAAGGAGAAAAAAACTCCTGTTTAACTTACATAGCACGCATCTGATTCTATGACATGTTAATCAACTTTCCTGTTTTGGAATAAATGAAAGTTCTATTCTGTTATTGAAGGTTTCATATTGTTGTCTCTTTGCATTAGAAAAGAGTAAAGATCAATCTACAAGTTTCAGTTTAAAGGAAATAAATAACCGGTGAAAGGCACAGTTCACAGAACTAGGACGAGCATTCCAGTCCCTCCTGTGAAACGGTTGTCTAACTTCACGACAAACATAAAAACCTGCTTTTAAAAACCTTTTTTGGCCTGTGATCCCAGTTTATGTTCATGACACCTTTACGTTAGGTCAAACATTTTAGTTTCTGTATTCTTTTATTGTCACATCCAAATGACGCTCAAATTGCATCTTTGGATTGACAGGTGATTCTTCAGCACCTCATTTATGGTCACAGACAGATGTTTTGGTTCACTCCAATAACAAAAGTAGCATAAAGTGATGTGTAACACAGGTACTGAGACGAAACTCACCTGGACAATGCAGTTTCTCCATATGTTGGTAGTAGAGGAGTTTGTAGCCGTTCATCTCTTTGTCAAACATGTTCAAAAGGGAGGAAATTTCTCTCTCGGCATCTGCAGCAATTAAGGGATGCTCCAGCAGGCTCCCAAACATCTTCACAGTCTACAAATATAGGGTTAATCCAGAGGGCTTCATCCATTTTTTGTGCGTTTGTTCATTTTTTATTCAAGGAGAAATGAAGATCACAGACCTTGAAGGCATTGCATGGCACTGAGGCGTTGACAAAAACACGACAGAAGATAGTTCCTATCTGTTGATAAATGTAATCTGTTTTCTTCTTCAGATCTTTTGCAGCATCTTCAAACTCCTGCACCATGAGGTAGAAACCAAAAAATTGACCAGTGAATCATAGCACTTCAGTAATATTGATGATTAACACTATTAAACTAAGAACAATGACTACTTCTAATGAGAAAAATTGCATCTGAAGCAAAGCATACACACAAATACAGTGGAGGAAATAAGTATTTGATCCCTGCTGATTTTGTAGGTTTGCCGCCTAAAAAGAAATGGACAGTCTGTCCTCCTGATGGTAGGTTCAATTGAACAGTGAGAGATAGAAAACCAGGAAATCAACTTTAAAGAATTGATATCAATATATTTGCATTTCATTAAGGGAAATAAGTATTTTATCTTTCAGTAAGTATTAAGACTTCTGGTTCACACAGACCATTTGATGACATCTATATGAACTAATCACCTGTAGAAAAGACACCTGTCCACAGAATCCGTCCATCAGTCAGACTTCAGACTCTCCAACATGGAAAAGACTAAAGAGCTTTCAGTGGATTTAAGGGAGAAGAGTGTAGACCTGCACAGGACTACACAACCATTAGCAAGATTCTGGGGGTCAAGGTGACAACTGTTGGTGCAGTTGTGCCCAAATACAAGAACATGACCATCAATCTATCTTTAGGTCTGGGGCTCCAAACCAGATCTGACCTGGTAGGGTTTCCATGATCATGAGAACAGTGAGAAATAAAAACAACACGGCAGGAGTTAGTTGATGATCTCAAAGCAGCTGGAAGCAGAGTCACCAAGAAAACCATTGGAAATACTTTACGCTGCAATGATTTAACATCCTGCAGTGCTGGCAAAGTCCCCCTGCTTAAGAAGTCACATGTTCAGGCCGCCTGAAGTTTGCCAGTGAACACCTTCATGATTTAGAGAGAGATTGGGAGAAGGTGCTGTGGTCAGATAAGACCAAAACCTAGCCTTTTAGCACCAACTCAATTTTGCTTGCTCAGATGAAGAGAAATGTTGCCGATGACCCCAAGACCCCCATTCCAATGTCAAGCATGGAGGTGGAAACCTTATGATTTCTGCACAGGGTTACTTACATGGCAGAGCCACGTACCATCAAATCCTGAGTGAGAACCTTAGGCTGAGTGATAAGTCGATTTACCATTAAGATGACAGACTTTTTTCAGGTGGGCAAACCTACAAAACCAGTAAGTGTTCAAATCCTCGAGTCCTTTACTGTATTTTGTACACAGAAAATCACATGCAAAAAAGATGCTGCTGTGTCCAAAATAGGCTGGGATTACATAAAAGGGAGCAATCTACAGCTTGATTCTAGTACTACGCACCTTATGGATCATGTCCACACACTTATCAGCAGCCTTCTCTGTGAAGAGTTTGTAGGCATCAGAGAAGTGTTGGTGAAGCTGCTTTATCTGCAGGTTGAATTCTTGATAATTGAAGCCGTCAACAACCAGTGTCTCAAGCCTTGCCAGGTCCAGGTTCAAAAACAAGATGTCCTGTAAAAAGGTGATAGTGAGAACCCGGGAATAATCACTCTTACATAGGTTTTAAAGTCAACCTCAATCAAGTTGGGATCTCCACTGTTCGCATGCTCACCTTGATGGTTTTGAGCCTAACAGTGAACGCATTCAGTTCTAAGAAGACCTTGGTTGGATCAAAGCTCCACGGCTCAAGACTGATCCCTGGTTTCTTGTATTTTGTCAGGTTGGCTCCGTAGGACTCATAGGAGTCTCTGTAGAGCTGCAGGATATCCAGGCTGTTCTGCAAACTCTTCAGACCGTCGGAAGCGTCTTCGCTCAGAAGCTTTTCTGGAACAAGATACGCCTGGGCCTGGATGTTGCAAAGCAGCAGGAGCAGTGTTCAGTACGGTAAATGTGAATGAGAAAATAAAACGTAGAAGATTTAAATTTCCACAGAGACCTGTTTTATGAGGAGGCCACCAATCTCTCGCAGGAGGAAGACGAAGTGGGATTTATATTTAGGGTATTTGGAATTGACCCACACGAGGGAAACTGTCACCATCAGAGGGGCAAGGTGGTTCTTCATCTTAGGAAGCTCCAAGCCCTCAGTCCTCTCAAACTGTTTCTGCAGGGGCTTCATGTACTTGCAGATGTTCTCCGCATCTTCCAAAACTAGACATAATCCAAAAACAAACATATGAACAGAATGCCTATGTAGAGGAAATTGTTTTATTATTATCATTGTTTGAATGTATTTGGTTAAATGTATGTTTAAATGTTAACTCAGATTGACCTTTTTACCTTTTTAGAAACAGCTTTGTGTGTTTGTTTGTCTGTTTCTCCTCCCCAGCTAGAATGAGGGGGGTTTACGACACACTGTCCTGAGCTGAGAAGGAATCCTGTTTGAACTTAGAATCCACCCAAATGGTTCATTACACGACACCCCCCTAATGAACTTTTCTCTTTGTTTGGAAATTGTAACCTCCTACTTGTGCTCTTAATAAAAGGTGCATGGGAGAAGCAGTCCTTTAAGAAGAAGAGAAGCGTGGTGGACTTTCTTCCGTCCCACTTGCTTTTCTCCCTTGTGCATAAGAAACTTGATTCTTGTTGTGGTTTGTTGTTTCCAATTGTGTTTTAATGTCTAGATGCATTTATCTGACAGCCCATTTACTAACAGTTTTTTCTGAATGAACGGAATTTATTACCCTCAGAAATGTTCTTGCAGACTTTCAACCAGGGTTGAAAGTAAGTGCTATTTGCAGCCGCCAACAGCTCCACAACCATCTGTGCTTTAGAAGATGCCAACTGAGAAGAGATGTTCTCCAAGTCTGCATGTCTGCAAGAAAAGAAAGCAAAATCACTTTACTGAACCTTCAGGAGTCCATCGGTTTATTTTCTGCTGTGCTTCAAACCATTTGGGTTTTAAACCTACTTTCCGTTTATGAATAAGTGATGTCAGGAATCTCTGCCCTGAACTTTAGCAAAGTGTGACTTTTTAATGAAACAACAGGAAGCTGTTGCAGTTGAGATGGTTTGTTTAGCTGCAACAACAGTTTAAAGGCCCACATTGATCATCTTGGGATCTATTTTCTAAGCATTTCCAGTGTTCTTTTAACTGTGATTATGCCATTTTTAGCCACATTTTTAAAAACTTCCTTTTCTAGGACACAGTTTCTGCAGAGTTCATTAGTGTAGGCCCACCATGCTGACAATCCAACCTTCACCTTATTACCGCAAAGTGATGACCTGCCAACACACAGCGGTTCATTTGCAATAGAAATTCTCTGTCAAGTTGTGCGTTAAGAATACACAAAACTTGAAATTAGATGCAGTTTCATCAAAGGAGGAACTAATTCTACACATTAACTGATGCAAAGAAAACTGAAAAATGATATTACGGTAGTCTAAAACGTCCTCTTTTTCTTCCGGCTGCTCCCTTTAGGGGGCGCCACAACAAATTATCAATAAACTGAGACACAAAACGCATTCTTTAGTAAACAGCTTGAGTGTTTTAACACAGAATTTTGTGTAGAATCAAACACTAAAGCAAAAATGTCCACATATTAAATGAAGCATTTTTTCTAAAAGTTGTAATATTTAAAATAATGTTTTTGTCAGGACACCCACAGTCTGTCAGACTCGGACCCGGCCTCTCCTCCACCATCACTCTCAGCACTAGATCCCCACAAGGGTGTGTACTGAATTCCCTTCTCTTCACGCTCTACACATCAGAGTGCACATCCACCCATCCCTCAAACTCCATCACCACCGTGATGGACGGCACCACCGTGGTCAGGCTCATTTCAGAGGAGGATGAGGTCAGCAGACTGGAAACGTAGTGCTTGAGGAACAACCTCCATCCGAACACCAGATATCAAGATATATCATCCTGGACTTCAGGAAGAGTAGAGTGGACCCGCCCCTGCTGCTGTACATAAAAGGGGACTCTGTATAGAGGGTCCAGTTTGTTCGATTCCTGGGTGTGCAGACCTCTACTATAAACACCACAGCAGCAGAAGGAAAGGTCCAGCAGCGTCTGAGAATACTCAGGAAGTGAAGACATACTGCAGATGGGATAAACATCCCCGGCTCCCCCCGTCCCAGTCTGGGGAGACTGCCAGTTCTCACTACCTGAGCAGAGCCAAACATAAAATCCAGGACCCCCTCCATTCCAGCCACAACATGTTCCCGCTGCCACCCTCAGGCCGGCGCCACAGATCTCACAAGGTTCACACAAACAGACAGATTTTCAGTTCAGAAAAGTGCAATTGATGTACATATCTTGATGTAAACATGGGGCAGCCATGGTACAGAGGTAGAGCGGTCAACAGATTGCAGGTTTGATTCCCACCCGTGTCAAAGTGTCCTTAGGGCGAGACACTGAGCCCCACATTGCTCCTGGTGGTCATCGGATGGCGCAAGTGTTTGGTGGCATAGCCGGCATCAGTGTGCGAATTTGTGAAGAGTCTGCACTGCCAGCACCGTCCACAGACTGACACACACACACACTTTTTCCACAAAACTAGTGGTGATCGGCTAAAGGCTTTCCTTTTATATGCAAAGTATGCACATCCGGCTCTAGGTTGGCGTCATGAAATAGGCGGCACCCACATGGTCATCTTACTTCCGGCTAGGACATCAGCAGTGAAAATAACTTTTAACTCTCTTTAGTGTGGCAAAGGTAATATATTATCATATATATGGATATAATTTACTCTGGAAGGCTTCAGACAAGAATGATAAAGGCCCTTCAAAATGTATATTTATTTTTAACCTCGACTTTTATTTATTCTTTTAAACACCTGGACAGCATCACAATTTTGGTTGCGCATACAATGACAATACATGGAATCTTTATTTTAGAAGCTGCCGATGCAACTTCCTGTAAGAACAGACCTGTTTTTCCAGAAATGAAGCTCGGAGTACAGCGTTGGATTTCCTTCCTGCAGAGTGTTCATCTGTAAGATGGGTTCCAGCTGGTGGCTCCAATTAACAACTGTCGTCTCCAAAATCAGGGTGATGGACGTGTCCATCGACAGTGTCCTGTGATATTAAAGTATGTTAGTGTACACAGGGGACTAGTAATACTATGATTTGAACTCTTGTCACAGTTTTTAGGCTTACTGTTTGTCCATCTTCAGAGCAGCTTCTTCTACTTTTTCAAAGTCCAGGGGATAAACCAGTACAGTTCTGCCACTGATGCGGCCTGATTGCTGACGCAGATTGTTCTTGAACGTCAGAACTGACCTTTCAAAGTCCTGACGTCCATCTGCTGGGTGATTACGGTTCTTTAAAGCAGTGAGTCCCGAGCCACACATGGCCTGAGGCAGCAGGAGAAAAGAGAATTTTTTTTTTTTTTTTTTTTTTTAGAAAAAAACAAGTCAGTACAGTGCAAAATTAATATGGGCCACACATCATGGAGATTAGAAAAAGGTACACATCTTTGAATTTACAAAAAAATAAAATAAAAACCCTTTGAAAGATGGATTTATCAGACAGTTTTAATCATGCCGGGTTTAAAATTGATTTTGATTTGACAGCGTTATCAGAAACTACATTAAAGAGATAATTTGATTACTTTGTGGTAAAATAAAGACACACTAAAAAACAGTTCTGATCCAACTTTACTATGTTTTATTTTGAAAATCTAACAGGTTGATTTATTGGCTTTTCACCCAGGGCTCTTTGTTTAAAATTCTCTCAACCATAAAACTGACATCAGTTGTAAAGAACAGACATACAGATCTACCATAAGAGATGATCAATTTGTTCATTCATTCAAGCATTTGGGGTTTTGTTTGCACAAAGCATGTAGATAGAGTAAGCTTTAAGCCTCCATTTTATATTGAACTGACCCCTGCTGCCCTCCTGGTCCAGAGAGCCACTAACAATGTGCGTCTTTGCTCCTGTACACCCAATTTAAGACAATTGTTGTGCCCTTTTTTGTGTCTAGGGGGACCTGGAGGAGCATAATATAAAAGTTAAGATTTTGCCCAGACTTAAAATTAATAACAAAACACCAAAAGATTGTTTCTATACAAAAAACAACAAATGTATTTACAAATTAATGACACAAAAAAATCCAACAAGAACTTAAAGTGAAGCAAAAAGGCTTCAGGGTGAACCACGGCCAAAACAGCAGACAAAACTCCAACCTATCTAATCCCAGAAAACATTTTACCTGAACTAAAAGAAAGGGGAAAACAAAGACAAACCCTAACATCCCTGGACTAACATAAGCAGGAGAAAAGGAGTACGGTACTAAAGACGATGGCAGCTCACCCCTACAGCTTCACTTTTAACTTATAAGTTACACTAAACAAAACTACACCGAGTGGGCAACAACACAAAACCACAATGAACTACAAAGTGCAACACAAACTAAGACAGATGGAGGACTACAAAACAAATAGAGAAGAGCACCACACTGCAGTGGAGACAGGTTGCAGCAAGCAAGCTCCCGTCTCACATGGTGCTTTAAAGGCTGCTGCCATCAGTTTGGGTCCACTGGGAGCCACGCCTTTTCCAGCACCTCACCTGAAAGTAATCAGACACACAGAGATCCACAAAAACACAAAAGTCCTACTCTGATATAGTCACAAAATACACAACGCAGAGAGCAAAAAAAAAAAAATCCAAATCAAATACAGCCACAGCCGTAACAACAACACAGTTAGGGTTCAGTCTCCTCAGTACCATGAAACCGTATCAGAGAACACGTCTCCCTGTCAACTTGAGTTCACTCTGAACGTTGCCGTGGCAACCAATCAACAGCCTTCATAACATCCAAAGTTAGGGAATGCGGTTAATATTTAACTCTTCTGACCTAACAGAAAACAGTTGTCATCACAACATTGTCATTTTAGACAGAAAGATTGTCAAAACTCGCCTCTCTGAAGTTGAAAGCTGCATGTTAACCCTCCGGTCGAGTTCATCTTTAGAGTCAAAATGGATCGGCCTGTTATACCTGCTCTTAGGCTTTACTCAACATTCTTTAACAATAACATTCTTTAACAGTACACTTTGGTAGCTGTGAACAAAGTCTCAAAGTAATGTTTAACACGAATTTATAGAATTAAGCTTAAAAAAAAACTGCAGCAAACACACAAACTGGCACTGACACTGAGACTGTACTACAGAATAAATATGTACAATAAAAATACATGGAATACCAAACTCAACATAAAGTTGTGCGTGTGCACATGAGTGGCCTGTGACACTACAGTCAGAGTGGACAAATATGGGCATCACATTTACAGCCCCTCAGGCTTTTTTTGTAGTCTCTAGAGAGGAACAGAGCTTACAGGGCCTCCAATTGTGCCCATGTCCTCGTTGGGGGAGAGCAATCTCAGGGTCCTCAGAGATGAAGGAGTTCAAGGCAAACATTAGGCTATGTTTATTCACAATTCAGTCACCGCTTTGCACCAGCAGCTACTTCCTGTTTGGAATGCCAAGGGGAGGGGTTACTCAGTCCAGTTCTCATTTACAGTCAACAGGCAAAATCCAGCTTTATAAACCAACTTGTTTTTCAAAATAAGACGCAAAATGGGATCTTGAGCTGTTTTTCCGGTTTACCTTTATGTTATTTTACTGACAAAAAAAACAACACAAACCTAAAAATCAAATGTGCAACTTGTTGCCTCGCTAAAACCTAAATCAGAGTTGCCTAAAAAAAATTTTTTTTTAAAGTCACATTATTATTACTACTGTTGATTAGGTCAATTTACTCAGTGTTTTTTTTTTTCTGTAAGCTTTTTAAAAAAAAAGTTTGAGTCCGTTTGTGTCAAAGTGGTTTCACTCTAAGGTGTGTGAGAGAATTTAATGTTTATTATAAAGCTAACAAACATCCTCCGTCACGTGTTTTTCTCTGCAGTTTACCTCACTTTGCACAGAAACGTGGTCCTGCAGGGCCGGAGCCAGGTTCCCCACAAGAACGCTTCTTCTGCTGTTCTCGGCAGTCAGCTTCATCTTCCTCTTCTTCTTGAAGTAGAGGGTCTTGCCGTTAGAGCCGGAGTTGTGCTCCGCGGAGGGCGCCAGGTCTCCGGCTGCATTCACGGAAATGTAAAGGATGGAGTTTTCCTCGGAGTCCAAAAACTCCTCCAAAACTCTCCGCTTTTCCTCCACGGACAGGCATTTCTTCCACGCGTCTTCCTTCAGCTTAAACCCCACGAGCACAAAGTTTTTCACAAACTCCATTGTGAAACGGACGCGGTCTCTCTGGAACTGCCACTAAAGATGAGAACGCCGACAGTTTCTTGGTTTCCGTGGCAACGCCAAGGAGACGTAACGTCACGACAGAGCAGAGCCAAAAGTCAAAAGGATTGATTAAACATTAATCCCAATTAACAAGAAATATTCTGTCTCTGTAACCACTGATCTGATGGAAGCCTATTAACTCACTGAGCACTGATTTTAGTCCGATATATTGGTTCTTGATTACTTTTAACTGCTGTCTTTATAGAGCCGTGGTAACAAATCAGTTTCCCCACATGGTATCAATAACGTTTTGTTCTATTCCATTCGTTAGACTTCATATACTTTGGACATTCTGGAGTTTTTTTTAACATGTGTTTATTTATTTACTAAAGGAAACCTCATGTCAAACTTTAACAGATGCAATCAGACTTACTAAATAATATCTAAACTTTCAAATAAATTATTCCAACAAAGTCTTTATATAGGTCAACAGGGTTTACCATATTGAAGAACTTTTCCCAATGATAATAATATCATGGGAAAAGTGTATTCGTGATTATACACTGACCAAAAATATAACGCAACACTTTTGTTATTGCTCCCATTTTTTATGGTATGAACTCAAAGATGTGAAACATTTTCCACAAACACAAAATAACCAGTTCTCTGAAATATTGTTCACAAATCTGTCTAAATCTGTGATAGTGAGCACTTCTCCTTTGCCAAGACAATCCATCCCACCTCACTATGGAGTCCTACACTGTTCATAATTAAATAAATAGATATGACCTCATGCAAATACACAATCAACCAATAAATTTCTCATAAATATATAAAAAGATCATGAAATTGTGAAAAACCTGCACACAGATTTTAAATTAGCCATTATATTATTCAATATATTTCATTTTGCTTTAAAAACCTCTTCGTTATTTTAAAACAGCATTTTTAAATATTCATTTTAATCATGTGGAATATTTTTATAATTCTACGTCTTTTTTCAGAACCTCGGATGTCAAAGTCAATATTTTCCAAAGTAACTTTGTTTTCATTTCATGTTGCTGTTTTTCGGAATGACTTGTTTATTTCATGAAGAGCTTTTTCAGGAGACTGGGTCTATCTGTCAATCAAACCAGACAAGGCGGAGACACTTTTGTGATGGCTACTCCTTTACTCAGACATGAGCAGCAGCACCCTGACTGCATCGATCGAAGTCGCTTTAGCGAACGTGACAGCGCAATGCACACCCCTCAACAATAGGGGGAGTATGCACCTCAACACATCCACAGTGTTACCAGAAATTGGGCAGTTTGGGCTCTAAATTTGCAGATAAAAGTGGCTTTGAGCGAGTGTGCATAATTCAGGAGATTTTATGGTTGGTTCCGCGGTTTTCATCTCCTCATGAACATATAGTAGTGGGTTAAGTTTGGCTGGGTGGTTGTTGGAGTTCCACTACACTTCTATGAACAGGAGTTCCATGAACGCACCATGCCGCTAATGTTTTTAGCCTGATAGCCACATGGAGCTGTGGCTGCGCTTATCTCACTTACAATGCATGGATGCACAATGCACACGGAAACTGTTGAGGGATCAGGTTTATTTATTTTGAATAGTTCTATATGGTAATCATGTTTCCATGTTTGAGTTCATGAGATCATCCCAGAGAAAGTCTCTGGTTCAGCTCCTGCAGCCAACTTCAGCGTCGTAACTACGACTTGAATTACGTGTAAATCAGAGCGCCCAGCGCAAGAGTGTGTGTGTGAGCGCAAGTTAAGGGTCTGTTGCTCAGTTCGCTGCGAAAATAGTAAAAAAAGGTTTCCTCCAAAGTACAGAGCCTGATTCTTTTAACCCGCTCTTTAGGCGTCCGAACGGGGAAGTGAACCCCAAATCAAACCCTGGATCTCCGCTGCATTTTCCAACCACGGTCAGAAACGTCATCACAGGAAAGGTTCAACATTTTCCCCGAGAGGGAAAAATAAAACCAGAGGACCTGATTATAATCATTGTCTCAATGAAAATAGAAAAATATCATAAGGTTCAAGAGGCCTGAGCAGACTTGTTCCGCTTTCTGCAGCTGCCTGGTCTGACTGTCTGTCCGCCAGCTCGCCTCCTGCGTGAGGCACGATGTGGGCTCTGAGTGAACGGCGTGAGAATGAGGAGTGTTTCAACGGGGGACTTCCAAGATGTGGACGACCGGAGCTCCTCTGTGGTTCAGTCCACACAAACCCTCAAACTACAAAAACAGAGTCGTCCATGTTTGCAACTTCTGCAGCAGACAGACTGTTTGTCTGATTTGATCTCCAATGTAAGCAAAGCCGCGCGGATATCAATGAAATATGTCATCCATCTGACTGGCACACCGCTGAGCGGGTATCGAGGAATATGAATCGATTTCCATGGATGAGCCAATGAGCGTTTAGATCCCGCCCACTTTCACTGATTGACAGATAGACTCAGTCTCCTGAAAAAGCTCTTCATGAAATAAATAAGTCATTCTGAAAAACAGCAACATGAAATAAAAACAAAGCTACTTTGGAAAATATTGACTTTGAAATCCGAGGTTCTGAAAAAAGACGTAGAATTAAAATAATATGCAACATGATTAAAATGAATAGTTTAAAATGCTGCTTTAAAATAACGAAGAGGTTTTTAAAGCAAAATTAAATATATTGAATAATATAATGGCTAATTTAAAATCAGTGTGCAGGTTTTTCACAATTTCATGATCTTTTTATATATTTATGAGAGATTTGTTGGTTGATTGTGTATTTGGATGAGGTCATATTTATTTATTTAATTAAATATTTATTTATTTAATTATGAACAGTATAGGACTCCATACCTCACAGGTGTGCCATATCAAGATGCTGATTAGACAGCATGATTATTGCACAGGTGTGCCTTAGACTGGCCACAAGAAAAGGCCACTCTGAAATCTCTGAAGCCATCACTAAAATGCACCTGTGTTCTGCGCCCATAACATATGCCTGCCCATACCATAACCCCACAACCATGGGCTACTCGATCCACAACATTGACATCAGAAAACCACTCACCCACACGACGCCACACATGCTGTCTGCCATCTGCCCTGAACAGTGTAAACCAGGAGAGAACACCTCTCCATGCCAATTGCACGCTTCCTCAAAACTTGCGACATCTGTGGCATTGTGCTGTGTGATACAACTAAAGATGTCAGAGTGGCCTTTTCTTGTGGCCAGTCTAAGGCACACCTGTGCAATAATCATGCTGTCTAATTAGCATCTTGATATGGCACAGCTGTGAGATGGGATGGATTGTCTTGGCAAAGGAGAAGTGCTCACTATCACAGATTTAGACAGATTTGTGAACAATATTTCAGAGAACTGGTTATTTTGTGTTTGTGGGAAATGTTTCACATCTTTGAGTTCATACCATAAAAAATGGGAGCAATAACAAAAGTGTTGCGTTTATATTTATATTTATAGGCCGAGGACTAGTGAGCGTAGAAGATGAAGCATCCAAGATGCATGAGTACATCAAGCTCAAGGCCCCAACAGACAGACAGACAGACAGACAGACATCAATACAATACAATACATGTATTCTTTTTGCTGTAGTAAAAGTAGCTGGTGCTTTGCTTTTGTGTTTCATGATTTGCTGTCGTGTTTCATGATTTGCTGTCGTGTTTCATGATTTAATATCGTGCTTTATTATCTGTTCACTTGTTGTTGTATCTTAAATGTGAGCGTGTCTTGATCCTCTCGGCCACCGTACGTATCCACCCGTAAGGACGGCTGTGACTGAGGGGTTTTGTTTTAGTTTAAGGCTTTGGTAACTCTTTAGACAGAGTAAACTTCAGCCTTGATCATGTCTCTGTTCATTTTTCTTTCTTTGTGTGAATTGCTCTTAGTCTGGCCCATCCCTTGGCATCAATAGACCCAGGCAAGGGCTATCAAATGGGGATTTTCTTGGGCACGCAAACCCCTCCACCGCGATAAGGTGGCAATTCAAGAAGGGGGAATTTTTTTTTTTTTTTTGGTTTAAAGGTTTTTTTGTTTTTGTTTTTGTTTGCTTGTTATTTTCCTTTCTTGTCTTTGTTTTTTGTTTAATTGCCTTTAATTTTTACTTTTAAGAATTAAGGGACTAGAGTTTTTTTTGGACAGAGGGAGAAACCAGAGCACCTGGAGAAAACCCTGTTTAGACTCGAGTTTCAGGCAGTAAGGGGGGGGGGGTTACTTTCCACAACACCATTGCCTGACCTCGAGAAAAATATAACTGTGCTGTCACTAAATTGATATTTTTTATAATCACACAAGATAAAAGCTAAATAAAAGTTAAAAAGTAAAAACTGGAGTTGATAAAGAAAACCTAGCTTAGATTAAAAGGGGTGTTGTGGAAAGTTAACTTTAATTCAATAATATAGAAGGAACACATTTACAAGATATATATTTATAAGATATATATTTACAAGATATATATTTACAAGATACACATTTACAAGATACACATTTAACTTGTTTTTGTCATTAAAATACAAACTGAATTTAACACTGGAGCTTTAGCTTTAGTTTCAACTTTCTTTGGACGACCATAACTCCATCTCCAGTGTTACAGGGTTAAAGGCTATGTGCCTGTGTGTATTTCTATCTGATTTTGCCTTTTTGATCTTGATTACATGAATATTATTTGTGGACTCCCAAAAGGCTCAATGATAGGACCTAAAGTTTTTATTATAATCTGCAGCTTTCTTGGAAAGCTGAAAAGCAGATTGCTGTTCCAGAGTTTGAACCCGACTATCCAGCACTTTGGTTTGGTCCAGAAGAATGTCATTCTCTGTCCTCGTGGTCAGATTCTCCTCTTTCACAGCTAAAGTTTCTCCTCCACAGTTTCTCATTTTTTTAATTTGTCCTGCAGTTCCTCCTTTTCCACAGACAGATCCTTCTTCATTTGCTGCAGTTGATCTGTGTGGGTTTTAACTTGTAAGACACTGAGCTTCCACTCTTTCTTTTTGTAGAAGAAGACTGGTCAGCTGTTTCTTTTCCTCTTTGAGAGCATCTGTTTGCTCTTTGAGGGAATCAAGTTCATCCAGCTGATAGTTGTGCTTCATAACCAGCTCTCGGATGTATTCCTCAGTCTGTCTCAAACCAGCAACCTCATCTTCCTGCTTCCCCACCAGATCCTCCAGACGGGACTTTTCCTTCATGGTGTCCATGTATTCGCCCAGAAGATCTTTATATTCTTGAGGATAAGCCTGCAGGTCGTCTAGCTCTTCCTGGAGACCTGCAGCGTGTTTCTGCAGAGATGAGGTCACTGCATGCAGCTGTTTTACTTCTTCCCTCACAGCTGCATTCTGGTCTTTCACAGCATTTAGCTTTTCCTTTGCATCCTTCAAATGTGTGATCTTGTTGTGGAGTTCCTCATTTTCCATGGACAGATCCCTCTTAGTTTGCTCTAATTTTTCGGTGTCGGTTTTGAGTTGATCATATTGAACGTCCACCATTTCTCTCAGTTGAAGAAGATCAGTCAGTCGTTTCTTCTCTTGTTTGAGGGCTTCTGTTTGTTCTTGGAGGAAATTGACTTCATCCAGCTGATAGTTGTGTTTGATTATCAGCTCTTGCATTTCATCCTTCTGCTGCCTCAAACCAGCAACCTCATCTTCCTGCTTCCCCACCAGATCCTCCAGACGGGACTTTTCCTTCATGGTGTCCATGTATTCATCCAGAAGATCTTTATATTCTTGAGGATAAGCCTGCAGGTCGTCTAGCTCTTCCTGGAGACCTGTAGCATGTTTCTGCAGAGATGAGGTCACTGCATGCAGCTTTTTTACTTCTTCCCTCACAGCTGCATTTTCTTTTTTCACTGCATCAAGGTTATTTTGCACATCTTCCAAATTTTTTATCTTGTCCCGCAGTTCCTCATTTTCCACAGACAGATCTTTCTTCATTTGCTGCAGTTGATCTGTGTGGGTTTTAACTTGAAAACACTGAGCTTCCACTCTTTCTTTTTGTAGAAGAAGATCGGTCAGCTGTTTCTTTTCCTCTTTGAGGGCATCTGTTTGCTCTTTGAGGGAATCAAGTTCATCCAGCTGAAAGTTGTGCTTCATAACCAGCTCTCTGATGTATTCCTCAGTCTGCCTCAAACCAGCAACCTCATCTTCCTGCTTCCCCACCAGATCCTCCAGACAGGACTTTTCTTTCATGGTGTCCATGTATTCGTCCAGAAGATCTTTATATTCTTGAGGATAAGCCTGCAGGTCGTCTAGCTCTTCCTGGAGACCTGCAGCGTGTTTCTGCAGAGATGAGGTCACTGCATGCAGCTGTTTTACTTCTTCCCTCACAGCTGCATTCTGGTCTTTCACAGCATTTAGCTTTTCCTTTGCATCCTCCAAATGTGTGATCTTGTTGTGGAGTTCCTCATTTTCCATGGACAGATCCATCTTAGTTTTCTCTAATTTTTCAGGTGTCGGTTTTGAGTTGATTATATTGAACGTCCACCATTTCTCTCAGTTGAAGAAGATCAGTCAGTCGTTTCTTCTCTTGTTTGAGGGCTTCTGTTTGTTCTTGGAGGAAATTGACTTCATCCAGCTGATAGTTGTGTTTGATTATCAGCTCTTGCATTTCATCCTTCTGCTGCCTCAAACCAGCAACCTCATCTTCCTGCTTCCCCACCAGATCCTCCAGACGGGACTTTTCCTTCATGGTGTCCATGTATTCATCCAGAAGATCTTTATATTCTTGAGGATAAGCCTGCAGGTCGTCTAGCTCTTCCTGGAGACCTGCAGCATGTTTCTGCAGAGATGAGGTCACTGCATGCAGCTTTTTTACTTCTTCCCTCACAGCTGCATTTTCTTTTTTCACTGCATCAAGGTTGTTTTGCACATCTTTCACATTTTTAATCTTGTCTTGCAGTTCCTCGGTTTGGACATGCAGATCCTTTTTCACTTTCTTCATCAATTCAGTTTCTTTCAGTATTTCTTGATATTCTGATTCTAGTGTTTGTTTGTGTTGCTGACGATCTGCCAATCTGTTCCTTTCCCGTTTGAGGTCTTCATATTCTTTCTGCATTGACTCCAGTTCTTCCTGCTGAGTGTTGTATTGAACAGCCAGGTCTTTGGTCGTCTCCCACTGCTGATTCAGGTCAGAAATCTCTTCCTTCAGGCTCTTGTTCTGATCTTCCAGCTGGGATTTTTCTCTCAGCATGGAGGGATAGTTCTTCTTCATGTCTTCTAATTTTTGATTTTGAATTTGCAGCTCTTCCATATCCTGCCTAAGAGCTTTAGCTTGCTGCTGTAAAATCTGAACTTGTTTGGCCTGCTCTTCATAGATTTGTTCCGATGGTTCTTGGAGAGCAATCTTTTGCTGAAGTTTGGTCAGCTGTGATTGCAGAGCTGCCTTCTCCTCCTCCAATGTTTTTCTTTCAGATTTTTTCAAAGTTATTTCTTTCTTCAACTCCTTTTTGGGTCGAAGTTTTGCCTGGAGTGCAGTAATTTCTGCAGTCATGTTTGCGATGCTTCCAGACAACTGGTTGACTCTTTGCTGTTCTCCGTCGCACAATCGCTCCACTTGGACTTGATTTTTAAGGTCTTTGCTAAGACGCTTCAGCTGTTTTCCAAGGGTCTCATTGTCTTTAAGAGCAGCTTTCAGAGTCTTCTTCATGAGTTTTTGAGCAGCCTTCAAATCCTCCATTTTCTGCAGACTCACAGGGATGTCTTCAACGTGTGAGGCTGAAACAGTGATTTGCTGCAGATTTTCCTCAGTTAAACCTTTGATGTCGCACATTTCTGATGCTCGAAAAGTCACTGAGTCAATGTGTGTTCAGAACTTTAACTGGAACTGGATCCGGTACCTCTAAGGTTTACGATGCTCGAAGAATCACTGAGTCACTATAGGACGTTTGTGACGTTTGACACTCAACTGTTGATTTCAGGCCTTTATGAGGAGAAATCATGGTGACCTCAAATGACATCAAATGACCTCAAATGACCTCAAATTACATCAAATGAAGTCATTCTGGATTATTTGTGGGGTATTTGTGGTAAGTGGAGCTTAAACAATGACATCACACTATGATGTCATTCAGTGATGTCACATTCCGAATGTGACATCACTGAATGAAAAAGAATGGAGAATGAAAAAAAACATTAAAGTTGATAAATCTTTACCTTTAAAACCATCTTTTTACACGTGCATTTTGCTTTTGGGATTATTTCACACCATAAAGAGTGATCCTCCAAAGTCTGACCAAGGACCAAGGCATTCTCATAACAGTAAAATGCAGCAGCATTGAATTCTCAATTCATAAACAATGTTATGTACTAATAGTTCATAATACTATGTTTATTAAGCAGTATGTTAGTCTCAAAATATTATATATAGCCTGGGAGAGCTGAGGCTTGGATCGCTTTGGGATTCTAAAAGAGGATGTGTGGAGGACAGCTTGGTATGCAGAGAGCATGGAAGAGACATTCAAGACTCTGACAGACAGCGCTGTAGCCTTGTTCTTTGTGTCATGAAGGTTTTGGAAGTGATCGTCATTTTTCATTACGAATTCATAGTAAATTGAAAAAGGATTTGTACATGATTTAAAAAAAACAAATTTTCTAAAAACAAATTGTTTCTTTGTTTCTTAAAAGTAGTTATCTTTTCCATATTTATTTTCCTTTAAGTACTGCATTTTCAAATCTTTTTTTCAGTCTTGCTAAACTGTTCATTTTTATTTTGTATTAACGCATCATCAGGGATTGTGGGAGAAGCCACCATGGTCCTAAATTAATTTTTAGGTCATGCAAACAAACGTTTTTTAACTTTGTAATAGTCGATATTTCTGCCCAGGTACACGAAGTTTTGAAACCTGCTTACTGGAATCTGCAGTACTGAAGAACATCCACAAGGTGGCAGCAGAGTGCAGCATGAAGGCGTTTCAAGTTTAACACCTAAATTATAATGAATTCTGCACCCATGCTGCATTTAGACGGTACTGTGAATGATTTTTCTGTTGATATCTAAGTTTTCTAAGAAAAAATAAAACATCAACTGTAACGACTGTGAAAATACACAGAAACTCCCTCGGCTTATCCAAAGCTTTCTAATCAAATTCAAAACAACGTAAAACAAAAATAAAATAGAAGAAAAATAACCTGCAAAGATTTTTTGTAAAGGACATGCTCAGGATGTACCCAACAGTAGCTGGGATAGGCTCCAGCAACTCCATGACCCTGAAAGGGATTCAGCGCGGTGTGTGGATGGATGGATTTTATTAAAAGCTGCAGGTTATATTTGTTGTTAACAAGGAAATAATTTGAAAGATCTCAAGAAAGAAAGACTGAAAAATCCTCTCCAGAAACAACAGGATGTCCTCCATCTTCAGGTGATTCAGAAAGCATCCATGCATCCATCCATCCAACCATTTTCAGAACCCACTCAATCCCTCTGGGGTCACATGGTTACAGAAGCCAAGTCAGAAATTTTCAAACCTCTCCAATTAAAATTAAATCAGAGCCAGTTCAAAAGACAAATACATAACAATTATAAAACCAAACCATCATAACACTAAACTGACTGACTAAACATATTTTTTGGACCACTGAAAACTGAAAATGATCCAAAAAGATTGTTAAAAAATAGAAAATCTGCTTCATAATTCAGCGTACATTTTGTATGGATTCTGGTTGTACTGACTGACTTCAAACAGATTGTCTGTGGCACACAGGGATCAAATATTTGTCTCATGTTTTAATACGACTTTAGTAAGCCACAAAGCCACACCACTTGATGGATTGTGGGAGTATGATGGGTACTGTAGTCAGGAGTCTGGTGGAGTGATGCCTTTCTACTGTTTGTTAATGAGATAAATAAAGTTTCACATAGTCTTTTATTTGCTTGATTCACTTTGCTGTCTAACAAAATGCATAACTTTTTAAAATGAAAAGTATTTTCATTGTCCTGTGACAGACTGGCGACCTGTCCAGCATGTCCCCTGCCTTCCCCCACGAGTGGCCAGGATAGGCTCCAGCAGCCCTGTGACCCCTAAAGGGACAAACGGGTTTAGAAGATGAATGAATGTAAAAGTATTTTGATTTTTCTTTAACCAGAGAGCAACAATGGAGAGGTTAAAGAGCCACATGTGGCTCCGGAGACTCAGGCTACAAGCCCCTGAGTTAGAGAGGAGTGAGTGAATGTGGACATAGCCTCGGCCTCTGGATGTGAGACGGCTCAGCATCGGTTACTGTCAGCAACCGCTGGAGTTTGTGATCCCAATCCTGCAAAGGTGGAAAAGAAGACAAAAAGCCTTCAGGTGCATTCTGGACCACCATGAGTCTGACTTCATCATGTCCACATGCATTCAGAACGGTGCTGAGAGCATGAAACGGAACAAAAATCCTTCTCCTCCTCTGTTTGTCTCCCTTCACCTTCAAGAATCAGACCGGCATGTCCTCATGCATCTGTATTCAGGCATTTTTGTTTTTTGTTTTACTTTTGCAGGCGTCTCCAGCCTTGTTCCGTGTAAGCTGCTGCCCTGCTGGTTTGGCGGCTTCAGTCATTTCTGATTAGATGGATTGAGTGAGGCCAGTTTCTGATTGACTGAACACACCTGACCCAGGTGACCAGTAACGACTGAAGCAGAGTTAGCTGCAAAACTAGCAAGGTAGCTTAGGAGGAACAGGGTTGGAGACGCCTGATGGAGTCGACTTTTTCGGATTATTATTTGGAAGAAATCTTGTGTTTTTATTTTTGAGAGAAAATTTTATTATTCCCGACACATTTGTCTTTTGAACACTAAACAGAAGAAATGGATGAACGTGGAAGAAGAGAAGAGAGAATGCAGGACGAGGCTTCCAGAATGACAAATCACAAAAAGCAGAGACATCAGCAAAACCAAAAAAAAATTCAGGTTCATAAAGTCAAATTAAAAGCATCACCGGTTTTGGTTTTATTTGAACATATGGGGCAGCACAGTGGTGTAGTGGTTAGCACTCCCGCCTCACATTGAGAAGGTTCAAATCCCAGCTTGGCCTTTCTGTGTCGAGTTTGCATGATCTCCTCATGCAGGTGCAGGGTTTCTCCAGCTTCTTCTCACAGTCCAAAAACATACTGAAAAACATACAATATGCAGCTGCAGACCACAAGAGCCCCCATCTCCAGAGACCAGAACCTGACCCCAGCAGGGGCAGTTTGTATTTCAGATGTCAAAGGCCCTGCACATCCCAAAGCTCCACTCATCACAGATCCACTGCATCTCCCCTCCACTGCTCTCATGGCGCCCTGACATGAGTCCAACACAAGGCTAAGATAAGGGGAAATAAAACCCACCAGGTTAGAGGTGGAAGGTCCTGACAGAGGACTGACTGTCAGAACTGGGATAACTGGACTCTGGTTGCTAAGGACAACCATAGAAAACACAGGGAGAGGATGAGGAAGAGGTAGATCCTCCTTATCGTGTGAAGAGAAAACTTTGAGGTGCTGATAACCTCTCTGGATACCTATACATGAGGCATAGAAAAGTATTTATAGTAGCCGTGCATTATGGGTAAAAAGCAAGACAAGATCTAATTTAAATTTGATGGATGGGTTTAGTTAAATTCAACACTTGCTGTTTGCCAATCATATAACCCTTGTGCTATCTTGTGGGGTCCAGATGACCCCACTCCCAACGTTAACGTGCCTCCAAGGGGTCATCAAAAAAACTTTTTATTTTTCAAAGCAAATTTAACTGAAACTGTTTTTATTCGGGCTAGGGATGATTCTTTTCCGTGGTATACGCCTTTTGTGTCATGGTGCCTCTGTCAGTCTCCTCCCCCTCCTGCTCTGCTCCTGACTCCACCAGCTGTGACCAATCCACCTCATCACCTGCTGCTGCTCAAAAGGAGACCCAGCTCCAGTATTCAACGACAGTTTGTTGCCCCTTATGGTGACTACGCCTGGTCTCAGTCTCACGCATGTTTTGTTTAACTAAGTCTTGCCTCGCAACTAATGTTATTCTCCCTGCCTCAGGATTCCTGCCTTCGAGTGTCACTGTGTGGAAGTCAGTTCGAGCCCCTCCTGCATTCCTCTGGAAACATCACGCTCCGCTAGCAGCGTTACTACCTCCAGCCATGCCTCAAGCTTCGGTCCTCCTCGGCTTACCACCAAGCCTTTACCATCTTCCTGGAAGGAAAATAAAAACTCATACTTACCTCTCGCCTACCTGTGTCCTCATTCTGGGTTCCAGCATCTGGCAGCATCCAGCATATGACATTTTGTCTTATGTTTTTTTTTTTTAAACACACACACGCACGCACGCACGCACGCACACACGCACACACCCAAAAATATAAACGCAACACTTTTGTTATTGCTCCCATTTTTTATGGTGTGAACTCAAAGATGTGAAACATTTCCCACATACACAAAATAACCAGTTCTCTGAAATATTGTTCACAAATCTGTCTAAATCTGTGATAGTGAGCACTTCTCCTTTGCCAAGACAATCCATCTTACCTCACAGGTGTGCCATATCAAGATGCTGATTGGACAGCATGATTATTGCACAGGTGTGCCTTAGACTGGCCACAAGAAAAGGCCACTCTGACATCTTCAGTTGTATCACACAGCACAATGCCACAGATGTCGCAAGTTTTGAGAGAGCGTGCAATTGGCATGCTGATAGCAGGAATGTCCACCAGAGCTGTTGCTAGGGAATTGAATGTCCATTTCTCCACCGTCTGGCATGCTGTCTCCAAATGCGTTTCCGAGAATTTGGCTGCACATCCAACCAGCCTCACAACCGCAGACCACGTGTAACCACACCAGCCCAAGACCTCCACATCCAGTATTCCCACGATTCCCAAGATCGTCTGAGACCAGCCACTAGGACAGCTGCTGAAACAATGGGTTTGCATAACCACAGAATTTCTGCACAAACTGTCAGAAACCGTCTCAGGGAAGCTCACCTGCATGCTCGTCGTCCTCATTGAGGTCTTGACCTCACTCCAGTTTGTCGTCGTAACCGACTTGAGTGGGCAAATGCTTACATGCGATGGCGTCTGGCACGTTGGAGAGGTGTTCTCTTCACGGATGAATCCCGGTTTACACTGTTCAGGGCAGATGGCAGACAGCGTGTGTGGCGTTATTTGGGTGAGCGGTTTTCTGATGTCAATGTTGTGGATCGAGCAGCCCATGGTGGTGGTGGGGTTATGGTATGGGCAGGCATATGTTATGGACGAAGAACACAGGTGCATTTCATTGATGGCATTTTGAATGCACAGAGATACCGTGACGAGATCCTGGGGGCCATTTTTGTGCTGTACATTCAACAACATCACCTCATGTTGCAGCATGATAATGCACGGCCCCATGTTGAAAGGATCTGCACACATTTCTTGGAAGCTGAAAACATCCCACTTCTTGCATGGCCAGCATACTCACCGGACATGTCACCCATTGAGCATTTTTGGGATGCTCTGGATCGGCGTATACGACAGCGTGTTCCAGTTCCTGCCAATATCCAGCAACTTGGCACAGCCATTGAAGAAGAGTGGACCAACATTCCACAGGCCACAATAGACAACCTGATCAACTCTATGCGAAGGAGATGTGTCGCACTTCATGAGGCAAATGGTGGTCACACCAGATACTGACTGGTTGTGTGAGTCCCCTGACCCCTAAATAAAACAAAACTGAAGATTTCAGAGTGGCCTTTTCTTGTGGCCAGTCTAAGGCACACCTGTGCAATAATCATGCTGTCTAATTAGCATCTTGATATGGCACACCTGTGAGGTGGGATGGATTGTCTTGGCAAAGGAGAAGTGCTCACTATCACAGATTTAGACAGATTTGTGAACAATATTTCAGAGAACTGGTTAGTTTGTGTATGTGGAAAATGTTTCACATCTTTGAGTTCATACCATAAAAAATGGGAGCAATAACAAAAGTGTTGCGTTTATATTTTTGGTCAGTGTAATTTCATTCAAAAAAGTTTTATTTAGGTAAAAATAAACAATTATATGCTAGAAATTATCAAACATTTGGCGTTGAATATTCTATGAAAGTTTAACGTTTTGAATGAAATATAGAAATAAATACACTTTCATGATATTCTTATTATTTGGAAAGGACCCGTATATGCCTTAACATTTGATTTGATTTATTATATTTATTTTACCTTTGCACATTTTTATTATCTATTTATTTAGTCGTTTTTTTTTCTATTTTGCACATCTTTTTACCTGCACTGTTCTGTAAATAGCTTTTTAAATTATATTACCTTAGATGTTTGGATTTATGCTACATCTTCTTTGGTCTTGTTTTTTGTTTTATACCATTCTAAGTCTTTTTTTCCCTCTGCTGTAAGTTGCTATGGTGACAAACAAATTTCCCACGTGTGGGATCAATAAAGTATTTCTGATTCTGATTTATTTATTTTAAGTATTGTAGTCAAAGCAATAAAGAATTTACACAGATTTATCAAATTCATTACAGAAATGATAAAATGCATAGAATAAAAAATCAGAAAGTAAAACAAAAAAGATACTTAAATCACATTTGCTTAATTAAATACAGTGGTCATTAACTAAAGTCAAGTAGAGCTTGAAATATTGCTTGAAAAGGAGTGAGAAGTGAATTTACATAATCCCACCCCTACTGGGCTAATTCATTTGATAGTTTACAGTTTTTGTAATCCAGTTCTGATCCGATAAATTATTTTCAAGTAATAAAATCCAGTGCCTTGTAATGATTGATTATCTTCAGAAAATATTCATTCACGATTTCAGTAAACGGTAACTGTAACCATTATGTAGGAATCATTGATTATCATTAGACCACATTACCAGTAAGTATTGCTACACATACCAGATCAAGTAGAGAAAATCAACAGCCCATCCGTTCCCCAGACATGAATCCAACTAAGCACATTTGGAACATCATATCTAGGTCCATCCTCCAACGCCAGGTTGCACCACAGACTGTCCAGGACGATGCTGTGGTCCAGGTGTGGGAAGTGATCCCCCAGGAGGCTGTCCGCCTCATCAGATGCATACTTGTGTGTTGCAGGAAGTCATACTGGCATGTGGAGGCCACACCCACTATTATTTAGATCTGTTTCAAAGGCATTACATCAAAGTGGGATCAGCCTGTTGTGCATTTTAATTTTGGCATGATTCAACATCCAGACCACTATGGATCTCCATAGATTAAGTCATTTAATTTCCCATTCCAACAATTGAATTTTTTTTGTGTTTATTTCTTGTAATTCTGTAGAAATTGTTTGAATAATTTTAAGTTTAGATTGTTTTGAAATAAGAGGCTTGGACTCAATAACAGTTAAACTTAATCCGAAGCCCTTTTACATTTTGCATAGTGTCATTGATTGTAATACTTCTGTTTGTTATGGTGGGTGTGTGTTTTTTATCAGTTAAAAATTATTAAATACATTTATTTCCATCATGTCAATGTGATAAATATCTGCATTTCAGACACTTGCAACAAACTCCATCCACTATCATAGTGTCTAAGCCGTCTATCCCTCTATCTTTTGCTAGAGTTCTTCGTTGTTGTGATATTTTTTAAACCTGAAACTAATCGATGGCTTTAGCGGCTCCGTTCGTACAGTTGGTGTTTCCTTAATAATCATCCCTGTTTGAAATGCTGAGCTCTGGCAGCCCCGCGAACATTCTAAATGGCATTCAACGTTTATCTTTATTAAAACAGGTTCGTCTTTTTTAGCTAAGTTGCAAAAGTTTTGTTCGCGCCAAATTACACGCATTGTGGAAGTTTAAACGCTTGTTTAAAAAATATGGTAGCGCTCTAACAGGGCCGTAAGAAACACAGAACTTTGTGAAACGTTCCGCTCTTGTTTTCCGCTCTGGCTACATTCTCATGTACACCACATTAAAATAAAATGAAAAAGAAACAAAGGAATTAATGCTTTTAGTTTGTTATTATACGTTAATGTTTTATTTATTTATTTTTTTACTAAGTATTGCTTTATTTCATTACTTTATATATTATTTTCATCTGCTGCTTAGACTTTGTTCTAGTTTTGTATTTGTAAAATGCCATGCTGCCTCATGTTTTTGGATTCAAATGTTCCAAATGTAAAACAAATATGTAATTTGTGCATTTTGAATTTTGTTAATAAAAGAAAAGTATTTCATTCTAATGAACAATAATTTTGGCAAAATCTGAGAAAATGGTCAGGAAACGTGCCCGTATTAAATACATTAAAAATGTTTAAAGCTACTTATAAATGTGTTATTTCTTATTAGATAGACAGACAGACAGACAGACAGACAGACAGACAGACAGACAGACAGACAGACAGACAGACAGACAGACAGACAGACAGACAGACAGACAGACAGACAGACAGACAGACAGATAGATAGATAGATAGATAGATAGATAGATAGATAGATAGATTACTTTATTAATCCCACAATGGGGAAATTGCATTTATCTGTGGCAGCAAAATAAAAAATAAATAGTAAATAAATAAATAAATTATAAATTGTATTAATAAATAATAAAAAATAAAATAGTGAATCCCTATGGAAGTTTTTCTGTGCCATCAGATTCTGAATATTTTTAACCCTTGAATTTTCTATCTGAATTTTTTTTACCTTTGAATTTTCATTCTGAATTTTTATAACCTTTGAATTTTCATTCTGAATTTTTACAACCCTTGAATTTTTATTCTGAATTTTTATAAACCTTGAATTTTCATTCTTAATATTTTTTAACCCTAAGATTTTGATCTCCCAAAAATTCAATGTAAAAAATTTCGACGGGGAAGACGCTGCTTCTTTTGTGCCACCAGCACAACTAGTCGATCTAAGAACACATCGATATCCAGCCAATCAAGTCATGAGAACGACATGACGTCAGCGTTCGGTACGTTTTACAGAAGTCCAAAAGATGGCAGCAAACTCGGCAGGCGGTTCATCGGTGAGTCATTAATCCTTTATATCTCTCTATTATCGTCTTATTGAGGTCGGCTTATATAGCACAAAATCATGCATCTTCTGTTGATATTTTATTTTTTTCAAATTTGTGTTCTCGCCATTTTTCCCGCCGCGAATCCCGGTGAAAAAAGAAATTGTGCAGTTATTAATCCCGCGCTTATTGACTGCTGCTGCACCTGGTCGTGGGTCAGACAGAATCAGACCGCTAACTTTGGTAATGCGTATGTAAAAGAAACAATACGTGTATCACTTGTTCATTCGTTTTTCAACTTAAAATAAAAAACAAAGCCATGTTACATGAACCGCTCATCTATTTTTCAAAATTAAAATAATAAATGACAAAAATATTTTTTATGTTTT
The DNA here is from genome assembly GCA_023969325.1 of Oryzias curvinotus. NCBI lineage: Eukaryota > Metazoa > Chordata > Actinopteri > Beloniformes > Adrianichthyidae > Oryzias > Oryzias curvinotus. The sequence continues at coordinate 7,740,918 of CM043714.1, forward strand.
TTAAGTTTCCCGCCTTGTGTTAGCTTTTCTGCTAACGTGAAAGACCACGTATATAGCCAGATAGCGACTACCATTTCCTTATATTTTGCCTTAATCTGCAGTGCTTCTCAAATAGTGGGGCCTGCGCAAAAAATAATTGAGAAGCACTACGTTTATGGACTACAAACTAAATAACGCTAATATTTTATGTTTCCATCTGTGGGCTAAATTTGTGTTTTTGTGTTTTGTGTTAGAGTGATAACAGTGAAATTGTGCAGTCAATCCAACGCTTACTGCACCTGGTAACATCATCGGGGAGACACCAGAGCACTAACTCTGGTGTTACTACTCACACTGAAGGGTTGAGTATTAAACCAGAGGTTTTCATATCTGCCTTTTTATTAAATTCGAGGTCAAGCCTTATCTGATTAACGAATATGTTTGCATTGTATAGGGAGCAGAGGCAAGGCAGCCACACTAACATCACTGGACCAGAAAGACCATCTGTTCAGATGGAAATGACACGGTAAACTTGAACAGGACTGTGTTTTTATTCATTTCAACCTTTTTGTGTTGGTAGTTTTTCTGTAGTGACAAAAACAGGCACGACAATGGGGGGTTGCTGAACATTTCTAGACAAGCCCTTTTTGCCCTTTTGCTATTGCAAAATGCTAGCATAGCCTGCTGCCCTTTCATTTACAAGATCTGGTTTAAAACAATTACTTTTTTTTTACCTACCTTCTGTTCTTCCATTAGCGAAATGACCTACTCCGCCAAGCCTTGAGCACGCAAAAAGACACTTACAGATGTCAATTTAGTTGTTTTCACTCCTGCAGCTCCTCAGCTCAATGTGGCTCACATGCTCTTAATAGCAATGGGAAATAATTTTGTTAAACAAATGTTTGCCACCCATTAGTCCAATTTAAGGTTATGCACAACTGAGCAAATACTGTTATAAAATATGGCTAAATAAGATAATTGCTAGACCAGTACAAAACATTTATGGCTCCATATTTATCGCCCAAGGTAAAAGGTTAAGAAAAAAAGTTTTTGTTTTTTTCAGATGAGGTGGTTGTGCTAACTACAATACCACCTATTTACAACTCAAAAGTTCTTATTCTCAATGTTTATATAACATAAAGAAATCATGGGTGTTGACATTTCTACACTTTCATAATGACATGTGTCTAGACTTTTGACTCACCGTGTCAGGTTATTACATCATAGCAAGCTTTATGTTGTTCATCTGTTTCATATGTCAATCTTCAAATAAAATTGATATAATAGTGTTTTTTAGTCACACATCTTTGTTCTTTTGTTTTTTAAAGGTCCTTTCCAGGTATCTTTGCCCGTGGAAGAGGAAAGCGGCGCTTTCCTGCAGCCAGTTATATCCCTGCAAAGAAAATTAAACCATTGGAAGTGGTCTTTCACTTGTTGCCTAAACAATGTGAGAGAAGTCCATCAGAAGAAGAGCAGATAGTCCACCTGCAGGCAGGGTTGGGTCGCAGGACTGCTCAACTAGATGAAAGCACAACACATGATGAGGTAATAAGATGCAAATTGTCATGTTTGTGTGTCTATTTTCAATATCTATTTGGTAACTCCATCAGTTTGACATCTAAGAAATAAAAAAACAAAGTTATTACAATTATATAAGAGCACTTTTTACTTTTTATCCTTAATTAAGTCAATAATGAATATAATGTTTGTTTACAGCTGTGTGAAGCCCTCAATGTTTTGTTTCCAAAACTGGCAGCAGTTACTGGTGGTTGGTTGGTGTACAAGTGTCGAGGTGGGAAATATTGAGTTTCTATTCCAGTGCCATTTCATCACTTTTGCATTTTGATACACCTTAAGAGGTTTTGGAAATATTATATTTATTTGTAATTGTATACATATTACATCTTAATTCCTAATAAAAAAGTTGGGTATCTTTTTTTATCCTTAAGATTGCTTTAGATTATTTTGTTTCTGATAGTACTCATACAGTAATCAAATTGGCCTTAAGTTTTTTAGTATGTTTAAAGTATTAATGTAACTATCTAAGTTTTATAGCCTAATCTTCCTTAAATGTTTTAAACAGGTGGATGGGGGAGCCGAAAACTCTTTTTAGTGGCACCTGATAGCACCGGATACACAGGCAAGATCTTAAAATTGGCAAATAAGAATGGCAATGCAACGTTATTCATAGCGCCCATCCAAGAAGAGCTCAGCACCGATCCTCTTCACCCAACTGATAAGGCATTCAGCAGCATGCCCAAAGCCAAATGTCAGAAGTGTACAGAAACAGTTCCCCTTCAACTTCTCACAGTACACATCCAGTCTTGTGCTGGTGTGGATGCCAGTGAACCAGTGGTGAACAAATGTAAGAATTTTCTGTAATCTTTTGTAAACACACTGTGACTACAGCAAATTTAGAAACTAGTTGTTTAAAACTTGCTGTGGAAATTTATTTCAGTTTGTAACTTTTGATTTCTTCAGCATTGCAGCAATGTCCTCTATGCACGGAAATGTTTTCCACTGACTTCATCGAGGAGCATGCTTCTTCATGTGGAGAAAGGTAATTATTAACTTCTTACTATTTAAAGTTTTTACTCTACATTAAACCTATTTGTCAGAAGTGTAACAGAAAGAACTATGTGAGTAGTGCAGGAAATGAAAGAATACTTGAAGGTACTGTCAGTGAGGAGGAGCAAACTGCAGTTCCAGGACCATCTGGAACTTCAACTGTCAGTGATGGTAGGTGTAGCTCATGGTTAGTACAATGCAGTAGTTGCAGAAGGTAACCTGTTGGTAATATTACTGTACTCCCGACTCATGGTTTACTGTTACAGTGATGGTCAAATGTAAGGTTAACTAATTTAACATCCAAGCAAAAGTGATATGCCTTTAAGATTTGACGCTTGACATGTGGTTTAAATAAACCCCCACTTCATTCGTTTATTTTTGGATTATTTTTATAGGTTGGCTAACCATCAGTGACCCCATAAAAGCCATGTCTGCATGTGCAAGTTTTTATCGCCATACTCATGAAAGGGAAAGTCCATTGCTTTTGAGCATGGACCTGAGACAGACCCCAGCTCAACAGGATTTGGCCCTTGTTTCATTTTACAAGCGGCCTAATGTAGAGTGGGCACGTCCCCTGAATTGCAGACTGGAAGGTACATGTAAATGGATGTTACAGCAATTGTACTACAAAAGAAAACATATTTACTGTTTGCTCAATTTTCAAAACCTCACCTTTGTATTAAAGGGGATACTGCTGTTGGACAGGGAGTCACTCGTTACTTTATCTCCACATGTGTGGAGAAACTGAAATCTGGATTTTGCATCAATTTTGGTAAGCACATAACATTATGCCTCCTTCCAAATCATATGAAAGATTACCCTATAACTTAATTTTTCATTTTAATGTCTTGAACAGCAAATTCCAATGTTACATGCCTTTTTGAAGGACCACCTGGCCATTTAGTTCCCTCAGCCTCTCACTTTCTCGTGGAGAGTGACATGTTCCTGGTGGCAGGGAGAATGATTGGCCACTCCTTCATACATGAAGGACCCTGCTTGTCTGGGCTCAGCCCCGCTGTTGTCCATGTCCTGCTTGGTGGGAGCCCTGAAACGGCAACCGTTACACTGGAGGACTGCGCAGACCTGGACATCAGAGAGAAAATTGAGCTTGTAATTTTTTTTCTCTAAATTTTTGTTCTTAGGTTCTGAGAAGTGTCTTTCAATTTCTGCACTACACTTATTTTTTAACATCACATTTTGCGCTAGATCTTAACTTTTTATTTTATTTTAAGCTTGAAGGGGACACTGCACTTTCTGAAGCTGAAAGAGCAAGGGTTCAGGAATTGGCCTATGCGTGGGACCTTCCTTGCTTGACGGAGAGCAATAAAAAATGGCTTTTTGAGAAGCTGTTGATTCATGCTGTGAGTGAAAATGTTTTGTTTTTGGCAGAATCTTTTTATTTAAATATCATGGATGCCTGAGTATAGTATTTTTGCTCTTCCTTCTAAATAAACTACCAGACCTTCTATTAAAAAAAATTGCAAAACCATGATAGAAAATGTATGACATCCTTTATGAGAGCTTGTTTTTTTTAGCATCATTAGACTCCAGACCAGGTTTTATTAAATGAAGTGACAATTCTAAATTCTCTACTCAACAACTGTGCCATCACCAACTATAATTTGCACTATAAAACAAAGAAATATAGAAAAATTTGTGCATCATATTTGTGTATCATTTTTTAAACGTTTCTGTTTGTTTGTAGGTAATTGGACGTGTCACAAGGCAAATTAAACAGCTGAGACGAGGGCTTAAAGAGACTCCAGTGTGGACAGTCCTTACCAAGCGACCTGAAACTGCAGCCTTAATTTTTCCAAGTGAAGGATCAGGCGACATTTGTCCTGAGGTACATATTTGCCAGTGACCTCAGTTAGGATTTGTACTCCTACCATTTTCTTAAAAAATCCACCTTGTTGAGAATTTTCATGCTTTTTACAGAATAAATGTGGTATTGGCATTCACAAATTTGGCGTATTAACAGGTGTCTCTGGTCCTTAACCCCTGCGAATTGGGGGGGGGGATACTATATATTGAAGTTAAAATTGTTGCAACGTGTTTAATACTTTTATCCTATTACAGATATTTCTTCAACGCATCAGTTGGCCAAAGGAGGAGGAAGATGAAGATGATGATTGGTCTGCTGAAACCAAAAGCCGCATTAAGGGGTATCTTCAGGAGTTCATTAAAAATGGTAAGTTTCTTTCATATATGGGAGTGCTACAAAAGTTTTATTTGGCTGCTATTGAAATGAATTTATAAAAAAAAATATCAATTCCAGAAAGAAAACCTTAACATTCATGAATGAAAACATTAACATGATTATGTTACTCTTATTTGTCCAGTAAGTGTAATTACATCTGTTAAATACATATTTTTCCAAATTAGCCTTAAAGCTACACTGACACACAGTTTAAGAATTGTAAAGTTAAATTATTTTTGACAAATAAATTGAAACATAATCTTTATTCTGGATTTTGCTTCATTGATGCTTACAGGAACGGCAGTTGAATTGATGAATTTAGCCAAATTTTGGACTGGATGGGAGATTTTGCCTAAGAGCCTGTCTGTGGAGATCGTCAGAAGCAGCTATCCCACAGCCTCCACCTGCTACGAGACCTTAAAAATTCCAGGTCATTACAGAGACTACAGATCTTTCAGATGTGATCTCCTTGCCTGTATTGAGACTTGTCATACAGGATTTGGGCTCCTGTGAATTCTTGGGTTTGATTTATGTTCATAAAAAAAAGTTTTGTTAGATCAGGAAGTTTGTTGTGGCATTGAATGTCACACGTTTTACTGTTTTTGTTAAAAAAATAAAACATTGAGATTTTGCTCTCAAATAAACCACTGATGAAACTGATCCCACTTGCCTCTTAACAGATTTTTTTTTCCTTTATTGTGGAAAAAAATGTTCACAAAACTGAACCGCTGCAATGTAAACATCAGAGCCAAAGGAGTCTGATTCAGCTCTTGGGTCAACTGCACTTCTTAAAGCTGCCATTTGTTCATCTGTCAGTGGGCAGTTGATGTTTGGTACAACGACGTCTGAATGGTCCTGATGAGGAAGTCCACTCTCCTCCCACTCAATATGTGGAATCTCCATGCCCTGAGGTATGCAAGCCACAGAAATAAATAAATGGTAAAGAGCAAACAAACCAACATCACAAAGTTATCTATATATTTGTATATACCTCTATGTTCTCTGGTTCGGGAATGGGATGACGTGCACGACCCAGTACCCACAGCTGGTTAGGAGTCATGTTACTTTCTGTTCTTAAAGGATGATTATCCCAACCACTGCAGAAAGTGTCCAGGTCATCCTGTATACGTGGTAAAAATACATAGTGGCAGCAGAAGAGGTGTTGAACACTTGCAATGCTGAGGAATCCCTCTTCTTCAAGGTGGTGGAGAACATTGTAGTATGTGCTGGTCACAGCAACCCACAGATCTCTCCAGAGCCGCTCAATCCTAGGTCATTACAAAAACAGTGATTCAGTAAATGGAGTACTCCATTATAAATCTTTTGTAGGAAATTGCAAAGATTGTGTTTTAAATGAACACTTAAACATGCACTGTTCTGCAAATAGCTTTTTAAATTGTACTACCTTGTTTGCATTTATTCTACATTTTCTGTCTTCTTGTTCTTTTTTTATATTATTCTTAGTCTTTTTTTTCCCTCTGCTGTCAGTTGCTATGGTGACAAACCAATTTCCCATGTGTGGGATCAATAAAGTATTTCTGATTCTGATGTGATCCATAATATCTCAGGAAAAGTTATATGAGCAAAAACACAACATGCTAGTCCAAAATCACGACACACCCAAACAATTAAAAAGTGGTTCGGGCAATCATTTCTACATATAATTTGACCATTGAAATCTCCAGAGCTTAAACCCATACAAGATTTGTGTTAAATTTATAAATTTTTCTTATAATGAAATGTGTGCTAAAATCCAACTTAAAGTAGCACATGCTTTGACAGTGCAGTTGTCCTATTACTACTTGTACAAAAAAAAAAAAAAAACAACTCACATATCAGGTTCTTAAAACAAACAAACCTTTGGTTGTGAACACTTTTTCCAGAAATGAAGCTGCTTCTTCCAGTGCCACGGACCGTAAACATGAGTTGTGCAACGTCTACGTTTTCTCCCCCGTGATCAGCACGTACCCTAATATAAAGAATTAAAAAAAGTATACAATATGTAATGGTGCTTAGAAAATATTGGTTAAATGTCAAATTGGAATTAAAAAATACCTCCTAACCTCAGAGGAAAACCAAACTTTTCAACTGCCCTTTGGAAGAAAGATAGTGTAGTTGCTGCCAGATTGTTGGATGCTGTACCAAGATACATTATCTGAAGAACAGTAAAAACACCATTATGAGGAATAAGCATCTAAACAAGTGTGTTTTTATTGACAAGTGTGCTTACTTTGCGTGAAAAACCATCAATGCCACCAAAAATGACAATGCTGTAGCTGAAAGTAAGAAAAAGGAAAAAAAAAAGTTTTTTTTTAACCAAAAAAGTTAAATATAATTCAAATGTGTTTTTCTTTGTGCTGCATGGTAAGTAACATCAACAAAGCACTTGATCAAATAACATGCATATCATTTGCAACTGTACTTCAACGCAAACTTTGCATTAAGGTTCACGTTATCAAGAATATATAATTCAGAAATAACATACCGTATTAGTTTGTGGTTGGTATCTATGTGCATCAAGGACATGGGGCCTGGAACAGAGTACGTTCGTCGAGCAATGCATCCTAGATGGACCATACGTGACAGGACACCTGAAGTGTCTACACGATGCATGGATGCTCTGACTCTGTTGTACTGCACTCTATGTCCTTGGGCTTGCAGCAGAGCCTTCATCATTCGATACCCAGAATTAGGCTGCCTGGATTTTATTTCTCTGACACACTGATCCAAGTCTTCATCTGACATGGTGCTATATAGTCCTTTCACTGAAAGATCAGATTCATTCATACGTCTGTAAACTGTTCTTCTGGACATACCCAAGAGTTTGGCTATGCATGTGACTGGAAGATTAAGTTCCAGAAGGCTACAAAGGTAGTCTGAGGATAGTGCCATTCGTTGTCGCCCAGCTGGACCCTGCTCCCATTGCACAACAGCACTGCAACTGTTTGTTCTTTCTTTTTCAGAACTAATAAGTCTTTGCAGATGTGTCAGTTCCTCTAAAATAGCAGGACAGACTGTTAACTGACTAGACAAAGCATTTAAAAAGACATGTTCTTGAGTGCAAATGAAGTCTAAGAAGTCCAGATCTAGGGGTAAGCGCTGAAGAACATGTTCCAAACGGGAGCGAAGTCTCTCAAAAATATGTTGTAGAAGTTCCTAGAAGAGAGATAAAGAAAAAAAAGACAGAATTAGAGTCTTGTTGAATCTGACGGACATTTGCAGATTTCCAGCTTGTATTGTCGATAACTCCTAAATATAGACATGAACATTTTTATTTTGCCTCCTTGTAACCACTAAAACAGAAGCCAGTGACTTATTGTTTTGGGGTATGCCCCCGTCCTTCACCCGAAGGCAGTACAGCAACAACAATCCACCCATCATTTGTTTTTCAAATTAAAATAAAAATAAATTGTTTTTTTTATTTTCCCATTTACGTAATGCCGGTTATCATATCTGAGTTTTATTTACTGTTGCAAAAAGGAGACTTCTGTCCGCCGGCTCTGCATGAGTGAGCTGCTGGACGCGGGAGAACTGTGTCTCCAATCAGAGGATCGGCTTTGGGACAGTGAATAGTCACGTCCAGAAAACAAGGCGGATTCTATTCCCACATATTTACCTGCAGCCAAGATGCACATTGCGGCGTTAAATATAAGTTCATCCGAACGAAGCTAAAGGTTTTTGACGCGTATTAGCCTAACCCTAAGTTATTCCGGGTAAATTCGGTAAAGAATAAAGCACTGGCCACATGTATGGACTTAGAAAATTATGAGCGAACATTCATTCATCATCATGAACTCAATAATAATCACAACACAAGTAAAAGCACATTAGAAAATCATCTCGCTCAATAGTCGGAAACCGCCTCTCTGCTCCGTTGTAGCCAATAACGGTCTGAACCCGGAAGCTGAAAAATGACACGCGGGAAAAATTGATAAAATAAAATATCAACAAAAGATGCACGATTTTGTGCTATATAAGCCGACGTCAATAAGACGATAATAGAGAGATATAAAGGATTAATGACTCACCGATGAACCGCCTGCCGAGTTTGCTGCCATCTTTTGGACTTCTGTAAAACGTACCGAACGCTGACGTCATGTCGTTCTCATGACTTGATTGGCTGGATATCGATGTGTTCTTAGATCGACTAGTTGTGCTGGTGGCACAAAAGAAGCAGCGTCTTCCCCGTCGAAATTTTTTACATTGAATTTTTGGGAGATCAAAATCTTAGGGTTAAAAAATATTAAGAATGAAAATTCAAGGTTTATAAAAATTCAGAAAAAAAATTCAAGGGTTGTAAAAATTCAGAATGAAAATTCAAAGGTAAAAAAAATTCAGATAGAAAATTCAAGGGTTAAAAATATTCAGAATCTGATGGCACAGAAAAACTTCCATAAATCCCTATTTTAAGTTATTTATTTTTAAATTTTGTATCATTGCAATCTGTGTCTTTTATAATTTTATTTGTAAATGTTTTAAACCTGTAAAGTCCTTTGTGTTGCTGCTGTATGAAAAGTGCTTTATAAATAAAGTTTTTATTAGAATTTTTTTTCTATCTCTATACGCAGTCTATGAGGTGAATTCGTCTGTTATATGACATTGTTAAACTATTTTATTTTTTGATTCACTCAAGAAAAAACGTCCTGACACCAGGTATTGTATTGGATTCGAGGTTTGTACTAAAATCATAGACATGAACAACATTTCCTAAAAATAAAAAATATAAAAGAGATACCGCAGCCTTTGGCGCCCCCTGGTGGTAAAGAGTGGCGTGACCGGGAAAGTCAGGTGGAGAGTCAGCTGATCCCGTCCAGGAAGGGGAAGTTGAGAAGCAGAGCAGATAAGTCGCTGTCTTGTTTGTTTTATCTGATAAGTGAACAATTTTAACTTAAAGGATGTTCAGCGCAGAAGATGAAGACGTTGACTTCTTGTCCCCTACGGGAGGGTAAGTTTGATTCAAACTAAATGTTTATTCAATTATTTTTTTTAGCGGGGAGGGCTAACCTCCTGACAGCAGGTTAGCTGCCCTTTCTCCTCCTGGGCTATTGAGCTAGCGCGTGTTATCATAACTAGTTATTGCCCCCTCAGTGCATTTATATGCCAAGTTTTATGCCCCGTTTGCGGATCTGTTTAGCAGCCTTTGTTGTTCTAACGCTTCGTTGTTATTCTCATCCTCCTCTGTCTGTAGAAATCTGCATTAACTACATTTTACACCGTGATTTAAGACACTTTAATTATATATTAAAAAAAAAATTTAAAATGTGCCCCCAAAAAGAGCCAGCACGAAGATTCAACAGCATTAAAAACAACCCAAATTTGAGAGAGAGAAACAAATTGACGAGGAAAAAATGTAATTTGTAAAACAAGTAACGTTTGTTTTTGTTTTGTATAGAAATGAAAAAGACAATTGTTTAACGTTAAAGTTGGCTGTACATTGTCAGTTCCATGTTGAAATGCTGTTGTAATTTCCTGTTCCAAGTCATGTCAAGGTTTTCAAAATCGAACGCGTTTTCTTTCATTTCTATAAATGTTCAATAAAGCTTTTCTATGCTGGTCATTATGCCTTTTTGTGTCGACATTCTCAATAAAATCAAGACGTCTGCCTCTGCTCTGACCGGCTAGTCCCACTCCGATCATCTTTAGATCTTTTTTCTAATATGATTGTGCAGTTTTGAACCCAAATCCAAAAACTTGTGTTGTTTTCTAGGACGTAGTTTCTGCAGAGTGTCAGTAGTTCATCAGAAATTCACCTCTGAGTTGGTGCATAGTGAGTCTGCTTCCATTACCATCATCCATCTGTTTCCATGCACTTCCGCTAGCTTACAGCCTCTCAAAAAACCCATTAAAAATGGCAAGCAATATCGGAGCTATCCAGCCGTACAGTTCTGATCTAGACGCCAACTCAGATGAAGAAAACAAAGACGTAGACGGATCTGGTCGTCTACAAGTGAAGGAATCAGAGTTGTGGCTTGCCGTTGTGTCTTCTACATCACACCTACCAGCCTTTTCCAACGGCATTTGAATAAAGAAAAACTCAGAAATGCAATTTTAAGCTCAATTTCCTTTAAATATGTCCTCCATCATGAGAAAAATGCCACAAGAACATGTTAAAAACACAATTTTTATCAGAACTCCTCCGTCTGGTAAATCGGCTTCATGTCATGGTCTGGGTTCTGATTGGCTGCAGGGTTTCCATAAGTAGTAATGTACTAAACACTAGATATGATGTAAGCATGTGGGTTTTGACCGATTACTGATATGCTTTTCTGTTGAATTACATTTACAGAATGTAATAAATTACTTTTTACTACATATTTAGTTGAATATTCATCTCTTAGCTTTTATTTAAATTAGAATTAGATGTTCATATATTTTGAAATATGATCAAAATACTCAGAGAAAACACATAAGCTGTCATAAATGTCCTTCTTTGAGGACGTTTCACAACTTTACACAATGAGGTGATGCATCAACTACAACAACATGCAATAAATTCTTCCAACAAACTGGATTGTAGCAGAATTTGCTCACCTTTATAGAAACCCCTTTAGTCCAGTTAAAGCATCCGTTTGCCCCACCAGCATCCAAACCAGAGGAAAAACTCTCAAAAGTCCTGTTTGTGTTGAGAGATTTGCTTTTGTGCACTGTGGAAAATGTGGTTTGTGTGTGATCACACTGAGCTGTGATGTAATGTTTGTGTTTCACCGCCGTTATGCGGCGGTTTGCAGGTCAAGGATGGATGGAAGCACAGCAATATTTAGCCCAAAGTGACTGTTTTCAGTTGTGAGCCATTTTCTGAAAAAGCTAGTCAACTTTTTTTTTCTTCTGAACAAGTAAGCTATATACAATGGAGTATTAAGACCACTGGTAAAAAAAAAAAAAAAAAAAGGTACAAATCTCACGTGAAAAAAGTTGTAATTTGTTAAAATCATACTTTTTCGGAATTAAAATTGGTCATTTAAGCCTCCATCCACATCCCCACGAAATCCATCAATGCAGCCATTTATGGTATATTTTCATAGAACTCCATGTCCCATAATGCATTTGGACCTCTGCAACTATACTATACTTATATTAAGAGAGCCTTAACTCACTGTTATATCTCCTTATTTGTGAAACCAATGCTGGATGAAGGACGCCGCGCTCTACGGCTCTCATGCTGAAAAATCACAACGTTGGCTCTTTCTGTGTTGTCGTTTGGTAAACAGACTATTTATTCATAAATGGAAAATTCTCAATGTAGAATTTATGAAATTATTACTTTACTATTTTAAAATATTGATTTATAATCTACAAGTTTACTCTCGTCAAATTATAACACTTTTTCTTAAAAGTATTTAACTTTTTTTTTTTACTTTCTTCTAATAATTGTACGACTGTATTGTTGCAGATTTCATTATTCTTTTTATTTTTTTGTGGCCCTAATACTTCATTTTAAGATTTTATTATCTATAGGCAATCTCAATGGGTGGTGAGCTGATGGATTCATGAGGATACAGCACGTCACCTCAACTTGCGTTTTCTGGAACTGAAAAGAAGTATTTAGCCTCAGGAAAACACTATTCTTTTGGAAATTTAATGAAAATAATTAAAATTATTATTTTGGGAGAGCCAAATGCTGACTATAAAGCAGAGGCAGATGCTAATAAAGATCATAATGTATTAGGTTGGCAATAAAAGACTCTTAAGTGTGACATGCACCTGCTTATCGCCTTTAAATTACATAATTGTCACACAAATCAGTAATAAATTGGATATAAACACCTCAGTAAACACGCACGGTTCATGTTCTACGTTGATTTACGTGTTTTTTGCGTGGTTTATTCATGACCCGTCTGTGAAAACTTCACATAAAGACCACAACTTTTCTTACTCTTTTATTCATTTAATCTGCAGAAAATGTTGGTAGTTGCTGTGTGACACGGCCTTTTAAAGAGAGATGTGATGGTCAGTACTAAAGCCATGTCACATCTACTGACGATGGCTCAAACGTTAAGAGCTTCTAAACTTCCAGACTAGAGATGCACAGCCTGGAATCAGCCGATGGTTCCGTATCTAAAGGTGCTGCTCATAGGTGGAATGCAGACGTTCTCCTGATCGACAGTACGGGACATTGACTCAAAGCAGTGCTTAGCCCCCAACTCATTGAGAAACAGTTACATTAGATTATTACAGGACGTTAGCCCACAAAGATGACACTAACGTTAAGATTCAATGCAGGTGCTATTATTATTATAGAGGAGGAAAAAGATGAGAGGAACACCTGTCCTGATTTACTAAGAAAATATGAGATTTTTGGCCATTTCAACTGTGAAGATGTGCTATGATTGAAAAGTAGTTTTTCTTGAATGCAGAGCAAAGACAGAAGGACCTCCAATGTAAGAGTTTTAGCTGTTCAGGGACAGTTTGTGGAAACTCAGAATAGAAATTCTGATACTTTAGCATAGACTCATTTGCAGATAAAGCAGATCCAATAACTAATGAGTCCATTGATGAATGGAAATATGTGCAATTGTTCACCAAAGATTATCCAGGTGCAATACTCGTTCTTTCTCTAAAGATGCAATTGATTATGTCATGTTTAATGGCATAAAACATGACGGAGCGGCATCTTCTTCATCTCACCAAATTGGTATTGCTGAGAGATAAGGATACACTTTTAACCAAAATATATCTGAGACTATGCTGTCCAAACAGCTGTCGTAGTAGAGAACGGTTGTTTTAAAGGCGTAGGCCTGGGCGATAAATCGATCAAATGAATTAATTCGAATTTTTTGCTACGGGCGATTTCAAAAATAACTAAATCGAGTTTTTATGTGCATTCCGTAGCGTTAGTTTCACACGGCACGCAACAGCATGGCTACCGGTGAGAGTGGGCAGTTTGTTCCCAGGAAAGCAATAAACTCATCTGTTGTTTGGAACTGGTGTGGCTTTACTGTCACAGACGTGGAGGAAGAGTTCCCCCCCCCACGCTGCTACATTTACCTAAAGGAGCCCATCGGAGTCAAAGGCTCTCACGCGTGGTCGCGTGGCACGCGCTCAGTCTTCTTACACATGCACGCGCCCTAACACACACGCGACCTGACACACACACACATACTCATTCATACTCAACGCCTGTATAGTTAGTTCATTAGTTAGATAGTTATTTTTTACTGTTATTTGTTAATAAAGAATACTGCGTTGTAATTATTACTTGTATATTCATTTGCGACGCGGCCACCGTAGGATTTTGTTTTTGGAGGAGGCGGGTGGGGTGGCTTAACTTGATTCCAAGAGTGTTTTTATTTATTTATAATTCATCCCTGAAATGGGGGTTACATTTGTCTTGCATTTGATTAAATAAAAGCAACATTTGCTTTAGGTTGTCTGCCATTTGTACTTATTGCTTTCCTTAAGTAGGGGGGAAAAAAATCGGAAATTGAATAAAAAAAAATAAAATCGCCCTATAAAGGCGTATGAGTAAACCCCTTAAATGCTGACAGATAAAAATAAAAAGATGTAGAAACAATGTTGAACATTTAAACAGGATGAGTGTCATGTTCAAACAATGAACACCATCAGCTGATGGTATCATAGGAAAATCACATGAGCTATGCAATATATAGAGACAGTTATCCATAAGGCGAAACATCTGAAGGAAACAGACCAAAAACAACCAAGTGATGAGTCTGCTAGCTGGAGGAACTCTATAGGGAGAAGAGAAAACCTTTTTTTTTTTTTAAGAGATCATAGATTACTGCTACAGATTATTATGATAATGGAGTCTGAGAACTCGTAGTAATGGATTAAAGCCATAGAGGAGGAAATCTAATCATTAAAAGAAATCAATGTGTTTAGCTTCTCTGCCAAAGAACAACAACAAAAAGGAAGGAAAGTGGGTCCATTCAGAGAAATATTAAGGATATAAAGCCAGAAAAGGGGGATAGATTTTGGTGACATTTTCTCCTTAACAGTCAATTCAAAGAGCATAAAAGTACTAATAAAAGTGAAAATATGTGAGCTTGCTACTTCACCAGATGTATGGGAAAACAGCTGACTTCATACTACCATTGATTGTTAGATCTACTTTGACCAGGCACAAGGTTATAAAAAAGGGCAAGATCTGATTTGCATGCTACATTAACCTTAAAATAGGATGGAATAATCTGGATCTTTCAGATTTCTTAGGGTCTTTCAAAATAATCTATCTGAAAACCTAGAATCCATTAGACTGCTGTGTTTATTCCCGAGACAGAACGTGAGGAAGTTATGATCGTCTAAATTGATGACTTGATCATGGCAGCAAACACTGAAGTATGAAAGATGTTAAAGAGACACTTCAAGTCATATTCAAAATGAAGGACATGGGCAGAGTTGATCATTTTCTTGTTATAGGTTTTACATTAATGGATGGATGTTGTGATAATGTTAAAAGAAACTAAAGTCAACAAGATAATGAAAAGGTTCAATTCGCAGCACTATAAATCCAGACAGACTTCCTGTGATTAGAAATTGTGTTACATTGAAGATGCTGTACAGATTTTTAGAGAGGCTGTAGGAAGCCTCATATATCTGACGATGTATACTCCACCAGATCTAAGTTTTGTGTTAAACAAATTATGTAACAATTGTGCGGACCAAGACAAGGATCTGTGTCTTAGGAGGTTCAAGAAGCTACAGCAGGTGAGGTAGTCTGTAGAGCAGGGTTGCCCAAATCCAGGCCTCGAGGGCCAGTATCCTACATGTTTTCCCACCATCCTGCCATTGATGCTCCTCATTGGGTAAACACACCTGATCCAGGTAATCAGCAGCAGAAAAGGCAGGGTTTCTGGAAAACTAGCAGGAGGCAAGCCCTTGAGGTCTGGATTTGGGCACTGGTGCTATAGAGATACAGTCTGAGCTG
Organism: Oryzias curvinotus; assembly: GCA_023969325.1. Taxonomy (NCBI): domain Eukaryota; kingdom Metazoa; phylum Chordata; class Actinopteri; order Beloniformes; family Adrianichthyidae; genus Oryzias; species Oryzias curvinotus. The sequence goes on from CM043714.1 coordinate 7,756,550, forward strand.
GTGACACTGCACAGAGATGCAGCACTATAAGGTATTATGTGGGTCTCAGTGAGCAACAATATTAAGCAATTAATACATGTAAATAATAATACTAAAACATATTATAAATATGTTCTGGTCATTTACTTTCGGTCAGGCTTAAAGTTTCATTTTGTGCACTTTCTTTACTTTTTGTCTTTGAGGTCCACATTCTTTCTTTATTTTAACAGAATATTTAAAATTTCATTTAAAATACAGATAAGCCGTCTGTGATGCCAGTGTGAGAGGAACGGTCGTTTCATATCAGAGCTCTGCTGCATCTGTGGGATGCTTTTTCTGTCTCTGGTCCAGCCAATGCGAGCTTTACACAGCTTATTAATAAAGCCAGAAAAGAAAGTTAAAGACGTTTGTGTGCTGGTTCACTAAAGTGTTTGACAAGAGTTTACATGAATCCCTGTTGAATCCATAACTCTGTCATGTTATGGTCGATTCTCCCTTTTTTTCCCTTTCTAAATGATAAATGCTGAAAAACAAACACACTGAAATAACCGATTTAAAGTAGTGCAAAGGTGCCATTACTCTAGTCTAGACAAAGAGATTTAGTGTTTAATGTGAAAAAATACGAGTTAACTAAATTATTTATTTATTTAAGCGTAGCTAACTACCTGTAGTGATCAATTGATCATTGCTCATGGGAACTTAGGAAATCAGTAACGTATTACATCATATCATCAGCAAAGTACATCTGACGTCATGGCTGTTTCTCCATTAGTGGGGCGATGGTGCAGGTTAACCTCTGCAATTATCACTAACTAGTCATCTGTGGAACATTAGAGATGTCATCTGGCTGTGGCACAGGATATTGTTTTTGAGAATAAACGCCTTGAGGACTCGGCTTACTGTACTAAATTGGATGTTGTTCTGTTTGTTTCTCAGAGGGAAGCTGGCCTCCTTGTTTGAACCAGAACAGGAAGCGGGCGGTCAGGGCAATGGCTTGTTTCAGTACACAGCTCCCAAACAGCCTAAGAAGGGCTCCACACCAGGTGAGACCAATGAAGACATCAGGAGTTGATGTCCAGCTTGATGAGGATCCTGAATGAAATATATTGCTTTATCTGTTTACAGCACCAGCCAATCAGAATCCAGCTGTACCTGTGCCTGGAACTCCTGCGGTGTTGGTTGCCTCAGCAGTTCAAGCCTTCAAATAGTATGTTGGTATTTTGTCATCTTTAAAAGTCTGCATATCCCTTGTGCTATCGTGTGGGGTCCTGATGACCCCACCCTTGCATTGACATGTTATCCCTACCATGACAAAGGTGGATAAAGGTGAAGAGGATTTCATGTAATCCATGGACACCAGTGAAGATCACAAATCATTGAAGAAAAAAGGTTCAGCGCACTGTCTTTTGGGGTCTAGATGACCCCACTCCCAACTAGGGATGGGTACCGTGCCCCGGTATTGAACGAGTCCCGGGGCCACATTCTTCAAGACCGCAGTATCGTTAAGATGTGACATCAACGGTTCTGCTATCAGTACTGGAGAAGTCGCTTGTTTGTGTCCCACAAAATATAAACGTTACCTGCCATATTTAACTCACCAAGTCAGTCAGTTTTCCGTTAATTAATGATGATATTAATTTCTGTATTCTCGTTGAAGCTCTGTCTATTTGTGTGCAAGGGGGCGGGGCTGTTGTTCAGACAGCGCGCGCGCACGCACACACACACAAGACAAGGCAGCGCACACACAGTCAGTGGTAATCTTGTAGGGGACACGTGAGCGCCCTAGACTAAGAACACCCGTTTCTACGTAAAATTAATTACGTTTGCGTCAAGGAGCCCCTACCATCACCTTGCTACTACGATGACCGTATGTTGCACTGTCTGTGTAGAACACACTGGGGTGGCGGCGGCGGTGGCGGGGGGTGCTGCACGCGGAGCAAGCAACAAACTGGTAGAGAGGCGGGGGCGGGGCTTAGACTCACCGCTTATGATTCCAGACCCGCAACAAACTAACAGCTGCTTCCTAATACTTAATAATACAAAAATAACTAATGATAGTTGTCATCCGTAAAATTAATACAATTTATTGGGTTTACTGGATTTAAAGAAAAATAAATAGAAAGGAGTCTGCATCAAAGTGAATTTGTTTCCATCATTTCACTTAACTTAACTTAACTTTGGTGTTTAACAGACAGAAAAGTCTATTCAAGGTTGTGGAAAATGGACAAAAGATCAAAGGAAACATCACGCTCATAAAGAATACAAATAATTAGATTAAATAATTAAATAAATATCCTGTCTGGAACATTCTCATGTATAAAGTAAAATGTTTTGTTAAAAAAAACAATGTTGTTGCATAATGAGGAAATAAAACACTTTATGTTCTTAATTTGTTATTTATTTATTTATTTTTCGTCCTCAAAAAGTATCAATAAAAGTATTGTTAAAATACCGGATCGATAAGCAGTATCAATAAGAGTAGTAGTACCGTTAAAACCTTAACGATACCCATCCCTACTCCCAACATTAATGTGCCTTGGAGGCACGTTAACGTTGGGAGTGGGGTCATCTAGACCCCACAATATAGCACAAGGGATATATTTATTGTTGTGGCCCAAGGGATATATTTATTGCGGTTGAGTAAAATTTGTAATCCTGGTGAAAATGTGTCTCCTACTTTGTCTTGAGCAGTATTAATGGACAATACATGAAGCAGGGAAAGCTGGGAGCCGCCGTCCTGGGCAACCACACAGCAAAAGAGGTCAGAGCTCTGCAACTAATCCCTCCTTTAAGAATTGGGGGTTATCTTCACCTTCAACTGGTAAAATAAATGAAACACTTTCTTCTTGATTTTTCTTTTTTTGCAGTACAAACTTCTTCTGTACTTGAGCCAGCAGAAACAATTGACTGCTGCCAGAATCCACTCGGGCTTCATCTTTACTGTGAGTAAACCAAACATCTCATTGTGCGTTCAGAAAGTCGTGTGAAGTGAAAAAGTGCATTGAGAAGTTACTGGTTTCTCCCACAGGTACAACCTAACAATTACTGCACTTTTTACGATGACCAGAGGCAGAACTGGTCGCTAATGTTTGAATCCGAGAAAGTCTCGTCAGACTTCTGCAAAGAGGTGAGCAACGGTAAAAAAGCCCACAGCATGGTTGACATACTCGCTGAGAGGCCGAGAAAATGTGCTGCTATGGTCTCCCAAAAACTCAGTGCACCCCTCACACTTCTCGGAAATGTAGTGATGCATCTTCTTGTATTACAACAAAGTTAGGACCGTTCAAAAAGATGTGAAGTAGTGAGTGCAGATTTTTAGAGAGCTAATTTGGTCACATGTAATAAAAAAAAAGAATCTGGCTGTTCTGTGAAAAGAAAAGAGAACTGAGACTGTCCAAAAGACTCAGATAATAATGTTATTAATATGTTTCCTTTGAGTTTAAGTTCCAGTTATCAGACGGTACACAGTCAGATGCATGCTTATTAAGGGAGTGATGACATCATCTGCTTCTTCACATCCATGTACCCCAAACAAATGGATGTACTCCATATTAACTATTAGTTTATTGAGAGCCTAAAGTCTGGATTGCAGTTTGTTTCAAACCATCCTCTTCCTCTGTCCTTCATCTTCGCCGTCTCACACACCAATTGACTGACAGCTACAGCAGCCTCATACAGGTCTTAAGGTGGTGCTCTGGTTGGAACTGCCAGGTTGAGACTAGTGACGACAAGGACCCCGTACAACAACATCAACTGTGTATCCTGTGTGTGCAACTTACATTAGCCTCTCAAATACTTCTCAATTAATTTAACACACACACACCACAATCAGACCTTCCATTTTCTTGACGTCCCTTGAGGTGGTCGTATGAACCTCAGGAAATGGGAAGACACCTGTGCTCCCTTTAAGAGGCAGCCGCTCGCCTCTTTGAGCCTCCACGGACCCGGACAACCCAAAAGCCAGCAGCCCCCTTACGGGGGACCTGCATGGGTGCATGTGACTAAGGCTTTAATAAGGTTTAGGTTTAAAATGTTCGCCAAGTCCAACATTGTTATCCCTCAGTTTCTTTAGCAGGGCTGTTGCAGTTTTTAAGGGGTGTTTAAGATAGCTGTCAAAATGAACACTGCCCTAGGTCGGTCATTTTCAACCATTGTGCTATTTTCACGTAATCATTACTTAGAAAACTGAAAATGAACTTCAAATGGGACTGGAATCAAAACATAAAATGGATCCGCTGCCCATCGTATCTGTTGGGAACAGCTTTGCCGTTTCCGCCTTGGTGTCCCTTCTCCTTCTCCAGAGTGCCTCTTTTCTCTCACGATTGCTTTTGTAATTTTTTTTACGTCAGCTAAGGGCTTTAAGTCGGTTCCACCGGCCACCTTCTCTCTTCCTGGTCGGCCCAGCTCACAAGGACATGTGATGTCAATTTACACTGGCAGATGAGTCCATTAAAAGGTGCACATGGCATGTGTTGTGGGCATTGTGAGATATGTGAAGACAAACAGGATATTTGCAACTTTGTGTGAAGAAATGGGAGCGGCACATAGAGCCTTATTGCATCATACAGAGGTCCAATGGTTGTCGTGCAGCTAGGGGGTGGCACGTGTGTATGAGCTGTGAGAGTATTTTTAACATATGAGGGGCCAGATTGCTGGTGTGCAAAGCTGACAAACCTGGTTGATATATTCCATCATTTAACTAAAGTGAGGACCCAGAAGCAAGGCCACAATGAAAACCTGCGTACAAGGACCCATAAAAGAAATAGATTCCATTTAAAGGTGCAGCTCTGGCAGCAGAGATGGTCTCCTCTCACCAACAGCTTGTCAGTTCAGCTGCACTCTGCGAGGTGATGGGCACATATTTGAAAAATCAGTTGATTCATTTCATGCTGGGAGAAAAACCCATACTGTTCACCATTGGTAGCTGGAAACGACATGACTATACAGTAGCAGAAGAACCTATTGAACTGAAAGAAGATCCTGGTCTAAAGCCAAATGTTAACAGTTTTCCTTTCGTCTGCTTTTGGTTGACTAACGAGTTCCCCATTTTGGCCAAAGCGATTTTGACATTACCCCCATTTTCCACGATACATCTTTCAATTCTGACTGTGATAAAAACTAAAAACAGACAGACAGCTTTTGAGAAAGAGGTTCGTGAGCTGGTATACCTGCCAGGATTCTTTGTGTTTATCTAATCAAGTTTACGTTTCCCACATAGTTTAGAAAACTATATCGCTAATATAACCAAAGACAGCTTATTTATAAAAAATAAAAATAAAAAAGGTTGTCAGTTTGTTTTATTTTGGAGGGGTTGGTTTACCCCTCCTAATGGAAATTGTTGCTTCCGGGTGCCACCATCACATGTGCCACCCCATACCATGACGCTCCCACCACAATGCCAGGCTGTAGGGAAGATACACTTGACTGCACTCTTTCCATGGTTGCTGCCACACAGGCCTGGCGGAATCTAAACAATACATTAATCTTGGTTTCTCAAACCCACAAGACATGGTTTAAAAAATCCAAATTTCTACCCAAAATCCATGTTTTATGTCTTTAACCAGCTATTTGTGAGCTTTATTGCACCACATTTCCAGAAGAAGCTTCCTTCTCCAATGACAGCCATATAGTTGAGTCCCCACTGTGGTGTTTTAGTTTAGCACATAGGGTGGCTAATTGGGCAGAATTTTTGCTTCTTATTTCTGCTGCCAGTGGTTTGGACACATGGGTGTGTCATGAGGAATTATAAAGGGCTCAACAACTTTAAACAAATTGATGCACACTTAAAAGAGCTGCATTACAGTCTAACAAAGTTTCTTTGATGACTGTCATTCATCCAGGACAGCAGGAGCAGTTTTTATTTCATCTGGACTTGGTTTTTAGAGTTGAATATGTTTCTCCTGTTCTCAAAGAGGCTTAATCAATACTGAAATTCAACTTTAAAGATAAGCCCAGGTTTAAAGCTGCTTCTGCTATTTTAATAAAGTTTTGCATCATCATTATCAACCCATGAAAAGCCACTAAAAGCAGATTTACAGAAATATGTGGTGTGTACTCTCTTTTGTAGGAGACTGTTTGTATGGAAGAACTCAGTTTGTGTGTCTGATTCAAGCTCAAATCAGTTGCTTTCTTGATCCTTTTGCCTTTTTTTTTAAAATCAGGTATGCTTGGCAAAAGCCAGTAGCGTGCCCTGCTTGGATTCAGTGGTGATCCAGGATCTGTGTCCCGGTGAGGGCAAAGCAGTGGAGACTGGAGACTCTCTGGAGGTGGTTTACACCGGCTGGCTTTTGCAGAACCACGCCATTGGACAGGTCTAAAACTAAAACCTATCATTGTTTGGATGGTGCCGATTCCAGAATGTACAGTATATCCTAATTTAAATACTATTTCAGATGTTTGACACCAACCAGAACAAAGACAAGCTGCTGCGACTCAGAATTGGAGCTGGAAAAGTAATCAAAGTAAGTCCATAGCCACAATAGAAATAATAAAACTGAGATTTCGTAGTCAGTTTTGACACCTTTTCAATGTGATTAATGTGTTTTTAGAAAAAAGAATTTGTTACTAATGTGTTTCTGCCTATATTAATGAAAATTTGTCATGCCGAAGTCTGTGATTGTATTATTTTGGCGTATTAAAGCAAAGCAAACTTCCATTGGAACCTGCAGCTATTCTGTTTTCTGCAATACTAATTTGTAGCATTAAAATGTCTGAGTCAAATTGAGCCCCATAATACCCCCTTAGCTGAATATATAAGATATGTATATTTATATAAAATACATAAAATCATTATTTTTGCCCTTAGCAATAGAAATGAACTGTGGTTTACAGACTCGAGCTTAGTTCTTGACTTTTTACTGTGTTTTTTTTTTTTTTTTCAAAATTTTATTTATGAACATTGAGAAAGTTATAAAACAGTACATTTAAATTCACTTAGGGTCAGTTTTGAACCCATGACATATCTCCATTCTCAACAGTTCTTTTCCTTTTTTTTCCTTTTTCCTCTTTTTTTTTTCCAATAACATAACTTAGTATCTAACTAGACACAAAACAGGGAACAGCGGATGCATTATTAGGGAGGAAGAGAATTTAAAAAAAAATAAATAATAATAATAATAAAAATAAATAATAATAATATAGAAAAAAAAAAAACATTAATCTTGATTATCAATACAAGCCAGACATGTCTATTACCTCCATTTGTTGTAAATTATTAACATAAAATATCCATTGTGACCATATCTTCACAAATTTGGGCATCTCTATCCGAAGTGAGTAGGTTAGTCTTTCCATCTGACAGATTTCATTTACAATGTCTATCCAATTGTCCAAGCTGGGTACAGTGGGGAGGAGCCAGTGTCTTGTCACTGCTTTTTTACCAGCAGTTATTAATATTCTGAATAAATTTTCATTGGTAGGTGGGAGTTGTGTCTTACCTAAAATCAGATTAGTAAAATCACAGGGTATTGTCTTACTTAATATAGATTCAATGTGTTTATGTATTTCCTTCCAAAATTGTTTTATAATGGCACATTCCCAAAATATGTGGTAATGGTTGGCTTCTACTTCTCCACACTGCCTCCAGCACTTATTTTTATCTCCATTGTCATGTTTCTTTTGTTTGGGTGTAATAAAAAACCTCATCAAACATTTCCATCTAAATTCTCTCCATGCATGTGAATGTGTACATTTCCACACTGATATACAGCAATCTTTCCATTCTTCATCTGTCATAGTTGTGTTGCTTTCTTCCTCCCATTTACTTTTTATATATTGAGTTGTGGTCAATTTTTTACTCATAAATCCCTTGTAAAGTCTAGATATCATACCTTTTTTACATTTTCCTTTGTATGCTGTTAGTATTTCACCAAGCACTGGTTCCTGTGTATCCATGGTGTGGAGGATCTCTTTGTTAATGTAGTTGCGTAGTTGTAAATATCTGTAAAAATCATTTTTTCCTAAGTTATAATTATCCTTAAGTGTTTGGAAATCTTTCATTATTCCCTTGTCTATTAAAGAGTGATATGTGTTTAACCCTTGCATTGTCCAATGACGAAATCTGGTGTCTAACTGGTTAGGCTTGAAATCATGGTCGTATGCGCACCATCTTACAATTTTTAAGTTATTGTTTAGTCTGTATTCGTCCTTTATTTGGGACCAGATTTTTAGTTGTGTCACTATCCATGGGTTTTCAACTTTCCCCAGGTTTTCCCCTATGTTTTTGTTTCCCATGAGCGCCTGTAGTGGGGGGTCTGAAACTAAAAGTAATTCAATGTCTTTCCAACGGGCATAATAATTTGGATTACAATGAGTTATTAGGGGTTTGAGTTGTGCGGAATAAAAGTAATCTTTTAGGTTAGGGACTGCCATCCCTCCACTTTCTTTGGGCAGTTGTAAGGTTTTAAATCTAACACGTGGCTTTTTGCCCAGCCAGATGAATCTTGATAACATTTTGTCCCATTGTAAAAACTGTTGTTTGGTAAGTTCTGCAGGAAAAGCTTGGAAGAGAAACAGGAATCTCGGTAGTAGGTTCATTTTCACTGATTCAATTCGTTGGGTCAGGCTGATGTAAGGGACGGCGGACCATCTGTTGATGTCAGATTTTATCTTTGTAATCAATTCTTCATAATTATATTTTGTTGTGTTAGTAATATCTTTGGGAATTATAATTCCCAAGTATTTTAGCATGGACAGGTCCCATTTGAGATTTAATTTGCTACGTAGTGGGGTTGGCGGATTATAGTTTAATGTCAGTATTTGGGTTTTCCCCATGTTTAACTTATATCCTGCGTGGTATCCGAATGTATTTAAACATTCAAATAATCTGGGCAATGATTCATTAGGTTCACTTGTGTAAATTATTACGTCATCAGCATATAGGGCTACCTTATGCTCTTCCCCTGCAATAGATATTCCTTTTACTTCATTAGTTTGCCGGATTAGTTGAGCGAGGGGTTCAATGTAGAGTGCAAAAAGGAGGGGTGAAAGCCCACATCCTTGTCTTGTTCCGCGTTCCAGTTCAAAGGTGTTTGACAATTGACCATTGATTTTTATACAGGCGGTTGGTTTTGTGTATAGTGATTTTATTACTTGTATGAACTTATAATGAAACCCAAATCTCTTCAAGGCTTTATATAAAAAACACCAGCTGACAGAATCAAAAGCTTTTTCAGCATCAAGGCTGACCATTGCTGCTTCTATTTTGTTTTTCTGAATATGACTCAATATGTGTAAGGTTCGTCTTATGTTATCATGCGCTTGCCTTTGTGAAATAAAGCCTGTTTGATCGGTATTGATGAGACATGGCAGCACAGATTCTAATCTCTTTGCCATGATTGCTGTAAACAGTTTATAATCCACATTGAGGACAGAGATGGGTCTAAATGAACTACAGTTAAGTGGGTCTTTTCCTTCTTTCGGGATCACTGATATATTTGCTTGTTTCCATGTAGGTGGTATTTTGTTCTCTTTTAATACTTTGTTTAAAATTTGGGTTAGAAAAGGTAATAATTCCATTTTGAATTTTTTGTACCATTCTGAAGGAAAACCGTCTGGCCCGGGTGCTTTGTTTGCCTTGAGATCTGTTATGGCTCTTGACAGTTCTCCTTCGGTTATTTCAGCTGTTGGTAACTCATTTTGATCCTCTGTCATAACTGGTAAATTAAGTGTTTTTAAAAAATTCGGTATTTGGTGGGGGTTTTTTAAGTTTGGTTGTGTGTACAAATGTTTATAATAGTTAAGGAAAATGTTGTGGATTTCGCTTTGGTTATGTACACAAATTTTGGAACTTGGGTCTTTAATTTTGTAGATTGTGCTGTCCGCTTCTTGTTTTTGTAATTTACTTGCTAATAGTTTGGCAAATTTGGGACCGGATTCATAATATTTTTGTTTTGTGTATATCATCTTCTTCCGTATATCTGTTTGATACATTGCATTTATTTTGTTTCTTAAAATTTTTAATTTTACTTCAGTTTTTTTTTCTGGATGGTTTTTATGTTCTTTCTCAAGTTGTTTCAGTTCTTTACTCAAGTCTGATAGTTTAGTTTCTCTCCCCTTCTTTTTATGCGTGCAAAACGATATAATTTTTCCTCTCATCACTGCCTTTAATGTGTCCCAAACAATTTCCGAGCTGACCTCCCCGTTGAGATTTTCTTCCAGAAAAGTTTTGATGTCTGATTTGGTTAGTTTGATGAATTGTTGGTCGTTAAGAATACTTGTGTTTAGTTTCCATTGTAGGTTTTTGTGTGTTGCACCAACTTTTACATTAAGCAGTACTGGTGCATGATCTGAGATGTCGATACTTCCAATTTCAACGTTTTGGATCCTTTCACGATCCTTTTTAAAAATAAAGAAATAATCTATCCTTGAATATACTGTGTGGGCATGAGAATAATGGGTGTAGTCTTTTCTTGTTGGGTAGATATCTCTCCAAATATCTATAATACCGTGTTGTGACATCAACATTTTGAATTTTTTCTGCCAGGCGCTCTGGGGGGCTAGTCTTGATGAATCCAGCCTTGGGTCTAGTCTAATGTTCCAGTCCCCCCCACATATAATCATACCATCTGCCTGTGTCATCAATGCTATAAGTTTTTGGTAAAATGAAAATTCACTACCAGGGGGGGCATAGACATTTAAAAAACTTATTTTAACCCCATCTATTTTCCCTGTTACCAGTATATATCGCCCTTCTTTATCTTTTTGTTCAGAAATGAATTCAAATGGTATCTTTTGGGATATTAAAGTTGCAACACCTCTTCTTTGTCCAGTTTTATAAGATGAGAAATAGACTTTTGAGAAACCCATCCTTTTTAGTTTCTCATGTTCAGTTGGGTTAAGGTGAGTTTCTTGTAACATGGCAATTTGGACTTTGTTCTTTTTTAGTTTAGACAATATCTTATTTCGTTTAATGGGGTTAAGTACTCCATTTACATTATATGATGCACATAGGACTATATTATCTGTCATGGTATCTTGTGTCTGACAGAAGAGTTCTCTTGGTACATGGTCCCTTTACATCAGGGGTCACCAACCCTGTGCCCGCGGGCGCCAATGCGCCCCCGAGCACCCCTTGTGGCGCCCGCAGGAAATGCACCCAAAAAAAATTTTTTTTTAAATTGAAGCAAATATAAATATTCAACAAACAATAACGGCATGTCTGTCAATGACAACAATATCAATGCTGAGGTAAAGGTAGACAAAAAACAAATATGAAAACAAATATAACTTAAAAATCAATAAAAATAAGGGTCTGGTACAAAAGTTTAAGATCAAATAAATTACATCATGTCTGGGCATTCTTATGATTCATGTAATGTAAAGATTTAGAGATTAGGTTGAGACGGTTGAGTAATCCATTAATGTGAGGTTTCACCTTTAAGAATTTACAAGTATGAATAAAATGGTTTACAATCAGTACATTAATCAGGAAGTCAGATTTTTGTCAATTAATTGTAATGGAATTTTATTGTATTCCAATTTAAAGTGTTAATGATGATATTTTTGGATATAAGCCAATTATGAAAAGAAGACCAAAACTCTTTTACATGAAAACATTAAAGGAAAATATGTTCCACAGTTTCTACATCATTTCCACAAAAGACACAAAGATCACTGTCCCAGTTAAAGCAAGAATGTAAAAAATGATTGGAAGGGTAGATATCATTTAACGGGGATGCTCCAAAAATAGCACTGCTCATATAGCAAATCAATCAAAAATGATGTCAGGAGTTCAGCTCTAAGAAAATGACAAAAAAGCAAAGAAAACGGAATAATTTGATTTATTATTTCTAATTATTAATATTTCCTGGCTTTGTTTGTTCATATTTGCATAATTTCGACAAAATATATTTATTATTCTGGAATAATATTCCTGTCTGTTTTATTCATATTTATGTTTAAAAAGTTAAAGTTAAGGTAACGTTTCAAAGGTTTAAAAGTTTAGCTTTATGTGTTCAATAAATGTTTATCTTGTTCGGCCCAAAACCCGAAGTGTGTTTTGGATTTAGGCCCCCTCTGCAACTGAGTTTGACCCCCCCTGTAATACGAGTCTAGAAAATTGATGCATGTTTTTGTGTAAAATTAGCAAATAAACATAGGGCACACAAAAGGATGTCGTCAAATTGTGGTTGTGTGTTGGGGGGGGTTATTAAACAGGTCCTGTGGCGCCCTTCATACCACTTGGTGCCCATGAAATTGCCCCCAGTCTCAAAAAGGTTGGTGACCCCTGCTTTACATAATAACAATGCATCCGTTTAACTAGAAAGAGTTGAACATAGAAAACAACAGGAATAAAAACAACGAGTGTTCTCTCAGCAAATATTTTGAACAAAAGAACTTTTTGCTGGGAGAGTTCTTCCGAAGAAGAGGTTCTGGCAATCAGAACCTTTGTGGAGCTGGAGATGTTGGAGCTCCAGTCAGGGTTAGTCCCGCCCACTTTAAAGGGCAGGGCCCTGGGAGATGGCTGTGCTGTCTTTACTGTCATAGCTATTGTGTGTCCCGACTAATTTACTGTTTACTTTAAACGGCAGGAGGGAAAAAAAAAGGCACCTTGAACACTTACATTAATCACCAGTCCCAAAGAACTTCTTCTTTAACCATTTTATTTGTCTTTTGGTGGTTTCCTCCTGTATTCTTGGAGTTTCTCCACGTAGCCCGGTTGATGCTCCTCCGTACTCCTCTGCGCCGCACCGCCCTCTCTCCGCCTCCACGCAGAAAGTTGTTGTAGCTCCCGCTGGTGGGGGTCGGTAGGAGGGGGGATGACGGTGACCGGGAGCCCCCGCGATGACATATCAGCTGTAGCCTCCGCTGCGGTCTGGTATAGGCGCGCTCCGTCCTCGTAGAATACGCGCATTTTCGCAGGGTAAGGCGTCTGGAATCTGATTTTTCTCTCCTTCAGGACTTTCCTTGCTTGATTGTATTCCATACGATTCTTCTGGATTGCTGGGGGGTAGTCGTGGTCCACGAAGAAGCGGTTATTGTTGTAAATGGTCTGTCTCTTCTGCCAGGCCCTCTTTATAACTTCCTCCTTTGCTCTGAAGTTGGAGAACTTGGCAATGATGGAGCGCGGTTTGGACTGCGGTGTTGTGGGCTTTGGTGCTAGAGCTCTGTGGGCTCTTTCTATCTTAACACCGGAGTCACGTGTGATATCCAGAGTCTCGAAGAGCAGTTTTTCTAAAAAGGCGATCATATTGGTGCCCTCCGTTTCTTCGGGTATGCCGTATATTCGGATATTGTCTCTGCGAGCGTTAGCCTCCTGCTCTGTTAGCTTAGCCTCCATGCTATCCTGCCGCTGCAGAAGTTTCCTTAGCAGCTTTGATGTCGCTTGTAGAGTTGTTTCCACGTCATCAATGCGAGTTTCAGCTTCTTCTAATCGAGCCTCGGCCTTCAGCTGGTTTCTTTGGATCTCTGAAAGTTGTCGTTCATTGTCCCGTCGGAAGCTTCTTAATTCTTTCAGGATTTCCTCCAGGCTAGGTGGTCCGGTTTCGTCTTGATTCGCCTCGTGTCTGGAGGGGCGGTTTCGATTGTCATCCATATCTTCGGTAGTAGGTGCAATATCTGTGTTTTTCCTCCTTCGGATCAACTCCCTGGTTTCCATAATGTTAGAAGAATATCACTTTGCTTCACAATACCTTATTTCCAGGGAGTTTGTTTAATAATGTCGGGGAGCACTGAAGCTATGCTGCCATCTTGAGTGGAGAGCCGGAAGTCCCCCCACTGTGTTTTTTTTTTATTAAAGTGAAAGAAGCTTCATTCTGTAGAGTCTCCACAAAACAAAACAATTGCTTGATATAAATTAAACTGTTGCAGTGATAAAAGATTACAGGATATGAATTAATACGACACATTTTGGCGACTAGTCCCTGCAAAGGTTGACGGCAGAGGCTGTGACACTGTCCCAACCAACAAAAAATGTTTTAATTTCCCACTGAGCACTTTATTCTTTAAACACAGTTCATACATGTAAGGAAAGTAGTTTTTTACAGTTGAAGAATTATTCCTGTTGTTCAGAACAAAGGTGTCCATCAGATAAATAAACGCTGCGCCTAACAGATTTTTGTGCAGGGATCAGGATGACACACAAATACTGTCCTGGTTTTTTTTGCAGGGATGGGAGGACGGGATGCTTGGCTTGAAGAAGGCAGGCCGCCGTCTTATCGTGATCCCACCAAGTCTTGCGTACGGTTCCAAAGGAGTGCCCAACCGAGTCCCTGCCAACAGCACGCTCATCTTTGAAGTAGAGCTTCGGCGGGTAACCTTCCAAACTGCTTGGATTGAAGTTTTCTATGACATTTTTGCTTGTAGATATCTAATTTAGGGAAAAAGGGTATCTTTAAAGCACTGGTGTCAAACTCCAGACATTGAAGATGTTACATGTTTTACCAACTGACCTGTCATTAAAGCTCCTTATTGGCTGAACACACCTGATCTAGGTGATTACCAGCAGATAAGGCAGAATTTCTTAAAAAACCAGCAGGATGGCGGCCCTCGTGGTCTGGAGTCTGACAAGGGCAAGGGCTCACTTTTCATTGCATGTACTTAAAGGCCGTGTCACACAACTACTACGTATTCCGTGATGCATATATGATCTACATAATTCGTAAGTGTTTCATCCTCATTTGATGTGCACAGATGTCCGTCGAGGGTTTTGACTGACAGGTCTTCACGGGAATTCGGTTTTGGTTGGTTAGAATTATAGAATTATGCAGTTTACTCGTATCTTACATAGTTTATATGCAATTATTATGTCATCCTTACACAGTTGTGTGTGTGATTTTTGCGAGATGCATACAATAATCTGTGGCTTTGCATAACCATTGCATGTATGTGTAACAGACTTTTCACGCATGTACCACCGAGGTTTAACTTTAATATCACGTGTATGGTGCACGTATCATGTTTAAATTACGTAATTGTCGCACAAATCACTAATGAAACGGTTCATGTTCTACATTGAGTTACGTGTTCTTTTCTTTTTTTTTCATATTCATTTTTTTATTGAGGGTAAAATGTACATTGTTTTGACGGATTACACTGTTCTTGCTTTCTCTTTTTTTTTTTTAAGGAAAAATAAAAGAACAAACAAAAATAAATAAAAAAGGGAACATGTGAAGAAGCAGGGAGTTTCAAAACATAAATGATATGACGTGATTTCAGTGAAGTCTGATCTTACCGGCTTAACATATTCTGTCCATATAGACCAAGTAGTGAAAAAAACATCCAGCCGTATTTGTAGAGAGTGTGAGATTTTTCCATGATATAAATTCATTGTACCACATCAATCCAGTCCTCTGAGTTACGTGTTCTTTACGTGGTTTATTCTTACTTCTTCTGTGGTTTTAACATGGTTCATTCGTGATACTTCTGTGAAATTTTCATGTAAAGACCACAAACTCTCACTTTTTCCGCGATTATTCACGTATGAACAATTTTCATAAGTACAACATGCGCAAAATGTACATAGTGGTTGTGTGACACGGCCTTTAGATGTTCATGGGGCACTCTGAATCCTCCTTTAAAAGTTGCTGTTTGCTTATGTTATTCATTGCACGAATGCCATCCTTTCATCCTCTGAACTTGCTGATTTCGGGGTCACGGGGTTGCTGGAGCCCGTTGTTCTCTGTTAATTACTCGGAAATCCCAGTTAAGCAGCAGGTGAAATTTGGGGAGGGGGCATTCATGCAATTACTCTTTAAGAGCCTGAAACCTTCTGAAAAGTTTTCTTTTTTAGGGGCATTTACAGAAAAGGTCATTTGAGACTGTTTTTCTAGGTAAAGTTTTCCAGAGAAAGTGTCTCTGATGGGTCAAGCATTAGCTCCAGAGACTCTGCTTCTCCCCTCCCAGCCCAAAGTGTGGAAAGTTTGGTCCCAGAGCAGCCAGTACCACCAGCTAATTCTGCCATAAGCAGATCAGGGTGAGATTCATGCCTGAATGAACGGTCAGCACTAATGTCCTTAGCTTTTTTCTGCTGACTATAAGCTTTTTTATTTTTTTTTTTTATAACTATAGGGAGCTACCACCCCGTCCAAAGTCAAACTCTCTGACTGAACAGCTTGGAGTAAGTACCTGCACTGAATTCATCTAATAAAAAAAAAAGGTTGACTTTTATTTTGAGTTTTAGTCACAGTTTTGTTTTGTTTTTTCTACAGAATCCTGATGCCACCAAAGCCAAGCTAATTTCTCGCATGGCAAAGATGGGGCAGCCCATGTTGCCATTTCTGCCAGAAGCTGCCAATCAGCCTGAATCCAGTGACTCTGAACTTGAGGCCAGTTTCTAGCTGCTTTTAGTCTTTATTTAGCACTCTGGTTGTGCATTCATAAACAAAATACTTTCTAGTAAAGACAATAAACTTTTGTAAGAACTGTGTTCATTCTTAAAAGCAGTTTGGAAGTGAGAAGCTAATCGATTTCTTCTTGTTGTGTGTGACTTTCCTGAAGTCTCTTGATGTCTGCACATTGAAATGCAACAAAAGACTTCTTTAGACTTCTTTTAAGGCCATTGTTGGTTCTGACTGTACACCGTCTCCATTCATTTTTAGGACCCCGGTGGTAGTAGAACAAAAAATTATCCTGCAGCTCCATTTCCTTCGATGCAGCCATTCACAGCTACCTCTTCGCATACAGCTGCCCATGGTGAGCATTGTTTTTAATGTCTTTTTGTTCTGCAGCATCAACATGCTCTCATTAATGGACCATTCCCTCTGCAGTACATCCTCACCCAGCTCCAGCTTCTGCCTTGCTTCCTGTCATGACTTTGATGGGCTCTCAGTCTGAGCTGCAGAGCAGCAGCAGTGTCTTTCAGGTGAGTACCGTTTACTTTGGAGTACTGGATGGGATGGCACAGAAGCCCGTCTGCGTTTGATGCTTTTGGAACAGCTTTAATGTCAGTGATTTACTGATGCACACAGACCTCTGGGACTTCATCTCAGATGCCACCAGTCAACCATGTCTACCCAACACAAACTCCTGCATACGTAGGTAAGAAGCAAATGTCCACCGCTTGTATCTTCAGCCTTTAAGATCCACTCCAGTCATCTTTTGTAGAATTGTTCTTTGGTCTTTTAATTATTATTATGTTGCTTTTAGCAACTATAAAACACATAGTTTCTGCAGAGCAGCAGTAGTTCATTAAAAAGTCACCTCTGAGTAGTGGGCAGGACCGTTGGTAAGGAGCAACCCCGCCCCCTCTTCCCCTCCCCACTGCTGAGAGTTCTCTGTTTTCAGGCTCTCCCAGTTGCTTACAGGTCCTCACACCCCCAACCTAACATTACGGGTGCTACAAAAATGGCGAGCAATATTGGAGCAATCCAGCCGTACAGTTCTGATCCAGATTCCAGCTCAGAGGAAGAAAGCAAAGACGTACACGGATCCAATCGTCTACAAGTGGACGCATCAGGAAGGGGCGGAGCTGGGAGCTTGTGGCCCGCCCAGCATTTCGTCTACATAATAAATACCATTTTCTTCAAACAGCATTTCATCTGCTCCTAATTCACAACGGTTTTATATAAATAAATACTCCGAAATATAATTCTGAGCTTAATTTTCTTAATAATATATCCTCCATCATGAGAAAAATGCCACAAGAACATGTTAAAAACACCATTTTTATCAGAGTGGATATTTAAACCCAAGTAAAGATTTAGTAACCCTGCTGTAAAAGCTGATTAATAGAAAATAAAACTAGGAATGTTTGGAACGAACTTAAATCCCTGCACATTGTCTTGTCTAGCTCCTGGAGACATGACTTCCTTTTTGATGATTGAAGCCCGCCAGCAGAACACAGAAGTTCGGTTAGCTGTTGGAAAAGTAGCCGATAAAGTGGAGCAACTGGCCTCAAAGGTACAAAAATCGTTTCATCGCTTATCTTTAAGGAAAACGGCACATCTAATGAATATTCTAATCCCTTTCACAGATTGATGATCTTCACAGGCAAGGAAGTCATTTCTCGAATGCATCTATGACGATGGAAACCGCCATGATTGTCAATAGTATTCAACGAGTCGTCCAGGTATTTAAGTGGGAAGTCTAGATTCTTTTGGAAGCAATAGCTACTTTTTCGTGATAGCAGTCAACTCAGCCCAGAAATAGAAATATTTGGTACTGAATATTGTAGGCTTGGGAACTTTATAATTAGAGTACCATCTGGCTTCTCAACCTGTTGACAATAGTAATGATTGACCAATAAGAAGTGTTTTGTGCTGCAAATCCCACCTCAAGCTATGTTCACATCGGGCATGTGACGCACATTCTTGAACGAGTGTGTAACCAAATGGTTTCCACACTGGAGGGGAGGGGCTTCTGGGCATGTGTGCCACCTACAGTTAGAAGAGGCTTGGTGCGAAATGTCAAAGCGGTGCAAACCTGGTCAAACGTCCTCCAGTCTTTTTCTTTCACACCTCGATTTCGATATAACATGACTTTTTCAAACGGTTGGCATTTTCGTGAATGAAAACTGATGCCGTCCAAACATTAATACCAAATCAGAGTCCCTGACTGGTCAAAGGCCACGTGTTTTGTACGTAGAGCTAAAATCGGTTGTGAAGAAGTATGTAGCTTCGTTTGAATGGGAGTCTTGAGCATGAAAGCTCGAAAAGCGTATTGACGCACGTTTACATAGAGTTTTTATTGAAAGTGGCCACTTGAACGCATGTTACCAAAGGGGGTGTGAACATAGCTTCAAAGGTTTGTTGGGTATAAGTAAGGGTTAATGGCCGACAAAGTGTGCGTTATCACTTTTTAACGGACGGTGTTGCTTCCGCAAAGCGTGTTAAAAAGTGATAATGCACACTTCGAAGGCCATTAACCTGCTTATACCATGGTCACTTACAAAATGAATAAATATTAACCAGTTTTTAGTCCTGAATTCTTGTTTTTTTCCGATTTGGATAGGGTTTTTTTTCTCCAAAAAGTGGAGTATTTGTTTTAGGCCTGGGCGATAAATCGATTAAAGGGATTAATTCGAATTTTTTGTCACGGGCGATTTAAAAAATAACTAAATCGAGTTTTTATTTGGCACATTTTTGGCTCCCCAGAGCTTCCGTAGCGTCAGTTTCACACGGCACGCGACAAACAACACACGAAACAGCACGCGACAGCATGGCTACCGGTGAGAGTGGGAAGTTTGTTCCCAAGAAAGGAATAAACTCATCTGTTGTTTGGAACTGGTGTGGCTTTACTGTCACAGACGTGGAGGAAGAGTCCCCCCCACTGCTGCTACATTTGCCTAAAGCCCATCGGAGTCAAAGGCTCTCACGTGGCACGCGCTCAGTCCTTTTACACACACACGCGCCCTAACACACACGCGACCTGACACACATACACAAATACTCATTCTACGCCTGTATAGTTAGTTCGTTAGTTAGTTAGTTGTTAGTTGTTAATAAAGAATATTGCGTTGTAATTATTACTTGTACCGGTATATTCATTTGCGACGCGGCAACCGGAGGATTTTGTTTTTGGAGGAGGAGGAGGCGGGGGTAACCGCGACTCCTGCTGCTTCATCTTCTCCGTAGAGAAGACGGGGTTTATTATTTATTTAAAACCATAGAGCCCAGATATGAGCTGTATTGTTAATCCTTTAGAAAATGCTGCTACTGTCAAGGTGAATGTTTGTCTCATTTTAGTCTAGACTACAAAGTGTGACTGAAAACAAAGCTGGGACTTTAAGTAAGGAAGTAACCTTTTTATTTTCGATAAGCGTGGAGTAACAAAATAAGACAATAGCAAGACAAAAATTATATAAAACAAGAGAAAATTTTATAAAACAAGAAAAAATTATATAAATACAAGTCCAAAAGGGAGTGAGAAGAAAAATCTTAACTTAACTTTGATTCCAAGAGTGTGTTTATTTATAATTCATCCCAGAAATGGGGATTACATTTGTCTTGCGTTTGATTAAATGCAACATTTGCTTTAAGTTGTCTGCTGTTTGTACTAATTGTTTTCCTTAATTAGGGGGGAAAATCGGAAATCGAATAAAAAAAATAATAAAATCGGAGATTTTATTTTTAGGCCATATCGCCCAGCCCTAATTTGTTTCATGGGGCGGCGCCTTGTCACGTTACCTAGAGCGGTGCCGCACCACAGCTGCAGTCAAGATTCTGCTATATAAAGCGATATATATATATATATGCTGATCGTCCCTATGGGTTGAATAAAGCATCAGTTCAGAGAGAAAGTTCACCTCTTACCGCTTGTTTTTGTCCAAATGATGAAGCAAAAGGTTAAAGAAGCCAGAGCAGTGATACAAAACATTTAAGCTAGGTGACCGGAACTTCTTTTTGGGGCGTGCGGTTATCACTTTTATACTATGGTCTGGGTGAATACTCGATTCTGATTAGCTGCTGGGTGTGCGTTAAAACCTGATAACTGCGCGGTGAAAAAAGAAGTTCCGGTCACCTAGTCACGGCACGTGATGTCACGGCATCACGTGACAAATAGTCCGCTTTTCTTACAAAAAGTGATCCAAATTGAAAAAAACAAACAAGAATTAAGGACTAAAAACTGGTTAATATGTATTGTTTTGTAAGTGACCATGGTATAAGCGGGTTAATGGCCTTCGAAGTGTGCGTTATTACTTTTTAACGCACTTCGCGGAAGCAACCGTTCAGGTTCAGGCTTCCACGGCGTCCGTTAAAAAGTAATAAAGCACACTTCGTCGGCCATTAACCCGTACTTAATGCACACCCTGCAGCCAATCAGAATCGAGTATTCACCCGGACTGTGGTATAATCTTTTTTAATCCAGTTGACTCAGGGAAGTAAGGGAAGTGACCTCTCAAAACTGTTACTCTGTAATTTTTTTTTTAATGCCTACAATCCACAGCACGTGACAAGATCTTTCTGCTGAAACTCTTCTGGTTTTAGGAAAATGAATGTCTAAAAAAGGAAGTCTTTGAGAAAAATTGTCGCATTGAAGAGCAAAACAATAAAATCAGCGATCTCATCAACCAAAATCAAAGGTGGGTTTGACTGTTTTTGTTCTTTATGGAAACTTTAAAAAACCGTGTGAAAAAGAGAAAATGTGCTGCTGGAATTTAAAACAGTCAATTTAAAAGGAAAACAAGTAAAAAAAGTATAAATGAAAACTTGAATATATCAAAAGTTTTCCACTAAAGGATTTCGTTGTTTCGGTAACTTGATTGGTCACAGAGCTTACTGTGTCTGATTCTGCAGCTTATAGCAACCACTGGACATCCTGCAGAGCACACAACAAACAAAAGTCACAGTATTGATGATCAATCCTATATAACAGATTTCCAGCAGCTCCTTGTACTCGCCTGTCTTATCTGACATCATATTTTAGAGAAAATGTGGTTACCTATGTTTTTTTTGACAGTTAAGACTATTTTTTTCAGTTTCTAATAAACTTTACTTTGTTTTCAGCTATAAAATAAAAAAAGAATTGTTACATTTCTGCCGAAAATCTTGGTGGAAACGTTAAAAATATGCAACTGAAGGGAGGGAAGACCTTTTTTTTAAGCAATGCTACAATGTGTCGTGAAAACTATGTTGATGAAGGTTCCTGTGTTAACGTCTTGAAGTTGAGTCATGGCATCTGGACTTAAAGTTGGACTTTTTTGAATGCAAGTAGCTTTATAAGTTTGAGTGGTCCTGGGTTCAAGCCCCACATAAATCCTCTATATCCGGTTGCAGGAATGCGGGGATCCACATTCCTGCTCCTGTAATCCCTCCTGGCCCATCATAGGATTGAAGGGTCCATCCTCTGTTGATGGATTGGTTATTCTCATTCTCATTGCTTCTCTGACCCCTCCTTCAAATCGTTTGTCCTCTCTGTTAGAAATTTGTATATTTTGGTCTTCAAATGAGTCCTTTAAGTGTAAAAGAAACTGGTCCTGAGATGTCGTTTCTCATTTGCTGGTGCATCCTCTCGAATGTTCAGCTCTGAGCGTTCATCACTGCTCTGGTCTGCACTGGTCTGCATAAACAACATTGCTTCTTTTTTCTTTGGGGTAAACCAGCTTCTGCCCCAGTGTGTCGGTAGGTTTAAAATGGACTTGGGTTTGGCATGAATCCTCTTCAGCTTTTTCAGACACACTGAAATAACACTTTTGTGTCTGTATTGGGACTGTACCTCTATATTCTTCCTGATGTGCGATGATGCCTCGTTGAAGGTCCATTTGGAATGAACCTTGTCCTTGGTTCGTTGATCTTCCATTCTCCTGTTCTCTTCTTCATTCCCCTTAATAAGTGTAATTTTAGGAATGTTGGTAACCTACCTGAAGGATTAATGTTGGGCTTGAACCACTCAGACTGATGCCAGGACTCAACTTCAAGACCAAAAACTTTGACAATATTAAGTCCGAGTCTCTTTATACATAATAAATACTTGACTTAATGCCGTATGAATACTAGTAAATGAATTGTCTCTTAGCGCTTTAACACCATGTGGTCATGGTTTGTTGTTTGGTAGGTGCCTGGAGCAGAGTCATCAGCTGATGGAACAGAGGAATGATTCTCTCAGGTCATCCAGCAAATACAACCAGACGCAACTTCTGCAGGCTGAGCAGGACAAAGTAATGTCCATTTTTAATCCCTTTCTCCTTTGATCATGAGCCGCTGTGTTCAAAATGTTCTATTAGTTCAAAATGTTATATTAGTACATGGGCAGAAAGGGCCAAAAAATTCAAAGACATGTATATGTACTTTGGGTTTTCTCTGGGGACTCCGGCTCCCTCCCACCATCCAAAAACATGCTTCAAAGGCTAATAGGTTACTCTAAATTGTCCCTAGGTGTGAGTGTGAGAGTGAATGGGTGTGTGATTGTGGACACTCTACCCTGCGACAGACTGGCGACCTGTCCAGGGTGTCCCCTGCCTTCGCCCACAAGTGGCCGGGATAGGCTCCAGCAGCCCCATGAACCTGAAAAGGAATAAACGAAAGAAGATGAATGAATGTTCTTTATAAGATTGCGTTTCTATCAAGATAATTTTGTTAAACTAAATCCTTTTAAACCATATATGTTTTTGTCTGTTGTGAATGAAGTGTATTTGGAAGTATGATCTTTATTCACAGATTTCCTTTGAATTACAGCTGTTCTGGATTATTTAACAATAGTTGTATTATTTTACTGACTCTACTCTTTGCTGTCTATGTTTTACTGTCATTTCTACTGAAAATGAAGCAAAAATTAAGCCTTTGCTGGTGTCTCTTCTCAGCATGCACTTCCACTGGACTGTAGCTCATCCCAGGTGAGGATGTTTACTCCAGGAGCTGCCACCAGAGCGTTGACCAGTAGTTACGTCAGCATAGAGCCGTAATGAAGAGGGAATAAGCTTTTACTGGTCGGGATTAAGAGCTTAGGTGTCCTCAGAGGTTGGGGTTTTGGTGATCCCGCTGTGGGTTAAGGATTGGATAGGGGTTAAAGGCCACCAGGCTTTTGTGTTCTGATCTTCAGCTACCAAATCTGTCTGATGGGCCATGGAGCATCACCTGTTTAAAGAAGAAGGAGCTCTGAGTTGAGAGGAACCAGCTAGATCCAGTTGATCTGATCTGGACTCTGCTTGTGCTCTGGAACCTGTCTCCTCTAGAGAGATTAGACTTTCATTGATATCCGGAGTTGCCCAGAGGGGGGGGAGACGGCAAGCAGAAGCAGTCATGTCACCACAGCGAACTGAGTCATGTGACTCACTTGTGGCTAATGTCAGTTTGGAGGCTCCAGCTTTCTTGGAATTGGTGGAGGGGGAGCAGGAGGGTGTGCCGCCGGAGAATTGTTTTCTTATTGTTCTGCTGGGGAGTTCAGTGCTGACGTGGGCAATGATGGTGAAAGCCGGAGCGGAGTGAGCGGAGTCCTTTCTGAGCCAAACCCAAATGCTCCTCTGTTATTGGACTTTATGCTTGTCAGGTTTTTGATTCTAAACATCGTGTTTAATCATGAGAATGGCAGTGAAAACATCTGGCATCAGCTCATCCTGAGAGGTCCACCTTGTAGCTGGGTCATTGGATTTCTGAAATGATGTTCTGGACTTTTGGGTGAAGATTGGCGCTGAGCTGTCAACTGGTCACCTCCTGGTCGTTTTATGGATTCAATGGGATCAAAGAACAGAATGTGAAATTGACAGACAGTCTGGCATGTCCTCTTTTTTAGACTTTATAACTGTCCACTGTGAGAAAAACCAAACATGAGGCAGAAGACAAGGGTCTTCAAGGGATCCTTACCTAAGACCTGGCCGTGAGTCATGGGGGGTATGGACCCTAACACCAGGCTCAGCTGGCTGTGGATGTACATTTACTTGGCAGGGTGACTGTTTTTCACTTAGACAGGAAGTGCAAAGCTCATCAGGACGTCTTGGAACGTTGACAAGATCCAGGTCAGCTTGTTTGGAGTTCTGGGAAGAATGCCACCCTCCGCTTTCCTTGGAAGGTATTTCAGGATTTCCAACTGGGAGGAAGCATTTTGGCAAGACATGTTGGCTAAATTATGGGCTTGTATGTCCTCCCTAAAGAGCTGGAGGTGGTCGTGGAAATGCCGGTCTGGCCTTTCTCACTGCCCCATGACTCAAACGAAGGTGGATATCAGAGAGGGGTTATAGCTAAACAAAGGTTCAGATCACTGAAAAGTGCAACCTTTTATTTTATGCAAAGTGCAGTTTGTTGTTATTTAGGAGCTACTATCATTCTCTGTCGATTTCATTACAGTCACTAGATAATCCTTTTACATCGTCCTAACTTCCCCACATCCACCACCAGTTAACCATTTCAATTTCACTTCCACAGGAGCATGCTTCTCCCACCAGTAGAAATCATTGTTTTTTTTTAACTTCATCTGTTCCGTGTGAGATGGATTTTTATGTCAGACCACCTGGGTTGCATCTCCTTCCTCTCTCCCCCCCCCCCATGTTGCTTTAGGGCCGTTTGACAGAGGAGTTGGCTTCCTCCATGGCAAAGGTGTCTCAGATGCAGCTTGAAGCTTCAGCACATCAGCAGAAGGCTGCGGAACTGAAAAGTAAATTAAACTTAGCCCTGCAAGAGGGCGAAAACAGCCGCCAGCTGCTTGTTGCTCAGGAAACACAACTGGAAGGTTTGTTTATAGACCTGTTAATGTGTGTAGTGTAAGTTTAGGATTGCTGTATCATTTTTCAGGATGAAGCATATAATAAATGGAGTCTTTGTTTATGTGGCTCTTTAGGCAAAATTCCAATTCAGTCTGTAACATTTCCTGGTAAATTTACCATCCACGACACATAAGTGTTACCCTGAATTGGCAAATCCTTAAGCAGTTGGAAGGGTCATTCTAAAAGTGAATAAATATCAAGTATGTGTGGTTATGCTGTTCTAACGCTTTTGTGCGATTGACTTTTAGAGCTCAAGGAGTTTGCAGAGAAAACCAAAACTCAGTATCGCTTAGAGAAGCAAAAGTGCAAAGAAATGGAGCTCAAAGTCAACAATATGGAGAAAGAACTGGTGGATCTGAAGTCTGCTAAAGGAACCGTAGAACAGGTAAGAACGGTTCCGGCTCACCTCTCCCTCACTGAAGGGGGGAATCACATGGATTATGGTAAACAAAAAAGGTTTTAGACATGTCAGTGTTTACAGAGTCTCGGTTCTTCACATGTGCAGGCACTTTCAGAGAAGGAGAAGAAACTGGAGGCGGAGCGCCAGCGTTGGGAACAGGAAGTGGAGGCAATCCGGCGTAGCAGCCAGAAGGAACTGGACAACCTTCGAGCTCAGCTTCACGAAGCTCGGGACAGCAACGAAAACAATCAACAGGTTGTTGGAGATGCTGCCACATTCCCAATCTAGCCAAGACATTAGGGATAAATAATGCATGGGAATTGCGTGCCTCTGTTTGGGTCTGGCACCCATCCGTATTTTTTGTAAACTTTAACGGGATTGGTCCAGAAAATTTTCTAACAGATAAAACCGCTTTTGGGGAAGTTTGGTGGAGATTGACTTTGCAACTATGGTCTTTATCCTTCTCACACCTTCTTCTGTGAAATTAAATGGATTTTTACTGATTTGAATTTGTAGGAGAAAAAAAAAATTACTTTAAAATGGTCTGTCCTCATAATAATAATGGATTGGAGTTATCTGCGCTTTACCAGACGCTCAAAGCTTACAATGTGTCCATTATTCATTCATACTTGGTGATGATGAGCTACTGATGAAGCCACAGCTGCCCTGGGGCAGACTGACAGGGGCGTGGCTGCCAGTACGCAGCTACGGGACATTCATGACCATCACCAGAACATTCGTACACTAGTGGAGTAACACTGGAGACACTGTACTGTTTGTATCCAAATGACTGGAGGGAGCGGGAATCGAACCGCCAACCCTTCGATCATTGGCCGACCTGCTCAACTGCCTGAGCCACTGCCGCTCGGCTTCTACCGGTTAGACTAGAGCAGGGGTGTCAAACTCATTTTCACTGAGGGCCACATCAGCATAGCGGTTGTCCTCAAAGGGACAGATAGAACGCATACATGTAACTAAATGTATTTCAAGCAATTAAGTAGAAATAATACACAAAAAGCAATATAATCATCAGTTGTACATTCATACAGTAACTAATCAAACTTAGGATAATTAGACATATTAATAATAAATAATTTATTAAATAACTAATTATTTATTCATTTTACTTTTTAAAGTGAGACTTACAGTTGCATAAAAAGCATATGTTTGCTTTGTTCTCTAGCATAAATCCTTTACATTTGATTCTGTTAGGTTAGGTTATATGGACAGTGTTTAAGTCCTAATGTATAGTTGCCCAATCTGATATTTCAAGTCTGATTCACCCTAGACATGAATAAATACACACCAATTTTTATTTTAAGAAATTAAAAACGTATGCTCTCGAGGGCCACATGAAATGAGATGGAGGGCCACATTTGGCCCCCGGGCCTTGAGTTTGACACGTGTGGACTAGAGGATTTGCTTTCCTTTTCTTTCCAGGCAAACGCGTCGTCTTTTTTTAAACTGGAAGAAACTGCGTTGAGTTGTTTTTGACAGGTAGCAACGCTAATGAATAAAATGTAATCATATGGAGCGGCCGTGGTGCTGAGGTAGAGTGGTCGACCTCCGAACAGAAGGTTTACCTCCTGCCCACCAATGCGTCGAATTGTCTTTGGGGCAACCCCTCATTGCTCCTGGTGGTTGTCTTTAGAGTTCGGCAGCAGTGTGTGAATAGGACTGTGGCTTTAAAGCACTTTCTGAGAAGATATATTCCTATTTACCATAATCAGTTAGATGAAGTGTCTTGGTTGAATAGAAACTTGAAATTAAAACTTTATTTCCCAAAATGCATCAATCTATACAGTAACTATTATTACCATCCTGTGTTCAGTCCTTGTCAGAAATCTATACAAAGAAATGCTGATGTGGTGAATATGTAAGTGCTCATCATTTTTGATCCATCATTTGGTTTCTTTTACGTTAATTTAAACGCATTTTTTAAATTTCTCCATGTCGCTTTTTTGGTGCGACTTGATATTGACCGTGTCCTCTTATGAATTCATGGGGGTTTGAGTTCTAATTCTGGTGTTAATTTGGCTTTTGATCCAACTGGCTGATCTTTAAAAAGTTTTCATGTTGTCATGGTGACTCATTTTATCAAATAGTTGGTATTTTTTAGCAGCTCCGTGACCAAAATGGAGATCCTGCAAAATCTACGATTATGAAAATGGTTTAGTGGACGGTTGTGATGCTTCCAAACAATTTGAAAACCTTTTTTATAGGATTAGACTTACCTATTCCACTGACGGTCTCCCTCCTGTTGGATCTTTGTTAGCTGCAGGAGCTGGAGGACAAGTGGAAGCGGAAGTACGAACAGAGGTTGGCTTCAGCAAAAGCACTGCATCAGAAAGAACTGTCAGATTTGAGGGACGAGAAGGACGCGCTGGGGGAGGAGTTCAAGCAATTACAGGAGCAGGTGAGAAAACTCGCCTTGATAAACCCTTCAACCTCGCATAAAGTGAATCCACTCCTTCTTCTGTGCAAATATGATCACTCATTACAACTACATTTCACGTTGGCAATATTGCAGTTATCCAGCTTAGATCCAGATTCCAGCTCAGACAGAAAAACAAAGACAGACATGGATCTAATTTGTCTGCAAGTGGATGCATCAGAATGGAGAGGAGCAGGGAGCTTGTGGCCCCCCAGCGTATTTTCTACCTCATTAATACTTTTTCCAATTGCGTTATCGTGTCAATTTCTGACTCGCAGCTTAATTTTCTTCATTTCTGCCCCCCGTCATCAAAATAAATGTCACAAGAACATGTTAAAAACACAAAAAAACGTGACAAAAGTGACAAAATGACGTCCAGGTTTCCAGTAGACATTGTTTAGAGGAACACTTTTGCTGCTCAGTATTGTCTTTTTGGTCAGATTTGCCTAATGGAAATGTAAATGCATAATAAGATGTTATTTTTGTTTATTTTATTCATATCCATCCACAGTGTTTGGTCCTCAAACAGCGGAAAGATCCAGAGGAACAGACGTTACTGCAGCAGAGCCGCCATAACCAAGAACTGCAGGCCCTTCAGGAAAAAGTAAGATGGAGCGCCTGAGCCCAATTCTGCCAGTATGTTTCCATTAACAGGTGTAAATGGCTTCTTTTTCATCTTTTTTTTTATTCCATCCCTGTAAATATTACTCAGCACAAGATGAATAAACTAACACAAGCGTGTTTTATGGCATGTCCATAGGCTCAGGCAGGTTTGGCCTGGAGGCTGTAAGATGCGTAGAGATTTTCTCTCTTGCTTTTGAATTTGTATAAGACTTTTAATTCTTTCCTGCTATATGACCTCTTTTCTAATGAATTACCACAGATCAAAATCTGATTTATAGGATAAGACCTTTAAACTGTATAAGAAGGGGGGGGGGGGGGGTGTCAGAATATGATTCCTGCAATCATGCAAATGACAAATTGCATTTATTTCAAATACTAAAAACATTTAAAAGTAAAGGAACAAGTTTTCTTTTGAAAAAGTATCCTGTCAATCCAACCTGTATGAGGCCCTGGGCATTCGAGATCCCGCCCCCTGATGTGTTTCCACCAATCCCAGCCTTCCCTGCTGCTCATTTGGAATCACCTGAAAGGAAGCAGGTGGAAAAATAGCTGAAGGGGAGAAGTTTTGACAAAACGCCTGTTCTAAAGAGATTTGACTTAACGTTTTGTTTACGTCTGAACAATCAAATTAAAAAGTGTGAATGTGTTTCTCCAACTTTTCCTTGAAGTATGCAGCCCTGCAGCAACAGGAAGTGGCCGTCAAAGAGCAGCTGGAGAGACAAGTGGCTGAACTGGAGAGGAGGCTTGTTGAACAGAGGAGCTCAGCAGACTCTGCAGCAGAGGTGAGGCCTTTTACCGGAACCTGACAGGACTGCATGAGGCAAACACTCATAATCATTGATCTTCTTATACTCCTACTAGCCAGAATGAGCTTTTTAGATGCCTTATTATTATTATATCATTTCTGTCTCTTAGACTTTCATGTTTTCGTTTCATTTAAACATGATTCTGAAGCATTTGTCTTATTCTGGCAATCCTGATTGACAGGTGATGCTGAGGACAGCATCCTGTTATGTAGCCCGCGCGCCGATGCATGACTGTTCAAGAGAAATGCTTCTTCTTGTTCTGTCACCACCAAAAAACGAGTTTTTGGTGACACGTCGCACTAATAACAGCCAGAAAACCAGCACAAGGGACCCAAAATCCTATCTAATGGCATTTGTTTCTGTGTCTCATACTGGGATGAAATGAACTAATAGTGGTTGTTGTGAAAAGCTGCAAGAAGGCTACATACAAAAATGAATACAAAGGACAAGAAATAGCAGGGGTGACCCATCCCTCTGCATATTATCTACCTATTTCAAAGTTTACCTGACTAGACACCTCCACGATGGAAACTCGATGCGACATGAACTGTTTCATCAGGCTGGTTGTGTTCCTGCAGGTGAAGCGAGTGATGAACGGAGTATTCCATTCCCTGAGGGCAGAGTTTGACCTCCAAGAATCCTACAGCGGCCAGGTTGTGCTGGGAATTATAGTGACCACCATTAAGGTAAAAACTGACCACAGCATGATCAGCTTTTGCCTTTTAGTTTAACCCATGAACACTTTGGGAAAAAGTCAAATCAATGTATTTATAATGTATTTCTATCTGTTTTATTGTGCATGAAAAATAAGTAAAAATTGAGCTAAAAAGCTTTGTAGACTTTACAAAACATCACACAAAAATGTAAACATAACCTCATTTTTTTTTTTATTTGCTCCCTCTTGCCTTTTGGTGTTCAAATGAATCAACACAAAAATATTTGGAATTGGTTTATTTCAAACTAAACACAAACAAAAGGAGAAAAACAATATGGATGGAGGGAGGGATTTTAAAAAAACAAAACAAAGAAGTCCACACATTTAAACATACATATCCATATATGTTTGTATCCACATATACATGTAAATGATGCTAAACAGTTAAATATGCTTTGACTTCACTGCTCAATACTGATTTGTTTTCGATGTCTACAGAATGTAACTCTGCAGCTGCTCGGGGGCACAAATTTCAAATCCAGTCACCAGAAAGAGGATGTGGATGAAGAAGAAAGTGAAGATGTGCAACACGGGCAAAAAAATCACAAAAATGTGTCTGCAAACGGACAAAGACAGGACAAAGAGAAAGAAACCGTGAGTGCAGCTGATCTAAAGTCTAGCAAAATCAGTGAGTCGGATAGAATCCAGGAAGCTGCCGCTCCAGAGAAGACCAACATACAGAACCAGACGGAGGTTTCACCTGACTGCCATGCAAGCACTAAGGTCAAAGCAGCAGAACCAGAGCTGGAAGCAAAGTCCAACGAGGAGCTGGAGCCGCACTCTACTGCTGACTCTTCCAGAATGACCCAGAACGAGACGGAACCGGTGGATCCACACGAGGCTCCTGAAGGGGGTCCACAGGCTGGCGGGCAGGAAAACAACTCTTCAGTTGGAGTTGAAGCCAAAGCAGAAAATGGAGGAGAAATGAGGGCTTCTCGGAAAACTTTGGAGCCTCCAGTCAACCCCCCTCCACCCCCAGCTGCTCTCCAGAACAGCTCCACAGACCACACTGGGTAAGTCCTGACAGCAGACCCCCAACACCGAACCAAGGGGTGGGGAGACATTCACATTTAATCCAGAAGATGAACCGACAATATGTAGTATTTAAAAAGAGTGAAAGAGTAGCTGCAGCACTGGCCAGGAACTCCAAATGAGGTCAAAACTACTCAACTTTATTTATGTAGCACTTTCAAACA
The DNA here is from genome assembly GCA_023969325.1 of Oryzias curvinotus. NCBI lineage: Eukaryota > Metazoa > Chordata > Actinopteri > Beloniformes > Adrianichthyidae > Oryzias > Oryzias curvinotus. Next base: position 7,787,776 of record CM043714.1, read on the forward strand.
ACAGCAGCTGATACAAAGTGTTGAACAGGAGAAATAGAGAAAACCTTCACTAAAACACGCCAAAACACAAGATTAAATATAGAGAGATAAAAACAATAAAACCAGCACAATAACACTACAATAACAGAATTCTCATGTTGGATTAAAAGCCAGAGCATAAAAAAGAGTTTTCAAACGGGTTTTAAAGTGGACAGTGATGGAGCGTCTTTTATGGGCGGCGGCGGAGAGTTCCAAATGCTTTGTCCCCTCTGAGCTTCCGTCTGGACCTCGGTACCTCCAGAAGCAGCTGATCAGCTGATCTGAGGCACCGGGCCAGCGAGTAAGGAGAGAGAAGCTCAGAGAGGTGCAGCGGGGCAAGACCATGTAAAGATTTAAAAACAAGTAAAGGAATCTTAAAGTGAAGCCTAAAATCCACAGGTGGAGCGATGCTACAATCTGCGTTATGTGGTGTCTCTTACGAGAGAGAACTAACTAAATCATTCAGCAAACTTAATGTCAAAAAGAAAACCTCAATCAATATAAATATACTAAAACCTAAGCAGATATCATTAGCCAAACGGCTTATAGTTAAAAAAAACGGGAACGGGAATCCTGAAAACCGGAATTTCCGGAGGTTTTGTTCAGTATTTATCATCAGTACACCATCATCTTATATTATTGCAATAGCTGTTATGTCTTCTGACAATGTTTTTTTAGAAGGAAGCATGTCAAAATAGAAAAAGAACAGACCAAAAATTGTACTTTTTATTTTGCTTTTTAATGCTCATAATAAGCCAGTTTTTCCAGCAAAACCCCATGGAAATGGTTAGAGAACTACACAATTAGGAGAAAAAAATGCTCACAAATGATACACTTAGCTGTGTCCATTCTTCCTCACCTGAACACCGAGGACCCCTGCTGGTCACTGAAAAGAAGACAGTTTGGGAACTAAAGTGAAACCGCTGTTGATCAACAAAATAGTGGTCTGATTCTATTTTCTTTAAGATGGAAAAAAAAAACAAGTGTGGATTTACAAACTCGTAAAATAAGCCGTGAGGAATTAAATGAGCAGTTTAGAGCGACTGTTTAGACAAAGAAACGTAAAATATTCTAACACTTATTTCAAAATAAGACATGTAGTTTTGAAGCTAGATCAGTGTTTTTCAACCAGTGTGCCAACCGTGGGAGAAGTTCAAGTGTGCCGTGGGAAATTGCCCTCATTAACTGATCTAAAAACATGTTCCATCTCCAGGAAATCAACTCTTTGTTCATCCAAACAGGCCCTGATAAAACACTGAGTAGTTAGGATTATAAAAGATCATAAAATACTTTTTCTTTGTTTATTTGATTCTATTAAAGTCATTTTGATAAGAATGACGGTACCACTGCGATTTAGCTGCATCTAAAGCTGTTTCGGAAAAGTCCAGCCCCTTTAACTGTCTCCACCAATCATTCTTGAAGGCTTAATCACATGTCATCAGTCTGACCAATCAGAAGTGGTTAAAGTCTTCACTTCCTTGTTCCAATTTAGCTCAAAAAGTCTCTCAGTTCTAACAAAAATACCAGCTAAAGCTCGTCTTTAGTGGTGTAGCTTTCCACAGAATCCGGTATCAGACCGTGGAACAAGTGAACAAAACAATGAAGCTCAGAGACGTTAGTCTTTCTGCATTCGGCGGATTCTTTCACTACATCTCCCATGATGCATTGGGTTAAAGTGACAGTTTCGGTGCACAATGAGTCTCTCCTCTTAACGTCTTGAAACAACAACGAACTCACGTCAAATCTTCTAACTTACCTTCTATTACATGTTTTATTTAAAAAAAAAAAAACAGCTGCAGCTTCCAGCTTTTTCTGCCACAATTATCACAAAAATGCACGTGAGATTGCTGAGGGCTTTAGATTAATACAGACGATGAGTTTCTCCTTTTTTTTTTTTTTCTTGGATGATGGTGTGCCGCGGGATTTTTGTCAAGGTTAAAGTGTGCCGTGGCCCAAAAAAGGTTGAAAAACACTGAGCTAGATGATGATGATGGTTATTTTTTTGAGTCAAAGCAGGTGATTTGCAACAAACATACTAGAGGGTGTTCACTTACTTTCCCCCTGAATGTCCTCGTGCTTCAATGTTCTCCTAGTGTTGCTGAGGGGATCCATGAACAAGATGGAGATCAGGTTCTTTCTCCAGGCATCTCTTCTGCCAACCCCCCTGCTGAGGAGGAGGAGGAGGAGGAGGAAATGGTGAGGGAAGATTCGTTTGGAATAAACTCTGATTTGGTTCGGTGTTGTTCAGCTTCCTTTGTGTTGGCAGGAAGCGCTCACACTGGTCATTGTCTTCTTGTATTTGTTTAGAGCCTGAAAGGACGCCCCCCCCCTGCTCCCTTATTTGGAGACGATGATGAAGAGGACGTGGACTGGCTAAATTGACTCAGGGACCCGTCTGAGTTGGATTTTGACCTTCTTTTTGACAGAAATGGGCTTTTTCTCCAGTTTGCCTTTGGGGGCTGGGTGATGAGGATGAGGCCAGTTGTGATGAAGGACTGGCAGTGGTTCCGTCATCCAGCTACATCAGACAATAAAATGCAGGATTTTGGATTCACATAATCAAATATCTTTACTGAAAAGTTGATTTAAAGTAAAGAGTTGAGCTGAAATTAAATTTGGAGTCTTCAGATTCCATATTTGTGTAAATTGATCTGTAGCAGGAATAATGTTGTTGCCTTTAAATCACACAGTTTTAACAGAAATGTCTTCAAACATAATAAAACTTCTGCGTGTGTGTCTGTATGAGTGTAGAAACTCATTTGTTTTTGTGATCTTATTTCTAAAATTTTACAAGTTGTGAGGAGGTTGAGCATTTTCCTCTGACTTATCAATAAAATATTTTAATTAAAAGTACAAAACACAGCCTTTGTCGTCTCTTTAAATAATGTCCTATGCTATTTTAACCCTTGTGCTATCCTAGGCACTTTAACATTGGGAGTTGGGTCATCTAGACCCCTCAAATCAGTGCGCTGAACCTTTTTTCTTCAATGATTTGTGATCTTCACTGGTGTCCATGGATTACATGAAATCCTCTTCACCTTCTTTTGTCATGATAGGGAGAACACATCAATGTAAGGGTGGGCTCATCTACGATAGCACAAGAGTTACAACACCTTGAAGGTGCAGCTTGGACACATCTTCAGTGCAGAACCCAGTCGGAGGCTGTCTTATGTCTAGAATTGGGGGGGACCCGAGCTAGCTGAGGGTGATCAGGCCGCGGTTTGTGTCAGGGCTGCCCGCTACTCAGCGGCCCGGTGTTCTTAGTGGTTCTGGTAGTAGCAACCCTCTGGTCCTAAAAGCTTGAACGCCGATTGTCCACGAAAACCCCTCCAGCAACTTCTCAGCTAGCTTCAGGTATCTGATCTTCTTCTTCTTCTCCCCTATCAGCTCCTCCTAGGGACGGGGAGCTCCAGCAGCACCACTTGCTCTGAGTCAGACGTTGGAACCAAACCTGGCCATAGTTAGGGGTGGTGGGGACTTCTATTTTATTTTAATTTATTTTAATATTTTAGTCATCTTCAGCTCAATAACACGGAATGGGCAGGAGGGACGCCACCCCTGCACTGACAGGTTAACGTTAGGAGTGGGGTCATCTGGACCCCACGAGAAAGCACAAGGGTTAAGAACAAAGTTGGAAGTCTGTTCCCAGCGAGAATCAACAGTCACCAAGCTGAAAGACCAACTGACTGAACAGGAAAGGAAGAAAAAGGCTCTGGAAGATTCCAACCAACTCAAAACCCAAGAAACTGAAGATGTGACAAGAGAGGCGGAACAAATGACAGCAGCCATGAAAGACGACAAGAAGAAGCAGGAACAGACGCTGCCAGAGCTGACCCAAAATGTCTGCCAACTGAAATGTAAATATCAAAGGCTGGAGGAACAAGTTCAAACCTGGAAGACCAAAATACACATGGAAGTCAAAGTGATGCAAACGGCGTCTGTGCAGACTGACATGATCAATCAGGAGAGGACCGCCAGATCCAACCATCCAAAGTCAGGAGCAGATCGGGGGAAAGGATGAAAAAGAAGAGGAGACACGGGCGGATGGATGGATGGAAGAACCGTCTCCAAGAAATCCAGCAGGAACTGTCAGGACAAAATGACTAAAGTGGAGAGGAAGAAAAGGAGGGCAAAGAAAAACCAAAGAAAGAAAAGAAATCATCTTTCACTAAGTTCTGTCAGAGATTGCTCCACATCCAAAACTAAAAGTCAATTCTTTGCCTTCAAGGATCACAACAGTCGACCCTCGCCTGCATCTAACTGACCCCCCCTCTTCATCCTATCCATCAGCCTGGTCTATGGACTATGGTCTTCCTTGTGAACATAAACCTGATATCACTTGTGTGTAAAACTGTAAATGTATTAAAGTGTGTTTAAGAAATGTATTCCTTATATATATTTAAAAAAAAACAATAATAATAACCCCCAGTGAACCGTCACCTTAACGGGGGGTTTTACGTGCTAGACTGATCCTATGAGCTAAGCTGTCTGGGGCCGACACCCTTGGTAGGGTCCCCCATGGCAGACAGGTCCTAGGTAACGAGTCCGACTAAGAGCGGGTCAGAACTTCTGTAAAAGACCAGGTCCCGGATACTTCTTCCTATGTTTTTGTTCAGGTCCTCAGCATCTGAGATGAGAGAGTCTGTGTCCGGCAGAGGGGAGCTGCTGCTTGGGCCGGGATGGGCTGCTGCCAACAATTTTTCCAGAGATGTCCTTCAAGTGACAGACACCTTCATGGTCCACTTCCCTGCAGAGGGAGGGGTGGCGTGGAGGTCCACAGAATCTGGTCCTCTGTCATGTCCTCCAAGGACTGACCCACAACGGCTCTTTTAACCCTTGAGCTATCTAAGGCACTTTGACATTGGGAGTAGGGGCATCTAGACCAGTGTTTTTCAACCAGTGTGCCGTGGGAAATTGCCCTCATTAACTGATCTAAAAACATTTCCCATCTCCAGGAAATCAGCTCTTTGTTCATCCAAACAGGCCCTGATGAAACACTGAGTAGTTAGGAATGTGAAAGATCATAAAATACTTTTTTCTTTGTGTTTACTACTTAAAGACATTTTGATAAGAATGACGGTACCGCGGTTTAGCTGCAACTAAAGCTGTTTGCACCAAACCCTTTAACTGTCTCCACGAATCATTCTTGAAGGCTTAATCACATGTCTTCAGTCTGACCAATCAGAAGTGGTTAAAGTCTCAACTTCCGCTTTCAAATTTAGCTCAAAAAGTCGCTCAGTTCTAACAAACATACCAGCTAAAGCTTGTCTTTAGCGGTGTAGCTTTCCACAGAATCAGGTATCAGACCATGGAAAACGTGAAGAAAACAATGAAGCTCAGATACGTTAGTCTTTCTGCCCTTTTGCAGCAGTTTTCACACTACATCTCCCATGATGCATTGGGTTAAAGCGACAACGCCTCAGTGCACAATGAGTCGTCCTTGTTAAATGTCATGAAACCACAACGAACACACATCAAACAGTTTTTAAATTTTCTAACTTAACTTTTATTTCATCTTTTAGAAAAAAAAAGCTGCAATTTCCTGCTTTTTCTGCCACAATTATCACAAAAATGCACGTGAGATTGTGTGTGTGTGTGGGGGGGGGGTCTGACCGTCAATGCAGACAATGAGTTTCTGCTTTTTTTTTTTTTTTGGATGCGCCACAGGATTTTTGTCAAGGTAAAGGTGTGCCGCGGCTCAAAAAAGGTTGAAAAACACTGATCTAGACCCACCAGACAGAGCGCTGCACTTTTGTCTTCAATGATTCTTGATCTTCACTGGTGTCCATGGATTACATGAAATCCTCTCCACCTTTATCCACCTTTGTCATGGTAGGGAGAACACGTCAATGGTTATCTTGACCCCATAGGATAGCACAAGGGATAAGAGACACTTCCAAACCCTTCAAGAGCTTGATGACCTCTTTTTCAGAGTCACAACTTTAGTGTAGCAGTTGATGAGGTAAGGGATTCAAAAATGCCAAATAGAACTACTTATTCCTACTATTTCTGGAAATGGCTCATCAAAAGATATAGACCAGTTTCAAATCAGAGTAATAGAGCAAACAAGCTGTTGAACACAAACATGAAATTTTGGAAGCATGTCACACACACCAGCAGAAGAGGGAGCAGGAGAACCAACAGGCGGTAATTCACCTCAACACTGTGTGCCGTCCACCATAAAACTCCACCAGAGGAAGCAGAAGGAACAAGAACGTCTGGGGCTCCTCTGATGGAGAAACCAAGAGAACCAGCTCATTCCCCTGTGCACGTTTAAAAGAACACATTTACATGTTGTTCTGGTCAAAAGGAGAATTTTTTTATTGCACCTGTTTGGAAAAAGATTGTTTCTATAGTTTCTCTGTGTGTGGGTGGACGTGCCAACACACCTGCTGCTGCTTCTGTTGTCCTCTTCAGGGGGTCTCCTGTGATCTGCTCCTCCCCACTTCTGAATATTTTGATTTTGATTATTTATGATCAAAATGTCTTTATCTTTCTGATAAACTGCAGACTAAATACTGATCATTTCGCCGCAGTGCTATAACTTTTTAATATCAGGTTTTCATAGGTTTTATGAGCTGGAACTCCAAATTATGTAGATCTTCTGTAAATCTCTATTCTATGAAGGTTTAATAGTTTTCCATGTCACTCTATTTTTTTGGAAAGGGTCTGTGCGGTTATACATCTGTAGATCCCGACAACCAACAGGAAGGACAGATATGAGGAATTTGTCCATCAGAAACTGTTCTCCAGGGCATCTTTCTATGGAGTTACATTTATGCCAATCCCTGGACAGAGCAGTGGATGGAGCTAAACATTTGGATGCCTTCCTCCAGCTCACCCCCCCACCCCCCCAAACAGAAGAGCCTCAGGAGTTCTCCCATCACAGTGGGAGCAGTTTTTTTTCATGTTTTCAGTCAATAGGAGCTTCAATGGGAGTTTAGTTGGAAAACTGAAGCTCACTGATCCTTATGGGTTGACACTGGAAACATATGTATTGAAGGGTTTGTACTGAACAGAAACATTTTAACCATGGTCGTGGATAAGATTCCTATAAATCTATAACTGAACTGCTTCACTGCAGACAGCCACAAGATGTGGTTTTGACTTTGACCACTAGATGGCAGTGCCGGTCTTTTAAAAACCCACACTCATCTAGTCGACAAAGTCCAAACTACATCCTGAAATCCCATTTTAATGAAAGGGCATCTATGTCTTAATATTTGAAAGTTTAATGAATTGATCTCACATAATGCGAGTGTTAGGCACATGACCATATAAAGTGGGTGGTGCAATTCTACTGAGCAGCACTGAAACATTTAAATGAAGTGAACGAGACCATTAGATGCTGTTAACACTTTAATTTGAAACACTGAAAAAGACTCAGGTTTACAGTGGCTTTAACTGTGTAAATGTTTTCCAGGTGTTCTGAACTTTAACATGCATCAAGCAGGAAGATCATTTTTAAATTACATGTGAAGATCTGCGCACAATTTCCTTGAACTTAAGGGAGGAAAAAAAATGTTCTGACAATCTTGCAAAGATTTTGTCTGCAACCAACTTGGAAATATGTTTCCTCTGGAACGAAAGGCAAATGCTCAAATTTGGAAAAACAAAGCTCATCTATTGAAGCTCTTCCTCGCCCTCCTCCTCAAACTCTCCCTCCTCATCAGCTGTGGCCTCCTGGTACTGCTGGTATTCTGACACCAGGTCGTTCATGTTGCTCTCCGCCTCTGTGAACTCCATCTCATCCATGCCCTCTCCGGTGTACCAATGGAGGAAAGCCTTGCGCCTGAACATGGCTGTGAACTGCTCAGAGATGCGCTTGAACAGCTCTTGGATTGCCGTGCTGTTGCCGATAAAGGTGGCAGCCATCTTGAGGCCTCTGGGGGGAATGTCACAGACGGCTGTCTTGACATTGTTGGGGATCCACTCGACGAAGTAGCTGCTGTTTTTGTTCTGCACATTCAGCATCTGCTCGTCAACCTCCTTCATGGACATGCGGCCGCGGAAAATGGCAGCCACTGTCAGGTAGCGCCCGTGGCGTGGATCGCATGCGGCCATCATGTTTTTGGCGTCGAACATCTGCTGAGTGAGCTCTGGCACTGTGAGCGATCTGTACTGCTGGCTGCCTCTGCTTGTGAGGGGGGCAAAGCCTGGCATGAAGAAGTGCAGCCGGGGGAATGGCACCATGTTCACCGCCAGTTTGCGCAGATCTGCATTGAGCTGACCCGGGAACCTCAGGCAGGTGGTGACGCCACTCATGGTAGCAGAGACCAGGTGGTTGAGGTCACCGTAGGAAGGTGTTGTGAGCTTGAGGGTGCGGAAACAGATGTCGTAGAGGGCCTCATTGTCGATACAGTAGGTCTCATCCGTGTTTTCGACCAGCTGGTGGACTGACAGTGTGGCGTTGTAGGGCTCAACTACAGTGTCAGACACTTTAGGAGAAGGCACTACACTGAACGTGTTCATTATGCGATCGGGGTATTCCTCGCGGATCTTGCTGATCAGGAGGGTGCCCATACCTGAACCTGTACCCCCACCGAGAGAATGGGTCAGCTGGAAGCCTTGTAGGCAATCGCAGCTTTCTGCCTCCTTCCTAACCACGTCGAGGACAGAGTCAACCAGCTCTGCGCCCTCGGTGTAGTGCCCCTTTGCCCAATTATTTCCAGCACCACTCTGACCTGCAGCAAGGACAAAAAGAATTAGCTGGCACGCAGAAGCTGGACAAAAAAAAAAGGTTTACAAAAACTCACCAAAGACAAAGTTGTCGGGCCGGAAAACTTGGCCAAAGGGTCCGGATCTCACAGAGTCCATGGTACCGGGCTCAAGGTCCACAAGCACAGCACGGGGGACATATTTCCCTCCTTTAAAGTAAATGTAAAATGGGATAATAATTATTATATTTATTTTCTAAATGCAATTTTTTTTATTAAATTGAAAATTGATGTACCCACCTGAGGCTTCATTGTAGTAAACGTTGATCCTGTCCAGCTGCAGGTCACTGTCTCCATGGTAGGTCCCAGTGGGGTCGATACCATGTTCATCACTGATCACCTCCCAGAACTACAAATGTACGAAATATTTTTTGTTTGAACACATGTCGAGATAATAATAATAGTAAAAGTTCGCATCCAACTCAGTAAGAAACTTAAAAAAAAAGAACGATCTGTTTCCGGCGAGGCACTTTCCCGCCTCTCCGAAATGGCGAGCGCGCGCCTCGGCCCCCTATTGGATGACTTGCAGTTTGAAACTTAACGGATACGTCATCAGCCGCCTCGTCGGCAATGCCGGTTGAGTAGGCCTCAGTGAACAAAAATGTGGCGGATTTGAAGATTGTTTTTTATTTATTGAAGCCTATAACTATGTTTACTGAATTTCATTAATGGCGGAAGTTCTTTTCGTCCGACATCTTGGAAGAAGCCATTGTGAAGTTCCGTTTTTCCCCTCCTTCCATTTTGCTTCCCTCGCTACGCATTAAGGGCTTCGGCGTTGCACTAGGCCCGACTATCGCTACAAGAACGATGGATTACAGCAGTTACTAAATTAGATACAGACAAAATGGAAGTTGTTAATCCGGAAAATAGCGGTTTCAACAGACAAAGAATGAATAAATACTTTAAGCGTTCATAATTGTCATTGTCGTGAATATATGGTGAACATTTGAAATGCATAGTAAAATATGCAATTGAAAAACGTATCAATTGAAAAACTTTAAATAAAAAACAAAAAAGTAGGACACGTTGTCTGGTTCCAGGGTGTGGTTTCTGGGACACAAAGCGCCGGATTTCACAAAGGGGAGTACGCATTTTTAACTGAACAGAAATAAACATTTCTCATTAAACCGTCTTGCTTACCTTGGCACCAATCTGGTTGCCACACTGGCCAGCTTGAAGATGTACGATTTCCCTCATTTTTGGTGGTTACAGGCGGAGGAGCTTGGAATTCTGTCTTCTCATCTACCGTCAATGCGCGCTCTGCGGAACAACGCCCCAATTTATCAGACACGCCCCGCCCCGTTTCTTATGTGGGAAATTCTATTGGCTAGATGCTTTGGAAGGTTCATGACGTCCAATCAAATCCAAAAGTGTCTCTTCGCTATTGGCCAACAGTCGCTGTCGTTCACTTCAAACATGAGCGCGTGAGCAAACCTAAATCCGCAGACGTCATTCATTTTTAATGGCGGAACGGAAATGCAGAGCTTTCTTGTTCGTGTTGCAAAGTAACAATGCGCCCGTTAGATGTCTAAACTTTTCATTTGATTGATATCGATCTTTCTTATTCAAGTCTTGTTCAAGGTGTTCTTTAATGCCATAAAAACAAGAAAGACTACTATTATCTGACTGAACTTGTATGGTTATTAAAGAGAGTTTAGATCTACACAAAAGGCGGTGGACAAACAACAAACCAAAAAGTTTTAAAATATTTACATTCACAAGGTTTTTAATTTTTACATCATGCGGATTTTTCCATGGACAATTATAACATTAAAAACGTTATTTGGATTATTTAATTATTAAACAATTAATGTTACTATTTTCCCCCTGTATTATTGTAATATCATTATTTTGACTTTTTTTTCCTAGTCTTTTGTAGATATGGCAATTAAAACCATTCTCTTGATTCCATGTTAATATTTTATTGTTGGCCAACATAAATATCTTTTTCTTCTGCTTTGCACAAGAATAGTGTTTACTAACCTTCTGAGTTCTTAATACCCCTCCATTTTACATTTTTTTATTCATTTAATTACAATTGTTTCATATTTATTGATTTAATTTTTTGAAAGACATATATATTTTAAATGAACACCAATGACCTCTTCCAAATGTGAAAAACTCACACAAATCCTATTCTGGTTGTTTGAATTATTGGTATTGCTGTGCACCTTCAGCAGGTCCTCCTTTTTCTTTTTTGCCTGACCTGCCTGTTAAGTACACTAAACGAAAATATATTTAAAAAAACATTAAATTACATTTAAAAATTGTTTCAGCTCCCATTTGTCCTGGACTCAAAAAACGGTCAGTATCTGGTGTGACCACCATTTGGCTTGTGCTGTGCAACACATCTCATTCGCATAAAGTTAACCTGGTTGTTGAATGGCCTATGGTGGTGGTGGGGTTATGGTATGGGCAAGTGTAGTATGGACAAAGAACACCTGTGCATTTTATTGATGGCATTTAGAATGCACAGGGATACTGTGACAAGATCCTGAGGCCCATTGTTGTGCCATACATTCAAGAACATCAGCTCATGTTGCAGCATGATAATGCACGGCCCCATGTTGCAAGAATATACACTTACTCTTTGCATGGCCGAGATACTCATCGGACATGTCACCCACTGAGTATCATTAGGACGCTCTGGATCGGCGTATACCACAGTGTTCCATTTCTGCCAATATCCAGCACCTTGGCACAGCCAGTAAAGAGGAGTTGACCAACATTCCACAGGCCATAACCAACAACCTGAACAACTCTATGTAAAGGAGATGTGTTGTACTTAGGGTTGCAACGATTCAATTTGATTTGATATTTGTGGTCGCTGATTCGATTCACTTTCTATTTTGACTCATTTTAAACGATCTGATTTCATCTGATTCCCTGACCTTAAATCAATCCAGAACATCTTTTGCCAAAACCGGAGTGACGCAGAGATAACACCTGGTACTAAAAAGTTTTCCAGTTTCCTTCAATATTTTGCATGATAATCAAGTGTAAAAACAAACAAGTAAACAAGAATTAACAGCAAATCCATTCACATTTTAGTGTAATAAATTTCAGTCCACTGTTGTTTTTCTACATCAAAATAGTCAAAACGGAACATTATTATAACATTCACTGTATTGTCACAAGTCTTTGCTAAATTCAAAGTGTTTCCACACATTGGACTTAAATGATGACTGTTAGGAATAATTAGAAACAGAATAGTTATAAACTCCCCTTTTTACTTTTATTACATTTACTTGTACCTTTTATTACACTAATGGTTTAAACTTGATTCATTATTATCATCTCAAAATGATATTACAACCTAGACAGCACAGCTAAACTATTGTTCTCACAGTTTCTCCTCATCCTCCCTTTTTACTTTTTGTGTGTTCTGGTGTTTGTGCTCTGGCAAATGTCTGTGAGAACATCAGAGAGATCTGACACTTGAAGCTTCCTGACCATCGAGTATCCAGCCTGCAACAGCATGTGGGTGGGTTTTTCACACCATAGCCCATCGTAAGGTCTCCTGAATATGCAAATATAACGTATATATACCAAGCCCTTTTCTGAGTGTCTTTGTTCGGACTTTGATACAGCAACTCTGTTCATCTGTCTGTAACCCTGCGTACAAATTTGTGCTGTTTGTACGGAGTAAATCTTCACTGAAGCTAAGTTTAGTCTCTGAGTCATTATTCATTCATTTCTGTGTGCAGGAAACTGAAGGGAATGAACCAACCTAACATTTTTATTAATACAGTCCTTTCTAGAAAATCCAGTTTCCTCACAATGACTTTATCATTTTTGCTGCCATCACCTGTGTTGTCCTCTGTGATGCACTCTGTTGTTCTTATGTTAAAGTAAAATAAATCTACCATGTCTAAACCTATACGTATTTTTCAATTTTGATTCGAATATCCATTTATGAAACGATCTTTTAGTGGTAAAGGTCAATTTAATTAGATCCTCTGATAGATCGATCTGGTTTGATCCGAGGAATAAACATCAATTCATTGATTCATTGATTATTGTTACGCTCTTCGTTGCAGATCATGAAGCAAATAGGCAGATACTGACTGGTTTTCTGAATCCTAAAACAATACAGCATGTTTCAGAGTGGCCTTTTATTGTGCAATAATTATCTATCTAATCGGCATATTGCTATGACACACCTATGAGGTGGATCTGGGTGGATTATCTCAGCAAAGGAGAAGTGTTCACTGTCAGGTTTAAATACATTTGTGAACAATATTTGAGAGAAATGGTTATTTTTTTTAGAAAATGTTTCAGGTCTTTGAGTTCATCTCATGACAAATGGGAACAAAAGTGTTGCGTTTATATTTTTTTTCTGGGATGTAAAATAGCAATCTTTCCCAGTGTAGTATTATACTATTGTTGCAACATTAATTCAAATTAAACCACTTAAAAAATCACATTCACGCTTTTTATTTCAGTTTTTTATTGACATTTTTTATTTTGAATACATGATCAACTGCATGTGTTAGAAACTACTTTTTAGACAACATAAAATTGAACCTTGTCCTTGTCCTTTATTGTGGTCCAGTCTAACTGGACCACAATAAAAAGAACTGCATCCACAACAGAAGAAAAGGTTCAGGGTTTTCACTGACAAAAAGCATGGAACCACCCACCATGTCCACCCAGGGTTTGCTTTCACCTGGTATTGTAGTCAGATGGGTGTAATTGTGTGGTAAAAAAAAAAAAGAAACAAAAAATCACTGTCTGTTTAAAACTGAGGACTTTTTCATGACAACTTAATTATGTCTGTGGGCTTTGTATTTTTTGAACATTGCACACAGGCCCACATTTTAGGCTTGGCAAATGAGCATTTGGAAAATCTGTTCTTTAGGGCAGGATTTCTCAACCCCCTTTTAGAGCAAGGTACATTTTTGCCTCGACAAAAATCACAAGGCAGACCAGCAACAAAATAATAAAAAATTAAAGTAAAACTCTATGATCTGTATTGATGTAAAGTCTCAAGTTGCAGCTGTTTTGACTAAAAGTTGCTATCCTAAATTAGTTGAACATTTGCCCAGGTTGTTGTTTTTCCCTATAGTTAATTAAAATGAAATTTCATGTAACCAGACAAAAACCAAGCTAAAGGACAGTCTTTCTAAACTGTGATTTACTTTTAAGTATTTTTTTCAGGCGAATTTTAAGATTTATTTGGTTCAGAGGACAAATGGAAACAAAGAATCCTGTAGATTTTAATGTTGAAAGAAAAATCTGAACTGTGGGAATAATTATTAGGAAATAGAAGACATACAAGACCACTGATAATCTCCCTCCATCTGGGACTCCCCGCAAGATCCCACCCCATGGGGTCAAAATGATTGCAAGAACAGTGGGCAAAAATTCCAGAACCCCACGGGAGACATAGTGAATGTCCTGCAGAGATCTGGGACCAAAGTAACCAAGACTACCATCAGTAACACACTACGCCGCCAGGGACTGAAATCCTGCAGTGCCAGACGTGTCCCCCTGCTAAAGCCAGCACATGTTCAGGCCCGTCTAGAGTTGGGTAGAGAGCATTTGGATGATCCAGAAGAGGACTGGGAGAATGAAACCAAAATAGAGCTTTTTGCTAAGAACTCTACTCATCGTAATGGGAGGAGAAAGAACACTGAGTCACATCCAAAGAAAACCATACCTACTATAAAGCATGAGGGTGGAAATATCATACTATGGGGCAGTTTTTCAGCAAAGGGACCAGGACAACTGATCTGTGTAAAGGAAAGGATGAAAGGGGTGAAAACCTCCTTCCAACAACAAGGACATGAAGATGAAACATGGCTGTGCTTTTCAGCATGACAATAATCCCAAACACACTGCCCGGGTAATGAAGGAGTGGCTTCGTAAGAAGCATTTCTAGGTCCTGGAGTGGACTAGCCAGTCTCCAGATCTCAACCCCATAAAATGGGGGGAGTTAAAAGTCCATGTTGCCAAGCAACAGCCCCAAAACATCACTCCTCTAGAGAAGATCTGCATAGAGGAATGGACCAACATACCAGCAACAATTTGTGAAAACCTTGTGAAGACTTACAGAAAACATTTGACTGCTGCCATTGCAAACAAAGGGTATATCAAAAGTACTGAGTTGAACTTTTGTTAATGGCCAAATACTTTTTTTCCACCATAATTCACAAATAAATTCTTTAACAATCACACAATATGATTATCTGGATTTTTTTTCTCTTTTGTCTCTTATAGTTTAGGTATACATATGATGATAATTACAGCCCTCTCTAATCTTTTTAAGTGAGAGAACTTGCACAACTGGTGGCTGACTAAATACTTTTCTGCTCCTACTGTACATTTACTGTACTTTAAAGTTCCACTTTGGTTCATCCAATCCATTCAATAACAGTAGTATCTGTATAGTAGCCGTATTTAAGCCAGCTGACTATATCATTCACAAAGACTCTTGTTTCAATAGTTGAAAGCAGTGTTTGAACAGGTTCAATGTTTTTCAAGGATTCCTAAATCTCAATATTGATGGGCTGAAAAATTTAAACAATGAGACTTACATGCAGGTGCTACAACAAAGCAAAAACCACACACACAAAAAGAATGAAACGCACCATTCTGGGATGAATGGAACTACTGGAAGAACATTGGAACAATGGAGGAAGCTCTTTGAGACTGAACCCCCATCCCAGTCTTACAAAATGAGAAAGAACAAAATAAAAGAAAACCTTAAACCTTTACACACTGGGACGAATATTCGCCAGGCATTATTCGCCATTCGTTTTTCGCCACGTCTTTTGTGTTCACACCCAGGCGATTTTCGCTGACGATGAGCCGAGCCAACACGCAATTTCATTCCCTGACATTAGATGGCGCTTGATGTAAAACAGAAATACTCCTGTACACAAGGTGGTCACTTTTCACTCAGAAGAAGAGAGCCAGTATTTACGCGCTTGTCAGAATCATACAAAGAAAACGTGAATATTTCAAGCACCAGTAGCTCCAGCTGCAGTTCCAATGATGAAGAAATTGTTGTTCTGTTGAACGATGAAAGACGCCGGAAAAGACGCCGATTTTGGGTACATCCCATAGTTACGAGAAGAGAAGAACATGGTGAGTTTTATCGACTGGTACAAGAGCTGAAAATGTATCATGAGCGTTTTCGGGGATATTTTAGAATGTCCGTCATTATTTCTTTGCGGCAGTGTAGCCGCTACTTGGCGTCTATCTTCTTTGCTGGTATATGTGCTCAGAAAGGCAGTTTTGTGTTTGAGCGCCCCCAAGTTGTTTTTTACTGTAACTTCAGAAGCTCCAGACACGTGTGCAAAAGCGCCATTCTCATTGGTTGTATAGTTTTTGACGCGGCGCGTCAAACCAAAAAAACGAACCCGAGGCGTTTTTTAAAAAGTGACGCTTTGACGCGTGGCGTTTTTTTGTGTCGGTGAGCACACTCACATTGGTGCCCTTTGTTTAGTTAGGAGGCGTTAAACGTCGGCGAATATCGCGCGAAATTCGTCCCGATGTGTACGGGCCTTTAGAGCGGCTGGATGGCTCATTTGGTTGAGCACAGGACTGGCGCATGGGAAACCAGGGTTATTTGTCCCCAGGGGGCAAAAAAGAGCTTCATTTAGTCTGGGTCCTTGGCCAAGACCTTGTGCCCTGTGCCGGTCCCCAGCCTGGATAAAATGCAGGGTTATTTCAGGAAGGTTATCTGAGAACCCAAGAGCTGTTTTTCAGAAGTGATTTGACAAGTTTTTAATCAGTCTTCCATTTTTGTTCTTTGGGTTTATTGTGGAGCTTCTGGGTCAAGACACTGGTAGGTAAAGAGATTCCCACTGATACACATGTACTTGGTTCAGAGGACAAATTGAACAAAATCCTGAAGGGTTTAATGTCAGAACGAAAATCTGAAGTTGTGGTTGGATAAAAAAAATTATAATTTTTTGTTTAGTCTAAATTACAAAATGGGTTTATTCAAATATACATCTGGTTTGGGAAAAGATTCATATTTTATTATTATAACAGTAAAATATGTCCAACACATGAGGCCTTCACTTCTCGTCTGTGTGATCAGCTGTTGGACAGGACAAGTAAAAAAAAAAAGTTATCATTTAACAGAATCAATGTTTCTTAGCAGTGAAGATAGAGCTGGATGGACTCAGGTTAAAAGGGTTCATGTGAATGAACTCATTCATTAATGGATGAACTAATCAGTTGGAAATAACAAAGAATAAAACTCAAATTATTTCTAAGCATTTCATTTGTGAGCGGAGCTAAAACATTGCTATATCATTTCAATCAGTTCCCTTCATGCCTTTCAAAAATGGCATTGTGGGTAATTCCAGGGATTTTTATCCAGAATTCTTTACAATGCTGCCTCACAACTGCAATGCATGAAATGACTTCTGTGTTACTTCCTGTAAAATTCTGCGTAACTGCAGAGCTGGACCACAGCAGTCTGAAGCTAAGGTAATGCAAACGATTTTGCATTTAGATGAGGGTGATTTGGTTTTCTAGTTATGAATACAGCTTATTTCCAGTGAATTAAAAGCACAGCAAGCACAGTTTGAGGATCAACCCTAAGTCTTAATCGGTTTAGTCCATGAAAAAACAGGAGATCATCTACTTAGAAAAAAAGCGAACAGAAACCTGAGAATGAACCTGAAGCCTGCATTCCTCAGAAAAAACAACAATGCAGCCTAACAAAAGCTGGTTAAACGACTCCACCTACACCACAACTGATACTGGCTCTGCTGAAAAAAACCTGGGAAAACAAAAATGTACGTGTTTGTGAACCGGCAGAAAAAATTGCTTTGAACAGTTACATGTTGAGCAGTAATTCACAAGTAGCTGAGCATGTACTCTATTTTCTGCTACGAGGTGCACTTAAAAGCCTTTATTTTTTCAAAAGACAGCAATGCGCCTCAAAATCTGGAGCGCCTTCCACTGGGTCATACCAAATTTGTTTGAATTGCATTCCCATGCTAAACAAATCTATTCAACTTTTAAAAATTCAGACCAAAGATTTTTGATAATGTCATATCATGATCTATTTTATAATATATATATATATATATATATATATATATATATATATATATATATATATATATATATATATATATATATATATATATATATATATATATATAGAAACACCTCAGAAGGTAGTAGAGAATGAGAGGGCAAAGATCCTGTGGGACTTCCAGATCCAGACTGATAGGATGGTAATGGCGAACCAACCAGACATCGTAGTGGTGGATAAAGAACAGAGAAAAGCCGTTGTGGTGGATGTGGCAGTGCCAAGCGATGGGAACATCAGGAAGAAGGAACATGAGAAACTGGAGAAATACCAGGGACTCAGAGAAGAACTGGAGAAAGCCTGGAAAGTGAAGGTGACAGTGGTGCCTGTGGTAATTGGAGCACTCGGGGCAGTAACCCCCAAGCTGGAGGAGTGGCTACAACAGAAAGACTGGAAAGACCTCAGACCTCTCAGTCCAGAAAAGCGCAGTGCTAGGAACAGCTAAGATACTGCTCCCAGGCCTCAAGCTCCCAGGCCTCTGGTAGAGGACCTGAGCTTGAGTAAGAAACCACCCACGGAAGGGTAAAAGGGGCAAGACCAATGATTTTTGATAATGTGATATTATGATCTAATTTATTTAATGGCATCAGTTTACAGATTTAATTAAATGAATAAAATGACCTTGAATTGAGAGGTGGCTGTCCCCACCCCTTCATTCATTCATTTTCTTGACCGTTTTTTCCCTTTCGGGGTCACGGGGCTGCTGGAGTCTATCCCGGCCACTTATGAGCGAAGGCAGGGGGACCACCTGGACAGGTCGCTAGTCTGTCGCAGGGTCCCCACCCCTAACATCTGAATTTCAAAAGATGAAAATTTAATTAAATGATTTTCCGTAGTTTTCAACAAAACATTTTTTTGTGTGTCTGTTTTTGGTTTGTTTCAAAGAGAAGTTGAAATATTACATAATGTTATAATGATTGCTATTTTTTTTGTTTTTTTTTGTCTACGTTTAAGGAATATGTATTTAAATTAAAAAATCCTTTCCCATGTTTTTAATGGATCAATATGAGTCTTAGCCAATAGGGGAAGCCGGAGCCTTTTTCATTTACAAATGTTGAATTTCCACCATCATCCTTTCTGTGAAGGCCAAACGGTGAGTACAGAAACAGTTCAGATTTTGAGAATATGGTTTGCAAAGTCTGAAAATTCAAGTGTTCGTTTTAAGGCTGCCACATCACAAACATCATTTTTGCTACTTAGAAAACGTTTATTATTTTTAATGAGACATTATTGGACTGTTTTTGTTTAATATATTTTCAAATGTGAGATAGCTGTCCACGTTTGACTAAGCATTGTTGAATTATGGCTGAAATGAGCTAAAAGTGTCACTACTGTGACAGTCACAAATACTAAAGTTATGGTTGTGACCTGAGTGTGTTAGTAGTGACATAATGGATAAATGTAAATCTTATTAGGACCAGCTAATACAGCGTTCCTACATTTATCTCTCAAGTTGCGTTTCATAAATAACCCACGATAGGTGAAATGCACAAAGTAGGATTATAGATGTTTTTAGGACTGTAAACGCATCACTACTAACTTTTTACACTTTTCGCAGACAGACATGAACATTGTCACACTTTTTCTCTTTTGTTAAATTCTAAACTAAATTTCTGTCTTGTTAACACAAGCGTGTTAGTATCAAGGTATTATGACCACACTAATGTGGTTAACATCTAGCAAACAAGTTCTAGAGTTACCGTGAATGGGATAAAGTCTGACTCACTGAGGGACCTACCTCCAGTGTTGGGTAAATTACTTTTAAAAAGCAATAATTACTTTAGTTACTGGATCTGAACTATAACCCCTTTTGTTATCCTAGGCACTTTAACATTGGGAGTTGGGTCATCTAGACCCCACTAGACAGTGCGCTGAACCTTTTTTCTTCAATGGTTTGTGATCTTCACTGGTGTCCATGGATTACATGAAATCCTCTCCACCTTTATCCACCTTTGTCATGGTAGGAAAACACGTCAATGTAAGGGTCGGGTCATCTGGACCCCATAGGATAGCACAAGGGTTGAGTAAATTACTTTCGTCATGGCCGCAGTGGTTAGCGCTCTTGCCTCACAGCAAGTAGGCCCCCGGTTCAAGTCCCGGCTGGGGGGCCTGAACCAGAACACCAATGGGGGACCTTTCTGTGTGGAGTTTGCATGTTCTCCCCGTGGTTTTCTCCAGGGTCTCCGGCTTCCTCCCACTGTCCAAAAACATGCTTCATAGGTGAATTGGTTTAATCTAAATTGTCCCTAGGTGTGAGAGTGCATGGGTGTGCGATTGTGGACACTCTAGGTTGTGACAGACTGGCGACCTTTCCGGTCGTGACCGGGATAGGCTCCAGCAGCCCTGTGACCCCGAAAGGGAATAAACGGAAGAAGATGAATGACTTTTGTCATTACCTATTTAAAAAAGTAATTGACTATTCTGTACTTTTTTCCTCTCCTCTACAAATTCTGAAGGGGAAAAGAGTTTGCAAAACCGAGATCCTTTTGTCTTTCATTTAACTTCATTTTTAAAGAAATTACTTTGTGCAAAGTATGAACAGACATAACCTGGTTTTATTAGAATTCAGACAACAGTGCGAAAAATGACACAAAAATAAGGTACAACACATGTGGTCTATGCCAATGCTCAAAGTGAGATGTGGAAAAAACTTAAATCAAGCCAGTCTCTTCAAAATACAAAGAACTATTTAATGCCTCTGATTACGCCCCCACCCCCATCGCTTGACCAGAGGCGGAGTCACGTGCAGCTAAGAGAGAAAAATAAAGTATGAAAGGGTGAAAAATGATGGAAAGAAGCGGCTCCCAGCAAGGAGTCAGCTCCTGTCTTTCACACCAAAAAGCGGTTCTAGAAGTTTCATTTACAGCCGGCACATCAGCTCACGGGTGGTCTCTCTTCTGCTCTGCTGCTTACCCGCTGCTCCTCGGGGATGAAGATTACTTGCATCATCATCATCTCTTATCATCTTATCTGTAAACCAGTTTGGAAAGTAATGTGACTGCAGCAATGAAGGCTTGTCTGTGCTTTGACCGATCCCTAAATCTGCGCATGCATGCATGTGTGTATGCACCAGTAACTCCGTAAAATGTCTGAACCTTCAAAACCCAAGTCATGAAGTAATGAGGGTTTCTGTAGTCCAATAAGTAATTACTGAAATGTGAACTGTAATTTGTTATGTTCCTCTGTTACTGACAAAACAAATTATTTTACCGTAATTCATTACTCTGCAATCCGTTTCCCCAAACAGTAGCCGCGTTTACATGGGCAAAAGTAATCGGAAAGAACGCCTGATCGGAAAGAAAATGCGTCATGTAAACGCGCCGTTCGGAATAGTCTGCCCCGGTCAGACTCGTTCGGATCAAACTTTCTTTCCGATCGTCAAAGGTGGGTTATACCGATCGTTTATCTGATCGTGGTACATAAACGGTTCATTCCGATCGTGTGTCACTTCTGCCCTGGTTTACGTCATGCATAGACGGTGTTTCGCTGAGAGAAAGCTTTGGAGCTCATACAGGACCAATCAGCTGTTCTGCAGCGGCCCCCTGAAAAGCGCCGCTCCGCTCTCGCCCCGCTGGCTCTCTGCCTCTCTTACACCCCTCACGAAGGGGCTGCCGGGGAGGAGCGCTTCAGTGCCCAGTGAGGTCTGGACCCGGCACCCGTCAGCTCACACATTTGGGTCGGTGTGTGAGTTTCAAAGCAGAAATGTCGCTCAGTCCTTAGAAACTGTTCAAACAATCACGTGGATTTGTGTTTCCAGTTGTGTCCCGACAAAATAAAGGCTTATTCCCAAACATTTACGTGCAGCCAAGCTAATGCTGTTAGCCCGTGTTTATAGCCTCTCCTAACCCTGGCTTCAAGCTCCGTTCTTGCACAAAAAAGCACTGACCACACGGATTAAATATAAAACGATGAGCGAACAGACGCTTCATAATATTCATAACATTAATAAAAGCAAGTTTGGAAGATCGTCTCGTATATTACCGAGCTACTGCATAAATGTATGTGACAGCAAAGGGTTGTTTACAACGGGACACATTTCCCTTCCGGGTTTTTCAACAGTACTGAGGATGCCCAAATGATTTATTCCGACCCAAAGTGTGACCCATGGGAACGTTTGTTCTAATCAGAAAAAGGTTTTCTGGGCCCATGTGCACGGGTGAATTTTAACCCGACCATTGATCCGATCAAGATATTTTGCCCATGTAACCACGGCTACTGCTTACCTCTAAATCTTTTGTCTGACTTTATGCCCCATATGGTTTGGTGTGCCTTTTATGTAACATAAATTCAAAAATTAACCATGCATTGATGGTGCGCCTTGTAATCCGGTGCGCCCTATGGTGCGGAAAATATGGTAATAAGTAAAATATTTCTAAAAATTTAATACTTAGCTACAGCAAGAAAAGTTATGTGATCCTAAATATATTATTTTTGTAATCAGCCACTCTTGGTCCAAACGAATAACACAAAAGTAAAGAAAAAGTTTGTTTGAAAAAAAAAAAATAGCAGTGAGATATAAACTAAAAGTGTGTGAATGTGTGTGAATGGGTGAATGGGACTGTGACTGTAAAGCGCTTTGGGCCTTCGAAAGAAGGTAGAAAAGTCCTGTATAAGTATACGTCATTTACCATTTCAAAATATGTGTTTATAATGTATCTTCACCATAGCTTTTTTTTTGTGTAGGTCTTATTCTGTGTGTTCCAGCTTATGGGGAATAGGTGGAGGCATTTGGATTTATGTGCAATTGTGATAATTGACAAAGCCCTAAAGAGGATGGTCAAGGAGCCTGTAAGCAAACAAACAGGCAAGAGCGAGGCAGAGAAAAGTTAAACTACCCAAAAGGATAACCAAAGAAGTTATGCCCAGGCTGTCAGCTAATGCAAAACAAGAGTTTGCACCAAGCAAAACCTGGGGCCTGATTAAATACACATGTGGTAATTGCTGAATTCAGAACATCTGACTGCACAAGGTCTGGAAACACTGAGAGGTGGCTGATGGGAGATGTAGTGAAGCTGAGAAACCAATTCAATATTCAAGAGATGGCTCCCTCTGGTGGTCGGAAGGGGAGATAGACACTTGAGTCTGGACAGAGTTGTTGGCTTTGACACAGCTTTGATTATTTTGGTAACATAAAAATCTAGGATTCTATCACTTGTGGAATCAAGGATTGCTTACTAAAAAAAATAGAGGGTAAAAAGGTGAGGTCATGTACTTAAAGTCCCACTCCAATCATCTATTGATCTTTTTGTAAAAGTATTCCCATCTTTTACTTATGATTATGACAGTTTCTGCTGAGCGGCAGGAGTTTCTTTTTAGAAATTTGCCACTGACTTGTGGGCGGGATTGTTGGCGGGGTGGTAGGCATTTGCTTATTTACCATCTTCCCTTTGTTTACTTACTTTCCCACTAGCTTACAGCCCCTCACAACCCCAAGCTAACAGAAGCAGTGCAACAAAAATGACGAGCAATATTAGAGCTCAGACAAGGAAAACAAAGATGTGCGTGGATCTATTCATCTGCAACTGGATGCTTCAGAATGGAGCAGAACAGGAAACTTGGCCAGCCACAGTATGAAGTGACATTATCCCAACACACTGCAAACCAAATGTTGTAGTTTGTAAAAAACAAATACAATTTTTTTCAAATGGCTCTTTCCTCTGCTCCTGAATCACCACAATTTAAATAAAGAAATACTCAAAAACGCAGTTTTAGCCTTAGTTTTCTTTTTATATCATGAAAAAAAATGCTACAAGAGCATGTTAAAGACACCAGAAACACAATTTCCATTGGAGTGTGGAGTGGTTGTCTTTTACTATTGTGTTCAGCACTTTGTCTCAACTATTGTTGTATGAAAGTGCTATATAAATAAAGTTGAGTTGAGTTGAGTTGAGTTGGAGTGTGTCTTTATGGAGCATGAGTCTGCATGCTTCTTTCCACCCTGTTTTTGAACATTAATTTTTTCTCATCAGTGTGTTAAAATGAATTTACAGAGTCAAATCAAGTCAGTATATTTAAAATGAAATTTTTTGTACAATGCCTCTAACTCAGTGTTTTTCAACCTTTTTTGAGCCGCGGCACACTTAAACCTTGACAAAAATCCTGCGGCACACCAGCATTCAAAAAAATAAAAAACAAAACAAAAAAAAAACCCGGGAGAAACTCAGTCTGTTTTGAACAGTTCCTCCACAATCTCACATTCTTTTTTTTTATAATTGTGGCAGAAAAAGATGGAAGCTGCAGCTGTTTTTTTCTCTAAAAGATGTAATAAAAGTTAAGTTACAAGATTTAAAAACTGTTTGATTTGTGTTCGTTGTGGTTTCAAGACGTTAAGAGGAGAGACGAGTTGTGCGCCGAGATCCACGCTGTTACTTTTAACCCAATGCATCATGGGAGATGTAGTTCAATAATCCGCCAAATGCAGAAAGACCAGCGTCTCTGAGCTTCATTGTTTTGTTCACTTGTTCCACGGTCTGATACCGGATTCTATGGCAAGCTACACCGCTAAAGACGAGCTTTAGCTGGTATTTTATTTGAAACTGAGCGACTTTATCAGCAGAATGCACAACAAGGAAGTGAAGACTTTAACCACTTCTGATTGGTCAGACTGATGACACGTGATTAAGAATCCAAGAATGATTGGTGGAGACAGTTAAAGGGGCGTGACTTTTGCTAAAACGGAGATTAAGCTGCAGCTAAATCTGTACCGTCATTCTTATCAAAATATATTTAATAGAATCAAATAAACACAAAGAAAAAAGTATTTTATGATCTGTCATATTCCTTATTTCTTAGTGTTTTTTAGGGCTTGTTTGGATGAACAAAGAGGTGAAATCCTGGAGATCATAAATGTTTCAGTTAATGAGGGTATTTTCCCACGGCACACTTGACCATCTCCCACGGCACACTGCACACTGGTTGAAAAACACTGCTCTAACTTGCCTTAAGGCAACTTTGACAAGTTAAAAAGTTATGAGGTTTTTTTTTTTTTTTTTTTTTTTGCTCAATAGGTTTTTGCTTTCTGGCCTTTCAAAATGTGCAGGATTACAGTTTAAATGTATTTATTATTTTTTTCTTAACAGAAAATAAAAAATCCTTTAAGTTAATCCAGGGGAATCTGTTTGTTATCTAGTTGTTAAAGTAGACCAGCAGTGTGACATTGTGGTCCAGGATGCAGGCACTTCATTGCTGGGCGGAGCCTCAACCCCTTTGTGTTTGAAACAAGGAAGGAGCATCATGCTGGAAGTGTTGTGCCAGAATTGAGTCCTGGGGCCTGTTCTGGCACAAAAGTAGGATAAGGGATTAAGCTAGGATATCTTGGTGATCCTGGCTCAATTGATCCCAATCTGGTTGCACTAAAGATGGATAGGAGGCAAGAGGATATGTAATGGTATAAATTACCATGGAGATTTATTCTGTGGAGCTAGCCTGCTCTAGACCAGGCTAAATTCCAGGATCTATTTAATCTCATCCTTAATGTCAGTCAGCAGTCGCCACAAATGGAAACCAATAGTTATTTCACTGCTCACTATACATTGTTATCACATATAACTAGACCCACTGTCATTATTTAAATGCTTGTGATCATTAATTTGAATCATTTTGGATAAATAATGAGTTTTAGATGATGTTGCTATCATTAGGTAATTTACAGTCTCCCATAGACTGTAAGGCTATATATAAAATGATAGAATATTAGGGCCATAGAGGGAAAGAAAAGACAAGTCATAATATTGTAACCAGTTGTTTTAAAGGAGGACAGTGTTAAAATAATGACAGATGTGGGGCATGTCGTGAAATTGTACTCCAGTATGGTTTCATAAACGAAGACATGCTGATGTGCCAGAATATGAAGGATCACATTGTCATAACTATCAAAACTGTAAAAGAATATGTTGCTTTTCTGCAGAAAGAACCAGCCTCATAAATTTATGACTTCATCCTTTTTCCTCAGTGGGGCCCTAGTACTCTGTCATATAAACAAATACACCTTCAATATGAATATAGAAACACAATGTGGAACATTATGTTCCTTTATTGAATAAGGACAAAACAAAGCAGGTAAATTATACTAAAAAAAAGTTCACTTTGAATGAACATAAAAAAATTATGAAAATGATTTCCACATGATTAGATAGCGTTACTTGAACAAAAATGAATCATATTGGTCCTACATAATGTACTTAGGTTCAAACTAATACATTTAAGTTGATTCAATCTAAATACTGCAGTTGGACCCAACTTTAAATTAATATTGTTGCTCACTCTCAAAAGATAAAAGTTGATCCAACTTAATTGAATCACTTCAATTGGTCACACCTCATTAAATTACGTTTATTCAACTTAAATTTGTATGACTACCCAGAATAATTTATGTTGATCTAACTTAATTTTTTCCTTTAATTTTATTTATACATCTGACATTGATTATGTTTTCCAAAGTTACAACTGTTGGAACTTGTAATTTTCATATCGAAGACATGAATTACATAACAAAGTCCCACATCATAAGACAGGACCTCAATTACAGCAAACTTTGTCTTAAGTATTGTAACATAAACATTTTGCCACACAAGGGAGTTCGTCATCATCCTCTCCCACACTCTAACTCATGGTGCAGAAAAATATAAACATAACAGTTTAAATCACTAGTTAAAACAGAGTAAAACAGCTAGATAATAAAACCCATGGACAAAAACTCACACTTAGACCCCAATCTGCCCAGATAGACAAAGAAAATGGTATCCCACAATTCCTTGCGATTACCAATGTATCCAAATTAATGGTATCATGTTGGATCAACATGATTGAAATTAGTAACTTTTAAATGGATTATTTTTATGTACAATCGACATGATTCATTCACGTAAGATTGACAAACATAAAATTTCTGGTTGAAATGACAAGTTACATTTTCGTAATCTTAATTGGCTGGTAATTTCCTTTTTTTGAGTGTGCTTTTTCACTGTGGCGGTGTTGCCTTTCTTCTTAATGATATCTTTTACCTCCTCGTATGCCTCCATGAGGATTTGTGCTTCCGACGAGGAAAAGTACGCGGCTGTAGTTGCCATGGTAAATCAGTTAATCTGTAATCTGTGGCGGGGTCTATTTGAGTGAGCCGTGAGCGTGCACCTATCCAGGATTGGTTTCACCTGGCTTAATGAATCTGTGTCTGCTCATCCCGGCTTGGTCTTTGTGCAACCAATTAAGCCTGGACACACATGTTTTGACTTCATTGAGCTCAGCTTAGTCATTTATCCCGGATGTCTTAATTCTACTTTTGTGCAACAGGCCTCTGCTTGCACGTTCTGGGATGGTGTTCCTGGGTGCAGGGCTGCAACAGATGCGACCTTCTTGACATCGGGGTAGGTATTATCTTATCTCTTAAGCTACAAACACACAGAGCATTTGAAGCACATTTGAGAACGTCTTAGTGTATTTTTGAAAACTCTTTTAGCTCATGGTGTTCACACTGGACAAGAAGGGACAAGTTTCTTTATCTTTTTCTACTGTTTACTAGCACATGACCGCCACCTACAGTTGGAGGGGGCTTAGTGTGAAATGTTCAACTGGTGCCAATCTTGGCAATCTTGCCCCAGGATTTTTCTTTCACAGCTCTATTCCCGTAGTTAAAATCCTTGGTGTCGTATACTGTAATTATGGCTGGGCACATCCTGCAGTTATGAATTTCTCCTTCATGATCAATTTTCAAATGGTTACCACTTCCATGAATTAAAAGGGACTACCAAAATCGAGTCCTTGATTGGCCAAAGTTCAACTGGTTTAACTTTTGATTTGCATTTGATGGTCGTAGGTTTTGTACATAGAGTCTGAAAACAGACTTAGACTTGCATAGTGAACGTGGAACCCCGAAATGCTCATTTACCCGCATTTACATAGACTTTTCATTGGAAGTGGCTGCTTGAACGCATGTTTCCAAGCCTGGTGTGAACGCAGCATCAGAGCTGCTTGTTTTTTCAGCTTTCACTGGACTGCTTGATGCTGACTACCTGTATCAGGCGTGTTTGGTCACTCAGGATGTGGAATCACTTGAGTCAGCTGGTCAGGAAGAACTCAGGCAAGGCGGTGACTCTTGAGGATCAGGGTTGGCCAGCCCTGCATTTGAGCATGCAGTCTGGATGGCACAACCGCAGTTCTGGACCAGAACATCTGAGAGCAGCCTCAGAATACTCAACCTACTCTAGAAGAAAAATGTTTTGATTCTCAATGTTCCCAGTAGATATGAGTTTCTACCAAATATCCAGGTTGGGGCCTGCCACGTGAAAGTCATGGGATTGCTGTTGGAATTTTGGGGTGAGTGGCTTTCGTGGAAAAACCAGGTCTTGGCTAATCTGGGAGTGGCTGCAGACCCTGGGGTTCCACATTGGTGAGCCAGAGAGCCCTTTTGTACTCCTTGCAGGTGCTACAGGGCTTTCTGTGTGAGTCATCTTTGTAGGCACCCCACGTCCTCTGTGAGACTGTCTTTAGAGACTAAAGCGTGTATGCCTCTCTAGCCACTGAAGAATATGAAACATCTAATTCAGTAAGTTGCAAAAGGGGAAACTTTATAGACCTCCTTGAAAACCTTAGCAAAGTCTGAATTTTGATTTCAAAAATTGATGTTTAAATTGTTGAGAGCAGTCAATCATTTTTTTAACAATTAAACATGATTTATTTTTGTCTTACCAAATTTTCTGTATGGATAAGTAGAAGATAAGATCATGCCAGAGTTCATTAGAAAGCAAGTTAGTCTTCAAGTGTTCAGTTGAAAATACTTGTTTTTGCAACATTTTAATGTTTAACAAATAAAGAGTTTTTGTAACAGTGTGTATGTTACAAGACATTAGAAAAACTTTTGCTTTATTGATACTTTGATGATACTGTTTTGTTGTACATGTACGTTGTTTTTGAAATATTACACTATATTCATATACAAACAGATTTTTTTCTATTACAAAATGATGTTCGGATTAGCAGTAGGTGCAACAGTTTCATTCATGGGACACTTGTCTCTTCATTGGAGCAGTCATTGCCGCTGTTGCGTCTTGAGGCTTTCATATGCAAAGCTTTTACTCTGAAATTTTACAAGAAAAGAGAAAGACATGAATGAATGCAGGCAGAGAGAGAGAGGGATTTAAACACTTCAACAGTTTCACACCAGCACTGAGAAGAATATTTGTTGAACATTAAATGAAACAAGAAAATGACAGAAGATTGCACACCTGTGGAAAAGCCAAAAGACACGTTGTTCCTGCACGTGGCTTTAATGTTTTAAAGTGCAACACCTAAACTGCAGGTTGGCCTTCTTAATAACAGAAAATCTAACAGTTTAACACTGTAAATGTCACCAGTGACTCCTAATTAACACACACTTTGACATACTGTGTCAAATGCTTACATCACCAAGTATAATTGATTAATAGATACATATTGTAAGCGCTTTGAACATATGGAAAAGCTCAAAATATCCAATCCTTTATTATTTAGGAGGTCATTACTATTGTTATTAACATCTCAAGAGATATTGTGACCGGTAAGTGCTGCAAAATGGTTGAGCGGATGTAGAAGCATTTGGGCATGCAGGGTACTGATCGGGTATAGCTGTTACAAATAGGGTAGCGACATGGGACGTCAATGCAAAGCTGCTTTTCTCCTCTTCAGAATCTGCTGGAATTTAGTTAAACGTGTAAATGGTTGAAGAATGAAGAGCTGCTATATAGAATAACACTGAAGCTAAAGCTCTGCTGTTAATGGGTTAAAGGGCTGAGTCTGACAAAATCCATTCATCTCAAGACCCAAAGAGCTCTATAATTAATGTGCAGTTAATTATTTTTAATAAAAAGGGAATATTTCTTTTGAAATGAAATGAGATTTTTTTCCCCTTTGATTTCAGCTTTTAGACAAATCCTTTCTTCTTTTGCCAAGAAACAGAAGAGGCATTGGACTTTCAGCTCAGTACAGCATACATTTATGAGACACATGTTGGGAAAATACAACATTTTGTGCATTTCTTAGATATTATACAGTAATTGCAGATGAAGAGCCACAAACCTGCACCAATAATTCAACTGGAATGACTATAGACAACCAAAAGGCTTTGATTTAGGAAAAATGAACATAGAAGAGTTTGCAATTTGAACAAAAAGCTAAATATAATTAATGTCATTAAGTTACCTTTTGGTAGGACATTTGCTTCAAACTGCCCAGGGTTGGTGTAGTTGCCAGGGGGGCGGTACTGACCAACCACAAAGGCGCATCTACCATCCGTGGCCAATCCCAGACCCAGTTCCTTGGAGTCTTTCCAAACCACCTGAGTAAAATGCCCTGCAGAAAAACACAAAGAGATATAAGAAAGCTATGTCAGTTTTCTGCACAAATAATACAAATCGATAGATGACTGAAGTGAATCACAGAAAGTAAAGTTAATACATAGCAAAGACAGGTATTTTAGTTGTTTTTTGCTTTGTGAAATGTTTTACACATGTGTTTCTGTGTTGTGTTGTACCAGTTCCAGGTTGATATCCTGGATTTCTTAAAGTCGTAGTCCTTAATCTCACTGTACCATACATCCACAGCATCCTTTCCTGAAACATGTAAGCAAAGACTGAATACCTCTCATATAAGGCATTGGTTTCAAATATGTGCCAAACCAAGACAAAAAAGGAATTATTTTACCTGTTACTTTGATAGATGGAGTGCCTGACTTAGAGAAGACATTCTCTCCATCTTCAGTGGTGCTATGACCCAGAGTGCGTTTGCTCAAACACTCATCAGCCCATTTCTGGGCTTCGTCGCACAACTCCTGGTTATAAGTCAGTGGTGGTGCACCGTGCAGTGCTCTGTAGGCGTTGTGGGCGTCCAAGAACTCCTGCTTAAATTCTTTGTCTGCAAAACAAATGTTACACATTGTCAAAGTTTTGCACTTAAAGGGAAAATACAGCGTAAAAAAAGACAAATTGAATGCGAAAAGCTTAAAAGAGGAATCATCATGTAAATGTAGATGATGGTTGGCTGGGGCTAAAGGCTCTCAGAGGAACATTTGCTTTTACCTGCCATTGTCCGGTGAGAGAATCTGAAATTAAAAACAGCAAAGAAACTTAACAGCTTTATAGAAAAAGTTTATCAACACTAGTTGTAAGTAAACGCTGTACTTTATGCATAATAAACCAGTCACATTTACATACGAATATTAGGCTTACATGGTATTTATCTTAATGTTCACTTACCGGTACTTCAGTGAAGGGTCAATGAAGATCCAGAAAAAACACAACTCTTCTTGATGGACCTGGGGTTTATATACTAACAGACGCAGTCCCTCCACGTGTGGGAGGGGACGGTATATCTGGTTCTGCAAGATGGACTTACATATGTGTTTCTGATAAAAAGATTCTCAAGAACCTGTTGGTTTAGTTAGAAAAAGGTTGTCTGGAATCTAAGTAATTGATGCCTATTGTAAGAGTTAAGCTTGTATTTTTGTTTTGTCCACAAGTCAGTTCAGATCCTCTCCAATATCTGCAGGGGAGTAATCAACCTGAGGCTGGAACTTAAACCTGCGCACTCACAAGTCTCTACAAGCCACCAGTTGGATTGGTTTGAAACCAAGTGTTGGTCTTCTCTTTGCTTTCAAAGTTACTTCTTCAAGTCTGAAGACATTACATATTACTTGGTAAAATATTTAAAATAAATCATGTATTCTAGAATATGTCTAGAACTTGGTTTATACTGTATGAGATGTGAGCAGAATAAAGAAAGACACAACGTTTCAAATGGCACATTGATTTCATTTTTACCAAACACACACGTTAAAAATAGTTCCTGGAATGATACAATTTGGCTGATCAACCCCTCATATGATCTTCAAATCATTCAAGGAAAGAGGGTTCTCGTTAATTTCTCAGTCTCTCCATACTAATACAATACAAGCCCATTAGAAATACCAGTTAAACCCATTAAACAAAACCAAAAGCATCAGAGCACACTGTAACACTGACTCCAGGTGTTGAAAACAGATAAGGCTAATTTCGCTCAGTCTTTCAGGATCTTTTTCTTTTTTAAGTTTTAGAGCATCACAGTTGAGTAACAGAGCTACTTTTCACCTCGTGACTATGCCCCTCCACACTTCCAACTCTAATTTCCCATCAGCGGCAGATTTAGCAGTTTGAGGGCCCCAGGCAAACAATAACATGGGGCCCTTTTTTAAATACTTTCCTATGAGGTTGACACGTCAACTAACTTCCTTATTCGTCCACTTTTAGAAAACGTCAATGTCAATAATCCAAACGTTTTGAAAAGAATTATAAAACGGAAATCCCATTTCAATGTTAAAGAAATGTATTTCATAATACATACATTATTTTTACTTGGAAAAGCATTAGCTTTAGTAAATGCACTGATAAATGGAAATAATGATGAACGTAAAATTCACTTTAGACATTTATATTTAAGTGTTCAGCTTGGGGAACCTAAAGAGTTGGAGGCCCCAGGTAGACGCCTTTGCCTAAAGGTAAGTCCGCCCCTGTTCCCCATGCCTTCGCTCCAACACAACCTGGCATCTTTGTCACCTTCTTTTGCCCTTTTGTCTGACTTTGCTCGCTCACAGTGGGGTCTACCTTACCAGGACAATGTGATAATCCACTCTGGTCTACGATCCTCCTAATCATTTCACTCATCTAAAGAGTAATCTTCCTTTGTTTGGCTGCAGTCAACCCGATTTGTCAGCCTGGGACGTAAAGAGTTATGCTAGATAATGTCAGTCTCTCTGAATGTCGCTCCTGAACACTGGCACCTCCTTTAACAACATTAAAGGTTATCTCAATAGCTTTCATCTAAAAGCTTGATGAATCATACAAAAACTCATGTTGGTGTTCAAATGATCAATAAATTCAGTTTCTGGTGGTTAATCTCAAAAACAGATTAGGAGGTTAATCTCAAATCTATTTAGGTGGAATTGTTAAATGAATTTGGATCTTGTTCTTCTGTTGTCACAGGATAAGTGGAGGACCAATCTATTTTCTCTATCACACAGCATGTATCTATCTCACAACCAGAAGATTCATTCATTCATTCATTTTCTTCCATTTATTCCCTTTCGGGATCATAGGGCTGCCGGAGTCTAACCCGTAGGTACACCCTCGACAGGTCACCAGTCTGTCCAGGGACAGGTCACACCTAGGGACAATTAAGAGTAACCAATTAACCTATGAAGCATGTGTTTGCCCGATGGGAGGAAGCATTTTAAAGATTTTCCGTGGTAGACCACAAACCAAGACATCATTCTTTCTTTCAGGAAGCAGTCATAAAAAAAACCCCTATGAAGTATCAGAACACAGCAGTTTCCCAAGTTCAGAAGTTTGAAGTATTTCTGATGTTATTTATGATACTTATTATTTGATGGAGAACCAAAAAATCCAGAAGAAGGTGGTAGGACAACACTAAGAATCAGCACCCTCTGAAAAGTGAATTCCGTGAATGCAGACAAATGCTGTGTTAAACATGCAAAAACTAAGAACATCATTTCAAATATAAATAGTTTGTATTAATCTGTCATGTTTTTTAGTAAACAGTAATGATTGATTAAACATGAATGGATTTGCAATATTTTTTTCTTTGGAAGTTCAAAGTTCCAGTCTGGTGACATTTGTACTTTGAAGGTGGTGTATCTCACGCACAAATGCGTGATTGCTGTTGACTGAATCGGATTGAAAGTAAAACTAAAGAGAACAAAAATCATTTTTCTACAGAAGTAATCTTGTATTTCTGATGCACAAACAAACATTCAACAAACTAGTAGGACCTGTACAGATCAGATGTTTTTAAAGGATGCCTGTTTCTGGCTTCAGATAACACCATTGTACAAAGTTTCAGTTTTGTGTTGATACACAACAACAAATCTACAAAGGTAATGAATTCCAGCGCTGCAGCATGGGAAACTGTTTCAGATGTCTGTTTACCTTTATTTTAGCCTTACTTTAATTTAGTTTTTTCTCTACCTCTTTGATTGGTTTAGTGTTTAGTCTTTAAAAAGACAGTAGATGTTCCTAATTTAATTGCACTGTGGCAAATTTCTTTAAAAGGTGGGTCATGAATAGCAAAATAAGTCACTTTCTTTAAGTTTAACAATAATCAAAAAGGTCATATAAACATTGGACATTAGTAAGCAGGTCAAAGATTTTTTTTTATTGTTATTTTCAAATTTTAGGATATGGTGCTAAAATTTCCAACACTAAGATTGACAGGTAGAAGGATTCCTGTGTTGATAATATATTTTATTGAGAAGAATAATGCAACTGGAACAGTCAAAATACGGCTCTCTACAGCGTTTCCACTGGATCATTTTTGCCCAAACAGATCTATTTTTTTTGCCTGTGTTTAGCCCGATAAGGATCAGGATTGAGATCAGGATCTCTTTTTTTAGGGTGATCTTGCAAAGAGGTCAGCAGCACACGAAAGAAAATGGCCTTCGCTCTACCTACACCGGCACATAGCACTCCCACTCCACCTGGAGATATGCTTGTCACTCCACAAATCCAAATTAAATCCACAAATTTTCCCACCTCCGGAAAAAACAAAAGCGTCCTCCTGCATCAGTGTGTGGCACAGCAGCGGCTCTGCAGCAGAGAGGAAGGCACTGGAGAGGGTGACAGAACTGCACAGAGGACTGTAAGTTGCATCCTGTGCATCACCACTGACGTTTTCACCGCCAGGTGCAGGAAACAGGCCTCCTGCAGCACGTTCTGTTTTCCATGCTCGCCTCAGGCAAGTGACTTCAGAGCAGAAAGAGCAAGACCACAAGACTGAGAGACAGTTTCATCCCATGTTGTACTTACTTTTTTACTTTGCAGTTACTTTTTTGAATGAAAACCTATTTATTGTTCTTTAACTAAAGAACCACATGCGGTTCGGGAGCCACAGGTTGCAGACCCATTGCTCTCTAGACCAGGCATGTCAAAGTCCAGGCCCAGGACCAGCCTCCAGCTGGTTTTCCAGAAATCCTGCCTTATCTGAGACCTGGATTCTGACAACCCAGCTCCAGACAATATATGTTGATCATTTGATATTTAACAGCAACAATTGTCTGAGAATAGTCTTAATATTCATAAATAATCCACAAATCCAATCTGCTGCTTTACAGGAACTCATTAGCTCATATCCAATAATGTATTAGTCTGGTTTAATTTATTTCAATCAATGTAACATCTATTTACCCCTTTCTACTTAGCAAAGTCAACCAAATGCCCCCCTCCCCACACACACACACACACATACAGCGGGGAAAATAAGTATTGAACACATCAACATTTCTCAAAAAACATATTTCTAATCGAGCTTTGACATGAAATTTTCACCAGATGTCGGCATCAACCCAAGTAATGCACACATAGAAAGAAATCCAAACATTTATGTCCATAAATGAAGTTACGTGTAATAAAGTGAAATGGCACAAGGAATAAGTATTGAACACATGAAGAAAAGGAGGGGTAAAAAGGTCTGGCAAGCCAAGAAAGCAGCTGGAGTTTGTCAGTATTCAGAAGGTTAACCTGCCCCCTATTAGTGCAAAGTAATATCAGCTGGTATAGTCCTGATTGATGCCTTTTAAAAAGGTTTCTCACCAGCAAGGTGTTAGACAAGAAGCATTGCATGATGGGTAAAAGCAAAGAGCTGTCCAAAGACCTACGCAACCTTATTGTTGCAAAACACACTGAAGGCATTGGTTACAGGTGCATTTCTAAACTTCTGAAAGTTCCAGTGAGTACCATTGGGGCCATCATCCGGAAGTGGAAAGAACACGGCATTACCATAAACCAGCCACGGCCAGGTGCTCCTCGCAAGATTTCAGACAGAGGAGTCAGAACAACCATCAGAAGGGTTCTCCAACAGCCCAGGACCACTCGTGGAGAGCTTCAGAAAGACCTGGAATCAGGAGGTACCGTTCTTTCAAAGAAAACAATAAGTAATGCACTCAACCTCCATGGCCTCCATGCACGCACACCACGCAAGACTCCATTTTTGAAGAAGAAGCATGTTGAAGCTCGTTTGAAGATTGCGACACAACATTTGGATAAACCCATGACATTCTGGGAGAAGATACTCTGGTCAGATGAGACCAAAATTGAACTCTTCGGATGTCATAAGACACAACATGTTTGGAGGAAAAATGGCAACGCACATCACCCCCAAAACACCATACCAACAGTCAAGTTTGGAGGTGGGAGCATCATGGCGTGGGGCTGTTTTTCAGCATGTGGTACTGGTAGACTTCATATCATTGAAGGAATAATGACTGGAGAAAAGTATGGAGACATTCTTGATCAGAATCTGCTGTCATCTGCCAGGCTGCTGAAGATGAAAAGAGGGTGGATCTTTCAGCAAGACAACGATCCCAAGCACACAACCAAGGTAACACTCAACTGGTTGAAGAAAAAGAAAAAAAAGCTGCTAGAATGGCACAATCAATCACCAGACTTGAATCCAATTGAAAATCTTTGGAAAGAACTGAAGATCCGGGTTCACAGAAGAGACCCCCGGAACCTTGAAGATTTGGAGGCAGTTTGTGTGGATGAATGGGCCAAAATCACACCTGAGCAATGTATCTGACTGGTTTCTCCATACAGGAGGCTTCTTGAGGCTGTAATCACCAACAAAGGTTTTTGCACTAAGTATTAAATAAATTTCAGGAAGCGTGTTCAATACTTATTCCCTGTGCCATTTCACTTTCTTACACATAACTTCATTTATGGACATAAATGTTTGGATTTCTTTCTACGTGTGCATTACTTGGGTTGATGCCGACATCTGGTGAAAATTTCATGTCAATAGCTCGATTAGAAATATGTTTTTTGAGAGAAATGTTGACGTGTTCAATACTTATTTTCCCCGCTGTATGTATTACACTGACACCACTAATTGTCTTTTAATAATTTTGAATAAAAAACTTGTTACATCCCATCCACACGTTATAACTTTAGGGACTTTTCATCACTTTAAATCTAAGCTCATAACCTTCTCGTTATGATTTCCTTTGCTCTTTTTTGTTTTCGTTTTTTGTCTTAGATTGTTTCTTATGATGTAGTTTTTGAACATGTTTTATTCTGTACAGTAGTGTCCAAACAGGAGCTTCAAATATTTGATTAATTATTAGTATTGTTTTTTTAATGATTCATAAATGTCAGTGACGTAAGTTCAAATACTTTGTACACATTAAAACATATATATTAGTGAAATCAAAACTGAAACCACAGAAAAAATTGTAAAAAGCAGTTGTTCTCTGTGGACTCAGATAACTTTAGTCCTTTGTTCTACAGGTAAGAATTACATCCAGTAAAGAGAACCACAACTGATGGGTGAAATAATGGACGTAGCTATTTGACTCAATCCCAGCCTTACAAAAAAAAAGAAAAGGAAGAAAGAAATCGCCAAGACTTTCCTCAAGCCTTTAGTCACAGGATTGAGGATTAAGCTATTTAGTGAAATGTTACAAGCAAGAACATTTTAAGTCCAGATGCCATGACTCCTCTTTAAAAAAAAACCCTGGATAAATGAAAATCTTTTTTGACAAACACTTTTTAAAATCACATTAAATCTTGAATGCCTGTTAAAAGGTACTTTGATAAGTTTTCCTTAAAGTCTATTTTTTAGGTTTATTGTGGAGCGTCTGGATCAAAAAATTGGTTGGTATAGATTCCCATTGATACAAATATTTTCTGTTAAGATGATTAAAAAAAAGGTCTTGTAGATATCGAACATGATAAAAGGAAAATCTGAAGATGTAGTTGGATTAAAGAAGTGTACAAATGACAAAATTAAAGTAAAATATAACGCTGGAGTTAGATAGGATGCAGGTTTATTATTGATTAATTCAGTTTCATTTTGATGAAGTGAAAGTGAATAAGTATGCCGTCTACTTAGAAAGCAGGTTCATAGAAACCAAAGAGTGAACCTGTGTTCTTCAGAAATAAACATCAAAGCATTCTAACAAAAGCAGCTCAAATGACTCCACCCATAGACTTCAACAATAGGACAGATACTGGCTCTGATAAAGAACAAGAGTAACCACACTTATCAGGAAAGCAAAATGAAGTTTTGGGGAATCCAAAGAGGACATTTAGATCAATATAAATGGAAAAATCTACATCAATTGCTAAAAAAGATTGTGTTTGTTTGTGGCAGTTGTCATCTGTTAATGTCTGATGGTCACATTCACTATTTTGAACAGTTTCATTTGGGTTAGGAAATTGATTATTTCTAGCAACAAAAATACAACAAAACTAAACAAAGAACAGAAATAAATATCTATACACAGATATATCACACTTAGGATAAATAATCACAATATTGGTTGGAATATACATATATATATACATCCACATACACTGATTATGCATACAGGACATGACACACAAGCAGAGAAAAAAAGCAAAAGAGACGACAGCTTTTGCTTCAAGGAAGACAGGCAGTGATGGTACACTTCTCTGCAGGGAAGGTTACAAAAGAATAAATAAGTAAAATAATAACAGGGAGAAGTAAAGACTCAATGTTAACTGAGCACTGCAATGTGATTTACAAAAATAACCACACAAGGGGCCATTGTCCCACTCAGGATGCAGAAAGAAGTAGAGAGAAAAACACATTTTAAATGAAAACAATTTTTTTTATAAGTAGACACATAAGCAAGTGTGGGCCAGGTGACGCTAAAAGAGGTATTTAAAGGAAGACTGAGTAAAAATCAGGAAACAACTGTGCACGTTTGTGGTTGAAGAACTTTTTAAGCTTTTAATTAGATTACCTGTCATAAATGCACTTACCGGTGAGTTAACTGTAATTATAAAAGGAGTCAAGAATAAAGGGAGTGTTAGGGGAATTAAAAGTCACCTAGAAAAGTGACTTGGAACCAAGTGCTGTCCCACATGCCTCATCATCCTGTTACGGCTGTGGCCGTATTTGTTTTGGTTTTGTTTGTTTGTTCTGTGTTTTATGTATTATCTCTGTATCAGAGTGGGACTTTGTGTTTTTGTGCATCTTTGTGTGTCTGTTTATGTCTGATTATTTTCAGGTGTGCTGGCAAGGGTGTGGCCTCCAATTGGACCAGAGCTGGTGGAGGCAACCTTGAAAGCACCACTTGGACCTCCAGCCTGTGAGAAGGGAGTTTGGCTGTAACCAGTCTCCATTGTAGCTTGGCCCGCTGCTCCAGTTTGTTTCGGATTTCACCACCTGTTTAGGTGTGTGTTGCACTTTAGTGTTGTGGTTAAGTATTTTGTATTAGTTCTTTGTATTAGTTCTTTGTAGTTTTGTGCCCACTCTGTTTAGTCTTTTGGTTTATAGTTATGTTAAGTGAAGCTGTAGGGGGGAACTGCCATTTTTTTTTAGTACATGTTTTCTCCTGTTTTTGTCAGGTTAGGGAGGTTAGTGTTTGTCTTTGGTTTCCCTTTTTACAGGTAAGATGACATGTTTCAGTTAGGTGGGGTTTTTGTTTGTTGTTTTGGCCTGGGTTCACCCTGAAGCCTTTTCGCTTCACTTTTAGTTGTAGTTATTGTTGGTGGTTGTTTATTTATTTGTAAATTTGTTATATTTTTATGGAGACATTTGTATGGTGTTTTGTGTTGCAGTCAACTTAGTAGCCAAAAACTTTACTTTTTTTATGTTATGCCTCCAGTCACCCCTAGACACAGAAGGGGGCGTAACAATCCCCATGCAGAGCACCTACGCCCCTGTGTTTAAAAAAAAAAAAAAAAAAAAAAAAACAAGTGTTGTTCCCAGAGTCACGCAACCCTCATCCTTGTGTACAGGACTGGTTTTTACACCCAAACCCCTGGGCAGATATGTGTCAATGCAACCCACATACAATTTGAGGATATCTTTTTGTGTTCCCTATCTTTTATTTGGCCATTTTACAGAGAAAAGCATAATTTTATAAACTCATATTACAAGGGGGTCAAACTCAGTCGCACAGGGGGCCTATATCCAAAACACGCTTTATGTTTTGAGCCGAACAAGATAAACATTTACTGAAAACACTAAAGCTAAACTTTTAAACCTTTAAAACTGAACTTTTTGAACTTAAATATGAATAAAGACAGACAGGGCACAAGTGTCTTGCAGCAAAGGGGGCTGTGTAACATTCAAAGTGAAACATTGAGATGTAGTGGTAGGGTGGGTCTGCTGTGTCGACCATAGAGTTATATCGCTAGAGGAGACATCACGTGATTCCTCATGGGAGGAGAGCACCTTTTTTTTTTTTTTTTTTTTTTTATAAACAAACTTTATTGTACATTTTCCAATTTACAGACATTCACAGTCACTTGCACAATAAACACTTGTAAATATCAAACACACATATAAGACTGAAAAAAACAAAAAAATAGTAATATTTTTAACAATGTGTGTACCTTTTTTTTTTTTTTTTTTTTTATATAGATGCTCATATACAAACCAAATTAGGGTGAACAAACGTTATAAATGCACATATAGAAAAAAAAAGAAACAAAATTGAAATAATAAGCAAAGGCAAGGCAAAAACAATTCAAAATAATAATACTTTTGATATATTTTGATAAATGACTGTAGTTTTCTTGTTTTTGTTAGGAATGCATTTAAGACACTTATAATAATCAGAAAAGTAATTCAAAAAAATACTAAATAAAGGGCATGTATTTTTCCATTTACATAAATGAATGAAATGTTTGCATAAAATAATAACAACATTAATGACATCAGAAATTCCCGGGTCCAGATTTTCCATATAGAAAAGAACATCACATAAGGAAAAAAAGGGAATATTTAAAATTTTGAGTGACAACCAATTGTGTATATCAGACCAAAATATTTTAACCTGGTTGCAACTGTAAAACAGATGTTCTAATGTTTCAGGTTCAGATGAACAGAATATGCATAGTTCCGATTCAAATTTGAATCTTTTAAGTAAAAAATCTCCAACAGGGTAAATTTTAGATATTATTTTAAAATGCGTTTCTTTCATTTTAGGTGGAAGTGGGTACTTTGTGTATAAATAAAAAGATTTGTTCATTTGGGTGGTTTCTAAATCGCATCTATTGTTTATACTAAAGTTGCAAAAAATTAATTGTTTAAAGGTTAGAGTTATTAATTTATTGTTGCATTTTTTATCTTTTAGGGGAATATTATTAATTTTCAGCTCCGAAAGTTGTGGTTTGATTTCATTGTATTGTAGTATGTTTTGAATGAGATTAAGTAGAGGTATGGGAATTGCTTTACAGACTTTGTCATAACAGTTACTTGAATCCTTAATCTTGTATTTGCTTACAAACTCATAGTATGATAACAGCCTTCCATCAGTACGCATCAAGTCATGGACAAAATACACACCATTATCATACCATTCAGACATAAACAAGGATCTCTTGTTTACAGTTATAAATCTGTTGTTCCACAAAACAGTGTTGTGAGGGGAGAAGTTATGGTTGAAAAGCATTTTCTCAAATTCTAAGGCTTGTTTGTAAAAGTTTGATAGTTTTATTGGTATTTTTGATGTATTATAATCACACTTCAGCAAAAACCCCAGTCCCCCGACCTTACCGAAAAGTTTGTTTGGGATATGATACCACATAGAATGAGGCTGGGAAATACAGCCTTTTAGCCATTTCATTCTAAAAGCTACAATCTGTGATTCAACATCTAAAGCTTTTAAACCGCCATTTTTATATTCTCTGACCAATTGTGATTTTCGTATATAGTGAGTCTTATTTTTCCAAATAAATTTAAAGAGAATAGAATTAGACAACTTGATGTTCTTTGGGGATGTATATAATGAGTGACAGGGATACACAAGTCTTGAAAAACCTTCCGCTTTGGATAATAGAATGCGGCCAAATATTGATAGGCCACTTCCCAACCATTGATTTAAAGTTTTCTGTATTGTTTTTAGTCTGGGAGTGATATTTACACTTTCTCTATCATTACTGTTTTTTGTTATTATTAGACCAAGATATTTCACTTCACTTTTCACAGGTATGTTTTCAATAATACTTTGATTGCAGGTATGTATAGGTAAGATTTCACATTTTTTGAGATTTAGGGTAAGGCCAGATGCTCTTGAAAACAAAAGTATTTTATTGATTACAACAGGTACCATATTTTTATTCTTTAAAAATAAAGCTGTGTCATCAGCAAATTGACTAATTTTAAATTCCTTGTCTAAAATGTTAATACCCTCAAAATCTGGAGAATATTTAAGAAAGATGGCTAGTAATTCCGCTGAAATTATGAACAACAGCGGGCTAATTGGACATCCTTGGCGAACACCTCTATTAACAGGAAAACTGTTTGAGAAACCTTGGTTGAGTACAACATTGCTGCTTATGTCTTTGTAGAACATTTTAATTATGTTACAAAATTTTGATTCAAAGCCAAAGGTTTTCAAGGCATTAAACAAAAAGGCGTGTTCTAATGAGTCGAAGGCCTTAAAAAAATCCAAAAAAAGGATAAGACTTTCCTGAGGAATAATTTGATTGTAATCTAATATATCTAAGATTAAGCGAGTGTGGTGATGAATATGTCTCCCCTTAATAAATGCTGATTGTGATTCGTCTATGATCTGAGATATTCCTGATTTCAGTCTGTTAGCATAGATATGTGCTAGTATTTTATAGTCACAACAAAGAAGTGTGATTGGTCTCCAATTATCAATTAATAACACATCTTTGCCTGGTTTGGGTAAAAGGGAAATAATGCCTCTTTTCATTGTAGGTGACAACATCTGTTTGTCGATACATTCATTTAATGCCTCAAACAACATTTCTCTGATGTCGTTCCAAAAGTGTTTGTAGAACTCAGCTGTAATTCCATCAGGTCCCGGTGATTTACCACTGGCCATCTGGGAAACAGCTTTATCAAGCTCACCTATAGTAAGTTCAGATTCCATTAGATCTCTAAATGTCTTGTCTATTTTAGGGACTTTATCATAAATTAACCTTTCAAATAAAAGTGTGTTTTGATTTGAATATTGAGTAGTGTAAAGGTTTTTATAGAAGTTGGTGATATAATCCTTAATAATGTTTTGATCTTCTACTAGAGAGTTTTCTATCTGTAACTTAGTGATTGTTTTTTTCCTTTGTCTACTTTTTTCCAAGTTTTCTCCATCTTCCATCCACTTTGCCTTTGAACGAATAAATGCTCCTTTGGCTTTTTCGGTATAGAGTTCATCTAATTTAGATTGCAATTTGTTAATTTCAATGACATTCTCCTCACTCAGTTGAGTTAAATTACACAAAGTGTTTAATTTTGAAATTATTTCAGTCTGTTCTTGTCTTTTTTTCCTAGCCAAAATTTTTCCTTCTACAATCGCAATTTTTCTAATATTAAATTTTAACCACTCCCATCTATTAATAGGAGACAGGTATTGTATTTCTTTTATTTCAGGAATAAGTGATTTGATTTTTTTACAAAAGTTTTTGTTATTTAAGAGGCTTTTATTGAATTTCCAGTGGGATGTTCCCTTTTTTGGTTGATTTTTTTCAGGGGAAAGAGCCAAAGTGATAGCACAGTGATCGGTGAGAGGAGAGTGGGAGATATTACAATTCAAGGTTGAAGATGTTAGATTACTTGTTACTAACCAGTAATCTATCCTTGAGCGTTGAGAGTGTTGAGAGTTATTCCAGGTGTATTGAAGCTTATTTGGATTTTGTTTACGCCAAATGTCGATAAGGTCGAGAGAGTTAGAAAATTCAGAAATAATTTTATTGAAACGAGGAGAGTTGTGTTGGGTTGGATATCTGTCTTGGTTTTCATCTGGTACTACATTGAAATCACCTGCAACAATAACCTTGTCAGTTGCATACATCTGTTTCCAGTTGATTATCTTGTGATTTATGTTTGTAAGGAATTTCTGATTTTTTGTCCTATTATTGAAACCATAAATGTTAACAAGAATATATTTAGTGTTGTCCACCTCAATGTTAACCATTAGCCAATGACCTTCTGTGTCACTTTTATGATCAACAATTTTACCATCAAAATTATGTAAGAAAATTGCCACTCCTGCTGAACGAGGACTTCCATGAGATAAATAAATGTTTCCACTGCCCCACTGAGATTTCCAAAAATCAAAATCTTCTTCACTACTGTGTGTCTCTTGAAAGAAAAAACAGTTCACGTTAACTTGTGCCTTACAGTAAAGAAAAATTGCCTTGCGCTTTGTTACATTCTTAAAACCACGAACATTTAAAGATAACAAAGAAAGAACCATAAAGAATAGCTGGAAAGCAATTAACTCCATAAAGGGCTATAATGCAATTTCACATTTTTCTAATCGGTTTTCTCAAAGCTGTAATAACATTCAACACAATAACATACCAGCTTTGGATTTATTTTCTCTCTTCTCCTTCAGGAAGATGTCTTTGCCCATTCAGCCTAGATCAGGGGTCGGGAACCTTTTTGGCCGAGAGAGCCATAAACGCCACATATTTTTAAATGTAATTTCCAAAGAGCCATTCAATAATGTAGCGTCCCTTTCCCACACTGAGGCACGGAGACTGAACCTCTTTTAAGGTTATTTATTCTGGTTACTGCAGACCGCAACAAATTCCGTAAAATTAATTCATCAACTCCTGAATCTCTCCCGCTGAGACGAGAGCGCTTCTCCCAACTTTATATTCCCCTCCTCCCGCTCCAGTCCTCCTATTTCCCTTATTCGGTCCATAGCTGAACCCCATTGGTCCAAACTACCTAACAACAGGCTGAGTGACAGAACTGAGAGCCAATCAGATCTCTGCTTGATGCGTTTGCTGAACTCCAGAACTTTTAACGCGGCCCAACAGCGGACCCAACTCAGTCCGCGACAACACGTTTAAAACTAAATATACAAGTGAATGTGAGCATTTGATGTAATTTCAACATTTTTAAAGTACAATAAGTCTGTGGATTCTTTTTAATAACATGGTTATGCTGTTGCTAATAAATGATGAGTATTTCTCGTGGTGGTTCTGCTGATGGTCTAGTCTGGTTGATCCGTGGTGAGTTTCAGCTTCATGCAGGCGTTGAGACTTTAAACGTGATGGTAGGTCTGAATGTTCTGTAGATGTGACAAAGACTCACATGCAGACGTGGAGACAAACACACTCACACACTGCAGTGAGTG
Organism: Oryzias curvinotus; assembly: GCA_023969325.1. Lineage (NCBI taxonomy): Eukaryota > Metazoa > Chordata > Actinopteri > Beloniformes > Adrianichthyidae > Oryzias > Oryzias curvinotus. The sequence goes on from CM043714.1 coordinate 7,832,675, forward strand.
ACGGGCAGCGGGTTTTACGTTATTACAATCCCTGTGCGATTCACCTGCTGCCTGTGGAAGAAAGCAGAGGGTGGGGGGCACCCCCACCCTCTGCTTTCTTCCTCACATCCCGTCCCCTCATCTGCGCGCTCTTTCTCAGAGACGGGAGCGCGCAGGTTTAGGCACGGCAATTAATAGGTTTCCTGCTGGAATAAACTCTGTGAAATAGTAGATAATAGTAAACTGATAGAGCTAGCGCAGATTTTTCTCTCCAAGCACCGCTACTACTGCGCGCCCCTCTGGCATCGCATCGCACGAGAAGGACTGGTCTAATGAAAAAAAAAATGGTATAAATAAAGATTTGTCTGCGAGCCATACGTGACCATCAAAAGAGCCATATGTGGCTCGCGAGCCATAGGTTCCCGACCCCTGGCCTAGATGAAGGAGTGTTGGTTTCATGCTTTGACCTGATGACCATCGATGACCGCGTAACCGTCCTTTAAAAAGGCCTTGAGTCCTCTCTTCCTTGCCTCCTCCACTCTCGGCCAAAGACGCTGACGAGTCTCCCTGTCTTCTTTGCAAAAGTCTTCTTTGAAGCGAACATTTAGATCTTTGCAGATTTTTGCATTTTTTGACATTCTCCAGACTTGGTCTCGAACAACTCTCATTCCAAACTGGATGATAATCTGTCTTGGTTGGTTATTTTTTCCTTTTTGTCCCAGCCGATGCACTGTGTCCACTGAGTGTCGTAGTTCCTCAACGTTGACCGACATCACTTTGGAAAGGATCTTGAGAATTTCATCTCGTGTGATTTCCCCTTCTTTCTCAGGAAGGCCAAAAAGTCGCAAAGACCATCTTCTTTTATATCTTGCATGTTCCAGACACATTTCACGGAGAGAAGCATTTTCTTTTTGTAGGGACACCATCTGCAGTTTGAGGCGGTTCACATCTTCCACAACACTTTTAACAGCAGCTGTATTTGCATCAACAGACTCTTTAACTTGTTTAACGGCATCTGTGTTCTCTTGCAGTTGAAACTCATATCCTTTCAGATATTCGCTTTGAGTGTCAAACTTGGTTGTCAGGGTTTGAATTGCGTTAAAGAGGACACTGTTGGATATTTCCTCCTTGCGTTCTTGTGGAGCATTCTTTTTAATCTTTTTAGGGTTTGGGCTTTTTACCGGTGTGTGGTGTCTGTTGACTCTCGTCTGATCTTGTGAGGTGTCTTCCTGCTCATCCATCCATTCAACTTCTCCCTCGCTGCATGTCTGTCCTGAAGCCACTAGATGGTACTCATGGTCTTTGCTAGTGTTAGCCATTTCTTCACGTCGAAGTTTGAAAAATATAACGAAAACAGTGGTAAACAAACCTCTTTCAAGCTGAATCGGTTTGAGAGTTCTTTGCTGGTATTTTCTTTAGCTTTGGTTGAACTTCTCATATAAAAAGAGTTATTATTTCAGGTAAAGCGTCGGAGCCCCGAAAAAAGTAACCGCTTATTCCGCCATCTTGGTAACACCCCCAATTGTTTTTCAGGAGGAGAGCACCGCCATCTTGGTGAGGTCAAGTTACTAGTGCAGTGCATGCATGTGAACACATTTTTTGCAAAATGCCAGTTCATTGTGCGTGTTTCAACTGCCAAAATCGGAGAAATGAGTCCACGAAGGAGGAAGGCATAACATTTGACAGGTAAGTACTATAATTTTTTTTCTTAAATGCTGCAGGGCTTCATTAATAGTACACATGTTGACTTACATGATACTGTAGGGCTATTTATCAGCATGCTGCGTGATGTACGTATAATTTGCTGTCGACATAAATGTAAACTTTATTTTGTTACACCTATATACAGTATACCAGGCTATTATAGTAATATAGATTTATACAATTCTGACTCAGTGACTGAACTTTTCTTGCAGGTTTCCAATGGATTCTGACTTAAGGAAAAAGTGGGCCTTAGCTATAAAAAGAGCTAACCCAGATGGATCAACTATTAATAGTCTGGCTATGTTCAAAACATTTTGTGCGTCTCCTGTAGAATGCCCCCCTCTGGCAAATGCATTTCCTTCATATAAATATTCATTTGAAGTAAATATTAATTGAATGATGGAGGTACTTGCAGGAAAATCGTCCACCAGTTAGTTTATTTTCATGAAACTGTACAGACAACTGTAAGTAGCCTACTACCTAAACAATGTACATGATTCATACCTGGTTTGATTTTCAAATAATGCTTAACGCGTAATATGTGAAAAATATATAAATTGAGTTGGTTTGTGTTTCCATATGAGTGTGCATTTAATATTGTTAAAATCTATAATAACGTGTGATGAACCAGAAAATGTCTTTTTGAAGGAGGTTTTTGAGGATCTGAAGAGGTTTGCTGCGATTAAATTACCTCAGTTTGAGGAAGAACAAACTGGAAATGACTGTTTTCTAGATAAGCTGGAATTAAGCTCTTTGTTTTACTTCCTATATTTTTACATGCTGTTCCTATATTTTTGCTTGTCGGTCTATAGGCTGTTTCTTTTAAAGACCCACTCCAATCAAAAAAAGTGTTTTGGTGGTTTAAGCATGCTGCTTTAGTTTTGATGATAGGGGACATATCAAGAAAATTCAGCTTAAAATGGCATTTCTGTGTATTTATTTATTAAAATTGTTGTGAATCTTTAGCAGATGAACAATGATTTTTGAAATAGATTGTATTTGTGACGTAGATGATTGATTAAACATGAATTGATTTGCAATTTTGTTTTCAAGTTCAAGTCTGGTATACAATGGAGTTTTTACGTGTCATGCACACATGCACGATTGCTGCAAACTGTTAACTGAATCTGATTGAAAGTTAAAAAAAAAAGAAACTGCAAACAAATGTCTTTATTCCACACAAGATGCACAAAACAAACAAATGATGTGAAACCAGTAGGACTGGTTAATACAGATAAGATTTTTTTGGAGAAGATTGTTTACTATTCAGTTACCAGAGTTTCAAATAACACAGTCATACAAACATTCAGGTCTCAAGGCACACCAGCAACCAAAATTTGAAAAAAGTGCTCTGTAGTCTGTATTGATGTGCAGTCTCTCCATGTTCTGGCATGCACTTTTTCCACAAAATATTCAAAGTTGCAGATGTTTTTCTCTGAAAGTTGCAATTGTTTTCCATCTTTACAAAGTTTGGATGTTTGTTTTCATGGGAGAAACACAGACACGCTGCTGAGGCCGACTCTAGGTTGATGTCATAAAATGGGCGGCACCCACATGGGCCGAAAGCCGGGGCCTCAGAGATCAGGTTGTCTTGGGTGATGAGCTGTGAAAATAACTCACATTTCTTGTTGACATGGATGTGTGTGAAGGTTTTTGGAGGTATGTTTGTCGTGGATGAGTGTGTCTAGGGACAATCCCAGACGTTTGACATTGACAGTAATAATAGTAAACCTCGAACAACTTGTTTCCCTTATTTTGGAATTCTACCACCTACAGCCCATCAACCAGCTTTCTATGGTTAGCACAGAAAACAAACAAGAATTTGGTTGATCTATATACTGTAATGTAATTACTTACATTTTGGATTTTCTTGCTTTTCTTGATTAATTTCATATTGTAAGAAAATTGTAAATTGGTAAAATCAATTTCAAGTTAAATAGTTCTCATCTAACTTGTAGCCGTTGACTCTTGATCAAAAGTGGACGGAGTGAGTGTGACGTCACCCGTAGAGAATGACTTTCTTCCAGTTTAAACCAAATTAAAACAATTTATTCGCCAATTTTTCGCAATAAGGACACCGGCATTTTGGAGCAAGGCAAGGTCAGTAAGCAATGGTTGGTCCAAGTCGGTCTGAACAAGCGTTTCTAAGGCAACCACTCTCACCAATCACACCCCTACCACTTGAAAGCGGGCTTGGGAGAATCTGTCACATGCTTTGAACGTCTGACATGAGGCCATCTTTTTTACTGAAGTATCTGATTGGTCAGTTTATAACTTGAACAACTTTCATTCACAGAAAACATATGTAAAAAAAAAGAGGATTATCAAGACAATGTATCAGAGAAACAATGGTTGTTTTGACCAATAGAATGACAGAGTAAGTGCTGTTTATTCCTCTATAGAAGTCTATGGGATTTTGGCTTCTTGGAGCCAGCAGGTATTTGGAACATCAGGGGTGGGGGTCACTCAGTCCAGTTCTCATATCCAGTCAATGCTTACAGCAGCCTGACTATGACTACGGTCGTCACGTCTGAACTTGTTTCTATAAATAAAAGCAGTATTTGCATTTTTTCCACCTGATCTGTTATCCCCTGAACATATCTAATATGTATTTTTATATACCCAGCTAAGGACTTTTTTTCTTTTTCTACCATATTTTTCTGTGCAATATGCCGCTGAGGGTTTTGAACCAGGGTTAGTCTAAAAAAATATCTTTCTCTCTGCGTCTTAGCAACCGTGCCAAATGAGCTCCCAAGTGAGAACAAAAATGATTTTTTAAAAACAACATTCTTGCTTGTTTTTCAACAAATCCTGCTCTGTCATGTTCTAATTGGCTGGACCTGATCCAGGTAATCAGCAATGAATAGAACAAGGATATCTGGCAAACATGCAGACACACCAGCCCTTTGCGTCTTGACTTGCCCATCTGTGGAGTAGAGTGTAACAAACAATTGTTCATGTTTGAATTCTGATTTTCTAAAGCATGAGAATAGAAATTAGGTGTCTTTGTTGCAACAGCATGTTGGTCTGAAATTTTTTAAGTAAGAAAATGTTTTAACAACTGTGTTTATTAAAACTCACTGTGATATTTTAATGGTATGTTGATAAAACACAATGTTTGTCAGAAACTGAGCAAATAAAACAAATAAACTTAACCCAAAGCAACAAAAATCAGTCTATCCATCTATTTCTTCCCCTCATCCAGTCAGCAGACTTTCTTTCTCCTAACCACCTCCTCCAGCTCCTGTGGGGCAATTCTGAGGCTCCCCCAAGCCAGCCGAGACACGGAGTATCTCCATCATGTCCTGGGTCTTCCCAAGGTCTCTGCCCAGTGGGACATGCCCAGAACACCTCCAGAAGGAGGCGTCCAGGAGGCATCTGGACCAGATACCCGAGACACCTCAACTGTCTCCTGTCGATGTAAAGGACCAGCGGCTCTACTCCAAGCTTCTGAACCTAAGCGTCCAGACATTCTGAGGAGGAGACTCATTTTGGCCGCTTGTATCCAAAATTTTATTCTTTCGGTTATGACCCCGAGCTCATGACCCAGAAAGCACATTAATCACATTCCACAGTTACACATAGCACCGTATTACTGAGTTAATATATCGATATATAATATTCTTGGTGTTGTTATCTTGTTATGTTTGTTGTGTTAAACAAGACCTTTGCTTCATAAATGTATGACCTTAGTTTAATACATTTTCAATTTATAACTTTCAAATTATAACTTTAATACTGTAACGTAATGACTATTTTACTCATAATTTAGCACTGAATTCTAATAAAATTAAGATTTTTTTAAATGAATTTATGACTTTGTTCTCAAAAATGTATTTACTTATTTTTATGGTGGCCTTAATATTTTGTCAGATTAACCAGTACTCAGTTATAGAACTTGTTTTTACAACTTTTGAATCTTAAAAAAAAACATAAAAGAAAACACAATGTTGCAGAAAAGGTTATGCTGAAAATTGTGATATTTATTGAAGATTTACACTGTATTCATAATTAAGATTATATTTCTATGACAGAAGGATGTTCAGATCAGTAGTAGGGTGGAAAAAGTTTCATTTAAACAACACTTGTCCTTTTCCTGGAGCTGTCTTTGCTGCTGCTGCCTTCGAGAGTTTTGAAACTCAATGCTTTTAGTCTGAAATTTTACAAGAAAAGAGAAAGACATGAATGAATGCAGACAGAGAGAGGGATTTAAACACTTCAACAGTTTCACACCAGCACTGAGAAGAATATTTGTGGTTGGTTGAATATAAGCAAAACAAGAAAATGACAGAAGATTGCACTCATGTGGAAAAGCCAAACGACTGATGGTCCTGTGGCCAAATGTTAAAAAGTGCAGCACCTTAACTGCCGAAAATTGACATTTTTAATAACATAAAAATCCTAACAGTTAATAGGACTGAGTCTGACTAATCCTTTCATCTCAATAGAGTCAAGTTTTTTTTAATAATAAAATAACTTTTTCCTGTAAATTAAAATTATTTCAAGTATTTTTTTTAGTTTAGCTTCTAGACATAACATTATTTTTGACAATACAGAAAAGGCATTTGACTTCATTACCGCATACTAGGGATAAGTTTCACCCATAATTTCCAGGATCGATTTGATTCGATTCATGATTCTTTTGATCTACACAATTCAATTCAATTTTGAATATACTTGGTCTACACATTTAGATGTATTTGTAGAAATAAAATAATAATCTATATGTTTCTAAATCTAATACGGTTCACATACTGTAAAATTTACAAGTGAAATAATAAACCAATGAGATTGTTAACACCAGACAAAGTTACATGGTTTCCTAAAAGGAGAAGCTCCAACAAAAATTGGCCACTCGCTTGAGCTCGCGCCATAGCATTACACTTTATTCCAGAAGATTTAAACAAAAAATTGTGCTTTAGACCACAAATGGTTACTTTAAAAAAAACGTTTCCTTAAAAGAGTTTGGAAAATTCCTGCCTGTGAGTAGGAATCAACCGTCCTATGGGAAATTCCATTATACGTAAGCATCAAGCTAGCAGCGTTTGGCTAAACTGCTGTTATGCATTATGTCACCGCAAAAGGAAAGGCATAAAAGATCAATCTCTACTTTTATGGATCGATTATTGATTTATTAAGCTTCAATCGATTTAGATCAATTATTCGATTTTATCAACCCAGCCCTGCCCCCTACTTTTACAAAGCAAACACTGTAAAGATGCATTTTTCAGATATTATACAGTAATTGCCAATCCAGAGCCATGAACCTGCACCAATAATTCATCTGGAACGACTGAAGACAACCACGACCCCACACTTTAGGGATATTGAATGTTTAAGTGTTTGCAATTTGATCAGAGAAAAATAAATTCAACTAATCACATGAACTTACTTTTTGGTAGGACATTTGCTTCAAACTGCCCAGGGTTGCTGAAGTTGCCAGGGGGGCGGTACTGACCAACCACAAAGGCCATATTACCATCTGTGGCCATTCCTAGACCCAGTTCCTTGGAGTCTTTCCAAACCACCTGAGTAAAATGCCCTGCAGAAAAACACAAAGAGATATAAGAAAGCTATGTCAGTTTTCTGCACAAATAATACAAATTGATAGATGACTGAAGTGAATCACAGAAAGTAAAGTTAATACATAGCAAAGACAGGTATTTTAGTTGTTTCGTGCTTTGTGAATTGTTTTACACATGTGTGCGATATGTGTCTACGGGTGTCCAATTCTGTGTTGTGTTGTACCAGTTTCAGATTTAAATCCTGGTTTCTTAAAGTTGTAGTCCTTAATCTCACTGTACCATGCATCCACGGCATCCTTTCCTGAAACATACCAACAGAAAACTGAATACAGGGACATCATTCATGTAGACATTGGTTTCGAATGTGTGCTTAATGGAGAGAAATACTGTAGCAAGGTTTTGATTTAAGTCAAACTACCTAGACTAAATAGATTGCCATGAATATGTTTTTATATTTAAATTAAGATTTTTTTTACATGTTCTTGTAAAATGACAATTCTGATAAACAAAACAGGTAAATCAAGACAAAAAGAGGGATAATATTACCTGTTATGTTGACAGAGGGCCGGCCTGACTTACAGAAGACATTCTCTCCGTCTTTGGTTTCACTATGACCCAGAGTGTGTTTCTTCAAACACTCATCAGCCCATTTCTGGGCTTCATCACACATCTTGCTGTTATAAGTCAATGGTGGTGCACCGTGCAGCGCTCTGTAGGCATTGTGGGTCTCCAAGAACTCCTGCTGAAACTTTTTGTCTGCAAGGCAAATGTTGCAAATTGAGAAAGTTTTGCCTTTAAAGGTAAAATACAGCGTAAAAGAAACAATTTCAATACAAAAAACCTGAAAAGGGGAATCATAATGTAAAGTTAGGACTTAAGTCTCTTAAAGAAAGATTTGCACGTACCTGCCATTGTTTTCACGTGGAAAAAGTCTGAAATAAAAATAGTGTGGAAATGTAAAAGCTATTGAAGTTATCCTTCTGCTCTTAACTTGAAGTAAACTCGAACCTTTTCAAATGATAAACCAAAAATTAGCAATTTTACATTAAAATATTGTGCTTCCAGTGCATTCATCTAATAGATTACTTACTTCAGTGAAGTCTCAATAAAGAGAAATGCAGGTCTTCTCAATGAATGTGGTGTATATGTACTACCTGACTCCTCCTTGTCCCTCCTCATATGGGAGGAGTGTGTTTCTGCATGCACTCTAAAAAGAGTATTTGAGCTTTAGTTGGAAAGATGTACTTTTTTACGTTGTTCTAACTTAATTATTTAGTTTGGTGGAAACAAACCATTTTTTTGAGTTCATTCAACTTAAAAATAACAAGTAGTTGTCTGACATAGTTATTTTACTTTCAATCAACTTAATTCAATTAAGTTGGTGAAACTTTAGTGTGAACCTGTCAATGCATAATGATGTCATAACGTGAGGCAGCGCAAGGAATTATGGGATACCATTTTCTTTGCCTATCTGGGCAGATTGTGGTTTAAGTGTGAGTTTTTGTCCATGGGTTTTGTTGTCCAGCTGTTTTACTCTGTTTTAACTAGTAATTTAAACTGTTATGTTTATTTCTTTCTGCACCATGAGTTAGAGTTTGGTAGAGGATGATGACCAACCCCCTTGTGCAGTAAAATAATCTAAGTTTCAAACATTAACGCCAGAGTTCACGGCATGTGAGCTCCTGCCTTGTAATGCAATACATTACTGAGTCATCCATGTCATTGATATGAAAATTAACAGGCCAAGTGGTAGAAACTTTGGAATAATGTCTCCATTAAAATGTATAAACAAAATTGAAATAGATTTTCTTTAAGTTAGATCAACATTTCAAATTAAGTTGGATAGCCATAAAAAATTAAGTTGAATAAACTTAATTCAATTAGGTGTTACCAATTGAAGTGATTCAATTAGGTTGGATCAACTTTTTTCTTTTTAGAGTGGGTACACTGATGAGTTCCAAGGAAGTGTCTTTAGATCCTGTAGTTTAGTCTGTTTTGCTGAATGAAGAAATTGTTTGTCTGGAAATAGGGTGTCTGGATGGCCTGCAGGCTGCAGGTACATAAAAACGGATGTAACAAAGGTACAATAGAACATAGTAGTTTTAGAGGAAGTGTGATATGCTTCAATGGAAATCACTAGTGATATTTTTGTAAAGGAAAAACAACAACAAGATCAAGCTTCAACTGTAATCTGTTTGAAAGTAAAATGCAGACTTTCTACCTTGAAAAAAGTTGGAATTAAAAAGTGACACCCCGTGCCTGTATGTACACGAAGAGGTGTGGGGCCATCAGTAGGAGACAGTGAGATGGAAACTATTCCTTTGTACTCTTGGAATGGAGCCTTTTGCCATGACTAAATAGCTTGAAAATTGCCTTTACACCCAGATTGAGAGGTTCGCCGCAATTCTTGCTGATGCTGTATCAATGACATCAGTAAACTGGGGGAAAAAAGGAATAAGGAAATACTCAAAAATACAATTTTAATATTTGTTTTCCCTATTTCTGTTCTCCATCGTCATAAAAATGCCACAAGAACATGTTAAAAACACCAAAAATCCAGTTTTCAATGGAGTGGGGCTTTAAAAAATAATCCCAGGAGTAATTAATACCTTTTAGATGATCCGGTACTTATATGATGCTCAAATCATTCCTGGAAAAAGAAAGAGGATTCTCATTAATTTCTCAGTATCTCCACACCAACTCAATCTACTGTATATCGATTAGAAACACCATTAAAACGCATAAAACAAATGATAAAAAAAGTATCAAAACACACAGTAAGACTGCCTCCCAGTCTCAACAACGGAGATTGGACATTAACTAATTCTACTCAATCTTTTAGGATCAAATATTTCTACTATTTCAAGTCTTATATTATCACAACTAGGTGACAAGAGAAGAAAGGAGAGGTGCTTACCAGTGTGTTAATCTGTTTTGGCCAACATTCTTCTTCCCACCCAGTTCACTCAACTATAAGGGCGTTTTCCTGTCCTTGGTAGAGGTTAATCCAATCTTTCAGCCCAGGGTGCCCTTATGCAAAAAGTTAGGCTGGATAATGCAGCTCCTGATTAGAAAACATCTTTACTTGTCATTTTAAGATTAACATAACTGTCAACCAAAATTATTCTTAGCCTTTCAGCTGCTTCCTTTAGAGAGAAAGACTTCATTGTTGTAATTATATTTCAATACAACGAAAATTTTTTTTGTTGCTTCTCTTCTTTTCAGTAACACTTGGGAAGGGGGGGGGGGGGGTGTCACGATTGCTCTATGTGTTGCTTTATGGCCATGGAAAAGAAGCTTTTCCTCAGCCTGTTGGTCTTCTTATATCACTAAGTCTGCCAGAGGGGAGATGGGTAACTATGGAGCATCCTGGATGAGGTAACCACAATAAATCCTCTGCTTCCATCCAAACCTTTCCTACTCACTCACCCCTCATGTCTTTCTTTCTTACATCCATGAACATCCTCTTTGATCTTCTTCTATGTCTCTTTCAACCGTTTACCAAAATCATCCCTTAACGTTCCTCCCCTTAACATGTCCAAATGATGGGCGGCGGTGGTTGAGCAGATCGGCCAATGGTCAAGGAGTCTGCGGTTCGATCGTTGTTGTGTCTTTGGGCAATACACTTCACCCTCCCTACGTCCAGTGTTGTTCCACTGGTGTGTGAATGTGCATGAATGTCCTGGTGATGGTCAGAGGGGCCGTAGACGTGTACTGGCAGCCACGCCTCTGTCAGCCTACCCCACAGTGGCTACATCAGTAGCTCGCCAAGTGTGCGTGAATAATGGATACACATTGTAAGCGCTTTGAGTGTCTGGAAAATCCCAGATAAATCCAATCTATTATTACTATTATTATTATTAAATCATCTCAGGGTTCCCTGAATTTATTTCCAAAATATCTACCATGAGCTGTTCATCTGATGCATTCATTCCAGAATCTATCCGTCACCCCCTAAGAGAACCTCAACATCTTCATTTTGATCAAAAACTACCTGATCTTTCAACATTATTCCGTGTCTTCTCTTCCATGCATTGACTGTATACAGAGTTCCTTCGTTTATTGTGGGGGTTACATGCTAAAGATAATCTGCAAGAGGTGAAATCCTCAAAGCAGTTTCAATGCAGCAAAACTGTTCGTGATAGAAGATTTATGTAAATTTAGCAAACTGGACGCATTATGAACAGGAGACATGGCACAGAGGAGAATGATTGACAAGACCAACAACCAATCAGGATGCAGAACATGGTGCGCAGTTAAAAAAAAGAAGAAATAAATTGCACGGAAAATATTCCCCGAAACCGTGGTAACGTAAAGAATGAATTGCAATATAGAAGGGGACCACTGTGTACAGATACAGTGAATGCCTCCATTTGGATTTGATGGAAGCTCCTCCCACACCTGTCAGGAGCTTCAAGTTTAATAACACATCTTTGGACAAGCATTGAATTTGATGGAGGATGGGATTTTGAGCATGAATTGCGTTCGGTGTGAACCTAGCATTTTTCTCTAGAAAGATATTTTTGCTGGATTCTTCTACTTTTTAGCTTTGCAAAACTGAATGAGTGATGATGACTTACGATTTGGAAACAACTTCCTGTTGTTCGGAGCAAAGTAGGTGAAGCTGTGTTTCTGCACTGTGTCTTGTTACTGAACAGTCTGTGCCTCACAAACACCCTGACAGGAGACACTTTAGCAACTTCTCCATTTATTCTTCGACATAAATACATAGATCCTTCCACAGTAGTCCAGATTCATAATAATAGCAAGCCTTTTAGATATATTTTTGCAGTAATTTCAACATTTAAAACATACTTGGGGCCACTCCACATTTCACTTTTTGATTTTTTTGCCTGAAATTACCTGCAGTTGAGCAATTTATTGATTTACTTGAAGGTTTCAGCACCTTGGCTGCACTGTGTTGCAGTGGTCTTGCCTCACAGTGAGAAGGCCCTGGTTCAAAACCCAGCTGGGTTCTTTCTGTGTGGTGTTTGCATGTTCTCTGTCTGCATGTGTTCCTACAGGTACACCAGCTTCCTCCCACAGTCCAATAAACATGCTTCAGAGGAAACCGTGGGTTCTGAAGATGAATGGGTTTCAGCATGTGTTTTCTGTATCCTTTGAAGTTCCTTTCATGCTTCTGCAAACTTTTTTGGAAATGTTATCAACATTTTTGTTTAAGGAAAGTCCAAATCTTTCAGCTATTTTTATATCAAGCAAAATACTTCAACCTTTTCAGCAAACACCTTCACCGCCTTCAGTGACCACATCAGTTCAAAGTATTCATACATTCTTCGGCAATGCAACTATTTCTAGTTGGCTTTGTTTTGATGGACAATTAGCCTATTTAAAAAAAAAACAGTACTACACAGTATTCAAATTTAAAATTATGTGTTTCTAGTACAGCATGATGATCAGATTAGCTGTAGGGTCCAATAATTTAGTTCATGTAACACTTGTTCTTTCACTGGAGCTGCCTCTTAGAGCTTTAATATGCAAATTCTTTACGCTGAAAATTTACAAAAAAAGAGAATGACAAGAATGCAGCAAGACCCTAGAGGAGTTTAGACAGTTAAACGGTTTCCAACCTGCACTGGGTTTCTTTAAATCCGCACCTTACTGCAGAAAATTGCCATTCTGTATAACCTTAAAATTGCTCTGTAATTAGAAAGGACTGAGCCAGTCAGTCAGTAAACCTTTAATCTCAACAGTGTCAAGTCCATTCCTGTGCTAATAAAATCAGGAATGCCCTACCGTTTTTCAAAGTAAAATGCACAAAACTAAGGATGCATTCAACTTCTGCAGAAGTCAAATATATGACGCTAATGTTGCTAATGTAGAGAAGAGTCTGTGTTTTGTACATTTTATGAGCCTTTGATTTAGGGATATTGAATACAGTATAGTAGCGTGTTTGTAATTTTAACAAAGAATATAAGTACAGCAATCACATTAAGTTACCTTTTGGTAGGAACATTTTTCAAACTCACTTGGTGATGAGGAAAGTACTGACCAACCACAAAAGCCTTTCTATCCTTCCTAGCCATGCCCAAACCCAAACCCAGTTCCTTGGTGTTTTTCCAAATCGTCTCAGTAAATTGTCCTACAGAAAAACACAAAGGGATGTTTGAGATCCACGAAAGCCATATGCACTACAAATCAAAACATTGAAAAGTTTTAAGAAGGCTGACATGAATATATTCCCAGAAAGTAAAGTTAATACAAAGCATAGATAGGTCCTTTAGTTGTTCTTGTGGTTTATAAATGGTTTTAAACATGTGTATACAGATGTCCAAATCTCTGTTATGTTATGCCAGCTTTAGGTGTAAATTCTGATTTCTTAACATTGTAAAGTTGTACCATGCATCCACAGCTTCCTTTACTGAAACATGCTAGCACGAGTCTTCTCTGTAGGGTGGCTGGGCGCGCCGTTGGAGATAGGGTGAGAAGCTCAGTCACTCGGAGAGCCACTGCTCCTACACTTTGAGAGGACTCAGTTAAGGTGGCTTGGGCATCTGGTCCGAATACTTCTTGGATGCATCCCTGGGGAGGTGTTCTGGGCATGTCCCACTGGTCGGAGGCCCCAGAGAAGACCCAGGATGTGCTGTAGAGACTGCGTCTCTCGGCTGGTGTACCTCGGGATCTCTCCAGGCTTGCTGGAGGAAGTGGCAAGAAGAGGCAAGTCTGGGCATCTTTGACCCGGTCCTGGATGAGTGGATAAGATGCATGGGTGGATGGATATGTTTAATTATATTTTTATATATTTTATAAACTGACCAATCAAATGCCTCAATAAAACCATTTGGTGCCCGCTGGCCCCCACCGCAAACGTTAGAAACGTTAAATTGGCAGATTCTCCTGGGCCCACTAATTAGCTCACTCCTGATTTGGGAAAGTGGTTGCCACATAAATTTTGATTCATACCAACTTGGACTAATCACTGCTTCCTAACCTTGTCTGGGTTCAAATGGTGAGGGGTCCCTATTGCAGAAAAATGGTGACTGAATTGGGTTTATGTCGTTGAAGCCGTAAGTAAGTCATTTTTAAATGGGTCACACTTGCAGTAGTTCAGCTCTCTTACACAGCCGATGAATCCATCCTGCCTTATAGCAATGGTTCAGGCTGGTGGTGGTGTAAGGATGTGGGGAATATTTTCTTGGCACACTTTGGGCCCCTTAGTACCAATTGAGCATGGTTTCAACGCCAAAGCCTACCACAGTGTTGTTGCTGACCATGCCCATCCCTTTATGACAACAGTGTACCATCTTCTGTTGGCTACTCACAGGATGAGGCGCCATGTCTTAAAGCTGGAAACATCTCAGTTTCTAAAACATGACAATGAGTTCACTGGACTCAAATGGCCTCCACAGTCACCAGATCTCAACCCAACAGAGCACCTAAAGGATGTGGTGAAACAGGAGATTAGCATCATGGATGTGCAGCTGACAAATCTGCAGCAGTTGTGTGACACTGGAATATCAATATGGACCAAACTTTCTGGGGAATGTTTCCAGTACCTTGTTAAATTTATAATACCGAGGATAAAGGCAGTTCTGAAGGCAAAAGCAGGTGCCCCTGGAATAACTTTCATGATTAATAATTTATCTGCTTGTGGCAGGGAAATACAGTATTTAGGAGACATAAACCTTTTCTGGGTTAACATCAGAAAGTCTGTAAACATAAACAATTCCCTTGTCTTTCCAGTTCTGTCTGAATCTCTATTTCTAGTAGTAATATTTATTTATTCTAAATTATACCTTTGTGAAGAAAACAGATCTGTGTGTAACATATTTTCCCAATAAGACATGATTTTTTTTTAATTAGATAATTCAAAGATATCTTTTTAGCATTTTAACTGCAGTTCAGTAGAAAATAAAGATCACTAATGTTTTAGGAGATACGATTGGGAATGAAGTATCAGATTATGTTAAAAGATTTAACAGGTCTCTGTGGTAGTCAAGGCAGGTAAGTCATTCTTAAAGTATTCTGTAAAGAAAATTTATGACAGCAACCATTTCACCCCCCAACTAAGTGATTTAGAAACTGGAGTTATTTATCTACATGAAAGTTAAAGTGAATTAAAAATAAATAAATAAACTTGAAGCCAAACTCCAAGACAGAAGTTGACAATAATTATTAATTATGCTTTTATTAAAGTATTGTTAAATTTTGTTCATCTGTCTTTGCTTCACTGAGTACAATTTTACCAATGGATAGATTTTCTGTATTTTAGTTTCATTAAATGTTTTGTGCTTTAAATATGTTTTTCAGATTAATGTGCATTTCTCCATTAATGAATCAAGTGTTCCTTTGAAGAAAAAAACATACTTTGCAGTTCATTTTGAAGGCGAGATTCAAATCAGCAACATATATAAGTTCATATCTTATATCCTCCTCTATTGAGGTGCAATACAAAGCTAGTTTCTTAAAAAGAAAATGTGTGTGTGTGTGTGTGGGGGGGGGTGATAAACTACTCTTGAGATGCTTTCAGCTGTAGTTAATTAAAAAAAATCCTGTCTTATTGGGAAAATATGTTACACACAGATCTGTTTTCCTTACATACTGTAGGTATAATTTAGAATAAATACATATTACTATTAGAAATAGATATTCAAACAGAACTGGAAAGACAAGGGAATTGTTTATGTTTACAGACTTTCTGATGTTAAAACAGAAAAGGTTGTACTCCCACCAGTAAAGGAAGCTAAATTAAAGTCTCAAATTCAGGACATCATGCTTCTTTTTAATTCTAAGTTAACCATTCAATTTTTGTCTAGACACTGTATCTTTTATTATATGAATGCCTAAGTATCTAATCAACGTTACAGGTGTCATTATCTATATTTTAATACACATTTCACATTTTCTTCGCATTTAAATCTGGAGATGTCTGGTAACGACAAACCTGTCACAGGGGATTAGAGATGCAAAGAAGTTGTACACACAAAAACTGAATAGTCCCTTCATATCATTAATATTTAGATTTAAATTTAGCCTCTAAAAGTACATATCCTCAAGTCACAGATAATTCTTTTATTGGTGATAAATACAGACAATATGTGATATAAATGCAGCAAATATGAAAAGAAATGTCTATATGTGGTAAAGTTATCACATAATTTTCACGAGTTTAACTTTTACATTCGGCGCCCCATACATGTCAATATGTCCACCATGGCAGGGGTTTCAAAACATCCCAGACTATAAGCCAGAACAACTGCTCTCTACCAGAGGAACTGAACAACTTCTATGGCTGGTTTGAAGTAAACAACTCCTCCCAGACACAGATGCTCCCGCTGTCTTCCAGCGACACAACATTGCAGCTGTTAACCGCTGAGGTGAGGAATGCCTTCTCCACTGTCAATGTCACTGGACGGGTTCTGAAAGACTGCATGGAGAAATTGACAGATGTCTTCACTGACATCTCTAACACCTCACTCAGGGAGTCATTTATACCCACCTGCCTAAAAACTGCTGATACTCCGGTGCCAAAGAAGTCAAATCCAGCCTGTCCAAACGACTTTCACCCCATGGCTTTCACCCCTCACACCAATTGTGACCAACTGTCTGGAGCGCTTGAGCCTATAAAGCACATCAAGAACAGTCTTCCAATAAATATGGACCCTTTACAATTTGCATATAAAGCAAATTGATCCAGGGAAGACGCCATCTTCACCACTCTCCACCTCACATCTGGAGAGGCTAAATCATTGGCTAAATCTGGAAGTTGTGTAATTTTATATTTTTCTCAAACAAAGATTTGTAAGACCTGAAATTATTCATTCTTATTGAGAGTAATTCTGCTACGATTGTCAAAAGAGTGGGGGAAATAGGACACCCATGTCAAATAGACATTTTACTCAGGGCACCCAGCACATATTCAAAAAAATTCATATTCAAAAATATCAAAAAAGTAGAGTGAACTTTCAAAAGTTTTACAACATTTAATGGCTCATTTTTCGAGAAGTGGTTGTAACAGATTGATTCAAACTATTCAAATAGGAGAGTTATTTAAAAGCAACTGACGCTGTTCAATGTTAAATTTGGTATCAAGTATATCTTCTTAGAAAGTTTTCACATATCATGCCATTTCAGTAGAAAACATTTTACAATTTTACATAGCATCATAGTAGTAGGTTTAAAAGTTGTCATCTGGACTTGGATTCTGAAGTTGAAGCCATTTCACCTCTTGTCCAAAACACTTTGTCAATTCTGAAATAGCTGGTAAAAGAGCTGGTATATATGTGCTCATGGGGGAGGAGTGAGACCTGAAACTGAATAGTATTGTCTATTTAGACTACATGGAAGAATAAACCTGAGACCGCCATTCTTATTAAGAGAATAGTTTATCTTTCTTGAAAAAGATGGCTTCTTTCACTCCTCGCTCAAACCATCCTTTCTCTATGGCTAAAATTCGGACTTCACTATCCTCAAACGAGTGGTTTGTGGCCTTCAGGTGGAGGTGTACTGCAGACTCAGGTCCACTTGAGTTGGCTCTGTGATGTTGGTAAAGCTGCTTGTGTAGCGGCGTTCTCAGGTTTATTCTTCCATCCATCTACAGCAGTGTTCTGCAATCCAAACAAACCACACCAGTTTCACCAAGATCTTTAACAGCAGAAAGAGATGACCAGGTTGGGGAGGATAGCCACTGTCTCCCCAATCCCAGCTCAGGACAAAGGACTCCTAACGACTCGAAACCTTGTAGTCTAAGTAGATAATACTATCCAGTTTCAGGTCTGACTCCTCCTCCATGAGCACATATAAACCAGCCCTTTTATCTGCTATTACTAAGGAACATACATTTTCTTTATTCATCTTTTTTTCTTAAATCTTGACTACCCCTTTATTAGATTTTCTGCTTTTGAAACATATTTTCAATTTATTTTCTTCACATTTTACCTGGCATTTATTTATTTGTCTCCAAATATATGGTTTTTTTTTTGCTTCACATCTAACATAATTTTAAACAGATTAATTTGTTAAAAACATATCAAAAAAGTTTCTAAACTAATTTGTGTTCTTATTTTAGAGCCAAGTAATTGCATGGAGACCATTTGATGGTTTAAAAACAGCATAACAAGATGACATATTTGCTATAAATGTGATTTCATTTCTTCTAACATTCCAGTGAAAACCTCTGACTACACACACACACACCGCCTCTACAGTCTGATGCGCATGCGCACCAGCCGTACAGGAAGTAAACAGTGAATTAGCTTCCGCTGGTGCGCGCCTAAATCGGATAGCGGGAAACGGTGAGTTTAACACGATTATTGGATGTTTCATGAGTCTATTCCGTGTTTACGCGCTTCAATAACCACCTTTTATAACCCATGGTATTTTACAACGATCTGCTTATGTCAGAAGGCGGCCAATGAGTACCTGGGTGGGTGTGCTATAATCACGAGGGGGCTGCTTGCTTACTAGGACCATGATAAAATAAGTTTTCAGCCAAAGAAGCACGAACACTTTTTTTTTCTTAACGGCTATGATAATTGGAGTTTTTCTGTTTGAAAATGACATGGCGGCTGGGTAGCTCAGCTGGTAAGGTGGGAAGCTACCACGCAGGGTTCGATTCCCGGAGGGGAATGCGCAGTGGTACTGCCTGGGGGCGAGCAACTAACATCACCCGGCCAGTGAGGGCTCTTGACTTGACCCTTAACGCTACTGCCTCCCGGGTGCGGTTTGGCATCACCGCTCCCTAGGGAATGGGTCAAATGCGGAGATGAATTTCCCTTCGTGGAAGCGTAATTAAAAAAAAGAAGAAGAAAAAAGACGACATATTTGCTATAAAATGTGTAATAAAAAACAACAAAAAAACAGGCGCCGTGTTTTCCCGCCCCTGGAGACTTTCATTCAGCTGTTCAGGTGGCTTGCTATAAATTTGTCATTTCCACCAAAAAGTGCAGCTTTTCGAGCTGCTTAGTCAGTATCTTCCAGTTCCAGGTCTTTGCTTTTCAGGAATGTTTTCTGTTGGAATAATGTATATAGGTAATCTCATATTTGCTTTTTTACCTAGCTGTATATAGGTCATTTAATTATGTTTGCAGAAGTGTTGGTTTCCAAATTTGTTCACAGGAAGGTGGAGAAAGTGGGAGAAAGTGTTTATCTTTGCGTCTTTTTTAGTATTCTCCTGAGAACCTGTGTTAGTTGTGTCTAAAATGAATCGAAGGACGCTCTGTGTTAGTTTATCTGTGAGAAACGGCTTTGCAGCTCCGGAGATGATGTGAGAAGACTGTGGAAGGATGGACATGTTGCAATGAATGTTTCTGATAGCGCTGCAGCTGTGTTTTTATCTATTTGCCCTCCTTAGAGCTCAGCGCATGTGTAACTTAGGAACAACCCAAATCAACTTATTAAAAGAGGAGGCAGCAGAATTAGAATAAGGGTAGATCTCTGTCTGCTCTCCTCGTAAAGGTACCTTGGTCTGTTTGTCTTTCTTTTCCTTTTGGAATTGTTATGATGTTGCTGGTTGTTTTAACCCAACATTTTCACGTGTTCTAAACAGACCTAAGTTCTAAACCTCATCCATCGGAGTTGTTGTGTAGCAGGAGATCGGAATATTTGCTTTCAACTTCATCAAGCAATGCACGGAGCTGACGGTGGTGCGATTTCCATCAGCCACCTGCCTAGCTGTCCGCTGCCCTGCTGCTAGTGTGTCGCAGGCTATGATGCAAATCTTCGTTGACAGAAATCATGTTGCAATTTAATATTTATTCTACACATTCTTACAGGCTACAGCATTGGAAAACGTTAAGAATGTTTGTGTCATGTTTTTCCTCCCACAGAAACCATATTAATGTCCAACACAAGAGGCCTTCAGCTCTCATCTGTCTGCCCTGCTGTTGGACAGGACAAGTTTAAAAAAATAAAAATAAAAAAAATAAATTAAAAGAAACCATATTAAAACAAACAAACAAACAAAAATTTCTCTCCCCCATCTTTTTACATTTTCAAACATTTTTGAAAATGCTCCAGGGAGCCACTTAGTAGGGTGGGGCCTACTGTTTTACTGTTTTCTACTTTCCAATTTGCTCTATTAATTTATATTTAATACTGTTTGTTGTGGCAATATTATTATTTTTTTTACAACCCAGCATAACTTAACAATGAACCTGAAACTTCTGGGGTGTGGTGACTCACAACAATAAACATTATTATTATTTTTATGTTTTTTATCATAAAAGGTCAAATATTATAGATACAAAATACAGAAGTATAAATCCACAAAAAAATCGAAGACAAGGTCAAAACAATGTGAAAATTGTCTACAAAACAAAGAATTTCAAAGCTAACGTTTTTTGAAACTTTTACATTAAAATGAATGAAGACGGGATTTTAAAGCTAACTTTTTAATAAAGTTGTTCTTGAATCTTGTACTAACATGATCTAATCTCTTACAGATTAAGCATCAGTTCCTTCTGTGCATCCTTTCAATATCATGAAGTCACATTCCTCCAAGAAAAGGAGTCTTGACTGTCCTCCTACTCCTGTCGATATCGGCACTCCAGTGAAAAAGAAGAAAAAAGAAAAAGAGATTGCTTCTCCTTCTTTTGATGTATCGCCAGACCACAAGAAAAAGAGTAAAAAGAAAAGGAAGGCGGAGGAAAAGGGCTTCAATCCTTTATCTGATTCTGATGAACTGATAGACAGCCGCAAAAAGAAGAGGACAAAGGAGGATGAGGTCAGCATCTCTGACCCTGGTGATGAACAGATGGGCAAAAAAAAGAAGAAAAAGAATTTAACAGACGACTCAGAGAAAGAAAGGAGTGAGACGGAGAAAGAAAAAAGCAGATACGGCACAGAAAGACTTAACCAGGAGGAGGATGTGGAGGGAACGGTCAGCAGGCATAAAGACTCCAGCATCATCACTGCATTTAACAATAAAAAGAAGAAAAAGAATTTAACAGACGACTCGGAGAAGGAAAGGAGTGAGACGGAGAAAGAAATAAGCAGAAACGGCACAGAAAGACTTAACCAGGAGGAGGCTGTGGAGGGAACGGTCAGCCGGCATAAAGACTCCAGCATCATCACTGCAGGCAACAACAAAAAGAAGAAAAAAAGGAGAAGAATTTAACAGACGACTCAGAGAAGGAAAGGAGTGAGACGGTGAAAGAAATAAGCAGATACGGCACAGAAAGACTTAACCAGGAGGAGGATGTGGAGGGAACGGTCAGCCGGCATAAAGACTCCAGCATCATCACTGCAGGCAACAACAAAAAGAAGAAGACAAAGACGATAGATGGATCTGATGTAGAGGGAGGTTCACAGGAAGGAGAGACTCCTAAACACAGGAAGACTAAACAGGGAAGCACTGCCATGGCAACAGAACATGTAAACAATGAGACGGATGAGGCAGTTTCTCTGGAAACGAGTATCAGCAGCTCAACCAAGAAAAAAGATGGAATCGGAGGGAAAGCAGAGAAAGCAGAGGCTGCTGCAGAAGAGACAAAGAGGGAACAAAGCAGGTCAAGAAATCAAAGTTTATCTTCAGCGAAGGAGTAAGTTGCTTCAATCATTCCAATAGTTTATTGTTCTTTCAGAGAATGTGTTCCTCCTGTAGTGGAGGCAATGATCAAAGACCCTCTCTGAGCATTTTTTGATCTAATTTAAAAATGCTGTCAGTGGTCTTTTAATTATGATAATGTTAGCAGAAAACCGTGTTGTTTTCTAGGTCATAGTTTCTGCAGAGCAGCAGGAGTTTATCAGAAATTCACCTCTGAAGTTTAGCAAATTTGGGCGGGACTGGGGTAAATCCGCCCCCACTCACCGTCACCGTCTCCCATCTGTTTACATGTTCCCCAGCTAGCTTACAGCCCCTTACAACCCCAGGCTAACATTAGCGGTGCAACAAAAATGGCGAGCAATATTGGAGCTATGCAGCCGTACAGCTTTAAGCCAGACCGCAGCTCAGACGGGGAAAACAAAGACGTTTATGGATCTAGTCGTCTGCAAGTGGATATTTTCGTTGTCATCAATAAGCTCTTTTTTCTGATTCACAACGACTTGAATAAAGAAATATTCAAAAATGCTATTTTAGGCTTCATTTTGTTTGTGCGTGTCCTCTATCATCAGGAAATGCCAGAAGGAACATGTTCAAAATCCCAAAAAGACTATTTTCATTAGAGTGGGTCTTTAACATTGCAGCCTTTTTTAAACGATAAAATCCTAAAGTTATTTTAAAAAAAGGGTTTGATTGAATATCCATGAGTGCATTTCTGTGATGGAAGAAAGTGCTGATGGCCTCATGTTTTGCCAGGTTGGACTGGAACCTCATCAGTGAGCTGGAGGAGTTTGTCCCAGATGTCAGAAATAAATCTGCCCATGAAATCATGAAATTGCTTCGATACGATCTCCATCGCTTTAAGGACTTCAAACAGCAAGGTGAACCACAGCAAAGATGGACCCCAGATACTCGTGTTGTCACTTTCCGTGCGTCTACATACCAGTGTTGTATCATCCAGGTGTGCGCCTCCGCTGTGGACGATACGCTGATTGGGAGAATCGTCAAATTCAAAAAAACGTTGCAGACTTTGGGGCTCTGACGGACATCGGCTCAGCCGAGCAGGTTCTGTTCCCTCAAAGGTTTAAAGAACAAGCAGCAGAGATCCGGAGGCTGAAAATCCAACATAAGTTTTTAGAGAGAATTGGTAAGTTCTGGTATTGACGTGAGAGATTTCTCTTCAGTTTTGGATGTTGGTCCTTCATTGATCCGTGTTCAGAGTTGTGGTTCGTACCAACGCGTTTGGTTTGTCCCGGCAGCGGAGGGCGTCCCTCGGCCCTGCCATCAAGTCTACACGCGAGCAAAGAAGATCTTTGACAGCCGGAACCACATGGGAAGGTCAGGCATTCGCCACGCAGCCTTGACTGCTTCCACCGTCTTTGCACTCAGCGGTTTCATCATCACAACCTGCGTTCCCTCAGGTTCTCTGAGGATGAGATCAAGTCTCTCAAGAAGCTGCACCGTCTCCATGGCAACGACTGGAAAACAATGTCGGACAAGATGGACCGCAGTGTCTATGCACTGCAGAAGCGCTTCGTCTGTCTTGGTGAGAGCTGATCCCTGACCTGCTTCCGTCAGACCCAGACCCCCCCCCCCCCCCCACCTCACTTGTGGTGTTGTTTGCAGCTCCTCTGCGTGGCCCGTGGAGTGAGTGTGAGGAGTCCAGGCTGAAACAGGCTGTCCGAGATCACTTGGAGACTGTGTTCAAGGACAGCTTAAGCTCTGGTCTGAGCATGGAGCAGCTTTGTAACAACCTCCCATGGAAGACGATCAGCCAGAAGGTTGAGACCAGACACTGGAACCAGTGTCGTCTGAAGTGGTTAGTGGACCTGAACTTTTCTCAGATCTGGGTACATTTCTAGACAAAATGATGCTTCTGGCCTTACATAGAGAGTATTATTAAAAGACACACACGTTCCTGTTTGTTTGTTTGTTTTTTATATTTGTCCAGTCTTGAAGTAGCTTTTTTACCAGCCTGCATTTGCCAAAACAGAATCAGATGGACCCTGGGATGATAAAATGAAAGCGTATAATTCCACGCTCTACTTTCCACGTCAGGCATCAGTTTTTTTTCTCAGTCTCACAATGAAGGAGCATGCCTGAAGTCCATGCTTCTTTCTGTGTGCTGATAACAGTGTTGTTGACATCAGTAGAGACTCCAAAACTGCACATCAACCATTTTGTCATCATGTTGTTACATGTTGTGCGTGTTATGCTCATTTGATGCTTCTGAAATCTGTTCATCTTTGTTAGAAAACGTTGGCTTTTGTGTTCAGGATGTTGTGATTATGGCTCAGTGTTTGCACGCCTGAGGCTTCAGGTGGAGGCGGAGCAAATGCCAGACATGCTGTTTACCTTCAGAAGGATTACAGTTTTAGCCAAATGATGCTAAGTAGTAACTGAATGCTCATGGTTCCAGTGTTCCAGTGTTTTGTAAATGTGGCCTCCGGTGGCATGCACTGTCTCTTTGTGTTACAGGTTTAGCCTTTTGGGGAAAAGAACAAATGGTGGATTCCCCAGAGGACCTGAGGGTTATCAGACCAAAATCCTCATTATAAACACGTAAGCTTGATCACTCTGATCATCTTCTGGTTAATTGTAAACGTGTTTCCAGTGATCTATAAATTATGATTATGCTGTTTCATTTAAGCCAAAATACCAAAAATGTGTTGTTTTCAAAACGTAGTTTCTGCAGAGCAAGAGTAGTTCTTTAGAAATTCACCTCTGAGTTGTGGACAGGACTGTTGCCGTCGAGCAACTCCACTCCCCTTCCCATCACCCGTCTCTTTCGCACTCTCTCGCTAGCTTACAGCCCCTCATAACCCCAACCCAACATTAGCAGTGCAACAGAAATGGTGAGCAGTTTTGGAGCTATCCAGCCGTACAGTTTAGATCCAGAATCCAGTTCAGACGAGGAAAACAACGACGATTATGGATCCATTTGTCTACAAGTGGGTGCATCCGAGAGTTTGCAGCCTTCCAACTGCATTTTTTTTTTTAATCTGCTCTTGATTCACAATTTGCTTAAAGTAATACTCAAGAATGCAATGTTCCTCTTAATTTTCTTTATATATGTGCACCATCATACAAAAAAATGCCCCAAGAACATAAAAAACACCAAAAACACAATTAAGTCTGAGTGAGCCTTGAAGTTAATCTATTGTATTTTTTAGTGACGGGGTTGAATTTTTTAAATTACTATTGTCAAAAACTGTGCAAACCAAATGCGCCAGCTGCTGTTGTGCCATAAAGTGTCTTCCTGTCAGGAGGGGAAATGGGCCGGGCAACAACAGGAGAAGAGGTTGTAATTGACTCGGGTGGTGCCATGTTTTATGGTGGCCAATCGCAGCCTACCTTTTCTAACCCACATACATCCCAAACAGGTACAAGAAGTTACAGAAATTGCGAGTCCGGACCAGCCCTGATGGGACGCTAGCATTTTCTAGGTGGAGATATAAGCACTACTTTAGATTTTAAAGGCAAGAGCGTGCATGTAGAGAGAACATCGTGTTCTGAAAATGCTGTCGACGTGCACAAAACAAGTGCAGGTGGTTCCCAGACCGGCTGTCTGAGGTCTTAGCTTTTTTTCTTGAATTTGGACTTTAGTGTTATTTAAATGTTTACTTTTAATGTGAACAAAATACTTCTATAAAAAAAGAAATTGAATATTGTACAGAAGTACATGCCTATTTTACTCAACTGACTCGTGAAACAGAGAGAAAGATCTTTTTAGTAAACATCAACTTTGTTTTTAAAGTAATGCTAGTGGTAACTTTTCTTTGTAACTAGTTACTTTAGTTGGAGTAAAGATGTGACTGACCAACGTGCCCGTCTGTCTGTCTGTGTGTCTGTCTGTCTGTGTGCCTATCAGATTGTTCTCCATGTCTGTGGACGACCAAGCAGACATCGAGTGGGATGCTGTGGCTCATGCTGTTGGGTGAGTTAAAGTCACTGTGTGACTCTTGGGGTTCACAGAATTTGGCGAGTGAGTGGTCCCACTGGAAGCACAGTAGCAGGTATCAGTTTTGATTCATTAAAGTAAACAAAAATGTGTGTTAAGTTAAAGTCTTAATAGTTTTTTTAGAAGACAAATGCAGGAAAGCAGGTTTAGATGGTTTGGACACGTTAGAAGGAACAGTGAGGATGCTGAAAATGATGCTGAGGGTGGAGATGCCAGGAAATACTTGGCTTAGCAGTAAAGAGGAGAGGATTCGATAATGATTTACTGTGGCGCCCTCCAGAGGTAGCAGCTGAAAGGCAAAGCAGGAGTTGTCGTTTACCCATAAGCCCTCATCTGTCCTGCTGTACTCTAATTTATGCTTTTCCCATTTCGCACTATTATAGAATGCCTTTTTTCAAATGACTGAGGCTGTTATTCCATTGTGCAGTGTTACAGCATTACTAGACCCCATCCATCCATCCATCCATCCATCCATCCATCCATCCATCCATCCATCCATCCATCCATCCATCCACTGGCTGACTGACCAGAGTGCATTCAAAAGTGTTTATATATATATAAATATATATATATTCCAAAATAGACATAGAGACACTTCTTGTCTTCTTCATCTTTCTTTAATGGGTTTAGATTAAATACAGATACTGAGCAGCACATCTGTTTGTTTTCACTCTTTA
This sequence comes from Oryzias curvinotus, assembly GCA_023969325.1. Lineage (NCBI taxonomy): Eukaryota > Metazoa > Chordata > Actinopteri > Beloniformes > Adrianichthyidae > Oryzias > Oryzias curvinotus. The sequence continues at coordinate 7,859,021 of CM043714.1, forward strand.
TTTAAAGCTGGAAAAACGAGACCCAGCATTACTACCAATGCCTTGATTTTCTCAAATTTTTTCATCAACCATAGAAAACGAAACACCGGAAGACGTTCTTTGGGGCTTTGGACTGCCTTAGCTACAACAAGCTAACCCACTTTCAGGCAGACTCCTTTGCTAATCTAAATTGGACTCAACCAAGGTGCATCAGGGTTTCTTGTTCGAAACCCTCTCCGTCTCACTGTTGACTCATGTCAAGTCGCTCGGGCACGTGTCGAAAATCCAACCGCTACTTCCTAAAGCAGCTGAATTAAAACCTTCAAGCCAGCAAAGTTAAGAAAAACAAGCGTATTTAGAAAGTTTCTTTTGGCAGAAAAGAGCCAGTGAGGTAAGAGAAAGAGAGCCTTTGACTGCAAAATAAAAGAAATCTGCTTTCAACTGACACAAAGCAGGAGTCTTTCCTCCAAATATGGAGTTGCTTAGCGACAGTTGTTTCCACACCATAATAATAATGCACAACATCAACTGTATGCTGTTGCGAGGATGCTGCTAATAAAGTTACTCAAACGGTTTATAATTACATTTAGATAATACCACCTTTAATCTATTTTTTTGTATTTATGACGCATCTAAAAGTTCCATTAGGCTGAAGTTGGCGTCTCATTTTTTTTTTTTAATCTTTCTTTTTGACAGTTCTGGCATAAGGGAAAATCCATATCACATTTTAATGGTTCCTACATGAAATCTAGCGAACAAATAAAGTTTAAAGCTGCTGCAGTTAATTTATAGAGGATGAAGACAAAAATTTACCCATAAAAGTTAATGGAAACTGGAAGAAAAAAAAAGTCAAGACACCAACTTCAGCTTTGAACAATGCAGTTCAAGAGCCAGTTTACAAACAATCATTTTTTTAAACTACGACTGTAAATTGTTACGAGAAAAAAATCATCAATTTACGGAAAAAACAGCAAAAATGTCTGTTTATTGGAGTCTTGCTCGAAGATGAAAGATCTGCAGTAGCTTAGTAGCTTTATTTCCGGGTAGGTTTCAAAAACAAAGCAATTCTGAACTTTTTGGCGACTCACAATCTAATTATTGTTAGTGTAGCCGTCTTTCCAGGATTTGGTGTCGGTAAAGCTCAGTTTCATATGTGAAATAAGGAGCTCAGAGACACGTCTGGGTGTAGATGATCCTGTTCATTCACATACCCAGAAGTCCATTTGTCACCTTACGTCATGCAACTTTTTATTTTATTTTATTTTATTTTTTTTTACTGAAGCAAGTATTTAACAAACAATCAGGGCATGTCTGTCAATGACAACAAGATCAATTCTGAGATAAAGGTAGACAAAAAACAAATATGAAAACAAATATAACTTAAAAAAATGTAAATACATAAAAATAAGGGGCTATTACAAAAGCTTAAATAGATCAAATACATTACACAATGTCTGGGCATTCTTATGATTTGATCTGATTTGATTTATTGGTTTATTTCAAGCATTGTAGTCAAAGCAATAAAGAATTTACACATATTTATCAAACTCATTACAGAAATGTAGAAAAACACAGTTTAAAGAGACAGAAAATGATTCATGTGATGTAAAGATTTAAAGAATAATTTGAGACGGTTTAGTAATCCATTACTGTGAGGTTTCACCTTTAAGAATGTACAAGTATGAATAAAATGCTTCAAAATTACAATCAGTACATGAATCAGAAAGTCCAGATTTTTGTCAATTCATTGTATTCCAATTTAAAGGGTTAATGGTGATGTATTTTCATTTGAGCCAATAATGAAAGGAAGACCAAAACTCTTTTACATGCAAACATTCAAAGAAAAGATGTTCCACAGTTTCTACATCCTTTCCACAAAAGACACAAAGATCTCTGTCCCAGTTAAAGCCAGAATGTAAAAAATGATTGGAAAGGTAAATATCATTCAATATTTCAAAGGTCACTTCTTTTGCTTTGTGAGTGGTGGGATATGATGGATATAATGTTCGTATCCTTGTAGCTTCTGTGGTGCTATAATTCTGCAAAATATATTTTCTTTTTAACGTAGCATGAATTATTTAGAATCTCTCGATAAAATGTGTTTTAGTTTTTTTTCTCCCAAACAGCCTTTCCACATAGAGTGGCCTCATTTCTGAAGAATGTTGTTGCAGCATTATTTGCTAAGCTATAGTTTTAGTGGGAATTGGAATGGATTTGATTATTATTATTGTATTCTTTTAATGGGCAGACCAAATTATATCTTGTGCAAAAAAAGTTGTGATCAAGATAATTACCCTCTTTGTCCATTAAATGAGAAATCGCCCAAACTCCTTTTTCCAGCCAATTGCTCCAAAACAAAGACTTTCGTTTATGCAAAATATATCTATTATTCCATAAAGGGGAATTGTGCGGAGAGAAATTATGTTTGAATATTAAAGACCAAAACAGAAAAACTTGTTTGTGATAATCAGATAATTTCACAGGCAGTTTGTCAACATCATAGTCACAACGTAAAATAGAATCAATTCCTCCTATTTTTTGAAAAACAGCCCTGGGGACAGTAAACCAGAGAGAATTTTGATTTGAAATAAATGAATGTAACCATCTAAGTTGAAGAACCCCATTCATAACTGAAAAATCTAAAGCAATTAAACCTCCTTCCTCCATCTTTTTTATTGCGTCAGCTCTTCTAATTACGTCATGCAACTGTCATGCACTAAAAACATGCCAAAGCGGAAGGAAAACAGTCTTACACATCTGTCCTCCTCCAGATGAAATGTCTCCTTTCAACACAAAACAACAAAGATGAATGAAAATAGTCTGTTAGATTAGCATTGGAACGTTGAAAATGCCTAAAAGTGCTCCTCCTCGGACGGAAGCGTCGCTCAGACTTAGAGATGTTGGATTCATGGAGGAAGAAAGGATTCTAGAGGACAGCTGCCTGCAGGGACACCGATGTGTTCATCAACGCGCTGCAGAGATCCTGCAAGCCACCCATCAATAAATAAAACATTAAATCGTAAATCAAACAAATGAGCTTCCAAGCATTTGGAACGTTATCAATAAATCTCATAATTTGATGAGATTTTAAGTCCCAGTGGTCTTTACAACGTTAAATCTCGTAATAATAGTTTTTTTGGGGGCCCTAAAGCTCTGTCGCAGCTTCGTACAGTCCAGTCCGTGAAAATATTGTCAGACTGGCTGAAAAAGGTTGGAGAGCAGTGGCCTGAAGGAGCAGTGAGCTCCTGAAAGTGCAGCTAATGTTGAGAGGAGATTCAGAGTGAGCCAACAGTGAACCTGTGTTGTTTTGCAGCAATGTGACCCCCATGGGCGTGCAGAGGATCTTCCACAGACTGAAGGTTACCAAAGTCCCAAACTGGAGCAGAATGTCGTATGGAGGTGAGGACTGCAGCGCAGAGATCACCCAGTTTACAACAATCAACATGAAAATACTTCCACAACCTCAAGTTGGTCTAAAATGTGTCTTTCCGGAGAACACCTTAAAAGGTTCTCATTTGATTGGAGTTTTGCTAATTCTAATGTTGTTCCTGTTACACTGCAAAAACAGGCTTCTAGAAATAAGTCAAAAATTCAAACCCATTGGCAGATTTTCTTTAAATAAGAGATTTCTGTTGGTAAGGTAGGAAAAAAGGTCAAAGTTTTTCTCTAACTAGTATTAACAGAAAAACTTCCTTGATGAGATTATTTTTCTTAGAAGACAGAAAACAAGACATTTTTCCTGAAAACAAAGGTTTTTTACTTTAAGATGCAGTTTTTTCAGTATAGAACATACATTAATTTTCATATAATCTAGTTGTATGTATGATCTGTCAAACAAAAGAGCACTCGCATGTCTAAGCCATCACTAAAACAGCTCACAGACTTTCCTGCAGCACTCAAAGTAAAACATGGTTTTCCAATTTGAACAAATCTGCCTGAAATAAAGAGTGGAAACAGTTTGAGGATAGTCCTGGATTATATTTGTGAAGGATTACAGCAACTGAACCTATTTTCCTCGGTGAGATTAGGCAAAACAGGAAGTCTCATGGGAAAGTCTGCGCAGTGAAAGAAGCTTATAGGAACAAAGACACAAAGCAAAAACATCCCCACTTATTCAATACGCATGTTTGTAATCCATTTTTACTGTATATTTTAATGACAGACATTCAACTGGTCAGCAGAAACAACAGTGAGCACAGTTTGTGTTCTCTCTGTTATACTGGTGGGGTTTCAAGTCCGGTTTGGGGGTTCTCTTTAAGTCTGACATTAATATTCTGCTGCTCAGACTTGGTCAAACACTTGATCAGAAAGTTTAAGCCCAAATCTGCGTTGTCCTCGAGAACTTCCTCACATTTCCGCGGTTCTAACTGGCGCCTTGGATCCTCAGACATCATCACCTTCCTGCATTGCCACGCGGTTCCGGCTCTGAAGAAGAGGCTGAGCTCCAGCGGGACGACACCGGACTCCCGGGGTCCGCAGGCAGAGGTCACGTACCGGCTGTCCGACATCCTAAGCACGGACGAGGACTCCGAGGTGGATAACAGCTAACATCCAGCCGATCAGGACTTGTGCAGTTTTTAGCTAAATAACGGAACCATTTTTTCAGACATTGTCCTCACATTTTTACTTATCAGTAGTATTTTTAGTATTAACAACTACAGTAAAACCGCTAAACAGTTTGAGGTACTTGGAAGTCAAAGGAACTGGAGCCACGGTCATAAAATGTATCGTCTCTGATGTCAATCATCCATGAGGCTCTCAAGTCAAATAAAGACCACCTGAAAGATCCTCGGATGGGGTACTGAAAAGGGGATGCTGGGTACTGTAGTTCACTTGTGGGTGATGGCCTGCAGGCTGCTTGTCCTCTTCATGATGTTTGGGACAAAAAGGAGCCCAGAAGCTCTTTCGATGGTTTCTATGGGAACCAGGAAACTCTCCAGAGGGACCTGTTCATCCACCGGTTCGTTTGGTAAGACGTAGGACCGTAGCTCCACCCCCCTGCCGTCCGCCTGCTCGAGGATCAGCACCTGTGGAGACGGCGGAGAGCTGAAGCGACTGTGTTTAACATTTCATTCACAAAAATTCAATAATACAAACGATCATTTCCCAGGAACGGCTATAATTTCTCAGCCTTTTCTGTGGTTTTTGTGTTGTCAAAATTTAACAAAAAAAAAAAAAAAGCACATTTGTCAAACAGATTGTGACAAACAAGGGTCACTACATGAGAACAGTATTTTAACTGCCATCAGTCACACATTGATTGACACAAAGCTGACTAGACGGCTACAGCTTCAGTCTTTTAGCTGGTTAGTTTTTTAAAACCGTTACAAGGCTGTCACAGGGTTGTTCAGGGGTCAGGAATGAGCCTCCATGTCGGCTGACGTGGACCTGAGATGACGGCCCTAATCCTCGGGATCTACCCCTCTGCTTTTTGCCTCCTTCTGATGATCTGATTCAAAAGTTCAAATCAGCCCCAAACAGAAAAGTAGACTTTGAGGATCAGGATTTCTACAGAATTGAGAATGTTTGAGACTTTTGGTTTTTAAATATCAAGTTAAATCAAATGTAAAACTTTTCCTACTGAGAAAAAATGTCTGGTTGGTCTAGAATCCATGTTTGTGTACGTATGCTGGGAATAAAATGACAGTGTGATTTGCTGAGGCCAGACCTCACTTTGATCTTATTTCAAAAAGTTCCCGTTGGTCTCTAGACTAGGATTGTGGGGCGGCTGTGGTGCAGTGGTCGACCTCTGATTGGAAGATTGCAGTTTTGATTCCTGCTATGCCTGCCCATAAATCACAGTAAATGGTAAATGGCGTATACTTATATAGCGATTTTCTACCTACAAGGCCCAAAGCGCTTTACAGTCACAGACCCATTCACCCATGGCCGTGGAAGGCGGAAATCAAACCTGCAATCTTACAATCATGGGTCGACTGCCCTACCGCTGCACCACGGCCACCAACACAAAGTTTTCTTGGGGAAGACACTGAAGCCCACCTTGGCTCTGGTGGACGGTTGGCGCCAGTGTTCAGCAGCGGAGCCGCCATCAGTGTGTGAATGTGTGTGTGACTGGGACTGTAAAGCGCTTTGGGCCTTTGAACAAGGTAGAACACCGCTACACAAGTATACACCATTTATCATTTACCATAAATATGCCATTTTTAGCCAAAATCAAAAAAGCGGTGTCGTTTTCTAGAACATAGTTTATGCTGAGCAGCAGGAGATCATCAGAAAAGTCCCGTCCAGTTTGGAGCAACCCCTCCCTGTTGCTGAGAGCTCTCTGTTTACACGCACTCCTGCTAGCTTACAGCCTCTCACAACCCAAACCTAACATTACCAGTACAACAAAAACGGCGAGCAATATCTGAGCTACCCAGCCGATGCAGTTCTGATCCAGATTCCAGCTCAGACGAGGAAAACAGACGTTCATGGATGCATCAGAATGGAGCAGAGCAGGGAGCTGGAGGCCCATCCAGTGGACTTTCTACATCACTAAAACTTTTTTCAAAGGACTTTTTTTTTTTCATCTGCTTCTGAGTCACAACTTGAATAAATGAGAACGCCATAAACACTGGTTTCACTGGCGTGGGTCCTTAAGAAAAAGCCAAAGGCCTTGGTGGCCGTTGCTCTGGTAGACACTGCGATTGTCTCCAGAAAGATTTCCACATCTTGTTTTGAACTGAGCAGATCATTCAGGGATTTATTGCCGTTATTTAAAAAGAATCATGTATTTTGGCATCCAAATTCCTTTATAAACCAACGCACCAAACTGAAATGAAGTCAAATTGAGGATTTAAACAGATTTACATTTATTATAACTCCATACAACACATTTTTGACACACTTTCTCAAATGTTCATCCGATACATGTTGTTGTTTAGTTTGTGCACTGTTGAAATGGCAGATGGATGTTTTTAATGTGTGTTTAATGATTTCACATGCCTGTTTCTTTACCTTATCTGACTGTAAAACTTCAAAACAATGTTATTTCTGGCTAGTTTAGCTGTTTTATCACATCTTTAGCGCTCAGCAGCTTTTAATACTGGATTTATTACAGATCAAACTAAAAGGTCAAATGTCCTGGCATCTGATAGACTCCATAACTGCTCTCTGATGCTTGAACACAGGAAAAACTTGCCTTAAAGAAGTGGGTTGGTACCGCCACATGGTTTCTCCCGATGACCTGGTATCGCACGTAGAGGTTTCCATTTGCTTCTTTTCTAAAATACAAACACAGTTTCTGCAGATTATTTAAAGCCTTCAAAGTCATTCAGTAGACTTTGCAAAAATTCAAGCTTCAATTACAATATTTACCATCTTTTAAGAAAATAAAAGTATAAAGATAAACTCCCAGATATGTGCATTTAAAGATGCAGCCAGAGCTGCAGAATAGCTGATTCCAGTTGGATGATGTTATTGAAGACGACCTTAGGATTGGAAATGATCGAGTGAACAGGTCTGACCAGGAACCTGATCCTAGACCTCAAGAGTCGAGATGCAACCGCTTTGGTCAAGTGAGTCGCCAGTGTTTCATAGAATCCTGTTTCTGGAACTAAAATCGACGTTTAGGGTAAAGAGTCTGCAAAACAAAAATCTTTTTCCCATGAATGTAGAGAGGAGGAGTGAGGTCACCTGGGCAGGTAAAGTGGACCAGTGCATACGTAGACGTTGAGGTAGCGCTTTGTCAGAGAACGGCACAGCTTCTCCAGGTTGTTCCAGGTTTTCTGGTTTAGGTGGGGGTTCTGGACAAAGGAGGACATTAGAGGCCTGTAACTTCAGCCAGAAGAAATAGGAAACAGGAAGTTGATTAGAGAGCTAGAGAGGGAAGAAAAAATGTCATTTCCATGCAGTGTTTACTGGCAGTAATCCAAAACAAATGATCTATGAAGTACAACCGAACAACCCAATCAGTAGCTGTGGTTCAGAGGAAGAGCAGCCAACCCCTGATCAGAAGATCACAGGTTTGGTTCCCGCTCTTGGGCAAGACACTGAACCCCACATTGTTCCTGGTGGTTTGCACCAGTGTTTGGAAGTAGAGGCGCCATTGGTGTGTAAATGACTGTAACACCCATTTAGCAGGATGTTACAGGGGGGCACACATGCTCAAGAACCTGCACACACACACACTAATGTCTGCTACCTGTGGAGCCACATTGCTCAGGTAGAAGGTGTCATCCATTGCTTTCTGACTCCACTTGTGATTTCCTGCAGCAGCTAGGTGACCTCTGTCGAAGCCACTCCCCTTGTAGTCGGCGTTGGTCGCTCTGTGGAAAACGTGCACGCTGTGCAGGAAACAGAAGAACGCTGAGCTCCGAACAACAGCGGTCCCTCCACCTGTTAGCTGCTCCTCTGACTCACCTGTCGTCCTCTTTAAACTCGCAGTACTTTCGGTCTGATTGGCCCGCGAGGGCTGCGGGATTCAGCCTCTCGATTACCCAGTTTGCCGTGCGAGTGCGCGGGTCATAGGATGTGACGTAGGACTCTCTGGTTTTGACGTTGACCAGCGAGGGGAATCCGTATTTCATCACGGCTCCAGATCCACCCGAGCTGTCCTGTAGAGAAGCACAGAGTTAGGAAAGAAAGAAAATCACATCTAAGGCTTCCAGCTTTTCTTTAAGACGAACCGTCTTAGACTGTAACCAAACAAACAGTTCCAGCGCGGTGAGCGAACCGCTCACCGCGCTGGAACTGTTTGTTTGGTTACAGAATGTAGTCTAAACGTCAAAAACAACCAACCCTCAGCTTTCCTCTATCACAGAGTGCATCTGTGAGGAAGAACTTACTCAGATAAATGATCTGAAAGTAAGTAAGCGTCTGCTCACAAAAAATCCAAATTCAGTACATGGAAAACCGGCTTCTTTTCTCATCTTCTAGCTGAGGAAACTCTAGATCAGGGGTCACCAACCTTTTTGAGACTGAGGGCTATTTCATGGGCACTAAGTGGTATGAAGGGCGCCACAGGACCTGTTTACTAAAAACCTCCTAGCCCCCCCCACACACACACACACAAACACAATTTGAGGACGCCCTTTTGTGTGCCCTATTTCTATTTGCTCCATTTACACACAAAAATATCCATGAATTTTCTAGACTCATATTACAGGGGGGGTCAAACTCAGTTGCAGGGGGGGCCTAAATCCAAAACACACTTTAGGTTGCGGGCCGAAAAAGATAGACATTTATTGAACACACTAAGGCTAAACTTTTTATCCTTTAAAACTTTAACTTAACTTTAACTTTTTAAAGATAAATGTGCATAAAAAGACAGAAATATTAATCCAGAATAGTAAATATACTCTGTGATGATGCAAATATGAACAAAGTCTACTAATTATCTATATTTTTTACACAGACATTGTGTAATTAATTTGATCTATTTAAACTTTTGTAATAGACCCTTATTTTTATTGATTATTTTTTAAGTTATATTTGTTTTCATATTTTTATTTTTTGTCTACCTTTATCTCAGAATTGATATTGTTGTCATTGACAGACATGCCGTGATTGTTTGTTGAATATTTGCTTCAATTAAAATAAATAAATAAATAATTTTTTTGGGTGCATTCCCTGCGGGCGCCACAAGGGGTGCTCGCGGGCGCACGGGCACAGGGTTGGTGACCCCTGCTCTACATCGTCCTTCCTGAAAGGGGAAGGACCCTCCAATCCTTCAAAGTCACAGCAAGGAAAGTAAAGCAAGAACAAACAAAAAAGAAGAATGCCACCAAATGGTTCTTTAACCCAGCTGTGTGCCGGTGTAGGTACCATAACCGTTCGGCCTGGAACTTCCGTTCGGGGTCCTATCGACTGAGCACAATGTCACACTACGGTAACCCCACTTGGACAAACTACGCAGTGTCAACATCTGCTCGGACTCTACATATTTTCATGTCACGTTCCCTTTTGTAACCTAAAGTTGTTTTCCCTCATAAATTGTGTCTGACATTATTCTTTGTCATTTTTATAAAGACATGTTGTCACAATCTGCTTGTTACTCCATTTTAAGTTCAGCCTTGGCTGAAAATGTTGTCAGCACTGCTAAATGTTGCCTTTCCGGGTCCGTTCTGTCAATAATAAAGCACTGGGCGCACGGATTTAAAAAAAACTATAAGCGAACGTGCATTTAATAATAATCATAACAATAATAAAGGCAAGTTTAGAAGACAATCTCGCTCTGTGTCGCAGCTCTGTCTGTTTACAACAGACTTCATGGAGTCAAATGTGGAAAATTACCCAGAACTCCATAGTGCAGGACTATCTAGTGTCCGGGATTTTAAAAGCAATTCAGACACAATGCTCACTACTTTTTTTTTTTTTTTTTTTTTTAATAAACTGCAAGGATGACAGCACTGATTTCATGAAGTAAAAACCAAATAAGTACAAACATTTTACAAAGACTATTTAGTAATCCACTGTGTTTGGATGATTGGTTTATTGAAAAAAAAAATGTTTCCACAAACATTCTTCAAACACAATGCATTGTGGTTGGTTTTCGCAGTGTAGTGAGCATTGATGTGCTCTGGTTTTTTACAGAGACTTTTGGGAAATTTCAACAATTCAGAGACAGCATTACAAAATGGTGAACACACCAAGTATAGTGCACCAAGTAGTGAGGAGTGACACAAGGTTCACAGACAACCTATGTTTAACAATCCAGCCACTTTATTTGTTTAACCTTGATTTATCCAGGAAAGACAGATTAAGAAAAAAAACTCTTATTTTTAACTGTGGTCTGGCAACAGGCAAGATTATTGTTGTATGAACTCTTACAGCAGAACTAAACTTAATAAACGGTGTTATTTCAGATTACATTAATATAATGAGTTATTTTCAACCTTTTCTAATGAGGCTATGTCTATTTTGTTCTCCAGGATTTGGGGTTTTGATGATTATCATGTCAGTGTATTTTACCCATTTTAGGGCCACAGTTTTGTTTTGGTTGTTTTTTTTTTGTTGCTAATAAGCAAATAACAATAAAGAAAAACTTTTTAGTTGGTTTTAAGTCCCACCCTGATCATCTTTTTTTCTTTTTTCAAAGCATTCCCAGTGTTTTTTGAATTATAATGATGCCATTTTCAGCCAAAATCAAACAACTTGTGTCATTTTCTAGAAGCTAGTTTCTGTAAAGCGGCGGGAGTTCATTAGAAATTTCCCTCTGGGTGGGAGCGTTGGCATGGAGTAAGCCCGCCCCCCTTTCCGTCACCCATCTGTGGCTTGCTAAAGTTGGTTCTATGCCACCAGTAAAAGCTTTTTCCAACAGCATTTTTCATCAGAAATACTCAGAAATGCTATTTTCATTTTCTTTATGTCCTTCAGACAAATGTTAAAAACACCATTTTCACTACAGTGAGTCATTAAAAAGAATGCAAATGGTTTGTTTGTGACCAAAGATACGGGAAAGCTCACATTTGAAAAATGACTATTTATTGCAGAGAATAGCCATTTCTCTATAAGCTTAAGAACTAATATCACCTGCTGAAGAGCTAAGCTTAAAGCTAAGCACACCAAAAAATAGAGACTGAATATGGATAGAAAAAAAGGACACAGGTAAACACACCTGTCCTGAGATCGTCTTCTAGCTCAAGGACATCTGGAAATGCATAATTTTTTAGCACATAAACTACATGATTTTGACTTTATGCTACAATTGTTTAGTAATAAATGCATAATTATAATTTATTAGAACATCAGGAGTTTCATCCCGCTGTAGAACTGATGGGACATCCCCCCCCCCCCCCATTTGATCTATTTTTGTATGATTTCATCAAAATTCAGACTATTAAAAATTAAATAACTTTTAATAAATTATTAAAAAATATTTTTTGTTTAGTGGACGATAAATGAAGTGAAGTTAACCCGGAATAGATTACCAGGCTCTGCACCTGACCTGACCCGTCTACCGGTAACAGACTCACCGCCGGCAGCGCGGAGGCTTGAACCGCGGAAACCGGGATGACCGGAAGCCGGCTCAGCAGGCCGGAGTCCCGACCATCCTGCCCGGACCCGCCGCTCCACAAACGGGTCGCTGCGGCTCCGAGCCCCGCTCCAAAGAGCAAGGTCAGGCCGGACCGACACCAGCGGTGCATGCTGCCTCGGATCAGCTGTCAGGACGCAGAGTGATGACGTAACGTCAGGCCGGAAGTGTTTGATTTTACTTATGTGCTGGTTTATGGCAGCTCTGTTAATAGTTAACAAAAAAAAAAAAAGTAGGAAACGACTCTCCAGGGATTTGAGGGGAAAAAGTGCTTTAAAACTATAAATGACCAGAACCCCCAAAAGAGGGTGAATTATAATGTAATTACCTTCAAATATTATTTTTTTCTATATCTCTTTTCTGGATCATTTTGATGTGGAAAAACAACAGTGGGCTTGACTTTAGGAAAATAAAATATGGATGAATTTACCATTAATTCTTTACTTGTTTGTTTGTACACATTGAAATTGCACTTTATTATCTTGAAAGAAATACAAGGAATGTGGAAAACCTCACCTGCTGTTCAGCACCAGGTTTCTGAGTCACACTGGTGGATTTTAGGTCAGTAGATTGGATCAAATCGGATCACTCAAATGAACTATTATTGACTAGGAAATGCAGCAACCACCAACTATGATATCAATTAAATCAGTTCAAAAAACGGTCACTTCATTCTGCACCATTGATCTTTGTAATGTTTTTCTCCAGTAATATTTTTTTTCATCGTCTAGGTCATCAAGTTTGCTGTAGAAAAACAGTTTTATTGTTCCTAAAAATGGGGAAACCAAACCTTCCTAATCTTAAAAACGTGGACATTTTAATGCAATTAATATCACAGTAAAATGATGTATGAAAAAACACTCAAATACACAAACTTCACAGTAGTACAAAAATCATTATATTTTTTACTTTCTTGGACAAAAAAAATTCTTTTTTTTTTTCTTTTTTTCTTCTGTTTTCCTTTAGCAACAACGGTGGCTTTGAACAACTAAATCTATCATGTTGGCAAAGACTTTTACAAGAGGAAAGGACAACCTGCAATTCATCATTTGGTGGATCTGTAACACAATGATCCACTAAACGGTAGATTTAACTGAAAACAATAACAAAGACGGCAATTTCAAGAAAATATCTAGAAAAATCTAGAAAAGATGCAAACACAGCAGAGAAAATGAAACATTAGCAGTGTTTTCATATGGAACAGTTCATCTTCCACTCAAATGATCTTTTTTTACATCGTGGAACAATAAAACTGCAACGAAATAGTCAGTGGAGCTTTGTTTAGTGAGAACATTATGATGTTTTCACGTCCTTTGATTTACAGCAAGTTAAAAAAGGATTTATTCAGCCCCCAACTGTGCAACTTCTCCCACGTAAAAAGATGAGAGGCGTTTTAAATTGAAATCAACTATGAGAGACAGAATGACATCTTCAAATCACATCATCTCATTTCTAAAGGATTGATTTGTAAATGATGGTGGGAAATAAGTATTTGTTCACCTACAAACGAGCAGGATTTCTGTCTCTCAGACCTGGACCTGCTTCTGTAAAAATAAAAACACCAGCAACAGTTTGTGAAGACTTACAGAAAATGTTTGTCTGCTGCCATTTGCCAACAAAGACTAAATAAAGTATTGCGTTGAAATTTTGTTATTGACCAAATATTTACAAATCAATTCTTTAAAAATGTTATTTTCTGGATTTTTTTGGTCTCATTTAGACTCTCATAGTTGAGATATCCCTAAGATGAAGACCTTTCATCTTTTTAAGTGAACTTGCACAATCAATGGCTAAATAAATACTTTTTTGATCAGTTTGATTTCTGTATTGATGCTTTGGTGTGCTTGATATGAACACATGTTTAAATAAGCACAAAAACTAAAATGAGGAAAAATAAACATTTTTTTAAGAGGATAGCAGTTTTAACTCAGAATGTGTTGGATCTTGTACCGCCAAAGCACTTTTTTTTTTTTTTAAAGAAACTATTAGAAATCGTTTTAAAACGTGAAAAGAAAACTTGGATTCAACCCATTTTTAGAAACAACACCTACACCTTAAGTAACAGATGAAAAGTCCCAACATTGCTGATAAGATTCTGACAAATGTTCTGTCAGGTTAAGTCAAATCTATTTAGGTAGAAAAAAAAAAAACGACTGATTATCCAGTGGTGTCCAGTAAATCAGAACCTAACAGGTCAATCCTAACTATCAAATCCAACGACTTTAGGAAGTATTGTCTAACTTACATTATATGTTGCTGCAACTCTGGTCAGTGTATGCATTTCTGTGCATTACTCAGTTTGTTTTGATAGATTTCTTGAGCTGAGGTTTTAAAAAAAATAAGGTTTGATTTAAATATATAAAAACAGAAGGCTGTGATGGGTGTTTTCTATTCATTTGCGCCACAGGAGAGCCCTTCTCATGAAACCGATGCAGAGCAGGGGCAGCAGAGTGGATTTTCTTGTTGCTTGATCTTAGTGAAACGGCTGGAATCTTGTTCTGCTTGATGACTGCGGTTCGTCAACGACAATGAAGCTAGAACATCAGAAACGGGTTTATTGTGTATCAAAGACACAAGAACAGAAGTTGACACCGATTTCAAGGAGGCTGTGCTTCCCTTTCAGGTGACGTGGGTACGAGTGGATGAGAGGGCAGTGAAAACAATGAAGAGAAACAGATCCTGCATCATCTTTGAGGGCAAAACACCAAGAATCTGCTGTCGAGTTTGCAGGGAGATGTTGCACAGGAGGAAACTGCATTCAAGTGCTGGTGTAGATATGAAGCATCAAAGCTCCTCCAGGATAGAAACTCTCTAAAAACTCCTAATTCAATGGATGCAAGAAGTGTGAAGCTGCTATGGCACATGGGGTCCAATGTTAAAATGTCTCTGATAGACGGATCTCTGGCAGACTGATGCAATAAATCAGTCAATCCTGGCCTCCCTTCCCTCATCCATAGTCCTCTTGTAACCAGGTTTTACAGCAGATGGACATTTGATCGTTTCAACCTTTACGTGGTCTGTGACAACTGCAGTCTCCAGCAATGATCTCTGGGACGTTTGTTTGTGGAAAAAAAAAACAAATATCTGCAGAGAAAAGGTTCTGTCCAGTGGATGTGTGCGTTTCAAAAAACAGCCATCTTCCAGTTCACACTGACATACGGGCTGGAACTTCAGCACCAACCATCCCAGCAGCAGCTTTCTGTGAAATGGACTCAGTGAAACTAAAAAACAGATGCATGGATAATGACAGGAAAACTCTGACAGAAGAAACGCTTCCTGTACTCCTGTACTCATGTCCTGAGATTTGGATGGTTTTAAGTTCAGCATTTCTATCAAATAGCTAAGGCACAAGTGACTATTGTGAAAAACACGTCTCAACTAGAGTTAGGGAAAGTCTTGATGAAATTTGATTGACAATTTGGAAAACCGTCCATGAAGACTGTCATTCATCCAGGTTGATTCCATCATAGTAGTAGGTTTATGGTTTGTCATCATCTGGACTTTATTTTGTAAAGTTAGGCTAAGTTGAAAACACCATCCAGTTTCAGGTCCGACTCCTCCCCATGAGTGTATATATATATATACATATACCAGCTCTTCTACCAGCTCATTCAGAATTGACAAAGCCTCTTGGAGAAGAGGTGAAACATCTTCTAACTTTAAAACCACGTCCAGATGACAGCCCCTAAACCTACTACTATGAATCTGGAAAAACGTTTTCATTTTTAGATCCAATGACAGCTAAAAACTAACTAAAGGGCTTTTAAACAAGGCTGTCCTTTTGTAGCTACTAAGCAGCCAAAATGGGTTCAGCATTTTGTAGAAATCTGCTCAGACTTTCAGTGCAACTACAAGATGTAGTAAAGACAACACAGAGCTCTCCTGAGAGGTGGAGCTTTTTTTCCTAAATCCTTTTTTTAATCTTTTTGGATGTGAGATAGAAATGCTGACACATCCTGTTCAATATTCTCAAGATTTGCTAAATGTTATTCCTAACAGTCTGAATAATTGTAAATGCTATATTCAGTAATGTTCATATTAAATGGTCTTTTTCCGCCTAGTTTGATGGCCGCTCTCAGTCCACCCTCCCCTTAAAAAGGTGCTTTATGTTCTCGTGGCTCTAACTGTTCAACTTGAGTTCAGTTGTACAACAGTGTTTATTGCAGGTCAACTGACAAAACTAGCAGCGGCGGTCAACCTCAGACTCTGAAAACCTGCATGGGTCCACTGTTGTCAATAGAAACGTTTGCGTTTGTTTTCCTTCCAGCGGCTGTAGACGATGGACGCCACCACGCCCAGCACGCCAAGGCCCAGGATGGAGAAGAGAAGGGTGAAGAAAAGCTGCAGTCCGCTCATTCCTCCTCCTTCTTCCACTTTGACTGCAAAAACAGTAAAAGCAACACGGGCATTAAAATAAACGGATCAGGTATTCCACTTTTTTTTTTTTTTTTTTATCATTTCACCAAAGTTGATTTAATCATTGACTTTTACTTATAAACGCCCAGGATGTCCAACTTTCTGCAGCTGTTTCTGAATTTGGCAGCAGTTAGTGATTCAACCACTGACTGTTAATCCCAATAATCCTAAAGAGAATTACAGTGGTCCTTTGTTTATCACATTCCATCAATTTGATAGCTGAAATGTATAGATTATAGATGTTTTAGGGAAATAGAACTCCTCACTAAACACTTTATATGCTTTTCTTTCTTGTTTTAGAGAGACACAGCGCAGAGGAGATCTAATAAGGTCAACAGCCAATTAGGATGCAGAACACAGTGAGCAGTTTAAAAAAAAAAAAGCCAATCTGCACTGAAAAGGTGATACCGCCATAAAGCGAGAGACGACAATGCAGACAGGATTGTTTTTGTCTTAAGTATCGGTTAAAAAAAAAAAAAAAAAAAAGAAAAAGTGTCACTATTGTTGTTTCTCAAAAAAAGGGTAAAGAATTTACTTTGTGATTTGTTTATTGCCTTGAAGTGCAGCAAAAGTCAGCTCGTGTGCTCGTATCACTGCTCTGACTTACAGACAGAGTGAATGCAGTTAAAGATCGAAATCAGGAAGAACGCCATGAGAAGAATTTCTGACACTTAGATCACAAAGGTGTGAATAAGCAGATGTATTGAGGTAGAATAGACGAGGTTTATAGTGTAATAGCAATGAGACTGCACAGAACCAGAGGTGTTGTTATATAAGCAAGGAATGACAGCTGCACCGTGCTCTGCTGTTGAAGAAAAGGTGACCCAAGCAGCAGCATGAAGGGTGGATGAGGGGAAAAAGTGTCTGTCAGCACAAGATGGATCAGCTGACATTTGTAGAAAGTCCATCTGGATGTAGTTCTTTTTAGAACCAGCCTGACACTCGGGAGGTTTTCGGTTCTCAAGGACTTTTTTGAGCATGGGTGACTAGTCAGGACATTCAACTAGAAGCGTGGGCCCAGAAATATTCAGAGGAAATCTCACAAGAGTTGGAGTAAAACACCTGCTCCTTCTTTACTAGAGTCAGAGATGTCGCTGAATTTCTGCAGTTAGTAAGAAATGGAACATTTCTGAGCCTCAAAGCTGAGGCTCCTTTAGAAAAAGAAAAAGCTGACTTCAGGATCAACGAAATAAAGAAAATCCTAATTCCAAAAACCTAAATACCTTGGAATTGTTCCATGTTGTCGACTCTAGGAATGGTGACCTCCTCCTCTTCAGCTTCCTCAGACGTCGGCTCATTTGTCAGCTGGTATAACTTCATGGAGATGATGTCATGGTTGTCTGGACATACAAGACAATGACTCGTGAGTTTAGTTGAAGAAGGGAAACCACTTTTAGACAAAGTTTAACATTCAGGTTTTATGCATGTAACTTCAGGTCATTCACAAATAAAACGTGTTATCAAGCGCCCTCCAGGCGACTGTTGGGATTTCATACCCGACAGCTCTCCTGTAGCAGAGGAGGCACCAAAGTAGTAACCGATTGGAAGCCGCAGCCCTGTGATGTCAGCGCACGCTCTCCATTCCCCTTTACCATCCACATCAACCATGACCTGAACAGAGGATGCACAGAAACACACAAAAAACAACAACAGAAGTGTCATTAAACATCATTTATTGTTGGTCAAAATCAGCATCAACAAACCCTTTCCTCTATTTATTCCTGATTTCTACTTCATTTTGTAGGAAAAAAAATCATTTTACAAACAGGACGCCAAAAATGACTTATTCTGCTTTCGTTTTAATGGTTGTCTGTAAATGTGTCTAATTATCGAATTATTACTAAAGCACAATTACCAAACACAGAACTACACAGAGCCGTGATGGACTAATTTACACAATGTTCTGAAAGTGTGAAAGGTTTAGAGACCCACTGTGATGAAAATTGTGTATTTGGTGTTTTATCGTGTTTGTGTGGCATTTTTTCTGATGATCCAAGACAAATATAAAGATTAATAAACTGAAAGTTCCATTTCTGAGTATTTCTTTATTCAAATCGTTCAGCAACAAATGCAGATGGAAAAAAAAAACTTATTTGTGACGTAGAAGAACCGCTGGGCTGTACGTCTGGACAGCTCCAACGTTGCTATCCAGCCGTTTTCTTTGTTACACCGCTAATGTTAGAATGGGGGTGTGGGGGGCTGTCAGCAAGGGGGAGAGCACATAGAAGGATGGATGATGGGAAGGGGGCGGCTTTACTCCACACCAACAGTTCCACCCACAACTCAGAGGTGAATTTCTAATGAAACTATGTCCAGAAAATGATGCTTATTTTGGCTAAAAGCTGCACAATCATAATTCAAAGATCACTGGGACGCTTTTAAAAATAGATCAAAAGATGATCGGAGTGGGACTTTTAGCATTTTTGATAATCTACTGAATATCTGTGTGAATTACAGCTTTGCCAGACGGGAGTCTTTGACTTGTATTACATGCACATGTATTCCCTTCCCTCAGGTATCACTGTTCTATTGTCCGATCACAGGAAAAGTGTATAACCGACTGTGTCTCACCGTCAGTCTGTTTGTGGAGTATCTGACGAGGAGAAAAGTGTCGTGAACCGAGTTCCGCACCGAGGCTGAACATCCACCTAGTTCAGTGGGCCGGCCGTCCTGGTCGTGGTCGTACAGGAGGCTCCCGTTCCCGAGCATCACAGATACGTATGGAAAACTCCTCTGTGAGAGAGAAAAACGCATCAGGTCAAGAGCCTGGTCTGATCCAACTGCCCACATTTACAGTGTCATTCTAAATAACCTGTCTGACCAACGCAGGTGATCAAGTATAAAGCTGCATTTACACCAGCCTCAGCAATGCGCGTTCAAGCGGCGACTTCTGATAAAACGTTTCTGTTAACCAGCGTTTTGGGCTTCTGCGCTCAAAACTCTCGTGTTCACGAGAACCTGAACATATTTTTAAGACCGTTTTCAGGCTCTACGAACACAATGCGAGGCCATTGAAGGCGTGCTGAAACTTAAAGCAGGTGAAACTTTGACCAATCAGGAACTCAGATTAAGCAGTGACATATGGAAGTGCTAACCGTTTGAAAACTGATCATGGAGGAGAAATTAATAATTGTGGTTTGTGTTCAGCCAGAACAGAAACCCCCCCACATCAGTAGCTCAGCATCACTAAGTATGAATGAGGAGTGACTGAATAATGGACACACAATAATTAAGGGCTTTGAGCTTCTGGAAAAGCACAGATAAATCCCATCCATTATTATTATTATTATTATTATTATTATTAAATAAAAACCTCTAAACTTGACTTTTAAAACACTTGATTTGAGTGTGTAAATGGCGCAGAGACAAAGGCAGGGCATTCCAGAGTTGGATAGCAAGTTTTTGGAACGCTAAAAGACCCCCTCTGATTAAAAATTGCCTATTTTGTGTTTATAAATTGTTTTTGAGACATTTTTCTCATGATGGAGAAAATGTATTAAGAAAATTAAGTTCAAATTACATTTCTGAATATTTATTTCTTCAAGTCTTTGTGAATCAGGAGCAGATGAAAAAATGCGGGTTAAAAAGGTCGCATTTGTGACGTAGAAAATACGCTCAAGCTTCCTGCTCCGCTCCGCCCTGATGCATCCACTTATAGGCGACAAGATGTACGTCTTTGTTTTCCTCGTCTGAGCTGGATTCTGGATCAAAACTGTACGGCTGGATAGCGCCAATATTGCTCGCCATTTTTGTTGCACCGCTACTGTTATGTCAGGGGTATTGAGTGGCTGTAAGCTAGCGGGATAGAGTGTAAACAGATGGATGACAGGAGGCAGGGGCGGGGTTGCTCCTCATCAACGGTCCTGCCCACAACTCGGAGGGGAATTTCTAATAAACATCTGCTGTCCTGCAGAAACTATGTCCTAGAAAACGACACAGGGGTTTTTATCTTCAGCTCAAAAATGGCTTCATAAAGACCACTGGGGATGCTTTTAAAATAGACCAAAAGATGATCAAAGTGGGTCTTTAAAAAAAAAAAAAAAAAAATCTATGGAGCTCAAGGAACGTACAGGAGAGTAGAGAGTTAAAAGGTCGGAAGTATAGTGTGTCCACGTGTAACAGGACGTGAACTGTTCATTTTAATTACACAAAATATTGACTGTCCCCAAGTGTCTTTCCCCCCTGTATTCTGTGTTGGGTTTGTAGCCCCTCCCTAATATGTTCTTCTTCGCTGGTTTTCTCTTTATAAGGTTGGCGCTTGCTTTCCCTCTCTCCTTTTTGTTTTACTGTCCAGTGGGAGAGGTGGGTGTCCTGTAATGTTAGCCATATGAATCCTCATTTCATGTTAGTTATTGTCCCATATACTGTTGTTATTTGGAATTTGTTATGAAAAACACAAAAACCTTTGTAGATGTTAACTGTTTATTTCAGATTTTATTTACGGTTTATTTGCTACCTCTCACCCTCATGTAGGAGCTAATACGGGATGCTAACACCGTGATTTCTATTTTCTTTTTGGAAAATTGTCAGATGCGCAATAAACAGGGGTGGTCTCCAAGGGCGCTGCTGTGTCCCGAGATCTTTTGACTTCCTAAACACAACGCAGAAGTGATCCGGTTCCACACGCAAGGCTCTAAAAACTACAATTGAAATCTTACAATCCCTTTGTACTGCCACTGTGCAACAACATATTTCTACATTCTTAGAAATCTATTGACCCAATCATTGAAAAGCGGTAGCTGCATAATGTGACTCACATCATGGCTCTTTTCAGCATTGGGGTAGGTGTCCAGAAAAACTCCAAGCCCAGTGAAGTGATTCATGTTTCCAAACACAGCACCTGCCAATGATGAAGAAACAGGCTTTCAACCCAAACATACAGCATTTTCATCATTTAACATATAGACTTTTATAAATCACCCCGCATACTCCACTGATCTGGAAAAGTTTTGAAGGTGGATGGCAGAGTATGGTGCTAAAGATTTTCTATAGCAGTTGAAGTGCTGAAAGTATTAAACAAGTTCGTGTCTTTTTATTTTTTATACACAGCACAACAACTGCACTGGGCAGAAAAGTGCTCCACTACTTTTACAAAAAGAAAGCTGGAAACCCTTAAAAATTGGGATATTAAAAACTGAGCAGACATGGCTTTCAAAAGACTGTTTCGTCTTAGAAAAACAAAGTTTTTTAATCTGCAGATTGAGGGAGAACTTTAAACTTATGACATGCTGTTGACTCTAACATCTAGGAAAAAGCAGAAACTGGCTCTAAAAAAATGAAAAAGGGGATTGTGAGGTTTCACAGCACAACTGTTAGGGAGGACAGACACTTGACTGTGTAGTCTCAGACAAAAAAAAGCCTTGGACCCTCAACTGGAACCAAGTACAATCCACCAGCGTCATCAGCAACAAGAGGCAACGTCAGCATGTTGGACTTCACATGTGAATCCTTGAAGACCCACTCTGATGAAAATGTCCTTTTCGGTGTTTTTAGAAATGTTCTTTTGGCATTTTTCTTTTGGACGACATTAATTAAGAAAATTAAGATTAAAATTGTGTTTCTAAGTATTTCTTTATTCAAGTCATAGTTAATAAGGAGCAGAGGGAAAAAATGCAGATGGACAGCTTTAGGCAGTGACACAGAAGCAACCATCGGCGGGCCACGAGCTCCCCGCTCTGCTCCATTCCGATGCATCTACTTGCAGACAAATAGAACCACGTACATCTACATGTTCCTGGTCTGAGCTGGAATCTGGATCAAAACTACGTCTGGACAGCTCTGATGTTGCTCACAATTTTTGTTGCACCTTAATGATAAGCTGGGGGTCTGAGGGGCTGAAAGCTAGCAGGAAAGAGAGTAAACAGATGGTTGGCTAGAAGTGGGGGTGGGATTGCTCCACCCCAGCGGTCCCACCCACAACTCAGAGGCACATTTCTATTAAACTACTGCTGCTCTACTGAAACCATGTTCAAAAAAAGGATATTTTTATGGATTTTGCCTAAAAACAGACAATCATATTTAAAAGAACGCTTTAAAAATAAATTAAACTCTGATCGGAGTGGAATTTAAGAAAGAATCATTTCAAGCTGAAAATGACAAAACCAACACAGAAATTGAATGATGGAAGACAGGAAAGTGTCTTGGAGAAATTAGTGAACTATTGCGGTTTAGTGGGACCAACTTGATTAAAGGAAGACTTTCAAACCAGTTTGTGTTATAGGAGAGAGAATAACTTCCTAATCTTAAAAAGCGGACAGAATAGTTTGACACAGCCAGGCTGAACTTTCTGCCAAGTGTCGGATAAATTTACTATTTTCATAAAAAAACAAAGTTTTCCAGGTGATAGCAGACTTTTAAGTGGTAGTTGGTTTTGGCACATATAAAAAAAACTTTAGATGAAAAAGTTTTATTTAATATATTAATTCTAATACATCTAATTCAAATATTGTAAGACAATTCGTCATTGAGATATTTTGTTTCTTGTAGCTATTAAAATCAAACTTTTCCTGTTTCTTAAAATAAATGTACCGTTATTCATGCGATCTTTAGTCAACCAAATGGCCAGTCCATCGCCATTTAGGTTCTTCTTCCCCTGGCCGTGGATTTTAAAGTGCACCTTGAGCTCCCAATCCTTCAAAATAAGAGGCTAGAAGACAGAAAATGTAAAAATAGTTATGCATGCAACTAAAAAAAAAATGCTAGTAATAAAAGCATATAAGACCATCTGTATTTTCTTCAATGTAGTACATTTTCCAAGCAGTTGGGAGGGATCATTGACTGTATAAGAGAACTGGACTGAGTGGCCCCTCCCCTGGCATCCCAAGCAGAAAGTGTCCGATTCCAAGATGCATAAATCCCATAGACTTTTATAGAGAAATGAACAGCTACTACTCAGTCAGTCATTCCATTTGTCAGAAAAACCATTCTTGCTCTGCCAACTTTTTTGAACATGTCCTTGCTAATCTTAATTAATTAATTAATAAAGGGTTGTGGCCTTCCAATAAGCTCACGCCATGATTGAGTGGTTGCCATGGAAACAGTGACTCAGACTAATTACTGGTGTCATCTGGCTCCAACATGTCGACATCTGTCGCAAAAAAATGGCGACTGAATTGACTTGGCTTGGTTTTAACCGGAAGCAAGTCCTTTTCTATGGATGACGACACACTCTGTCCACGTCTCCTATACCAGTGTTTTTCAACCTTTTTTGAGGTAGTCTGTATTGATCTACAGCCCCTCTGCAATCTCAAATGCATTTTTGTGATAATTGTGGCAGAAAAAGCTGGAAGCTGCAGTTTTTTCTAAAAGATGTATTGAAGGTGAAGTTAAAAGATTCAAAAACTGTTTGATGTGTGTTCGTTGTTTTGAGACTTTAAGAGGAGAGACTCATTGTGCGCTAAGACAGTCACTTTAACCCAATGAATCATGGGAGATGTAGTGCCGAAAATCCGCCAAACGCAGAAAGACCAGCGTCTCTGAGCTTCATTGTTTTGTTCACTTGTTCCACGGTCTGACACCGGATTCTGTGGAAAGTTACACCACTAAAGACGAGCTTTAGCTGGTATTTCTGTTAGAACTGAGAGACTTTATGAGCAGAATCTAAACAAGGAAGTGAAGACTTTAACCACTTTTCATTGGTCAGACTGCTGACTTGTGATCAAGCCTTCAAGAATGATTGGTGGAGACAGTTAAAGGGGGCGGGACTTTTCCTAAACAGTTATAGCTGTGGCAAAATCGCGGTACCGTCATTCTTGTCAAAATGTCTTTAATAGAATCAATTAAACACAAAGAAAACATTATTTTATGATCTTTTATATTCTAAATTACTCAGTGTTTTATCAGGACCTGTTTGGATGAACAAAGAGCTGATATTCTGGAGATGGGAAATGTCTTTAGATCAGTTAATGAGTTAAATGAGTTAATGAGTGTGCCGTGGCACACTGGTTGAAAAACACTGTCCTATACAGTCAATGGGTGGGATGTGAGAGGTTAAGGCGAGGTGTGATGGTGACGTACGACGCGGCTCCACACAGCTCCCTGTCTGCTCTGCAGGTCTGGGGTCAGCCGGATGTAATCAGGTGTCACCATGGCGGTTCCCATGAGGTCCCACTGCGAAAAACTAGAGAAGCCCAGCCCTACAGAAAGACATTTACCATGAGCACTGCACCTCACACAGCTCAGCATTTCAATGGCAGCACAGCTGAACTATGTTTGGGGAAATGTTAGACATTCACCGCTTGATGTATGGAAGTTGTTGGAATACAAAGTAAGTCATTTAATTAATGTACCTTGTGTGTTTGATAAAGAATAAATACAGCGAGAGGCTTGAAAAAAACCACTTTAGTGTTTCAGGAACAAATGGCAACCTTCATTGTTAGTACTACTGTGTACTAGCCGTCAGTTTTTGGGTTAGCTGGCTACAAACTAAAGGAGCAAAGTTCTTCTTCCAAGTTTAGTTAATCATTATTCAGAACTTAACACGCGGCTGAAGCCATTGAAATAGAAATGTAGTAAAAGCAGTCCTCCGAAGCTAAATTTCGACTTTCAGCGTTAGATTAACCCTGATTGGTCTCCGTCACGCCTATTTCGTGACACACACCGCTGAGCGCGTGAGCTACCTTACCGCTGTATGGTTTGGCTAGAGAATACTCCTTCTTAAAAAAGTCCTCGGTAAAGTCATGTTCGTCTGCTGCTGAGAAGCACTGAAAACTAACAACAGCTACCAGCAGATATAATAAAAAGAACCCGTTTTTTGAATGAAAGACGGGACATAGACAGCGCAAACTAGTAACTTTGAAACTGCTGACGGTAGCGGCCATCTTTAAGCGCCTCTTTACAGTTTGTCACGTGACGCAAGCATTTTTCCGTGTTTGTGTGCGAGCGCTGTCAGACCCGTCAGCGCACTACCGCCACCTTCTGGATTGGAGGATATCCTAATTTAAAAAACATGAAAAATGAAAAAATCACGTCCATCAAACTTCTTTTCCCAAGACAGTCAGTAAAAGCTATTGTGAAGCACCTGAGAAGTTTTACTAAGCATGCAAGATATGTTTATTTGTATGGTCCATTTTCTGCACAAAGACAATTCCAAGTGATTTAAATAAAACATTAAAGGGCTCCTGTACCATGCTATTCTAAAGCCTTTTACAGTAAACAATATCCATGTTTATGACAACATATTTTCTTTGGCACACAAAATAACACATTTTAATCATTAGTTATTTTCCCTGAGTTCTTTTTTAACCCTGAAGTAAGACGACTCGATCTCTGAGGCACCCCCATTCGCCGCCCACTTCATAACGTCACCCTAGTATGAGTACCAAAACTTTTGTTTTTGCTGTTGACATGGACCTATCTTGTACATTCTGTGGGACTCAAGAGGAAATGATTTATCCTTTGTTTGTGGACTGCATTCATACATGCTTTGGATGGAAGTGAGAAATTATATAGGAAATCTAACTAAAAAAAAAAAAAAACGTAACATTTTTGGATAAAGAAATTATTCTGTTTTACCTCAATGACAAAGCTGACAAAGATAGTAACTTTAACACAATTCCAAATCCATAAAGCTAAATGATCTAAATGCAAACCTAAATTCCAACCTTTTTTGACTGAAATCGATCACTGATCGATTATCAAACAACCTCAAAACCAAAAGGCAATTCGAATCAATTTAAAATAAAAAAAAATGTAAAATGTATGAATCCCCAAAGGTTATTGGATTGATGTTTCCTTTTCACATATATTGTATTATATTTATTAATATAAATCGATATTGTTTTGTTTTTGTTTTGTTTGTTTATTTGCAATTTGTTTACACTTAGTCCCTCCCTCTAGTGCTGTTTTTTTTTTTTTTTTTTTTTTTTTTTTTAGTAGTTAGGGATTAGGGTGAGAATTCAGACAACCAGAGAGAGGAGTTAATTAGCATGAATTAAAAAACAAGCAAACAAATACAGAAATGTTTCCTATTTTCCCGTTAATCTAAGGCAGGGTTAGAGTTTAAAAATGTGTCTGTTAATTCATTAACGAATAAAGTTTTTTTTTAAAATGTTATACGTCATCTTCACGCGACCGACGTAAACAGAATAATGGCTTTAAAGCGCTGTGAAGTGTAGCCATCATTTCTCGCTTGTTATTGTTTCTTAACAGCGATAATGATCTCAGTTAGTTACATTCTGCTTTGCGGACAGTTTCTGTTGCTGTTGACAGTGTTACTGTTACAGTGTCTGGAAGGAATACATTCCCAGAACTCCTCGACAGCAGCTCCTTCTCCTCCTGCGGCTAACACGGTTTCACCAGCAGGACGGGAAGCTACTTCATTCCCGTTTACCGAGCAGCCAGAGGTTGGAAAAAACGAAGGGTTTACCGACAGCGCGAATTCTACCGAGCTGTACGAGTACAGACCCCCGTCACCTGTCGTCCTTTGCGAATATCTGTAAGTAGACTTGTAAGTTACGCTAACTGTAGCCTTACAACAGTGTTGTGAGCGTGTTAGGTTAAGCTAGCTATTTGTCGCTAAGATACTGTAATTCCCGTCAGAATTCTGTCAAATCACGCTTTATTAAGCAAATACAATTAACTAATACATTTATATGTGTAAAAAAAAGACAAGTGTGAAGAAAATGCTGTCTACTATACTCCCTTATTTTTCCTTTTATTAATTTTTTTAATTGAATTTGTTAAAAGACCAGAGGAGTTTATCCACTGTCAGGACCCCGTGGACCATGCAGGCAACTACAGTGCCTTTCAGGAGATGGAGCACGGCTGTGTTGGGGTAAATCCAGCTTCGATCACCCTTTCTGCTGACTGAGGAACAGCAATAACATGTGTTGTTGTGTTTTCTCTCTTTGTCTTCTGCCTAGTGGGGAGGTCAAACTGAAAAGGAGGTGAACCACACTCGAGTGATCTGCACAGCCCTCGATGACATCGAGTGCGCTGGGCCCCGGGAGTTTCTCCGAGGAAATGTGCCGTGCATCAAGTAAGCAATGTCGCCCTTTACAGAGACAAATGGATCCATAAGCGATCAGTGAGTTCTAAATTTCATGCAATAACACATCCAAACAACAATATGGGAGCCATCCAGTTTTGAGCCAGATGGTAGCTCAGATGAAGAAGACGTGCATGGATCCATTCGTCTACAAGTGGATTCATCCGAATGGAGCAAAGTCGGGAGCTTGTGACTCGCTCCGTGTATTTTTCACAACATTTGAATACAGAAATACTCTGAAATGCAATTTTAAGCTTAATTTTCTTTTATATTTGACCTCCATCATGAGAAAAATGTTGCAAGAACATAGGCCTGGGCGATCAAATGAATTAATTCTAGTTTTTGTTACGGGCGATTTCAAAAATAACTAAATCGAGTTTCTATGTGGCGCATTTTTGGCTCCCCAGAGCTTCCGTAGCGTTAGTTTCACATGGCGAGACGCGACAATCGACTAGCGACAGCATGGCTACCGGTGACAGTGGGAAGTTTGTTCCCAAGAAAGGAATAAAATCATCTGTTGTTTGGAACTGGTGTGGGTTTGCTGCCACAGACGTGGAGGAAGAGACCCCCCACGCTGCCTAAAGCCCATCGAAGTCAAAGGCTCTCACGCGTGCTCGCGTGGCACGCGCTCAGTCCTCTTACACATGCACGCGCCCTAACACACACGCGACCTGACACACACACACATACTCATTCTACAACGCCTGTATAGTTAGTTCATTAGTTAGTTAGCTAGTTGTTACTGTTATTTGTTAATAAAGAATACTGCATTGTAATTATTACTTGTATATTTATTTGCGACGCGGGGGGAGGGGTTGACCACGACTCCTGCTGCTTCATCATCAAGACGGGGTTTCCTAATTGAATTAAAACCTTAGACCCAGATATGAGCTGTGTTGATCATCCTTTAGAACATGCTGCTACTGTCTAGGTGAATGTTTGTCTCATTTTAGTCTAGACTACAAAGTGTGACTTAAAACACAGCTGGGACTTGAAGTAAGGAAGTAACCTTTTTATTTTTGGACAAGTGAAAACAAGTTTAGAATAAGGAAATTAGACAAGAACAAGACAAAAGTTATATAAAACAGGACAAAATTATTTAAACACAAGTCCAAAAAGGGAGTAAGAAGAAAAATCTTATACTTAACTTTGATTCCAAGAGTGTGTTCATTTATTTATTATTCATCCCAGAAATGGGGGTTACATTTGTCTTAAGTTTGATTAAATAAAAGCAACATTTGCTTTAAGTTGTCTGCCGTTTGTACTTATTGCTTTCCTTAAGTAGGGTGGGGGGGTGGGGGGGGGGATCGGGGAAAACATCAGAAATCGAATAAAAAAAAATAAAATCGGAGATTTTATTTTTGATTGTTCTGGTAGGGCTGGGCGATATGGCCTAAAAATAAAATCGGAGATTTTATTTTTTTTGTGGACAGAAACTGTCAACAAAGCAGAATGTAACCAATAAAGTTGGTTTATTCCAGACAAAAAGCAACAGAAAAGCAGAGATTTGTCAAACCTAATTAAGATATTTTAGTCATAAATTGATGGTGAAATAAAAGTGAATGGATTTTGCACATTAACTGTTGAATGTCCTTGTTTTCTTTGACAGATACACTGGACACTACTTCATCACCACTCTGCTGTACTCCTTCTTCCTGGGCTGTTTTGGAGTCGATCGTTTTTGCCTTGGCCACACCGGCACCGCAGTGGGGAAGCTGCTTACTTTGGGAGGACTGGGAATTTGGTGGTTTGTAGACTTGATCCTGCTAATCACAGGTGGCCTGATGCCCAGTGATTACAGTAATTGGTGCACCTACTACTGAGACGTACAGCAAAAGGTGGCATGGGACTCACTACTTCTATTTATTTATTTTTTAATAGTTTTCAAGTTATGTCAGGGAATTGGCTTCAGCCGGCAGTGGTGAAGTGGGATGCTGCAGGGAGAATCCAGAAAGGTTGCTCACCTTTTCGAGAAAAAACTTTTGTGTGTTCATTTTTTTTTTTTTTTTTTTTATGGCTCTGTCTGGTTTTATTTAGACCGGAAAAGCGTTTGATTTCAAGCTCTGGTGTATTTTGTATGGAAATATTGTAAATAAAGAGACAGGGTTTGAGTCATCTCAACTGAATCGTTTATGCTGCATTTCAACCCACCCCTCCAGGAAAAAAAAAAAAAAAAAAACCTGATTGCTGACAGCCCAGAAATATTTAACAGCACAAAGTGTTCTGCCTGGATCAGCATCCTCCCCACTGTAAGACTTATTAAAAAAAAAAAAGACAGACTGCAGAACGGCAGTATTCTAGTGGAGATTTCCCAGCTTTTTACCAACTTTCTGAATTTCTACAACATCCTGGATACTTTCTCTATTTGAGGACAACTTTGGCTTTGTTAAGCAGAAGGTGGAAGAAGCTCCAAAATGTTCTTAGCCTCCTTTTTTGTTTTCCACACTTTTAAAGTTTTAATAATAAAATCCAACCAAGACGTCTTAAACCTAATAAAAACTCTGTTTCCATGTCTAGATTGACAGTAATTTGCTTTTACATGGTCCGTCATGGAGTTTTAAACAAAACGATTCTAAAAGTCAACATTTGATGCAATCCATTTTTCACAGACATGAACGCAGGACATCACACTTATTCTACAGATTACTATGTGGGTTTATTACAAGAAAATACATCAACACTACGCTGCTTGAGCCGCTAGCCTGACACTCACGAATGACTCCATGAAGAAGAGATATCTCCCAAAAATAAAAATGGCTCACAAATGTCCTTTTTCTTCTTCAAAGCACAACTTTTGTGGCTCTATAAAGCTCATTAACACTGGCAACACTCGCCTAGAATGTTCCAACAAATGTCAGTGTCATGCTGAGTTCTGCTCAGCTGCTGTGATTTGGTTCCCTTCAGTGGCAGCAAACACGGGTCAGCAAGACCTCTGAGCAAACGATGTGAGCGGGAAAACCAAAAGTATGTTTCTTTTGACAACTGAGTTTTGGTAAGGCTCATTGTAAATCTCTGTTGTGTATTAATTTGGTCAATAAAATCCAATAAAGTCTTTTAAAATGACTCGTTTCTCTTTTCAGCTGGATTTGACTCACTTGCAGTGAGCATCTTTGTAGCAAAAGCTATTTCCCTGAGTTCTTTTTATGAAGCTGTCATTCGTGCTGTTGTGCCAGAAATGATGTTTAATGTAAAAAAAAAAAAAAACTAGATGGATGAAAAACAAAGGGAAGTGTGTACTGGTACTTATATTAGGGCTTCTCAGACCTGGTCCTCAAGATCTTTAGTCCTGCCTGGTTTATGGTTCTCTCTGAATTGCTTTATGCTAATTAGCTGACACAGGTGTCTCCTCGTTCTGATTGGCTGAACAAGCCCGATCTAGGTAATCGGTGGCTACGAAGTGCAGGGAGGGCTGGAAGTCAGGATAGAAGATCTTGAGGACCAGAGCTGGACAGCTCTGACTTTCCAGATTCCAGCAAAGACCAGAACTCTTTTGACAAATGTAATCTATATTTAACCAGGTAAGTCAATTGAGAACTCATTTCTATTCATAAAGATGACCAAATCCCCTCTCTCGCATGTTCATATTTGATGCCTTGCAAGACACTCAGGTCGCCAGAAGCCATGGAGGCTCAGTGATATGTCATGGGCTTGAGTTTAATTTGTCCTTCACAGACTAGACAAAGACAGAGGAAATAATAAACATGACACATTCATTTAAAACATGGAAATATCATTCATAAAAAAAAGGTAACCCCGCCCCCTTCTCCACCCTGTTGTTGACAGGGAGCTTCTGGCTCAGCATATTTTCGACATAAATAAGCTCCTTAGCCAATGGCATTCTTTTCTATCTGCCCCTGATTTGCAACAGTTTGGATAAAGAAATGTAATTGTGTGCTTAATTTGTGCTCCCCATCATCAGAAAAATGCCAGAATGACATGTTAAAAACAGCAAAACCACAATTTGTATTGAAGTGGGTGTTTATAAGTTTTTGGCTAGTTTTAATTTTATATTTCCTTTATTAAGGACAACCTGACACATGACCAGCTGCTGCAATAGTCTGTGCTCTGTGATGCTGAAATACATCTTTTTGTGTTCATCTCAGGGGAAAATGTTTGCAACAATGAAACCTATTTATGTTGGTTAAGTGCAGTTTATGTCATAAATATCAGGATATCACTCCTGCTGCTGCTAGTACTGCAAAAAATTAATGCAATGGTTGATATTTACTGTATCTGCATAGCAACATGTATTAAGACTAGAAATTAGAACCACACCATGTGGAATCATCAGCTTTGATTTGATCAAAAACTAGGAGATGAGAAGAGCGAGTTATTCCACCTGAAGGTCAAATGTTTGAGCTTCTTTTGGATTCCTTTTTTTTAGTGGGGAGTCATTTGCCACATGTCCGGCCCCCACACCACCTGCTCTGCTATCAGTCCATTGGCTGTCTGAATATCCAGGGACAGAGCCTCCTCTTCCTCAAGAGTCTCCTTTACCAGGTTACTGAGATGAGGCCATATTGTCTGCTCCACGCTGCAGATTGAGTGAAGGTTTCTAATGGCGCCAACAGCAGTTCAGCAGCAGAAGTGATGGTATTGCCGATGGTATTGCTTGTATAATCAGATTTGATTGCAGACTTGTTTTTCACATTGTGTTGCAATGAACCCAATTGCCATCGTTTCTAAAAAAAAAAAAAAACTGTTGAACTTTTATGCCACTTTTTTCCCACCAGTTCAGATGCAAAATTTCATTGGGTATTATTTCCATTTAAAAATGTCTTGGCAAAAAAAAACAAAAAAAAAAACCCCAAATAGATTTAGTTTGGTGAAGTTGTTGAATTATTTTCTTTTAGATGCCAGCACTAAAACTCTAAATGAACCCTCAACTAATTTTAACTTAAGCAATAAACAAAATCTTAATGAAGATTCTTTCTTATGGCAGTTTTCTGCTTTTATTTAGTTCATTGTTTTTTTTTTTTTTTTTTTTTTTTTTACTGAAACAATAGAACTATTTCAACATGTGCAATACTTTCAAAGCTCTTGCTAAAGCGCAAAGGTCTTAGCTCAGCAGAAGAAAAACTTACCACGGTAAATCCAAACATCAGCAACATAGCAACTGCAACCAATGAGAGACATAGGCAAGTAACTGGGGACTTTCCAAATCATCTGCAAAAACCCAACATTTGTTGTGACAAATAGCTAATGGGATAGATGATGTATAGTCAGTGGAAAAAAGATGTCTACAGTTGTCAAAACAACCTTCTCCAGTCCATTTCTGTTATTTTCCACTTTCACTAAATTCAACAATAAGGTTAAACAGTCCTGGTTCACTCAAATCATTTTCAAGGAAACAATTCTGTCACTAACCAAGGATACAGATTTCTGCAGTTGAAGAGTACTCTGTGTAAAACTCTTTCATAGTATCTTAAAGGGCCTATATCATGCAATGATAATAATGTTAATTCCTCACAAAAACAACAACTCCAAAGCGGTATTTTGATCCATTCACGCATCTCATCCTTCCTCTTAAAACCAGCGCTCTGAGCAGCAGCCTCTTCAAATCCACAAAAACAAGCAGGTTCTAACATTGTGACATCACAAAGTGGGGAACAGCTCCTTCCAGGAAGAGCCTGCACTGCCAGCCCCGCCCCCAGGCTAACGCACACACCCACTTTGTCTGTGGAGCTAGCGGTGATCAGCTGAACACTTTTATTCTATGTGCACAAAGCTGGCATATGTTCGTTTTCATAGGCGGGACACAGGCACACTGCTGAGGCTGACTCTAGGTTGACGTCATGAAATGGGCGGCACCCACAAGGAGCGAAAGGCCGCGCCTCAGAGATCGAGTCGTCCTACTTCTAAGAAAAATAAACTGTGAAAATAACTCATATTTTACATATTTCAACGTGTTCTTTAGTGTGTCAAAGGTAATATATTATCATAGATATAGTTTACTCTGAAAGGCTTAAGTGAAGCATGATATAGGCCCGTTAAAAACCTTACTTGTCACGGATTGGCCATGTTGATGTTTCTATAGTGTTATAAAGTCATTATACACTGGTTGCTGCTTTTCCTGAAGCTTCAGATAGTTTCTCGTTGTAACAAACAATTTCATTTAACAACAATGTGCTGAAAATCCAAGGGAGATGCTGTGAGACTTTCTAAAGAGGGGAGCGGAGATGAAGACCGTGCCGGCGGTCGGCCTCCAAGACCTGAATCGCTATAACCCAAGTTTGTGTCCCTGCGCGGAGGAATGACTTGGAAGATATCCTGATATGCTGAAGAAGATCATGGCAGAAAATAATGATCATATGAATGAATGATGGATGGAACCGGTGTTGTGCCAAGATAGAATTAGTTTCCCCTCCGGACTGACGCGCTGTGCCCGACGCTCAAATGGTAAACGCAAATGGTAACGCTTAAACTACGGTACAGTCTACTGCTCAGAATAAAAGAAAAAACTCTTAATGCTGATGTCATGGAGCCCGCAACTTTTCTCTGCTGTGATCTCCTGGAGGCCCCTCCCTTCCTGAGCTCTCCCGCTTGTCACAGGTGTTCTGTATTATGTTAATTAAGTTTGTCTTTATATGCACTGTCTGTTCTTGTTTCTGTGTCGGAGCGTCTTCGTTATATGCTCTGGTGTTATGGTTCTCTGGCATTAAAGCCTCTTCGAGTGAACTATTGGACTTGGGTCATTTTTCCTGCTCCTGGGTTCTCTCCCTTGGACAGTCCGTCACATTACGCTCCGACCATGACCAACCCAGCAGGAGATTCTCGACTTAGGGACTTACCTGGATCATCTGCTGAAGACGGCTCAGCCGCTGGAGAAGAGTTGTCGGTCCTGGCTCTGGAGATGCAGGGTTTCATGTCCAGGATGCAACAGCTCCACGATCGGCTCTCCAGGCTGGAACATGTTCCTCCGTCTCCGCCCCGTCAAACCCGACTGGGTCGCCCCGAGCCATTCGATGGGACAGCTGAGGACTGCCGGTCCTTCATCACCTCCTGTCGTCTTCATTTCGACTTTAATCCCGACGAGTTTCCCTCCGAGCAGAGCAAGGTGGCTTTCGCTCTGAGCTTTTTGACTGGTCGGGCCAAACGATGGGGTTTGGCAGAGTGGGAGCGCGGACCTGACTTCTGCCGCTCTTTTCAAGCATTTTCCACCCAACTCCTCACAGTGTTCGATCCTACTACGCCCCACAGAGCTGCTGCGTCGGAGCTGCTTCGCCTCCAGCAAGGAACACGCAGCGCCTCGGACTACGCCGTGGAGTTCCGGACTCTGGCTGCC
Source organism: Oryzias curvinotus (assembly GCA_023969325.1). Taxonomy (NCBI): domain Eukaryota; kingdom Metazoa; phylum Chordata; class Actinopteri; order Beloniformes; family Adrianichthyidae; genus Oryzias; species Oryzias curvinotus. The sequence continues at coordinate 7,893,662 of CM043714.1, forward strand.
AGCACCCGCTGGGCGGACGAAGCGCTGGTGGATGTTTTTCTCCAGGGTCTCTCCAGCGTCCTCAAGGATGAACTGGCGGCGAGGGAGGTCCCGGAGGAGCTGGAGGAGTTGATTGATCTCGCAGTGCGTATTGATCGGAGAATGCGGGAACGGGGTTGTGAGCGACGCAGCGACACCTGCTCCCGCCCATCGCTTCCTGAGAGTGATCCACCGTCCCGTTCCAGTACTCCGCGCCAGGATTTCGTTCCTCCCCCCGAGCCCATGCAGCTGGGATCTGGACGCCTGACTCCCGCTGAGCGACGGCGCCGGATGGGAGCTGGACTCTGTTTGTACTGTGGACAGTCTGGACACTTTGTGTGCGACTGCCCGGGAAACGCCATGGTTCACCAGCAAGGAGGGAACTGGTGAGCCGTACCTCTTCTTTTTCTTCACCCTCACGACCTTCGACCAAGGTCCTAGTAACCCATGCAGGAGCACAAGAGGAGTTTGAGACTCTGATTGACTCTGGCTCTGATGGGGATCTGATCTCCCAGGAGGTGGTGGACAGACTTAAAATCCCTGTGGAACCCTTGTCACCTGTTTTAGTCATCCGCGCTATTAATGGTTCCATCATCCACAGCGTGTCCTCCCGCACTGTTAATATTGCTGTGACTGTATCGGGTAACCACACTGAACTTATGAGATTTTTTGTTGTGGAGTCCCTCAGTCCACAGGTTATTTTGGGTTTCCCTTGGTTAAGCAGGCATACCCCTCACATTGACTGGTCCACGGGGCGGGTATTGTCTTGGAGTTCGTTTTGTTTGTTAAATTGTCTCTCTTCTGCTCCGGTTCGTAACTCTGTTGGCATTCCTCAGCCTCCAGACCCTCCTGACCTTACCAATGTTCCTTCTGTTTATTATGATTTATGTTCTGTATTTTGTAAGGTCCGAGCTAAGTCTCTTCCGCCCCATCGTCCATATGACTGTGCTATCGACCTCTTGCCAGGAACTCAACCATCCAAGGGTCACATTTACCCCCTGTCTCCACCTGAACGGAGGGCTATGGACGATTACCTGCAGGAGAGTCTACAGGCTGGGATCATTCGTCCTTCCTCCTCACCTGCTGGAGCGGGTTTCTTTTTTGTGGGGAAGCGTGATGGAGGACTGCGACCCTGCATAGACTACAGGGGTTTGAACAGCATTACTGTCCGGAACACTTATCCCCTTCCTCTGCTGCAGACCGCTTTTGACCTTTTAAGCGGTGCCACTGTCTTTTCTAAACTGGACCTCAGGAATGCATACCATCTGGTTCGTGTGAGGAGGGGAGATGAGTGGAAGACTGCTTTTAATACCCCTAGTGGGCATTTTGAGTATCTGGTGATGCCTTTTGGCCTCACCAATGCCCCAGCTGTCTTCCAATGTCTGATTAATGACGTCCTGAGTGACATGTTAAACAAATTCGTTTTTGTTTATCTGGATGATATTTTGATCTTTTCTCCAGATCTTGATACTCATGTGCAGCACGTCAGAGCCGTACTGCAGCGCCTGCTTGAGAACCAGCTCTACTGCAAAGCCGAGAAATGCGAGTTCCATACCACGCAAACTCGGTTTCTTGGGCATGTGGTTTCTCCTGGAAACATTCAGATGGATGGCACCAAGGTCAAGGCCGTTCTAGAGTGGCCTATTCCTACTGGACGCAAACAACTCCAGCGCTTCCTCGGGTTCGCCAACTTCTATCGGCGTTTCATCAGAGGCTTCAGTGGCGTTGCTGCACCCCTCCATGCACTCACTTCGGCTAAGGTACGTTTTGTTTGGAATGAAGACGCCGAGAAGGCCTTTTCCGAGTTGAAGAGACGTTTCTCTTCAGCCCCTATTTTGACTCAGCCTGATCCCTCCAAACAATTCATTGTGGAGGTGGATGCGTCTGAGTCTGGAGTAGGGGCTGTTTTGTCACAGAGAGCGTCCGATAATAAAGTCCACCCCTGCGCATATTTCTCCTGCAAGCTCACTCCTGCAGAGAGAAACTATGACATAGGGAACAGGGAGCTGCTAGCTGTCAAAGTAGCCTTGGAGGAATGGCGTCACTGGTTGGAGGGGGCAGAGAAACCGTTCTTGGTTTGGACAGACCATAAGAACCTAGAGTACATCAGGACTGCCAAGCGTCTGAACCCTCGCCAAGCGAGATGGGCCCTCTTCTTTGATAGGTTCAACTTCTCTTTGTCCTACCGTCCGGGGAGCAAGAACATCAAGCCTGACGCTCTCTCACGGCAGTTCGAGCTGGAGGAGGAGTCTGAGAAGCCTGCTGAGTCCTCTCCCATTATTCCTTCTCACCTGGTGCTGGGAACCACTCGCTGGTCACTGGAGCGCAAGGTGAAGGCTTCGGTTTCCAATCCAGCAACTATACCTGCTGGCTGCCCAGACGGGTGTCTGTTTGTGCCTTCCTCCTTGCGTCCCTTGGTGTTGAGGTGGGGACATTCCTCCAAATTGGCCTGTCATCCTGGAGGAACCAGGACCCGTTTCCTCATTGCTCAGCGGTTTTGGTGGCCGACTATGTCATCCGACATTAGGGCTTTTGTAGCGGCCTGCCCAGTGTGTGCCAGTGTCAAGACCCCCAGGACTCCACCTGCTGGTCTCCTTCACCCTCTACCTGTGCCGTCCAGACCTTGGTCCCACGTTGCTATGGACTTCATTACTGGTCTACCCATCTCAAGAGGTAAGACAGTCATACTCACAATCATAGACCGTTTTTCCAAACTGGTGCATGCCATACCTCTACAGAAACTCCCCTCAGCAAAAGAATTAGCCATACTCATTTCCCAGCATCTGTTTCGTCTTCATGGGTTGCCTCAGAACATCACATCCGATCGGGGCCCACAATTCATCGCTGCCTTCTGGAAGGAGTTTTGCAACCTCCTTGGGATCAAGGTCAGTCTGAGTTCAGGGTTTCATCCTCAGACTAACGGCCAGGTAGAGAGGTACAACCAGGATCTGGAGACAACGTTACGAGCCATGTGTAGCAAGAACCCCAAGACATGGTCATCTCAGCTCCCTTGGGCTGAGTATTCGCATAACTCACTTGTCAATTCCTCCGGATACTCACCCTTCCAGGCAGCCTATGGCTATCAGCCGCCTCTGTTTCCTCACCAGGAACAATTGGCCTCCGCTTCCAGTCCTGCTGCGTTCGTAAGACGGTGTCGGCGAACCTGAAGCAGGTACAGGCTCGAGTTGCTGCGGAACCAAGACAGACTCTCAGCTGTGGCCAATCGTAAGAGATCCGCTGCTCCACAGTACAAGGTGGGAGACAAGGTGTGGCTGTCTTCCACAGATGTTCCCCTGAAAGGAGGGCCCAAGAAGCTGCTTCCCCGTTACATTGGTCCATATTCCATCTCACAGTTAATTAACCCTGTGGCAGTGAGATTGGAGCTGCCTCGCTCTCTTCGCATCCACCCAGTGTTTCACGTCAGCAAGTTGAAGCCTGTCAGGGTCTCTTCCCTTCAATCCACTCCAGCATCTCCACCAGCCCCTCGTATCGTGGATGGAGGACCTGTGTACACCGTCAAGACCCTTCTTGCTTCCAGACGGGTGGGACGAGGATTGCAATACCTGGTCGACTGGAAGGGTTACGGTCCGGCGGATCGTCAGTGGGTCCCTGACCGTTTCGTCGTTGACCGATCCCTGATCTCGCGTTTCCATCGTGCCCATCCTGATCAACCGTGTCGTCGTCCGTCTGGTAGCCGGACGTAGAGGGGGGGGTTATGTCATGGAGCCCGCAACTTTTCTCTGCTGTGATCTCCTGGAGGCCCCTCCCTTCCTGAGCTCTCCCGCTTGTCACAGGTGTTCTGTATTATGTTAATTAAGTTTGTCTTTATATGCACTGTCTGTTCTTGTTTCTGTGTCGGAGCGTCTTCGTTATATGCTCTGGTGTTATGGTTCTCTGGCATTAAAGCCTCTTCGAGTGAACTATTGGACTTGGGTCATTTTTCATGCTCCTGGGTTCTCTCCCTTGGACAGTCCGTCACAGCTGAGCAATATTCAAATGTTTTTTTTAATAAATCAGAAATGTTTCAGAAGGGTTTTTGATGAGTAAGGATTGTAACGAACATTCTTCGGCTGCGGGGTGAATGGGGTTGTTCCTCATTTGTGAATTCTGTATAGTCGTGGGTGTCTTTGGTCCCTAACCCTTGTGAATGCAGGGAATACTGGATTTGTTACATACAAACTACAAGCTCCCTGCTCTGCTCCATTCAGTCTTTGTTTTCCTCGTCTGAGCTGGCACACAGTTGGATAGTTCCAATGTTGCTCACCGCTTTTGTTGCAACGCTCATGTTAGGTTGGGGTTGTGAGCAGCTGTAAGCTAGTGGAAGAACGTGTTAACAAAGGAATGATGGAAAAGCGTACTCAGGCCCGCCCAGAACTTAGAAATGAAAATCTGCTGCTCTTCAGAAGCGACAACACAGATGTTTTGATTTTTGCCAAAAACAGCATAAGTATGATTTAAAACCACTGGGAACGCTTTGAAAAGCAATAAAAAGATGACCAGAGTGGTACTTTAAGCCTTTGGAATGCCCAAAGAAGTTTGTTTTGACAATTTCTTAATCTTTGACAATATTCTATACTACAGTTTGGGGTAGCAAAGGTTTCTTGTGGGGCATCAGTCCCCCTTGCCCCCTGTAGCTTAAAAAAGGTTGAGTTTGTTTGTTTTTTTCTTTCTTTAAAAACCTTTTAATAATTCCTGAAACCAATGTGTCGATTACATTCATTTTGGGTCATTTAAAGTGGACAATTGTCAAAAATTGTTTGGAATATGGTTTCCAAACATTGACATATATAACCTATTCTGATCTTTTTTGCATTCGCATCCGTACTTTAGAGCATCTTTTCTTGCGTGACACCTGCTCCTCTTCCTCTCTCATTCTGCCATTGGTTGGCGCGCTGAAAGCTCCGCGGTGATGAAGGGGGGAGTCAAATGAGAGCGGCCGTCCTCCCCGCAGCGCGCACACTGAGCCAAAGTGGAGTGGAGGAGACGCGTCCTCTCTTTCCCTCGCGAGCCGCTGACTCCTCTCTTCTGGCACAAGTTACCTCCCCAAGCCGCCTTCCTCTCCGAACTGCGGGAGCCAGTCCAGCTCTGAGGAGGAGAGAGAGGAGGCGCGACAAATCCTGCTGCGTTTATCTGGTTTTTGTGGAAGAGTGCGCCGGCATGGGTACCCTAACAAACCCGCTTCTCTCCTCGGGGCTCCTGCTTCTCGGCGCAGTTTACTCCGTCTTCTCCAAAGGTGAGACGCGTGCCCATGCGCGCGCGCGCGTTGCTTCTCTGGAAGCCGCTGTGTGGTGGACGCTTTTCCACAATGTGGGTGCCATTCTCCGGGTTACTCTCCATCTATTACTACGGTGAAAATTGCGTGTGTGGATTTGGTTTGCAGTTTTTTCAACCGCGCAAACTTGATCCTCTGCGCGCGTTTCCATCCATTCATCCTCACACTTCGCGTCACCACTTTTCTCCAAGATGCGCAACAGAGCGTTTGAAAGAAGGCTGTTTAAAAGCTAAACCTCCAAAGTCCTCTCCTCAAACTAAGCCTGATAGTGAGACTAAATGCGTCGCAGACTGATCCATTTGAATCTACGACCAGTCCTGTGCAACAGGCTGGCCAGATTATTCTCTAACAAGGAACAAGGCTACCTTGGGGGGAAATACATTTCCATCATTACGTTGTTTAGTATAGGGAGACGTTTATGATAAGTTCAAGCACAGAAAAAGGAAATGTGTAATCAGTAATGCTATTTCAAGGAGAGATGGGCTACAACAGGAAGGATTTAATGTGGCACAGCTGAACGCTCACTGGAAATTCCCAGCGTGGATGTGATTTCCATTAGAGCTTGCATTCTCTTCATTTATCATTTTGAAAAAGACAGTTAAGAAACAAATGTTCTAGAAAATAATATTACTTTGTGTGTTTAGTTGAAAAAAAACCCCACTCTGATTGTTTTTAACATGATTTTGTGGCGTGTTTCCAATGATGGAGGACATAAAGAACATTAAGCTTAAAATTGCATTTCTGAGTATTTCTTTATTCAAATTATTGTGAATTAGGAGCAGATGAAAAATGCTGATTGGAAAAAGATCTTATTTGTGACACAAGCTCCCTGTTGATCTTCATTCTGATGCATCCACTTGCAGACAAATAGATCCATGTACGTCTTTGTTTTCCTCATCTGAGCTGGAATCTGGATCTAAACTGTACAGCTGGATAGCTCCATCTTTCCTCCACCTGTAATGTTAGGTTGGGGGTGTGAGGAGCTATAAGATAGTGGGAGAGCGGTTAAACAGAATTCTCTCATTTATTGGTGATGGGAAGTGGGGGGGGGGGGGCTTACTCCATGCTAATAGTCCCGCCCACAATTCAGAGGGAGTTTCTGATGAGTTCTAATTTCTGTCGAACCACTGCTGCTCTTGCAGAATCTGTCCCAGAAAACTACAGTTTTTTTTTTAGATGAAAACGGAATAATCATAATGAAAAAAACTCTGGGAACACTATTGAAAATAGATCAAAATATGATTGGAGAAAGGTATTGAAACAGATGTATTTCTGGTTGCAAAATTTAAAAAAGGGTGACTCAAATTGTGTTTCCGTCTGAATTATTCCAAACTAAAGACAATGAACACATGTTTGACAATTAAATAAATTCAGAATGTCAAGTATTTTTGCCTCATCAAGCACCAGACCAAAGCTGAAGCCTTTGAGGCTTTTTGAATCAGTAATGCATGACTATAACACTGCAGATGAACTACAGTAACGTTTTACATGAGGTGTTGGTGCCTCCCCTTTTGCTTTTAAAAAGCACATGGATGGAGGAAAGAGCACATTTTTCTGGTTTTAGCTTCTTTACGCTGGCTGAGAGGATACATTTTAGGATTCTGTTCAGGGATCTTTTTTCTGATTTAAATCTCTACAGGACCAAGACAAAAGTTCGAAAAAAGTTTAGAAAATTCCGTGCAAACAGACACTTTCTTTAAAAAAAAGACATTTATTTTTTGTGTTGTGACATCAGTTGCCAAACAGACAAAGAGGTTGAGAAAATGATGGAAAGAACAAATGTGGAAGAAATAAAACTTAGGAAAAAAAGGAGGCAAAGCATTTAGTGTAAAGATTAACAAGAATGTTTGGAAGCTTTTACAGGAAAGAAATAAAATACTAATATTCAGATTTAAAATAAAAGAATTTTCGCTCCTCACCTTCCTTTGGTCATTCCAGGTTCTTTATTCAGCATCGATTATCTCATGCTGACGACATGGGCCATGCTCATTGACTGTACATGATAACTGGACTGAGTAAGTGTGACATCACTCATAGAGAATGACTTAATTCCGGCTTCAACCAAAGAAGTCAATTCAATCACCATTTTAACTTATGGACGCTGCCATGTTGGAGCCAGATGTCATCAGTAAGCAGTGATTGGTCTGAAATCTGTCAAACGTTTTGAATGTTCAATATGGGAGCCAGCGGGCATCACACACTTTTATTGAGGCATCTGATTGGTTAGTTTATAACTTGAAAAACTTGCACTACAGAAAAATAATATGAAGGGGAAAAAAAGAGGATTATCTAGAACATGCTTAAAAACTGTTAGCAGAGCAAGAATGGTTATTCTGACCAATAGAACAACTATAGCTGTTTATTTCTCAAGAGAATTCTATGGAATTTTGGCTTCTTGGAGCCAACAGGTACTTTCCTGTTTGGAATGCAAGGAGGTTGTGATCATTGGTCCAGTTACCTTCTACAGTCAAAGGTCATGCTCTATACAGTGCTCATTCCTAATGGCTCCATAATGGATCTTCAGCTGGGATCTCAGGTCCTTATAGTTTTTGACTGTGTTTCCACCCTTAACCAAGCGTCTGCCTTTGACCCTGTTATTTTTGTTCAGTTTATGTTTTGAAACTGGATTATCTTTACAAATTTCGCATTTAAATCTTCTTTGATCCTTTAACGTCCTCAGTAAAAGTCCACATGCTTCCAGATAAGAAATTCTTCTCATTCCTATCACTGCTTCTCACTCTCCTCATCTCCTGGACACAAACGGAGTAAAAGCCATTGTTAAATTACTTTTCTGCTTAGTCGGATTCAGATTTACCCATTAACTCCCCCTCCAGTGACACCTGCCAGCCGCCTTCAGCTGGGCTCATGTCAATTCAAATTTATGCCCACCAAAGTCTCAAGGAAGATTAATTTCTCTTCAGTTAATCCTCCCCAGTCGTCTGAGACTCAGTTGTGTTAGGTTCCTTCTGCTGCGGTGTGCCTTCATCACCTCATCGAGCTTTTAATTAAAACTTTGAATTTAACACTCCAGAGTCTGAGTTTTTCTGGGGCCTTTTTGGCGTACTGCAAAATGTTATGCAAAGAGATGGAAATCAATAGACTCTTGTTTTGAACAGATTAGAGTTTTGCAAGTGGGTTATGTCATTTTTTTTTTTAGCCACTCCTTGTTACCGGACTATTGCCTGTCCTGACATGACCATGAACATTTGTCACCAACCCATAATTGCATTGGATTAGGTAAGGGATGGTGCCAGACGAAGTGTGTATTATCAAAAATTAACGGTCGCCATGGAAGCCTGAACCCTTGCTTCCGTGTCGTCCGTTAACAACCGATAATGGACACGTCAAAGGCCATTCTCTCGCTCATACTATGGACAGTTACAGAATAAATAAGTATTCAATCAAATGTTAGAGCTTTATTCTGGTTATTTGATTTGTTTGAATTGCTTTTTCACTATGAGTGGTGCGACGCGTTTTCATGTTAACTGCTGAGCTGGGACCAACCTCGACTGCAGTGGCAAAGAAAAGCGATATGCTGATGGTCACATAGGTTAAACAAGACATCAGACCCAATTTGCGGGTCGCATTCGCTGCTGGACGGCTGTCCAAAAATGTGTTATTAAACTTGATGTCCCAGATGTGTGTGTAGGAGGAGCTACCGCCAGATGTGTTTAGCCTGATCGCTACATGGAGCGGTGTCTGTGCATTTCTCATTTAAAATTAATTGAAATATTAATGTAAGTCAATACAGAAATATGCTGTTTGATCATATCAGCTTGGAAAAAATGTCAGACCAAGGTTCAAGTAACTTTAAAAGAATTCAGTCTCTCTGGTCTCCCATAGATAACTCCATGAATTAGGGGGTAGGATGCCTGGTCGTTGCTGCTCCTTGTCTGTCTTCCGTAGTTAGGGGTGGTGATCGGGTCCGGTGCCTGGGTGGGGCGAGCTGGGGTGCTGCGCGGTCTTCCAGGCTCGGGTGTGTGGTTGGGGAGGTTGAATGGTGGTCTAGCTTGGCTAGGAGGGTGGTCCTTTTGCCTATGCTTGGAGGGGGGGGGGTGTCCAGTGGCGCTGGATGGGCTGCCCATCTGCACCTGGGGCTGGGATCACTCCTTCCATGGCTCTGGGACGGGGCGGGGCAGCCCTCTTGGGGCCCGCGGTCGCTCTGGGTGACATCCACCAGGGCTGCGGGGTCTGGGGGGGTTGGGGGCCTTGGTGGCCCTGTCCTGTGGGGGGGCTGCCTAGGGGAGGGGGAAGGTCCACTATTGGTACAGGACCTTGGGGTTTGACGGTTGGGGTCTTCGCTGAGGCAATCGGCGGTTGCCCCGGCTGGTTGGCTTTCTTGGTCCCGTCGAGGCCTGACCAGAGCTCTCCCAGGGGTGGTGCCTGGGGCGGGGGCCTGGACTTGTTCCGGGGGGGGGGGGGCGCTTTCTGGCTCCTCTCTCTCTGTGTGGGGTGAGTGGTGTGGGGTCTGGGGGGTTCTGCGCTTCAGGGGGTGGGACCCCTGGGCTGAGGGGACCTGGGCCCTATGCTGGGGAGGGGCTGGGTGACGGCTGTTTGACCACCTGGGGACAGTCTACCAGCTGTCCCCGACTTACCCCCTTTTTCATATGATCTCATATTAGGGTGGGGGGGGGGGGGGGTTAGCCTGCAATGCACCTTGGGGGGAGGAGCTACTTGGCAGTGGTCCCCCTCCCATGGTTGCCGTATGGAATGGGCCCCCCGTCTCTCGGTTTTATTTGCACCTTAGACATTTAGGGCCCTTGGTGGGGAGGGTGATGGGACATCACTGTGAGTAATTAGGAGATGACCCCTCAGTGCCCTACCCGCCATTTTTAACTGCACCCCCTTAGTACACACACCCTTTACTCCTTAAAATATTTACTCCAAACACATACATGCACACACACACCCTCACAAACACACACACGTATTTCGCAAGGAAGGTGGGACCTTGGACCATCTGTCCCCTACACCATCCCTGGTAGGGGGTACTGGGCCCTTGGCAACGGCGGCTGTGTCCCCTGGGTGCTGGTCTCCTGGACCCGGCGGCCCTCTCTCCACGCAGGGCCAAGAGCCGGGGATCACATCAGACTTGAGCCGGGGGTGTCCGTGTCCCTGTGGTGTGGGTTCTGGTCCCTGCCCCTGAGTGCTGGGCCTCGCCAAATTTCCACTGTGGAGGAACCTGGTCGGGGCCATGATTACAACACTTCATGTGGGCCCCCTCTTCTCCTGGGTGTCCTCTTGCTGGGTGGGGGCGGCGGGCCCCTGCCTTGCTCCTTCCTGGACTAACCGTGGGCTGGGTGGGTGTCTGCATGGAGCGTGGAGCGGGTCTCCCTTGGGGGGGTCCTGGCTCGTACCTGGGGTTGGGGCGGGGGGATGCCCAGAACTCTTGGGTGATGATGAGGTGCTCATCTGGGGTTGTGGGCGCTCCTCTGGGGCGGGGCCTTGCGTTGGGCCCTCCCAGTGCGGCGGGGGGGGGGGGGCTGCTCTCCTGGTTGGCCTGGAGCTGCACTCTCTGTCCCCCCATGCCTCCCTGCTCTCTGGCTCTGGGGCCCCCGTGGCGGTCCTGCTAGCCCTGGCCTGGGTGGCGGATGTGATCACCCGGGGGGTGGTTGTTCTCTGCCTGCTGCCGTGTGGTGTTGGGGGGTTCTGGCTGCCGCTGCGGCGGGGGTCTTGGTGTGGGGATGGCTGGACACTCTCCCTCCTTCTTTTCACATTCCATCATCCATTTTAGAAGAACATAAACACTCACCTGAGCTCAGGTATTAGCTCACCCTTACATACTGTAAATAGTTTGCGTGACTGAATGACATTTTTCACACTAGTTGGTTTGAATGCACAAGTATGCGTGTGTGAACATCATTTGTATTGTGTACATGTTGACATGGGAATATTTTTTGGAGCCAACAGGTGTGTTTATAACATCTGAATGTGTGCTTGGACAGGCCCCGCCCTTATAGATGTGTATTACATCTGAACCTGACTGTAATGAGTATTACCATCCAGAAACTTGTTGCTTTACGCTGCTTCATGGTTTTAACCCCCCCCCCCCCCCCCTCTATAATAACCCTCTTATCCCCCCCTCTCTCACATCCCTCTCTCTTCCTCCCTCCTTTCTTTTTCCGTCCGGTCCAACACAAAAGATTTTCAAATATGATTAAAATGAATAAAGTATGGCCTCGATTCCAAAAGGGGTTTATTTAGACAAACCTCTGGTTTGTCTGAAGATTCATAACCCCTGTTATTAAAGTAAAATATGCCCAACACAAGAGGTCTTCAGCTCTCATCTGTTTGCCCAGCTGTTGGACAGGACAAGTTAAAAAAAGAAGAAAAGAAATGAAATAAAGATTAATTGAAGGCATGGATGATGTTTAGAGATTGCATTTATTCATTTTGAAAAGCTCTACAAAAGCATCTGTAATCATGTTTCTATGTCTGGGTTCATGAGATCAGTCTGAGACTATCCTGATACAGGGATGTTCACTCCTACAGCGGGAGCTGCGTCTGAATGACAGACGCAGTGACACAGTTTGAAGACTCACTGTCCCGCATTAGTCCGAGATAAAAAATAAAAAATAGAACAGACCTTCGCCCGAGAGTAGCCGGGTCGGTTCAATAAGACACAACCCAGCAGCCCCAGCAGGTTAAGAAAATGGATGGAAGTTCAGGACAAGAATGCTCACATTGATCAACCATAAGGGATTGGTATCCTACTTGCTGATTGAGAAATCGTCATGTGCTTGTAGCTGAGTCCCTGATTGATTGACGCATCGGCAGATTTTTTAACTCTTGACGTGCCGTGTCTGACGCTGCTGCTGGACTGACGCACCGCCCCATACCCATACCCATACCCATACCCATACTCACCACCCCTGACGCGCAATGATATGAATGCAGCATCACTTGTTTATGTCCAGATAAGGAAGCAAAAGTTTGTTTTAAAAAAGCCAGCGCAGTGACATAGAAGATTTAAGCTATTTGACTGGAACTTCTTTTTAGTCGTGCGGTTATCACTGTGGTGTATCACTTTTTAATGCACATCCTGCAGCCAATCAGAATTGAGAATTCACCTGAACCATGGTATAACAAGAATTAAGATGCTGCTTCCCTTTCACTACTACTCCCTTGCCTATAAACTCTCCCTAGAATTTTTGGGAAAACTCAGACACATCAGTGTAGCACCCAAGTCGTCAGGAGCAACAGACACATCAAGACAATCCCTAAATTCACAGCACGTCTCATTCAGCGTCATTATAAACCATTTCATTTTATAATCTCTGAGTAGAGTTCTTTTTTGTCCATCCACATATGTTTTACTTTAACACTTGGATTATAGGCAAAAAGAGACAAATTAACAAAAGAAAAACACTCAAACAAATTGTCAGAGGAAGATGAAGACAAGTTAAGAACTGCAAAAAGAGATAAACACATGATCTAAACAGACCAAACCGAGGCAAGCAAAATAGATAAAGGCATGGGAAGGATGTTCTAGCAAAGCCTTCACTATATTCTTTATTACAAATAAATTATTCTTGTGTGCTTTTAAGCTACTAGTCTTATATCTTCCAATATCAACAAGGGATTTAAAGGTTAAAGGTTTTGTGGCCTTTTCTACAATCTGGAACATGAGGAATGACTTCTTTTTCATAAATTGCTAGTTTTTGTTTTGTTTTTCTTAAATATTTTTTTTCATGGTAAAAGTGACAAAGAGGTCCGCCTTGACAACTTTCACAAAGCTTGCAGTCTTTATCTCTATCACTCTCTATTACTTTAGCAATATAGTTAAAAGAAATGCCACACTGCCCTTTTTAATGCTAAGTAAAAAAGTCACTGTAGCTTAGATGAATAATACTTCAGTATGGAAGCAGCTCCAAATCAATATAATGGAATAAAGATCTGGTATAATTGTTACTCAGCATGAATTTTCTCATCGTTTTCTAATCGGAAATATGAAGATTTATCATCTCCAGTGGGTCCCACTTAAGATTTTTATAAACAGAGCTGCATGTTGTTACATGCCGACTCCAATGAAAACAGTGTTTTTGGTGTTTTTAACACGTTCTTGTGACAGTTGTCTGATGACGGAGGACATCTATTAAGACATTTATGCTCAAAATATGATTTCTGAGTTTTTCTTTGTTTAGATCGTTGTAAATCAGGAGCAGAGGAAAAAAGGCAGTTTGAAAACATGCTTATTGATGTGAAGATTAGAAATGGGGCGGAAATTGTTGAGGTTTGAGGGGTCTTTACCCTTCTTTACCAATGTCACCTTAACAGGTCCTTCAACACTTCCACAATCGATAAAAAGATGAGAGTGAAACTTTAATGATGAATTAGATTAGAAATGTGCCTTTTTTAATTTTCATGACACATTAGTAAAAAATAGCAAGACAAGACAATTTCAATTAATGTCACCAAAGGCACAGAAGAAAAAGGGAAAAAGAACAAAACCAACATTGGTAAAAAGCATCTAAAATCAGATTTTTTCTTTGCATCTTTGCTTTTTACAATCAAGGAATCGTATTCATCAAATAGTAACAGTCATATATTGTCTGGGCTACAAAACGGAAGCAGATGATGCAGAGAGCTTCTCTTTTTCTATTCTACAAAAATACTGAAGCCACAGGGGCTTTATCCGTCCAGGATGAGCGCTGTGGCTTCAATTTGCTAAGGCTGAGAGAATGAAAAACAAGGCAAGATGAGAAGGCCTGCTCAGTCACTGTGCCATGTCTCAGAAGAAAGCTGCAAAGACATTTACCACATCTAATTAGTTGTGCTCTAACAAAGTTCATTCACAGCTTTTTTGAGTGTTCTTTTGATGCATTGCACATGATTTCAGTTAAGTTGTTTTTTTTTCTCTCTAAAAAAATCATATTTATATTTGGAATGTTGGTAAAACATTTCTTCCTAATCCAAAGAATACTCTGCATCATATAAAAATTGTAAATTTTTAAGAATTTTAAGAATTGTCTTTGTACAAAAAGGTCTTGAGCAATTAAAAAAACGTAGTTTGTTTTTGATTTTCAAAGTACCTTAATAGACAATCGGTCTATAGGGGCAGTAAAGGGACATGGGGAAAGATTAAACAATTGAAAAATTGAAGTTTAAAATGATTTCTGGAAGTATTTTTTTGTGCAAGAGACCTTTTAAGTTGTAACCACTGTTAAAAATAAACCAGTGGCATTGGTAAATAATCTTGGTAAATAATAATTTTTTCTTTTTTTTTTTTTTAACACCATCTAGATTCCTCTACACTACAGCATTCTTTTTTTGCTTTCCGCAACCGTCTGCTATTGTGAAAGTGGGCTATAACTTATTGAATGCACACTGGAGCACAGCAGCTTGTGAACTTTTAGTGTTCCAGTTGGAAAAAGATAGTAAGACAGCAGAAGAGCAAAGTTCTTTATGTCTGCAATTTTACTAATTTTATAACATGATCAATTCAGCGTCATTTTAGACCACATCCAATGCGTAAATCTTGGTCTATTTAGGATGCTCCACTCTTTTTATTAATACAGATGCGCCTTTATGGTGGGTAAAAATTGTGTGTGAGTGTGTGTATGAAAGTGGAATGGTTGTAGAACGACCATTTTACTGTTTGGAGCTATTGAGTCAAATCAAAATGGTCTTTGGACACTGGTAGCAAAAAAAAAGTTAAAAAAGAAAAAATCCTAATAACATAATCTAGGATCACTATTGATAACAAATCGATTGTCCCTGGAAAAAAAAAAAGATTTTTACATGTTGGTGGCATTTTCTTAAATGAAAAGAAATACATTTTTATTTTAAGTCTTCTTGGTTTGTTTGCAGGTTCTTCTGTTTCTTCTCATTCAGTCACATCTCGTCCTTTTTCGCCCTATTTGTCCTCTTCCCTGGATGACAAAATATATTGATCCAATGACACCTGGAGCACTCTGGAACCAAGTAAATCTTCAAAAAAGGGGAACTTGGAGGGTAGTCAGGAATAGCTACATTTGTGGAAGCCTGACCTCAGTCTCACTGTCTGATGACATCACCATCAACTGGATTGATTCAACTATGCAAAAAAAACGAACTAACAACTTGACAATTAAAATGTAAAAACTATGAGGAGAACTATTGCTATTCTTAAACATCGTTTCTGATGTCCTAATGTTACAACCTGGTCTCTCTCAGGATTCCTCCTTATGATCTCATATGGTGGTCTGGACTGAGTGCAAGTACAACCTGTCGCCATCTTCAGCCAGAGTACTTCAAAGGTTGCATTTAGTCTATCTCCTTTTCCTTCCTTAGAAGAGTTGGTGTCAGCTCTGACTGTGTTCACTGTGTCATATCTGTGGGGCCTGGAGAAAATCATGTTGTTTTTCTCAGAACCGTGGGAGGTTACAGTTCTCTTGCTGATCGTCTTTGCCATTGTTACATAGTAGGTCAGAAGATTTGGCCGGCTACGTCTTACCTTAAGGGTGAAGAACAGGAAGCTGCCTCCTGAGTTCATTTGACCTTTTCTAGTTTGCATGCTTACCAACCCTGTGGTTGCTCATCTCTGGGTGGCCAGACCCCCTGTGACTGCAACCTACATTCCATTCCTGTGTTTGAATCCGGCTAGGCTGACCTGTGCTTTTGTTCAAATGTCTGCTTTTTTCGATTCTGCTTTTCTGTCGTGAATTAAAGGCTTCCTTGTTGAATTACTCTCACCTTGAGAGGGAGGAGGAATCTGTTGGATTATTGTCACTGGGTTTTTTTGTTTCTGCTGGATTATGTGGAGTTAAAAAAAAAAAAATCACTGTGATTAGATCTGCTGCCAGGAGTGACTCAGCAATAACAGCAAACGACTCTGGTCATTAAAGTCCCAGTCCAACTATATTTTTTTCTATTGTAAAATTGTTCCCAGTGGTCTTTTAATAATGTTTGTGTGGTTTTTTTTAGCTAAAATCAAACAGCCTGTGTCAATTTTTAAGACTGCAGAGCGGCAGAAGCTCATTAGAAGTTCACTTTTGTGTTGTGGGCGGGACCCTTGGCACAAAAGTTGGCCCAGCTTTTTTCCCAGCATGCCTTTGCTTACAATGTCTCCCACTAGCGACAAGCGCCTCATAAGCCCAAGCTAATGTCAGCGTAGCAAAAAAATGGCTAGCAATATCGGAGGTATCCAGCCGCACCGTTTTGAGCCCAATGGCAGCTCAGATGAGGAAATGAAAACGTACATGGGTCTATTTGTCTGCAAGTGGAGGATTCAGAGTTTGAGCAGAAAAAGTGAGACTTTATCCCGGCCATGGTACTATCTGTTATAAGTCTGAGCTTTTTCAAACATCCTGTTCTCATCTGCTCCTGATCCAACTTGATTTGAATAAAGGAATACTCAGAAATGCAGTTTTAATCTCAAATTCTTTTATAAATGTCCTCTGTTAGGAGAACATGGTAAAAACACCATTGTCATTAGAGTACATTAAGGTATCCCTTTGGGCCTGCAGCAATGTTTTCCAGTGGCGACTGAAAACCTTCTCTCTACTTACCTGTTTGAATGAAAAAAAAAAAAACTGACAAACTTCTCTCCTGACTTTGAACAGTTTGGGGTTGTTCGTAGACATATCTTACAGATAATGCTTGAGCAATATCCCAGCTTGGTGGGCCAGATTCAATAGTTTAACGGGTTGCATATTGCATTTTGCCCACCAGAGATTGAAAAAAAAAAAACAAAAAAGGACCCAATGCCTCCCTGTTGTGAACTCAGCACTGAGTGTTCAATCATGGGGGGCTACACCGCCGAGTGGTTCCCAAGCGCAGCTGTGGCTGCAGCTCATTGCACTCCCAGGGGATGGACCAATTGCAGAAAATAAACTTTGCAGACCCAGGTGTTTGACAACTGATCAGAATTAATTGGTGCGTAGGATGTGTTTGTTTAGAGGACATTTCCTAATGTAAGTGAACATTAAACACAGATAAAACTTCATATTTGATCAGTTCTACAGTCTGTAAAAAAAGTTTTCGGTTAACTTCTTTTAATTGCAGTTGAGCACTGTAGTTTATTCTGTTAAAATACTGATTCAGTAATTTGACTTTGAATTTTACAATAAAGGATTATTATCATAAGTTCATTTACTAGCCAGAGGAGACACTTTGTCAGCTTCAGCTGATATATTTATTCTGCTTACTAAACTTTTACAGTATGTTAAATTTAGCTTTCATGACCGAAACTACTGGTTTGGTTGAGAAAATAAAATGTGGGAGATAGACTGACATCATGGATGGCTTGATTGTTTTTGTGCTAAATAAAAAGGAAAATTTAAAGACTGAAACATCTGTTCTTGGAGACCTCAGTTTACAGGTCCAGATAAAGAGGGGTAATTGTGATAATTGTGACAATGTTAGCAGCGGCTATATTCTTTAAAGACCCATTCTCATCTTTTGATTCATTTTTAGAGTACTCCCAGTGCTCTTTTAATTGTGATTATGCTGTTGTTAACCACAATCAAAAACCTGTGTTGATTTCTTGGACATAGTTTCTGCAGAGCATAAGAAATTCTCCTGAGTTGTGGATGGGACCATTGGCCGTAGAGAAAGCCATGAAGGAAAAAAGTCCCTCAGAGTTTGCTTGTAATGTTCATTAACCCTTTGGAAGTAATTCCACATCCCATCATCCATTTGTCTAGACTCTACACGATCTCCCGCTAGCTTATACCCCCTTACACAGGCAGGAAGCTTGTGGCCTGCTGTTGAGTCTTGCCTCTGTGTCACAACTGCAAGCTTTTTCAAATGGCATTTTGGTCATCAGCTCCTGAATTGCAGGGATAGATTTGAATAAAGAAATACTCTAATGTAATTTTAAGCTTTATTTTCCTATATATATGCCCTCTATCGTCAGAAAAGCGCCACAAGAACCTGTGAAAAACACAATTTTCATCAGAGTGAGTCTTTAAAAAGGATTTCAGTGGTTTACTCTAGAATACTTTGTTTTATAACCAATGATTCATTACTGTTTTTGTTGTGCTACAATAAATTGGTATGATTGGTAATTGAATTTTTACAAGGAAAATTTATGTTTTTTCTCTTTCGTTCTAATAATAATAACAATAATAATAATAATAAATTGTATTTGTTAGGTGCCTTTCAAGGAACCCAAGGTTGCCGTACATAAAAGTGAAGATAAAATAGAAGCAATAGAATGCACAATAAAATATACATATAAATAGGCCAGAAATAGGAAGTTATTGGGGGAAATAGGCAAATTGGTAAAGATGACTTTTCATTTTTTTTGGCGAATTGTGACAGAGAGCCAATGTTTCTGAGGTCCGGAGGTAGAGAGTTCCAGAGCCGGGGGGCAGAACAGCTGAAAGCTCTGCCCCCATAGTGACAAGGCGAGCAGTGGGGACATCCAGATGAAGGGAGGAGGAGGAGGAGGATCTGAGGGTACAGGTGGGTGTGGCAACATGAACAAGATCTGAAAGATATGATGGAGCAAGGTTGTGGATGGATTTAAAAGTCAGGAGAAGTATTTTGTATGTAATCCGGTGTGTGATCGGTAGCCAATGGAGCTGCTGCAGAACAGGTGTGATGTGTTGAATGGAAGGTGTTTGAGAGATAATTCTGGCAGCTGAGTTTTGAACATACTGTAGTTTCATAGAGATTTTTGTGGTAAACCAAAAAGAAGGGAGTTGCAATAATCCAGGCGGGAAATGACAAGACTGTGCACCAGGACGGTTGTGGAATGAGGACTGAGGGAAGGGCAAAGACGACGGATGCTGCAAAGGTGGAAATAGGCAGACCAGGTGATACTATTGATGTGTGAAGTGAAGGAGAGGGTGCTGTCGAAGATGACACCCAGACTCTTAATCTGAGGGGAGGGGGAAATGGAGGAGTTTTCAAAGGGAATGGAAAAGTTCTGCATGCTGTTTATAACGGATTTGGTGCCGATCAGGAGAAGTTCAGTTTTATCGTTGTTTAGTTTTAGGAAATTAGCAGTAAACCAGGATTTTATTGCAAGAAGGCAGTCAGTGAGGGAAGTGGGAGGACGAAGTCCATCGAGACGACTGTTGTTGTGAATTTGAGATACACAAATAAAATTGAATTGAATTGAAGAGAGGAATTTGGCTTGGTGGAGATGTAGAGCTGAGTATCGTCTGCATAACAATGGAAGTGAATATTGTATTTACGGAGGATTTGACCAAGAGGGAGAAGGTTAATGATAAATAGCAGGGGTCCCATGACAGAGACCTGGGGCACACCTGTATTGAAAGGGACCGTGTGAGAAGTGAATGTTTTTAATTGAATAAATTGGGTGCGACCAGAGAGGAAAGAGTTAAACCAGTTGAGAGGTATATCTGTGATACCTATGGCGGACAGTCTGTCTAGGAGGATGGTGTGAGAGATGGTATTCAAGGCTGAGCTCAAATCAAGTAGGAGGATGGATTGTAGGCCGGAGTCAGCAGCAAGGAGGAGGTCATTGGAGATTTTGAGGAGAGCCGTTTCTGTGCTGTGAAGGGGACAGAAGCCAGACTGGAATTGTTCATAAAGGTTATTTTGAGTTAGATGCATGCAATGTTGTTCTGCAACAGTTTTTTCAAGGATTTTGGAGATGAACGGAAGATTAGAAATGGGGCGGAAATTGTTGAGGTTTGAGGGGTCTTTACCCTTCATTACCAATGTCACCTTAATAAGTCCTGATACTTGTAACCTGGTAAAGTTGTCAAAATCTGAATATTTTATTGTACTCTATGTTGCTTCGTCTTGGTTTTGCAACTCCAATGTTCTGTGTGTATCTAAGCCGCCCTCCAACTATTATGCTGCTTTTTTCAATTTGAATCTTTCTTTCTCTAAACTCGTTTAGGCTTTTGATTCAATCTCAGGGGTCCTCAAGGCCAGCACTGCAGTGTATTCCTTAAGCCTTCTTTGTAAGCCAGCATGTGCTCATGTTAACCCTGTTGGCCGTTTAGCATCTTTGTTGATTTTTAGTGTCTTCCTCCCACGCAGCATCCCAGGGAAAGGGTTTTGTTTCTGTGTTTGCCTTTACAATCTCCATAACATTAGAATGTTTAAACCTGAGTTTAAATCTCTACTATGGTAGACATAAGTTAGAATTGATCATTGTTATGAAAACACAGTGTGTGCTTATCATTTATTGAATACAAGACTTGCTTTGGAAGTCGGTGCAGAAAGAAACCTCTTCTTTGGAAATTATATCATGTCAGCTAGTTGTGCTAAAAGCTAAATACCATTAGCATCATTCCATGTTGAGATGTTTTCCAGAAACCCTGCCTCATCTGCTGTTGATTACCTGGATCAGGTGTGTTTAGCCGATAAGGAGCTTCAATGACAGGATGGTTGGAAAATATGTAGAACACCGGCAGTTGAGGCCTGGAGCTGGGCAACCCTGCTTGTACCTCCTGTGGTGCAGTGTCTGCTTTTGTGCAGTGCCCAAGGCAGCCAGTTCCTACCAAAAAGGGCATTTCCATCGCTATCTGACTCATTTAATTAAAAAAAACTGTTTCCATTGCAGTCTTGTGAAATGTGCCAATTTCGATTTGCCTCAAAAACTACCTCCTCCAACCCTTTTTTTGTTAATTTTTTTTTTTTTTTAATAAATGGTTGTGTTTCCATTAGTTAAATTTAGTATCGCAAATGTAATTTGTAATTTCATAGTGGTCACTCAGCTAACGTCATATTAACAACTTCTACTTTGAAAAAAAAAAAAGAAAAAAAGATTATACAAATAATATAAACTATTGTATTGAGTCTGGAATATTTTCTGTTCATAAACTACAAATGAAATCTTACAAAAATCTCAATAATATTTTTTAATGTTGTGTTGTTAGCCCTGGAGCAAAACTCGTCTCGTGTTCGACGTGCGACGAAAGAGCAGTGGCAGACGTGAATTTGACACGTGAATCGCATTCAGTGTGAACACAGGATTACGCCACACATGACGAATTTGTTAATAAGCGTTGGATTTTTCTCCCAAAACTTTTTTTTACTTTTTACTCTCCTTATAATTCTTTTCTGCTTAAGCTGCTGCAACTTATACTCCAGAGCAATATGTAGTCAAAAAATATGGCATATTAGGAAGGAGCAGGGCTAAAAAAAGTAACATTTTGGTACAAAAAAACTGGCAAATTGTTATTGTTTTATTTTCTGACTGAATCCAGAAGGGGTGCAATATGGTGAATTTCAAATAAAGCTTAGAGATGATCAAGTTTTATATAAAAGACCAAGTAACAACTGTAGTATTTTGTACAAATACAATGTAAATACTGAGGTATACTGCTTAATACTTCTGGTATATGCAGACACTGAGACATTATTTGAAGCCATCCACTTGTTAAAGACTGTGAATTTTAGGTAGACCTTTGGGTGTATTTAAAACAAGAGGTGGTTTGATTTAAATTGGCTCAAGTTTAAGTTAATTTTAGGTGATAAAAATAAGAACACAATTTAAATCACATGGATTTAAATTAGATAATACATTTTTTATTTACATAATAGAATCATCTGCGACAGACTGGCGACCTGTCCAGAGTGTCCCCTGCCTTTGCCCACAAGTGGCCGGGATAGGCTCCAGCGGCCACATGACCCGGAAGGGGTCAAAACGGAAAAAAAAAAAGAATAATAGAATCATTTAACAATTTAGTATTACATTTCACCCCAAAAAAAGAATCCAGATAACAATGACCATCATTATTGTTAGCACTACATAGAATGAGACAAATGTAAAAGGAAAACAGAAGAATTTAGTGAAAATAAATAATTATATATATAATTACTTTTCGCAACACAACTGCCATCTTTGAGGAAAAAATTGGGCCAAAAAAGGAGGAATACTTAATTTACAGTCGTGGCATTTTACTAGGTCGTGATATGGCTACAAATGTGTGCAAACTTGACAACAACTGCAATACCACCTTGTACTGGAAAAATAGTATACTCAATCCACTTTTGCCCATTAGATTGACAGTTAAACCTAGCAGCAGCCTTATTTACCACTGATGAAACCAGATTGCGCCGTTTTGCTTTTTTTAGAATGTCACATTTAGGCCTTGGAATTTTCTTGTCTGCAAAGTTCATTTCTCAGCACCATTTCAGCTCCACTCATCCTCCTCTCCAGGCCCCTGAGACAGTAGTCAATGACGGTCCTCACTGACTGTACCACGGTTTCAATTCCTCTTTCGGGGGCAGTCCATCTTCTACAGCTGGAGACGGTTCCATTTATTACAAAAGCAGTCAGGTCCTTGTACCCATTCTCTACTCCCTGTTGCTTTTATTTCATGTAGGTACTTCGGCGCAGAGGCTAACTCCTCATATAAATAGAGCTGTGTGTTTATTAGTAGCTTTTGCTCAATTATAAGTGTGTTGGCAGGTTATTCCACTCAGTTGTTGGTTTAAAAGGAAATTTTGTTTGACCCAGAGCAGTTCTGCTTTCAGGTATGCTACATCATCCATCAGATGTGCATCCAAACTGTCCCCAAACCCTCACTGATCGCTCCTCTACATCAAACATTTCCACTTTGAATGGAGCCTGAGGGGTTAAGTTCGCTTTCAAAACTTTTGGCAAAACTCGAACCACTGCCCAAATCAGTCAATGGTACAGCCGAGCAGCGAGGATTCAGACATCATGAAAATTTAGCTCCTCCCCTAAATGAAGCAACTCTCAATATGTGCATTGAACATGACGCCTCAATATGGACCCTCACTCCACTAGGCCGAACTCTGCATATACCGAGATTTGATGAAAAACATAACAACACATTGGTTTTTGAGCATTACAGCAAATGCTTTGCTTTTAAAGTTCACCAGATGTTGCGGAAACTTCTTGCAGAAACATGCTGTTGATCTTTTAGTTTAGTTTTTGGTTCCTTGGACTGCATTATATCACTTTGTGAAGAGTGTTGTTGGTTAAAGGGAGATTTTAAAGGACACTTTTGTCCCAATTGGTTTATAATTTACTGAACTTTTGGCGTACTTTCAGGAAAATAACCTACATGTCTACTAGAGCGAAGGCAGGTACCCTCTGGAGTTTGGCAAAACCTGCTGGTTGGGTTTTGTTTGGCAACTTAAAGTAGTAATTTCTGCACTGTGTTACACAGCTAGACTTAGTGAAAAGATGATCAAATAGAGTTCTGATGGATAGGGTAGAAAGTAATAATGGGAAATTATACCACGAGGGAAAACAATGTGCAGTGATTACCTTTATTTCCAATATCCTATTACTGTAGCACCGCAGGAAATGAAATGAGAGTTGAGATTTCTGTTTTTGCAGTAGGCCATCAGCTAGTAAAACCCGCACATCAGGGGAAAAAACAACAACAAAAAACTGCTTTATTATCTGGAATCTACTGTGCAAAAAGCGTAAACTCAAATTTTAAGATTTATTCAAATGTTTGGTTTTGTTTAGAAAAAAGTAGACTAAATCTTGCTCTATACATACATTTAAAATAACATTAAAGTATTTATCTTATTTAAAGGCACAGGAAAGTAATTGTGATGATAAAGGGGTAAGCATAAGCATATCATTCATATATGCATTAGCTATTCTTTTCATTAATGAATCTAGAGAGTATTTGCTGCATCTTAATGGCAGCTCTGATGGATACCTCTTCATCATTAAAGCGTACTCTGTCCCTCAGAGTTTGCTTGCAATGTTCATTAACCCTTTGGAAGTAATTTCCAAAAATACATCAGAAGGGCCAAATATATGCAAATGTAAATATTAAACAAAGCATTTACCATTACCATTACCTTTTAGAATATCCTTTCAAAGCATGTTTATACCATTGGCTAAAGTTCATGCATTGTGAATATTTAACCGTTTTAAGTTACAAAGTTTGTGCCCGTATGACTTAAGAGTATTAATACCACCACAACAACATGACACTTTCTAGAAACATTTTAAACAATCACTACATATCCAAGAGGTTAAATTATATATTTTTGTATGTTTTTATTCCCATTAAGTGCTAAATTAATTACAGTGCTTAAAGGCCGTGTCACACAGCCACTATGTAGATTTTGTGCATTTTCTATGTCTGAAATTATGGTCTTTAACGATACATGCATGATTTGTCTTTCATAAGTGTTTCTTGCGTTTGTCATTTGTTGATGTGCGCAGATGTCTGTTGAGGGTTTCTGCCGACAGGTCTTTTATGGGACGATTTTTAGCAGTTCAAAAATTGTGATCGGTTGAAAATTACGTTGAAAATTTTCAAATTTTGGCGTAAATGACGCACATATTACATTCAAATTACGCAATTGACACACAGACACTAATGAACTGCATTTAAACAGCGCAATAATCACGCACGGTTCATGTTCTATGTTGATTTACGTGTTCTTTGCATGCTTTATTCAAACTTCTTCCGTGATTTTAACACATTTCATTCGTGATACAGCTGTGAAAATGTCACGTAAAGATCACAACTTTCCCTCACTTTTTTTCACGTTCATTCACATATGACCAATTTCTTGCGCCGTATGTGCAAAATGTATGCAGTGGCTGTGCGACGTGGCCTTAAAGTCCTTAAAGACACTTTGGGTTGACTTTATGTAGCCTAATAACTTTGTTTTTTAAAGTTTTTATTTTAGCCATGCTGTAGTTTCCTTAAGAAAATATATGTTTGCTTTTGCTCGTATTTTCAAAACAGGATATCTTTCACCCACTACTTTATTCTTCTAAGATCTGCTGCTCACACCTAAAAGAAGCTTGTGTTTTGTGGAGTGTTATGCTCCTTTTTATGTCAAGGGGGACCTAGAGGAGCATAACATAAAAGTAATGTTTTTCCCAAATTTAAAATTAATAACAAAACACCAAACAATTGTCTCCATACAAACATAACAAATGTATTTTACAAATTAATAAATAGCAAACAACAATAAGTTAAGATGAAGCAAAAAGACTTTACGGTGAACCACGGCCAAAACGACAAATAAACCCCCACCTAACTGAAATCTGAAATCTTCCCTTCGAATGAAAGAAAAGGGAAATCAATGACAAAACACTAACCTCCCTAGACTAACATAATCAGGAGAAAACATATGTGAAGGAAAATGGCAGTTCACCCCTACAGCTTCACTTAAACATAACTACAAACAAAAGACTACTCAGAGTGGGCCTGAACACAAAACACACAAAAACTACACAGTGCAACAAACTACAAAACAGTTGGATAAGAGCGCCAAGCTGCAGTGGCGACAGTGTGCAGCAAATCTCCCTTCTCCCAGGCTGGAAAAGTTCCATACAGTGCTTTTTAAGGCTGCTGCCATCAGTTTGGGTCCAATGGGAGCCACACCTTCTCAGCATCACACCTGAAAGTAATTCAGACAAAGACAGACACAAAGATCCAGAAAATCACAGAAGTCCCACTATGATACAAACAAGATACACAAAACACAGAACAAAAAAGAATGAACAAAACCAAATACGGCCACAGCTGTAACCCCCCCCTACCCGAGAGGAAACTTCTTTCCCAAAGAAGCATTTATCCTAGAAGGAGCATCTACACAAAGCGCTAGCACTCACAGGGCACGACATACTCACACACAACTCGCACACAAACTCAAGACGCGTGCCCCTCAAACTCAGGATGTGCACACCTCAAAGCGAGCGCCCCTCAAGACTAGTCACATAATACTACACAAAACTAACATGCTGCACCGAACAGGGCTTAACATAAGTTTGGTTAACAGCTTCTTTTTTTAACCAAAATCGTGGCAATGTGCTTAAAGCACCAACTTCACAGGTTTTGAAGACAGACATTACAACGACAGTACTAATAAACAAGTTGGTAAAATATTCATTTTTGAAGACACATTGAGAAGTAAACCGCATTTTCCTGAAAGAGTGCTTTGCCAGAAGAGTTTAATTTTGCAGCTCCATGGAGTAAAAGTGGAAGGTGCTGGGGAGCACTTACGATGGGCCATCAGCCAAGGCAGAAGAAAGCTTTTCATTAGTTTACAACTCCTCCTGTGTATTGCTGCGCCATTGTGCTTTCATGTCTCTAAAAAAGGAAAGTCGATGGGAAAAAAAAGGAGACCCTTAAACTTTGATTTTAATAACTTCAACATTTTTTTCTTACTGATATAACATATTTAATTTACACTTGGTTAATTGGTTTCTTGCAAGAAATATGAGGAATCTGGAAAACGTCACCTGCAGTGTTCAGTACCAGGTATTTATCTCTGAGTCACAATAATTGAAGTTTTGGCTAAAGATGATTGATTTTTGGTCAATGAATTGGATCGGTCAAAATGAACCAATATTGACAATGAATCATATCATCAACCATAAATTATTAAATGTATCAAATCATTGTTAAAATGAATCATTAAACTCCTAGTCTGAAGTCATAAATACCAAATTAAAGTGAAGTTGAGTCTTTTATCACTGTTGCCAAGGGCATACAAGTTCCCCTATTGCTTACCTTATACAGTCTATGACCGTTTCTATCCAAATATTTTTTGTTTATTTAAAATTACTCAGCCATTGCAACAAGAATTTCAGTAAGGAGAGATCTTAGACAAGTGAGTGAAGATTTATTTGTGATAAAAAAAGATGTGTATGAAAAAAGTCCATAATCTTCGGCAGTTAGGCTCTGACATCTTACGTGCACAGGATAAACTTGGACCATAGATGTATAAACACCTGAGTTTAGACACTGATGGTGGTTCAAGCCTCCACCAAGGTCAGACTATTCTAAAGCACTGTTCCAGGTGGGACCAGTGTGAAGGATGGTTGGCAAAACAGTCCAGAATGCAGAAAGAAAACATCCATTAAATTAAATGCAAAAAATAGATTACGATTGACCTTAAGGACAAGACGGGCAATTTAGCTATTGGTTCAATGTGAAGCCCAATCCGGGGTACCTGGTAGATCTTCGTTATTGGAATTGCACCAAAGCTTTACTAGCACCAGTCAATTGACTTCTGCATAGTCACATCTATCATCAACTGTCTAGCATTTTTTTCTTGTATTTAATTTTTTTATAATGTGCAATAGTGCAGTGCTGCACTGTGGGACAGTGGTTGGCACTCTCGCCTCACAGAGAAAAGGCCCTGGTTTGAATCCTGGGTCCATTCCGTGTGGAGTTTGCATGTTTTGCCCCGTGCATGCATGGGTTTCTCTGAGATCTCTGGCTTCCTCTCACAGTCCAAAAACATGATGCAGAGATGACTTGGTTATCCTAAAGTGTCCCTGTGTGGGAATGATTGTGTGGCCCTGCGATGAACTGGTTATCTGCTCAAGGTGTACCCCACCTTCGGCCAGCAGTGGCCTTGACAGCCTCTGGCAACCCCAAAAGGGTTATAGTGGGTTGAGAAATGGTTGGTTGGCAATGGTCCAAGTTCTAAATCACCTTTTTGTTTAGAGTGGACTATACTGCCTTGATGATTCATAAATGTCTGATGATAACAAAAGTGGGGCAAACATACCTGAGCATCTATTCCACCCAGGTTTAGTACGACCAGTCCAAGGATGTGAGGCTTGAACATATTCAGAAAGGTGTAAGAGATTAAATAACAAAAAAACAAACAAAAGACGGGGAAGTAACCAGACCAACCCAGGGAAGTTAAGGCTGGGCATTTAACTGCTTTCCCACTGCTAACAAAAAAAATCAAGGAAGAACTGAGAAAACAGTACAGCCACAATGCTAAAACTGCAGTCGAGCACCAAAGCACAGGCGGAGGTGGGCCAGTACAAAAGTGAAAGGAAAGAACACTCCTGCTGGTAAATTGCTCCACCTATTTGTAGGAGAGAACAAATGTGTAGTTTCTCCACCTTGGCAATAACAGGCAGCACAACAAAAAAAAAAGAAAACCTGACAGCGGGAAGCACAGGTGCTGCCATAACACAGGATATGAACCAGCGATCCTCCTGCTGAAAATGTATTTCTGTAAATATACGGCCATAACCTCAGACTGGTGACCTGTTCACCTACCCTGCCATCATCAACAGTACGCTCCAGCAGCCTGTGACCCCACAAGGGATACAGCAGGTTCAAAAGATGGATGAATGGACATGGCCACAACTTTTGCAAAATAATTGATTATATTGTGAATTTACAAAAATCCTCCTTTTTTATTCATTTCATTTCAACTTTTTGATCTTGTTACTTCAATAAGGTGAAACTTGAATCAGTTGCAGCTTCATGGCTTCTCTGTCTTTAGAAATATTCAGATAAATAACAACCCAAATATGTTATCAGGTGCATGTTTATCCCTTGAAGAAATCTGGCTACTGAGTAGCAATTCCTTCCTATTTCAATTTACTTTATAGGCTTTTTTTGTCCCCTCTGTCTTTGACGCATGGTACTTGTGTTTAAGCAAGTGTTTTGAAGGCACTCGCTTTTGATTCATTTCTGCTGTTCTGGATAGAATACTCACACTTAAGTGCACAAAACCAAAGAAAAAAGCAAGTAAGTCAAGAACCATGTAAAATCTATCTTAAGACTCCATAAACACTGGATGGATAATGACCACCGACTGTATATGAGAGCTGAACCCAGTAAGTGTGACCTCACACGTAGAAAATCACTTACTTCCCCTCAGATGGAATGAAATCAATTCAGTCACATTAAGAATGCTACCATTTTGGAACCAAAAATCATCAGTAATCAGTGATTGGTCCAAGTTGTTCTGAATCAATGTTTCCATGGCAACCACTTTCATCAATCAGGAGTAAGCTTGTTGGAAGTCCACACCCCTACCAGCTGAAAGTGGGCTTGGTAGAATTTGTCAAAGGTTTTGATCAATCAATGTAAAATCACATGCTTTTATTGGAGCATCTGATTGGTTGGTTTGTAACTTGAATAACTTGCACTACAGAAAAAATACAAATGAGCAAGATTAGCAAGAACATGTTAAAAAAAGGTTGCAGAGCCAGAATGGTTATTCTGACAAATATATAACTGAGTAATAGCAGAAATCTATAAATAATTATAAATTATATTGATTTATGTAGATGAATATGAAAGAGTTCAATATGATTAAAAGGAGTTCTATTATCTCATAAATAATTAAATAAATATTGTCCTGACAGCATTTGAATCGATACAAGCATCGCCAAATGAACTATCGTGATATATGGCCAAAACAATTTTTTCTAACACCTCTACTGTGAAAGGCTCACACCTTTCTGGAGTTTAGGAGGTAGAAAAACTGGCTAGCTAGTGGAGCATAGTGCTTAGTTTGGTGGGAACACGCATATGCAGTGATGTGTAAGAGGATGCTCAATTGGCCATTCCGCATCTCAGTCAAGTGATGTACTTCACGGCGAGAATGATGAGTCAGTCAGTTGGACGGACGGACGGATAGATTTCAATAGAATTCACCTGACTTTTTCTATAGTATACTAAAACTATGCCTGCCTAGCCGGTCATAGAAAATCATGAGATTTTAACATTAGGGCTAAAGCTGTGTTCACACCGCCTTTGGCAATGCATTGTCAAACCCCACATTCAATAAAAAAATCTATGTAAAAGCATGTTTCGGTCTTCTCGCATTCAGATTAGCAATTTCTACAACCATTTTCGAGCTCTACGTAGCTCTACATAGGTACACATTAGGGTTGGGCGATGTCCCTTGAATTGGCAGTTGACGATGTTTGCAGTCAATCATCGGGATGGACGATGGTATCGTCGGGTGTGTGTGTGTGTGTAATTTTTCGTTATTATATAATCATTATTCGTTATTTTACTTTATTACTTTATTTTATTTCCTAAATAATGACTCATCCGCGATGATCCAGTATAAACTGAGGGAAGTGACTTTAAAAAAAATAAAATAAAAAAAAAATAGAAAAGAAGTAGTCCGCTCCTGCACTTGATTAGTCAAGTGACCGGTGGAGCGAGCGACCGCATCACTAGCAGAGCAGACGGACTTACAGTTTTGTGTTTGAGGGGAAGGGAGGATGCTTTGTTACGTGTGGGAGACTTAGAACTGTGATCCCTCCCGCCACTCTACGTGAACGAGCTACCGAATTTAGGAGAACCGGGTGTCCTGGTAAAAGTGTGTCCGATCAGAGCTTGAAGCGCCAGCACACACAGCGGCTGTGGGGCGCTGTAAGCTACAAAGCAGAAATGTCCGTTAGTCCTTAGAAACCGTTCAAACAATCACGTGGATTTGTGTTTCCAGTCGTGTCTCGACAAAATAAAGGCTGATGCTATTCCCTCATATTTACGCGCAGCCAGGATGCAGATTGCAGCGTTTCCCGCATGGATTTATGTTCATCAAAGGCTATGTTGTTAGCATTTTATTAGCATTATTATGTTATTAGCAGTATGCTAACACGGGCTTCTTTCCGGCTCTGTTCTTCAACAGACAAAGCACTGACCACACAGATTAAAATTAAAATGATGAGCGAAGAGGCGCTTCATAATAACCATAACATTAATGAAAGCACGTTTAGGAGATCATCTTGTATATTACCGAGCTGACAGATATCTATGTAGCTGCTCGGCAGAACTAATTTTCTTTTCCCGTTTTTAAAACACTACTGATTGATTGATTCCAACCGAAAGTGTGACCCATGTGAACGTTTTTTATAATCTGAAAAAGTTTTCCTGGGCCCATGTACACGGTTGGATTCTAATCCGACCATTGATCCGATCAAGATATTTTGTTCATGTAACCGCGGCTTATGGTGTCAACTCGCAGCGCATGATCATTAAATGCGCATTGAGAGTTAAACCAGGTAAGACTTTGACCAATCAGGGACTTGAATTTGGTAGCGACATACAGATGATGTTGCCAAGAAGTGCCAACCATTTAAAATAAGCATGGAGGAGAAAGTATTGATCGCGGTTTGTGCCCGGCCAGAATTCGATGACACCAAGTCTTTCATTTATCAGAGTAGAGCTGTAAGAGAAAAAAACTGGAGCAAAATTTATGAGATTTGCACCGCTTTGACATTTCACACCAAGCCTCTTCCAACTGTAGGTGGTGGACATGCGCTAGTAAACAGTAGATAAAGAAAATGAAGAATAAACCCCTCCCTGGTCGTTTAGTGTGAACATCGTGGACATACAGCGTGTTCTTGAAAGCATGTCAAATCCCCTCTGTAAATGTATCTTAAAAGTGGCTGAAATGCCATAACCAGAGTTTTTAAATTCATCTGCTGTTTGGCTTTATATGTTCTCTTGTCTTGATGGCTGTAGGATTATATTCTGAAGCTGTCTTTTGTTAAGTCTAAAAATGTCTTTGGAAACAGAAAAGGTTCATTGACGACAATTGTGTCAGCTCATGAAGACTTGTGTCATTGACTTATGTTGATAGTTTTCTTATTGATAAACAGAAATGTAAACCTTGATAATCAACACACATCACATACTTGAATCTGGGCTGGAATGAATAAAACCTGTGTCCCTGAATAATGACTGAGCTGTTAAAATCGTGTCTTTGTTGGATGAAATTACAGACCTTCAAAAACAAGTAAGTGTGAATGCAACCTTGAAACATTCCGAGTTAACCACTGTCCAATTTTTGCTTTTCGAGCAACCTTGAGATGAATACGTCCTCTGAAATTCAACTGCACCTGAGCTACAGCTAAATCCATCACTCCTCACAGCAACACCCATCCTTTCAAAGTGTCAGAGATGGGAAGAAGGGTGATACATAACTGTTACCCGATATGTCAGGACACTTTTCA
This sequence comes from Oryzias curvinotus, assembly GCA_023969325.1. Lineage (NCBI taxonomy): Eukaryota > Metazoa > Chordata > Actinopteri > Beloniformes > Adrianichthyidae > Oryzias > Oryzias curvinotus. Next base: position 7,925,551 of record CM043714.1, read on the forward strand.
CCGCTCCGTGTGAGTCAGAAAACCATGTATTCTTGTTTTTCTGGGAAAAAAAGAATAAGCCTATGTAGTTTGAGGGGTCTTTTTTTTTCAGAAGGTGCGAGTAAGCAACATATTGGTAATGTGTAAAATCAAGACCTCAAACAAACACAAACTGGAGAGGACAGTGTCTTTCCATTATTTTTTTTAGTTATAATCCACATTCTCTCCTGAGCAACTGTATTTCTCTGCCTTAAATCCAATGTTTCAGACACAAGAACCCTGCTGGCTTTGGTGCAACATTATTTTTTTTCTATTTCAGTTTTCCTTGTCATTTTCTTATGTACAAAGAAAGTGTGTAGGAAATAAAAACTGTAAAGTAATTACATTCCTGTGGGTATTGTTCATAGCATCACAAAGAAGAGTTTAATGAATAGGATTTGATTAAATGCTGCTTTGAAGCCCAAACAGTTTTGTTTGTTTTCTTTTGTTCACTTTTATAGATAAAAGGGATTTTTATTTCTCTTTTTTGAAGAATCTGTAGTATAAGCAATTAATCGTGTGAGTTCATTTATTCAGAAATTGTGTAAAAAGAAGTTATTGCATTTCTGTGATAAATAAAAAGGGTTATGATTTACAAGTATAATAATTTTGGGACACATTAGAGTAACAAGATTAAAAAAAAGGACCCTCTGGGCCTAATTAACAAATTCTCAGTTACAATATTCTCAACTGGGATGTCACTTAGTCATTGACTTCTTTTTTGTAAATGAAACATCAAAGTACGATCAGCTCTGAGATATCCCAAGCCACGCAATTTAGCAATTAAGATGCAGATCTCATGGACCACCACCAGAGAAAAGCAGTTAGGGAAATTTGGATAAAATAGTTTAAAAGAGGTTTAATAAAAAAAACAAAGGAAAGCAGTGCAATGGAGGATTATTACCCTAATGTCGCTTCTGCTTTCTGCTTAAGACTCATCCTCTTTTCTATTGAAAAACAGCAAGTCTTTTACTGTTCTTTGGAAAACTATAGGAATTTATGGCAGGTACCATAGGGGCTGAATATTGGATAGCCACTATCTCTTTCCTTTATGCAGATTAAGAACATTTTCTAAATGCTAAATGAATTATTTCTATCTGTCAGAATAACCATTCTTGCTGTAATACTTTTTTATTAACACGTTCTTACTAATCCCAATTTGTTTATTTCAGGTTTTTTTTTTATTTTTATTGCAAGTTATTTGAATTATAAGCTGACCAATCAGATGCCTCAGTAAAAGCATGTGGTCCCTACTGGTACAGAGCCAGTTTCAGTGGTAGGGGTGTGGACTTCGCACATGCTTACTCCTGATTGGCGACAGCAGTTGCCATAAAGAGGTAGAGTCAGACCACTCGGACCAATCACTGTCTTCTGGCTCCAAGATGGTGAGGCCCGTAGTGTCTTAATTTTGCTTGAGCTGGAAGTAAAGCATTTTCTTATGGTGATGTCACACACAATCCGTCCAGTTATCTGTTATTCAGTCAACTGTTCCAAACAGTAAGTTGGCTCCAGAAAGCCAAAATCCCATAGACTTCTACTAAGAAATCAACAGCTGTTACTCAGTAATTTATCTGTCAGAACAACCATTCTTTCTCCGATACCTTTTTTAACTGCAGTTTTCAGTAATCCTACATTTGGAAAATGTTTGATTGACAGACTTTGTGTAGGCTGCTATCAATTGGTGTGGACTTCTAACATGCTCACTTGTGAATGGCAATAGTTGTCCATAGAAACGTTGACTCAGACTGAATCGGACCAGTCACTGCTTACTGATGTCGTCTGGCTCCAACATGGTGGTGTCTGTATTTTATAAAAATGGCCGACTTAATTCACTTCATTTGGTTGAAGCCAGAAGTAGGGCATTTTCTTTGGGTGACGTCAAACTCCAAGTTCTCTTGTGCAGTCAATGGTCTACAGCGGCTATATGTATGCATTTAAATATATTTTAAATTATTATGCTATGCAAACAGTGGGTATTTTAGAGCTGAGGTGATACGGGCAAAAATAAAATCTCCGATATTTTTTTTATTCCAAATTTGATTTTCGATTTTTATCAAACTTTTTCTCCCTGCTTTTACTTTCTTTAATAACAAAAATTCCAAATGATGGAATACATTTAACAAAAACCATTTTATTTTAACATCTCCTTTGGAAATTGGTGCTAACACAAACTTCAACTAAATACAAGCTGTAAAAATGCTTGCAGAACAATGCAGCAGATGTTTGGTGAGCTACCGCTAGCGTGAGCATGTCATAAAGAGAAAAAGAAAGCACTCTGCAGAGCATTTTTGGCAGCAACAGCCTTGAAACTGTAATCTACTGGTCAAATTATTCCATAATTTAACAAAGAAAAATCGTTTCTGTAATGTAAAAAAACGGCATTACGTTAAATAGAAATAGAGCGAAAGTCACAGCATAAATAAAAACATCACACAAAAACAAAGGTTTTTCTTTCTGAGGAACTCCTGTTGATTTCTAATCAACCTTTTCTCTCTGCTTTTGACGTCTATGAAATGTTTTATTTTCAATCACTTACATACTATATATTATTGTGAATTACACTTTACAAGTATATTTTACTGATTTGATTCAGAAAGTAAAATAAACTATGTATTTTGTTCTTGTTTGTATATATGCAGGCGTATTTTAATTCATAAAATACAGTTTTTATAAATGCTCTATGAATGAATTTTGTTGCATGCATTCGCCATGTCTTAAAGTCCATCCTGTGAAAATATAGTCTGACTTTTAACCGGTCCGTGATTACATGTCCATGATTGCACACGGAACAACTCGTTAGCATAGCATCATAGTCTAACAACGCCGCTGTTTCCACTGCTGTCTAGATCCTGTTCAAAATCGTCACGTTCCGCTGCTACAGCAGATATTGATGGCCGGGAGAAGTTTCAGGAGAGAAAGGAAGGTTAACTCCAAATTCTTGTTGTGTTCACAAATATTTCAAGTTTCATTTAGTCCAATTTTTCATTAATTTGCACATTTACATTTTAGGCAGGGTGTTTCATTTTTTTCTGTAGCCCCTCTTAAGTTTACTATCGGGATTGCTTCAGTGTCAGATGTAAAATATTCAGTCTGCATAAAATTGAACAAACCGATTTTTTAAAAAAAGTGAAATACATTTTATTTGAAATCCATTGGCCTCTGTGAATAAATGAATATGTAATAATAAGTGATAAGGCTAACATGTTGGTTGAGGCATTTTTTTCAACTGAGTAAAAAAAGCAAAAACAAAGCTGCTTTATTTTTCTTTTATGTTACTGGTCTGGCCCACTTGAGATCAGACAGGTTGAATGTGTCCCCAATCCAAAATGAGTTTGACACCCCTGGTCTAAGGCCAGGGATGCCCAGTTTAGTTTAGTCTGTTTAGATTAGTTTAACAATCAGCTATTGAATTCTATGACTTTATGTTGTTTATGATTCATGTTTATTACACAATTACCGGTGTGAAGCCCATTGAGGTGACTATTGGTGTATATATTGGGCTATATAAATAAAATTGAGGGCTGCACGGTGGGACAGTGGTTAGCGCTCTTGCCTCACAGCAAGAAGGCCACTGGTTCAAGTCCCGGCTGGGAGACCTGAAACAGAACATCAATGGGGACCTTTCTATGTGGAGTTTGCATGTTCTCCCTGTGCATGCATGGGTTCTCTCCGGGGACTCTGGCTTCCTCCCACTGTCCAAAAACAAGGCAAACATGGCGAACAGTCCCGGGTGTACCCTGCCTTCGCCCACAAGTGGCCGGTATAGGCTCCGGCCACTTGACCCCGAAAGGGATGAAACGGTAGAAAATAAAAAATTAATGAAATAAAATTGAATTGAATTGAACTAAACCAGCGGGAACCGTCTCCAGAGTTCTAAACACACTTCATCTCCCAGCAATCCCAGTGCACAGTTTCTGGATGCCACACAGCTGACCTTTATTTGTTATCACTCACAGTATACTTAAGCACTGCACTGAGCCTCACCCAGTGCAAAGCATTGTTTGTGTCACTATGCGTGCATTACCAAGTGTTGTATCCAGACCTGATCTTCTGATTTCCTGGTTGTTTTGTCTCTGACTCTGTTTGCCTGCCGCCTGTCCCGAATCTTGTCTGGATCCTGATTACTCCTGTGTCCTCTCTGATACTCTCATTCTTGCTACTGCCCTGTGCCTGCCTGACCCTGATTTAGTTTGGTGGACTTTTAGCTGAGCTAATAAACCTGCTGCATTTGGAACCACCCATCTATCTGTTTTGTGTCAAATATGAAATGTGCCCACTGCGACACTGTTGCTTGAATACGAATTTCTCCTCTGATGAGATCTGCTGAAAGTTATTGCAAGTGCAAAAACTAAGGCATGTGTATGATGGATGTGTGTCTTGTCTTCACTGACGAGTTAATTGAACGTTCTGCTCCGTCTTCTGCTACATTAAGCCCTGGAAATGACAGGTTATGGTGAAGGAACTGAATAATTGCACTAGTCCTAACTCAACTCATTAGAATGGCAAGTGAAATTGTTCCCTCTGAGTGTCACTTTTGACAAAATGCTGTCATGTGCTCCATTCACATAGTTTAATGGACTTGTAACAGTCTATCATATTGTATAAAAGCCTAGTTATCTACTTTTTGGAAATAACTTTAATTGTATCAGTTTTAGAAAAATAAAGAGCATATAATGCCAATCACATCTACATGTTGGCATATTTGAAATGTTCATTTGTGGTTGAGCTTTCCGTTGAGAGCCAATTGAACTGGCCGACCTCCATAAGTAGATTAAAGTTGTGTTAAAGCCATCAGTCTCACAGATGCAATCCATCAAATAACTTCAATCAAATCCTAAGATACACATTTTTTGTCTTGCCTTTTTTGAATGTGTATTCGTAGCGCACAGTGATGATTTTTGCCTTTTTACTTGTTGAATAGTCTGAAATTAAGCTTTTCTTCTTTTGAATCTTTTCAACTTTATATCAACAGGCTTAGATGCAGAGTTTTCTGCTATATCAGAGGGACCAAACAGAAACACATATCTAAAAGTTCCTGGATGGCAAACCTATTACAGGCCTCAACTGTGTCCCACACGGACAATTCACTGCACTGTAACCACATTACCTCATTAAGCACCACATTAGAGAATATATAAAATATTCTTTGTCCTTGGAATTCTCTAACAAGACAGGCCACATCTTTAATTGGAAGCTCTTACAGACCTGTGTTGCAGTAGTAGGGTGGACGCTGATTCTTAAAAAGTCTTAAAAGGCCTTAATTGAACTAAATCAAAGCAATAAGAAGCATTATACTTTAGTAAATGTTTCATTTCTTTCTTTCATAAACAAGATGTGACTTACGGCCGCACAAAAATAAATAAATAAATAAAAAAAATATAAATACATATATATATATATATATATATATATATATATATATATATATATATATATATATATATTCAATGTATATGTATGTGTGTATATATATATGCTGTATGTATATATATATATATATATATATATATATATTTTTTTTTTTTTCAATGTATATGTATGTATACATATGTATATGGCATATTTTACATTTACCAAACTTCAGTGACCAAAACCTTGTATTTTTCTCAACAAAGCTTCAAATGTATTCTCTATTGTCTAGTCTTATTGCTTGACTTACAGTGCTATGGCTCAATAATCATGGGACAAAAAAATGTCTTTAGTGTCTTCAAGTAATTGCCTGCTAACGGCTAAGAAACAGGTCAACATTTGTTCACCACTGTAATTGCCTTGCAGTAAACAACTGGTTTGCCTGCCAGTAGACTCAATTCACAGAACCCAAACAAATAAGCGAATGGGATTCTACCAAAATACTCCTGCTCTTCCTTCCAGCTTCATCATTCATATATAACGGTCACTAACCAAATGCCTAAACAAGCACACCACAGTCTGGGTCTGTGAGTTTGACGTGGTCTAGTCAGACACACTGGAGTGGAAGATGTGGATTTTTACACGTCTTAAAATCTCTTATGTGTATGGGTGTATATACGGCTGCGTGTATGCGGGTGTATTCATGTGGAAGTATCATAATTGCATTACATCTAAGTAATATCTGTATGAAACTTAAAGGAACCATTTTATTATTTCACACAGAATAAGATTAAAAAACTTAAAAGTTCAGTAAAAACTAGTTTAAAATTGAAAATAATAAATAGGAAACCTATGTTGCAGAGCATCAGCTGTTCAGCATTTAGGTTTACCAATGTAACCTTGCAGAGTTCTTTTCAGGATTTAGTGGTTTTAGACCTAAAACGTAAAAGACCAGGCTTGTAGGAGAAATGTAAGCATTTAATAAAAAAAAAAATTACAAAACCAGAAAGAAAGGGAAAACAGAGCAATAAAAGGTGGCAAAGGAGATGACCTGACTGTGAAGAACTGAAACCAGACACTTCAATACGCTGAAGATAATTAACCAAATAAAGACAGCTGTGGATAATTAGCAACGGGAACCTGGTGTGACCGTGGCAGGAGGAAAAACAAAACCCGAAAAACAAAGTATGACAAGAATCAAGTAAACAACTGAAAAACAAACTATAGGGCACCAGCTTCACAATCAGCTATTCCTCATACTGACAAAAATGCTCTGAAAAAACTATTAACAGTCTTTAGTGCCCCAGGAAGAGAACATCCTAGCATCCTTGATTCAAAGTCAGACTTTTATATGCTTAGATAAACTAAAAGATTAAATCTGAGATGTTACAGGTTGTTACTGTGTGTGTTCAATGATGACAGGGGAATTAGAAAACTATGAATTTGTTTAGAAGTAACAAAAGCTTCTTCTGGTAACAGGGATGCTGAAGTACGATGGCCGAGAGGTCCAAGACACGCTTACATTTAAGATACAACAGCAAATCCCAGTACAAATGAACAAATACTGAAACACAACAGCAAATCACGAAACAAACTACAGAGTCCTGAAACACAACAGCAAATCACGAAACACAACAGCAAATCATAAAAGCTGTTAGCAGCTGCTTGCTTTTGTTAATTTGCTGTCGTGTTTTGCACTTGCTGGCCAGCTGACCGGCAAGTACAAGCTTACCGGAAAGGGAATACCCTTAATACCGGAAGTGATGTAAAAATTTTACCTTGCTAAGCATTGTTGTCATTTTGTATTGTAGCAATACAATAAAAAACAGCTTTTGGACTGTCTTGTGTATTTAAAATGGCCACGTAAAGATAAACCGTAATAAATGAATGTACAAAAATCCTACACAAATAGTTTTATATTTGTCGCTTCCGGGATTCAGGACGTTCCCTTTGTTGAACCTTTCCTGTGATGACGTTTCTCTTTCTGACCATGGTCGGCAAATGCAGGGGCGATTCTCTCTCCAGGGCTGAAGGCGGATCTTCCTTCGGGGTTTACTTCTCCGTTCGGACCCTCAGATTCTCCAGAGCGGGTTAATAAAAGAATCAGTGTGACGTGTGACTCTATATTTATCCACATTTTTATGCATGAATGCTTGAAACTCCTTGTCAGTTATCACTCAAAGATTGTTTCAGTTTTTTCCACAAAATCTTGATGAAGTTATTATAAATATTGTATCTTTTCAGCTGATGGCTGCTTTCTTTACATGCCTCTAGCTGTCCAATTGCCTTTATATTGTGTTCTATTTTCAGTTTGCAGAGCTGGTAAGCCACAAGCCCCAAAGCATCGTGGGGTATTTGTGTTTATTTGCGGCCCCCTGTCCTATTTTCTGGTACACTGAACCAGAACCAAACCGATATAGTGCCAGGTACCACTCATTGTTTTCTTTCACTTTAGTGTGATTTGATATGGTGCCATTCATCAGGGGCATGGTCTTTTTCAGATGAGTGGGATTCATTGGGGATTCTTTCTTCACCTGTGTTCACACTTTGGATCCACAAAGGGTGGCAAACGAGGATTTGTGCAATACTGCAAGAAAAATGTCTCTCACCTGGCTTATCAAGTCCATCAAAGATCGAGTGAGACACTGATCCAACAAAGTAAAGTATAATAGAATAAAATGTTATTGATCCCACTAAGGGAAAATTACCTTGTTACTATACGTGGCTCTATTAAAAGCAACAGATAGATAATAAATAATACAAAAATACACCTTAAAAATGTGTAACAAAAATAATTTTTGTCCAGGGTCTATGTGGCATTGTAAAGTCTAATAGCTAAAAGGAAGAAAGATCTATGAATCCTGTAGCAAGGTGTTAAAGTCTCTGACTGAAAAAGCTGCTCAATGCATCCACGGTTTAACGCAGAGGAAGATGATGAAGAGGTTTGTCCATGATGGATTCCAGTTTCCATAACATTCTTTTCTCACCCACCATCTGTGGACCACTTGATACCGGGCCGCAGACTGAAAATAAAAAATGTGAACATTAATTTCAAGTATTTCCATTTTTGTTTTAGTTTGGTATACTACTGGATTCTGTTCACCACATCTGTCTTGACACTTAACGTGACTTTAGGTAGCAAAATTAGTAGCTCAACGCTTAAGAGCTAACAAAAACCAGACGATAAAAGGTATTGGGATTATTTCTTGGGGGAGAAAAGACTCGGTGAGTAAACTGAAGAAAAGCCTTTGACTGCAAAGGAAAATAAAGCCTCTATTTACAGACCAAACCAGGAATTTTCCTCCAAATACGGATTTATTGTAATGGTTGTTCTCGCGTACTAGAAGCTGGTGAATTCATGTTTGTTATTACATTCAGAAAATACCTGTTTTAAGACGGTTGTGTCATTTAATTTTGCTTTATTTATCCATCACACAAAAAAACCCTGTAATGCTGCTTTTATTAAATTTTTTACAAATCAGAAACAATTTTTACAAATTAACAACTTTGTTTCATTGAATCTTTGTCATCTGAGAAAAAATAAATAAATCTACAAATGTTTTCAGATGTTTTTTAAAGTAAATTTGTATTAGTTTGTATTAGCATTGACAATTGTTTTTTCAGAAACCGGAAGCTTACAGATATTAACCGCAAACTTCAACGCCGTTGACGTTTATGAAATACAGAGACCAAGGTTGGAGACCACTGCTCTAGTTGGTTGATCCTCTTCCTGTTTCTGTCAGTGCATCCAGCCCCCCAGCAGGTCACTCTGTAGGGCAGATACAAAAATGCCATCAATGAAGCCTTAGTCACAACTGCGCTTACAAGTGGATATGGGCTACCTGTGGGTAAAAAAAAACAACAACTTGGCAGATCTGCAGGACATGCAGATGGCCCATGGAAGCATTTTAAGAATGTAGACGACACACGGCAAACTTGTTTGTGCACATTTTTTCTTCATGCTGCAGGTATTAGGTTGTAGTGAACTCTTTCACAACATCACGTATGGGTAAATAAGGAAGACGTAGGTGAGATGCAGGCGTGTCGTGCAGATTTTTCTTTTTTGACCGCCCTCCCACTGTGCAGGAAGCCAGTTAGTACTGTTCAAGTGATAAGCCCGCGCTTGTTGCACGCAACCTAGGTGTTAGAAATGAAGTTATTAGACAACCATAGTGTGTGGGCGTCCTAACACATGCATATGACATGCACACTTCATGCCCACTAAAGACTAGTACTGCTTCAAGGGCACAGTGGGACAGCATCACCTGTACATCAAAAGTGCGCATGAAATACATTATACTTACAAATATCTCACAATACACTTACCACACGCATGACACACGGCCTCAAGGGAACTGCAAGACACACCTGCACGCCTCTTAACCCTTGTGCTATCCTAGGCACTTTACCGTTGGGAGTTGGGTCATCTAGATTCACTAAACAGAGCTCTGAACCTTTTTTTTTTTCAATTTTTTGTGATCTTCACTGGTTCAATGGATTACATGAAATTTGTCCACCTTTATCCACCTTTGTCATGGTAGAGAGAAGACGTCAAAGTAAGGGTGGGGTCATCCAAGATAGCACAAGGGTTAAGATGAATCCAGTCCTCGCTACAGCCCTCTCTTGGCCCAGACAACACAAAAATCTGCAGCATCTGTACAAAAGTTGACCCATACAGGGGTGCCTGCATGTGACTAAAACGTATAAATCTCATTAAGAGTTCTGCCATTTCTGCCAAGGACCCCAGTCTTCTTAGCCTCTCCTGCAAGCTCCAGTTGCTTCTCCACCATTTTGTGTTTTGCCAAGCGGCAACAGCTGATCACGCAAATGATGCAGCCACTTCAGACCCAAAAGTGTTGTAAAATAGTCCAACAAGAGGAAACGGGCATGCCACTACATTCACTGCATGTAGAAATAGTCGGTCAATGATAGGAGAATAACAAAATAAAAGCAAAAACAAGTAAGCTATGGAGCTGTGGTAGCTGGCTGCCTACTTAATTTTGGTTGTGTTTACTGATGTCAAAGCCATTTTTAGAGACACATGGTCTTCTATCAAAATGTCAGTCTGTTTTTTTACGAGTTGCAATTTTATGAGTCGTTGTCGTAAAAATAGTATTGCGGCTAACGTGTAGCTATATTGGATTGTTTTTGTTTTTACGTGTTATTAACAAGGTTGGGAGTTCGACGCAACTTCAGTCCCGCGCATACCATGGTCACTCACAAAAGAAATGTGTATTCAATCAGTTCTTAATACTTTAATCTTGTTTTTTTTTTATTTTTTACGTTTAAAAAAGTAGGCTATTTGATATGTGGTGCGACGTAGGGCTGGATGTCTGCAATAATTTCCAGAATTATTTCAATTTGATTCACCAGAGCCTGGATCGATTTGATTCACGATTTTTTCTATTCTTTCCATCAATTCGATTTAATTTGATTTTGAATTTACACGGTCTAGACATTCAGACATATTTGTATAGAAATACATGAATAATCAATTTAATACATGAATAATCTATGTTTGTTTTGAAGATATTCATATTAATCTGATACAATTTATATGTTCCAGTAGGTGGCGCTCGCGTTATTGCCGTACACTTTATTTCAGAAGATTTCAGCAAAAACCTGTGGTGTAGACCAGTGGTCCCCAACCCCTGGGCCGCGGACCGGTATCGGTCTGTGGGTCATTTGGTATCGGGCCGCACAGAAAATATAAAATAACTTGCATTACATCCGTTTTATTTATTTCGGAATCTGAAAGATGTTTTATTTTGAAAAATTGCCAGATTCTCTGTTACATCCGTCTATGTCACTCTTGACGCAGGCCAATTCGCTCGTCTCGGTCACATGACAGGTTACCGCTAAAATAAAACCCAGGAACTGGCAAAATGAATAAAAAACAAACGTCTGTGGAAAGTTTCTATGCCAAGTGGAAAAGGCCCAACCAGGAGCCAGAAGAAGAGCCTTCCACTTCCAAAAAAAGAAAGCTACATTTAATAGACAGTAACAGGAGTCCTATGTAAAACACGGATTTATCCCAACGGGAGTTATGTTGTTTCACCCTTAGTTATTTCTTTCTTTTGTGTTTACTTCTTTTTAGCACCATAATTGTGGGAAGGGGAGAGGATGATGACACCTGTGTGATGTACAATGTTTAGCGTGTCAAAATAAAAGTGCAGCCTTATCAAGTGTCTCTGCCTTTATTGCCGCGTTGCTGCAGCGTGGGTCCACCACATATAACATACTGGTCCGTGAGAATTTTGCCAGACATCAAACCAATCCATGGCACAATAAAGGTTGGGGACCACTGGTGTAGACCACATAAGGTTACGTTTAAAGAAACGTTTCCTTCGAAGAGTTTGGATAATTCCTGCCTGTGAGAATATGAAGCTGTTCATTCGGTCAGCAGTATACGTTTAGGTCAATAATAATTGGAATACCAACTGGCAGGCCAGCGCAGTGATATTGAGCTGTTGGGGTATGTGACCCGAACTTCTTTTTTAGGTGTGGTATGTCACTGTGCTGTATTACTTTTTAATCCACACCCCGCAGCCAATCAGAATCGAGTACTCACTCAGACCATGCTATAATAAGGTCTGACTGACTGACAGACTTATCTCTGACTCCTTTGTCTTGCTTGATGTGCCTGATAGTTCGGTGCGTCTTATTAATCCCACAAGTTTGAAAATAGACCGTTTATTGACGGTGTGCCTTATAATCCATTCCGTCCTATAGTGCAAAAAAACACAGGTAGCTAGATGCTTGTTGTTTAGAGCCTTTGCATTGGGGATCACATAAAAGACCATTTTGATTAGCAGCATATTTTAACCATAATTACAACCATTAAACACTTCTGAAACAAAGCATGCATGAACAGGAAGAAAAAAAAAGAAGACAAACAAAATCAGTCCTCGTACTGCACTTTGGTGTACCAATTAGCATATGATAATTAGTTCTGGACGGATAGTCACATTAAAAATGTGTCACACTGGGACATCATTAGAGCACCATTATAAGAGGAACTGTGAGACAGATTGTTTTCTGAGTATTAGAGGGTCCAAACCTTACAGTGTTTAAAATCTCTTGTAAAAGAAAGTCAAATGGTGTATTTGAGTTCTTTACATCAACCTGTTTTTGAAGATTTATAGGTGCCTTTTTGTTAGTGAAAGTGTTTTGTTCCGCATAGTGCTCTGAAGCCCCCCTGCGTGTAATTATTTACAGTAAATACTCTGATTAGGCCTTCTTGATGAGGAGAGCCAGGAGAACAAAAGCGGCAAAAGGTGCTAATTTGAAAGAAGTCAGGCATAATGCTTTCATATTCCCCTGCTGCGTTTAGTGGCCGTCAGCGACGAGGGAGCATTCTACCTGTCAGACTGCAGAAAAGGAGGTGAGAGCAGAGTCTCCTTGGACCTCATCCAGCTGTTCCACACTGGCTTTTAGGCTTTCCTTCCCTTTTTCTCCATGTCAAAAGGGTTCATGAAACGCTAATTTTTAGTGCTACTGCCCTGAATGCTTGCTGGATGACCCCAGATCTACAGACAGATAAAAAAAAAAGCTGCCAATGTAGAATCACAGATTGTATGTTTACTTAAAAATGCAAGATTGGTTTGAGTTTCTCTGTATTTCATAGACTGTGGGGAGCATCTGCTTAACACTAATTGGAACCACAGACAGTCTATGCATACTCACCATTGTTTTGGAGCTCAGAGGGTTTAGAAAAAAAAGTGTAGAGGAGATGTTTGTTACCACACCAGCAAAATAAAGATTTCACGATTAATTCTAGTTTTTAGTTTAATACTGGAAACTCTTCCTGTTTAAAGATATCTTTACTTTATTGAGTTTTAGCTAACTCACACAACAGAGACAGACAAGTAAGAAAGTATTTTAATGCAAATCATGAACATGATTATTGGCAAAAGGCAATAAAGTAAATAAAAATTAATGTAACCTTTAGGGGTTGATAAAATAAGGAACAAACCCTTTATTTATAAAAGAAAGCATTAGTCATTAAACTATTTAGAGGAAAAAAAACATAAAATAAACAGAGACACAAAAGAAAACAATAACGGCGACACAGTAGATTACTAAAAAAAGATGAAAACACAAACACTCAAATTCACTGACTGAGATGAACTAAATGAAGACAGCTGTGAATGAATAACAGCTGGAACCGGCTGTTACTGACAGGAAAAACTCAAACTAGAACACAACAAGAAAGTAAAAATAATGTAACTGAAAGGTGCAAAATCCTCACAATTACAACTCAAAATCAACGTTGGTGAAACAATAGGATGAAAGGATTTAAGAAATTTTTAGATGATTTTAAACATCAGATTTTGGAAACAAAGAACGAGCAGACTATCCTTTCTAAGCCCATTCTGTTTTCAGGAAGTCTTTTAAAAACTTCTCTAAAATTGCTTTTTTGTAAATAAGGGTTGGGGAAGCTATAGTCCTGCTTTTAGCAGCACTATCTAACAAGATTTATTTCATAATAGGTAAAAGAGGAGTGGGAATAATGAATAAATGAGATCCTGCTACAGACCAGGAAGCAGATGTTCAGTAAAATCTAAGCCAGTTTAGACTAAATCCTCCTTAAACCTTTTGACACACTATTGGGGAATGGCTATCAGGTTCTTGAACTGGGAAAGTCGCCAAACACTCTTACCCCATTGGTAGATTTTCTTTAAATAAGCAAACTATCTGCTAATGGGGTAAGAAGAATGCTTTTACCACAAATTCTTTTTTTAAAGAAAAATTTCTATTTACTCAATAGACATGTTTTCTCAAACAGAAATTCTTTTGTTATTAAAAAACTTTCCCGATAAACATTTTTTCTCCCAAGACAGCAAATAAGACATTTAAGGGTTATTTTACTTTCTTAAGGTTCAGTTTTTGAAGTGAGATGATACACCCACAGTTCAGTAACAAGTGTCAAAAGAACACACAAAATCTGTTCCTGGAATGCACATAGATACATCAGATATCCTCTCGGATTTGGAGAACAAAACTTTCTAAATCATGCAAATCATGAATAGAATATTGCACAATTTCCTGTGGCAACTCATAAAGAGAGTCCATGAAAAAGGAAAATAGCTCTTATATAATTCCTAAAATGTGTGGTTAAATCAACAATCCCTACCTCTTAACCATGTTGCATACTTTCAAAGGTAAAATAAAAAATATAACCTTTAATTGTTCATTTGCACTTTTCTGATTTTACAGAGAAACTAGAGTCAATTGTTTCCCCCTTTTATCTAAAATTATTTCAATCTCTATCTCAAATCTGAGTCTGATTTCTGCAGATCTCCTCATTTCCCTTTCTTTAAAGCCAGATTGTGTTGGCATCAAGAGGCCTAAAGCTGCTGTAGCAGTGGCTGGTAGAGCTGTAAATCTGCAGTGTACTGGACACAGTAGAGCAACATTGACTTTATTTAGACATTTAAAGTCTTGTATGTTTCCCAAACGCATTGTCTAAGTACCCGAGGTGTTATGCTTGGTACCTTGGTTGCAGTAAATGTACAAAAAATATTATATAGTGTTTCTGCTTCAGTAGAAGCATAATTCCAATGTAACTTTTTTCTTGTCTTTGCCTGTCAACATGTTTAATTACTGTTGTGTTTTAGGTCAAAACTCCTTACATCACAGCCACACATTGTTCACTTTATTGCACCAGTTAACTGTCATGTTTTGTTTAATTTGTGCAGCTTTTTATTGATTTATTTTGTGGTCTCCTGAGGTCAGATTTTTTGATCGCATTTCAAAAATCGTTGTTGGTATAAAGCTCAATGCAGATGGCTATATAGAGCACATGGCCTTTTTCCTGTTCACTGTTCCTTGTGATTTATTGGCCCAATAATCAAAGCCACAAGTCGACCAAAAATACCCTGTGAGACAGCTGGAGGTGCTCTGGGAGGATCTGTTTTTCAGTGTTGAGGGCATTACATGTTATTTGAAAAGAAGACAGCATGTGTCTTGAGGCTTGTTGTTCATATACTGGACCTCTGAGAAGCTGCAAGCCTGCAGCTCTAGTCTCTAGACAGAGTATAATAAACTGTGGACTGATCCGAACTTGGAAATCTGCAAAACAGCCAGAGTAGCCATAAAAGCGGTACACCATTTTTTTTCCTGTGGGTTACAGCAATGCAAAACCAGCCCCTTAAAAATAAGTAAAAAATTCCTGTCCTATTCGCAGATTTTCTTTAAATGAGTTTAAAAAATTAACGTGGTAAGAAAAATGATCTTACCAAGACTTCTTATTTCAAAGTCCCCCTATGACAATTTTTTTAAAATAAAAAATAAAAATAACATTCCTAGTGGTGTTTTGATTATGATTATGACGCTTTTCACCAAAATCCCTTTAAAAGCCATATTTCATGTTAACTGAAGCCTCTGTTTCCAAAATCTCCTCTACATGGTCGTGGCCGCTGATGCTGGGCTTAGTAGCCCCGCCCTTGATCTTCACTCATGCAAGACAGAACATGACACGAACAACACAGACTGAAAGTCTCTATTCTCAAAAGTTTATCTTTAGCGATAAAGAAACAGTGAAAAGTGACTTTTCTTTGGTTCCAAAATTACACTTTTTGATCAATGTGTGCAATGAGAAAACAAATGTCTGTATCAGATCCTGCTGTTTAATAAAATCACACAAAAAAGAACTTTGACAAGTTCATGAAAAATGCTTTGAACTACATTAGAATTTAGGCTACATTGCAGCAGCAAACAGCACTAGCTGTGGCTCAGAACCGATTTGATGCTAGCACATGCAGATTGTTGAATTCACTTGCACAGCAAACACAATGAAATTCCAAATAGAACGTGACTAATTTTCCAAATAGGTGCAGCCAATGCTGACATTTCTTCTTGGTCGCACGGACCCAGAAGAAGAGTTAAGTTACGGGTCATGGGTTACGGGTTATGGTTAAGCTGCATTCACACGGAACGAGATTTGCGGAGGAGAGGCGGCCAGTCTCAATGTTAAGTCAATGCTAGAGATGCGATCTGAGGTCCTGTGGTGCGATTTGAGTGACGGGTGCGGTGAGAAGGTCTGCGTGAGATGTGTGGTCTGAACCATCTGAACCAAATCGCCCAACAGTAGCAGGGGCAGATACTGGTACAGGTACACCCTGGACAGCCTGTTGCAGGGCGGATGGAGCGATCGTGATCACTCCAAGGAGAAGAGCTGGCAAGCAAACAGAGACCCCCTGCGGGATAGTGAGCCAGCCTGCTCGGGCCTCCAGAACTTTATGATATTTTTCTTATTTTCATCAAGGTAATCACAAAAAGGTTCCTTGATTTTATTCTTGTTTTTATTTCGACCCTCTCTGGTTAATGCAGGACAGCAAGCCTTCAGACTCGGTCAGAGAGAGAACACAAATGCGGAGAACACATTTGGGACTTTAATTTTAAATACGTGCCGCCAACAACAGAATCCAGCCTTGGACATACTTAAAATCTGTGTGGGAAATGCAGCAATGTCTTCTTTTCATCTTTTCTTCTCCCGCACCCGAGCTCATGTGCATGGGTCAGGGAGCTTGTGCAATGCACATGTGGCGTTGTGACATCACAACGGCTCATTAACTCAAACCAACCGTCTTTGTCTTTGATTGACAGCAATTTAATAGAAGAACTACTCAAAAATGCAAAATGGGAAATAATTTCTTATTACATTTGTTCTCTTTCATAAGAAAAATGCCACAGAAACATTTGAAATGCTTTAACATGATTTTCATCAGAGGGGGACTCAAAGAGAAAAGGTTTTACTCACTAAAACATGTTTTCTCAAACTAAGATTACTTCCCATTAGAAAACTTTCTTGATCATTTTTCTTGGAGGGCATAGAAAAGGACAAATTTTCTTGACACAAGGATCTTTAATTGAGCCCTTAAAGAATAAAAACAAAAAAATTGGTAATGGTTTCTTGTGCACACGAGAAAATATGGTGTACACAAGAAACTAAGTGGTCATTTCTGCAGGAAATCTTTTTCAGAGTCATTTGCCTAGAAATGACATTACCTGTGGTTATTGAGTTTTAGTTTACCTTTGGATTCTCTTACAAAGACGTTGTAGCTTTGCTTGCCTGAGACACGGTTATGTTATCTCTGAAAATCATGTAAATCACGCAACTTTGATCAACTGGTGCATTGGGCATGAGTTTCTTTCCCGTGTGCATGAGAAACCGGTACTTATTTATTTTTTTTCTTCTATGTCCCTTTAGGGGCTCTGTAGTCTTTTCTCTTTCTTAAAATTGAGTTTTTGCAGTGTGTGGAATTGCAAGTGTTTTAATGCAAAAAGCTCAAGTGCTGCTACTAATACCAAAACAGATTTCCGATTGCACTGGGAGAGCAGTGAGGTATATTGGCATTTTACTGCATTGAAGATTTAGCTCATCACAGCACTTTGATGAATGTCTTGACACATCTGTGACCATTAATTTAGGAACACTGCAAAAAAAATCAATAGTGTTTACGTGAACTGCCTGAGGCAAAGATATCCACAAATACTTTATTTACCTTTTCATGCCTGAAGATTGGAAGCTTCTGTCAGTTTTAACTAATTAATCAACAGCTCTGCCAGCCACATTGGCTGTGGTGTTTAAGACGACCACCTCCAACTGTTAGCGTGGCTAGGTTTTAATCATATTCTACTCAGCCTCTATCTCATCAATAATAGGTTGGAAGTGGTGGAGGCATGGAGGAGGAATGGTCTCCTGGTGCCTTGGTGATGGCCTACGGAGACCTTGAGGCCCGAATGGTCACTTACTGTCTTCCGATTTTCTGAGTTAATGAGGCAAATGTCAGTTGGGCCAAAGGAGCTCCTCTGAGTTTTGAACCAAACCAAGTTCTTGCTCTATAATTGGAACCTGAAGTGTTGAAGGAGTTTGGTACTCTGACATTTATTAAACATAATAACACACTCTAAGTTCTGTGTGCTTTTCACTAATCGGCTGTCTGCTTGCAGTCCTAATAACATTAAGCTTCAAAGCTGGGGTGTCAAGTAAATTGTTTGAAACAAGTCCTTTGGGTTGGGAAAGCACGAGACCACAATTTTTTTGTCCAGCAGACTGTCCTGCTTGTTCAGAGACGCCGTCACTCCAGCTGGCTGCAGACAGGCACGCTATTTTATCCGGCTTCTTGTAGACACAGCCATGGTTGTCACAGGACTTTGAAGGGAATGTATTATGATGACTTGCTGTCACTTTAGCAACTATAAAAAAAAATGTATCTGGCCCAACCTTCTTTTCATCAGGTGTGGAGCTTATGAGCAATTCTAGCCCCAACTGCCAATCACAGCTCGGCAGACCAATGTCCCTGCCCGAACGCCATCTCATATGGTGAATACTAAACAAACTGCTGGCAGAAGTGATCCAGCTTGTTCTTTCCAATCACGCTTGAGCTCTACAGTACACATGCTGCATGTGCAGGAAACATGTTTGGTTTGCTATAGGGCAAAGGTAATGATGCATCATTCTGGATTTTTGTGCGTCTTTCCTCATTTTAGGGATGCCTACCGGAAATAGTGTCTTTGATCAGTGTTTTATTTGTTCTGTTTATTTTATAAAGCCAAAAAAGGTCACATTTTTCTTAAACAATCTAAGAAATAATAATTTCCATAAAACTAAAAAAGGATGACTAATTTCAGTCCATTCCCTTGCTCAATTTTTAAAAACTCAAGTCCAATACTGAGCAGTGGGCTTGGCCAAAAGCTCCAGTCATTGAAGGATGGAAGACAGCCTGCCCCCTTGTTTTTGTATGTGTGAACACGGCGCAGCCCTACTCTGCAGCTGCACGAGTCTGACCGGACACTGATTCATTGTCAGTCCTCTATCGCTGTCTTCAGAGAAAGCATTATCCATCGATAGCAGAACAGAAAAATTTGTAAAACCAATGTAACTTTGTCTCCTGTTCCTAAATGTGCATTAACTGCACAGATAAAATGACAAAGTCATTAACCAGTTCTTCAGTAGATCACAGTAGTGCGGTCATGCGTAAGCAGTTAGTTGATTTAAAAGTACATCAGTTTTAATCTTGAAATGGCCGTCCGTCCGTCTGTCTGTCTGCACAGTGTTTTCCCACTCATGAATTTAAGACAGGTCTTCAATGATCATGGTTCAATTATGGATACTTAACGGTAAAATAGGAATTCAGAAAATCACAAGCAGTAGTTACGTTTAGTGAGCAGTGATCAACTGCTGGACTAATTCATGAAAAAGATCATTGATATTCTACCCCCACCTGGAGCTCCATGCAATATCTTACCTGGTGAAGAACAGCTTAGAACTACACGTGCATGGAACTGATGTGGAGTGAAAAAGTGTTCTTTTCTCATGTAGAATTGCACAGCAAAGACTGACAGCCAGTTGGAAGTGAGGCGCAGCAGCTGCGAGTCATCAATAACTAGTGTTTTATTCATCTTTGGGAATGAATGCTGACAAGTGCTTGTTAGAGTTGAACTCATTTTGTTTGCAGTGTGAGTTGAGGATATGTTGAGTTATAATTAATTCCCAGCCATTTGCAAGTTTGGATTTACTTTTAAAGCAGAGGTTGGATAATCAAGTCTGACTTTATATTACCCACACAGTTTAGTACATAAACAGCTTTGATTTAAAAAAAACAAAAACAGGTTAGAAAGAAAACAAAAGCCTGATTTACTTAGAGATTCTGAAGACAAGTGCAAAGTCGCAAACAAATAGAATGCTTGGGCTGTATTGGGATTTGCAGATGACCAACAAGATCGCAAAGAGGATAATAAATCCAAACTGTGCTTTTGTGAAGGCAAATGAATGTAAAACCAAAGTCATTTCCATCTATCCATCTTCTTAACCAGTTGAATTATTTTTGGTGTAATGGGGCTGCATGATTTCCAGATATCCAAGCCATACACAACTACCTGGTAGCCTGACTACCTTAGAGACACCATCACTCTGGTGTGATGGCTTGAGAAATTAAAATATTTATCATGCAGCTTTAAAGTATACATTTTAAAAACTCTGTTTCGATTATTTCTTTAAGTATTAAAGGCATAAGTTCTTATCAAAGAAGAAATATTTCAGCACAAACACACTTAAAGTTCCACCTTAAAATCTTGAAGACAGACAATGGAGCACTGAGTGTTCTATTTGTCCTTCATAAAACATTTAGTTGCTTTGTATTTTTAATCAGCATCTACTGCAGCTATATATTGCTTGATAAAGCAGCGGTGCCCTCTCTGTAACATTTGCCCTCTGTTAAACTCTGCAACTCACAGCACTTTCAAGTCAGTCAAATGTGGGTCACACAGCTCTGCTTGTGGTCTCTGTGGTTTTGCTCTGCACAACCGCACATCAGTCACTACTTCAAACAGCCTCCACTGGGAGGGTGCAGGACTCACAATGCCAACAATTGGAACAGACAACTTCTGTTCAGTGGATCTGAAGTCTGTTTTTGTAAATTTGTGACATGAGACGAATGAATCTGTTCTATCCAAAGGGAGTTTTAAAATGGCATCTACAATGTATTTGCACACATTATGAAATAGTTTATTCTAAAAACATTCTGTGCACCAATTTTTTCAATGATAAACCTGGTCTTATCCTTGATTCTTTTTCTGTAAATTGAGCCTTTTTAGCAGCTCACTTATGAAAAATAATGAGGCTGTCAGGAAACAATTGATACTAACTGAGAGGGAAGTTCGCTTAATTCTTGTAAAGTTCCAGTAAAAGGAAGTAAAAGGCTTTGGTACAGACAAAGCCTATGTGAGATGAACCTGCTGTTGGAGATGAAGCTGTTTTATTCAAGCTGTAAAGGGCCTATATATCATGCAAAATCCTCTTTTTGAGCTAAGTGTCTTATAATGTTAATTCCTCTCAAAAACAACCCCAAAGCAGTGTTTTGATCCATTCACACATCTCTGAGGATTCCTCTAAAACCCTGCTCTCTAAGCACCAGTCCCTCCCAATTCACGAGAACGAGTGGGTCCTCACATTGCATTGTGAAATCACAAAGTGAGGAACAGCCCCTTCCAGGAAGAGTCTGCACTGCCAGCATTACTCCCAGACTAACAAAAACACCCACTTTCTCAGAGGAGCTGGCAGTGCTCGACTAAAATGCACCTATGACGAAAATTTTAGACCCCTTCATGTTTTCTAAGTGGGAGAACTTGCTAAATCACAGGGTGATCAAATACTTATCGACCTCACTGTATATGCACCTAGTTTACTTTGAAAGGCTTAAGAAAAATGTTGTATAGACTCTTTAAAACCCCTGTTTCAACATGTTTGTCAACTATGCAAGACAGGTCTTTCATGTCTATTAAAGTGCCTCTATTGCTCTCTATAGCTTGGCTGAGACCCCTCAAGACATTAAACATCAGCTCTTGCTGATCTAACATCAAAGTCAGAGATGACAATGTTTCACAGAAAACGTGCTGCTTTGTAAAAAACAGAACATGCCTGAGGCATGTCATGAAACTAAAATAAAAAAGAAAAGTTTTCAGCAAGTTATCAGAAAGAGGAAGTCTCAAACTCAATCTTATTTCTTTTATGCATTTGCATTTCTTTAACCTAGAGGTACCCAATCATTGCAAAATGAGAGGAAAAAATATTTTAAGAAACTCTCTTTTGTTCGTGGTGGTTAAGTCTCAACTGTCAAATGACAATTAAGTAACAAGTGTTACTTTAGTGTAGTGCTAGGATGGATAATTCTGAATACTGTACATCCAATGGACAGCTCATGTTTAGGCTTCAAAAATTAAGTCTGGGAAGACAGATTCTGATGGTTTGAAGACATTTAATGGAGGGGCTCTGGTTAGATCCATAAAACAATGCGAATAGGAAAGAGAGCTAGTGGTAAACCAAAGAAGGGGTTCACGGGTGGAGCCAGGGTAGCATGAGTGAAGGGGAGACTTTGGAAAACATTAGTTGAAGGCAAATAACTATAGTGACCCCTAGGCAGAGCAGCCAAAGCCAAAAGGAGGTATTCTCAAAGCACCTCTTGTGGTTATCAGCCTAATCATGGGCCAAAAGCTTGGCTGTAAAAATAGGTTTCAAGCTAGATTTAAAAATGTAAATAGAAGAAGTGTCTCTGTGTTCCACAGAGCGCCCAATACTGGGAGGGTCTTCTAGTTGGGTCAAAATTACAAAACAAACAGTAATTTAGTTGATTACTGTTTGTTTGAGTAGAGTAGTTTAGTTGAGATGTAGTGATGACTTGATTGCTGACTCAAAGTCCTTGACTTGGCTGGAGTTTTGTAACTGCCTTAAACTTGTGTGGTGAGGGTTTTTTGGGTTGTTCAGGCCCATAGAGGGTTCATAGAGGGGAACGGCTGCATCTTAAGGGGAATGCTGGTTTGCCTTGCAGTTCTCTTGAGGCTTGTACCTCAATGGACGTTGTGGAGGCGGAACATACCATAGTCGTGCGTGTGGTAAGGGTTTGGTGAGGTGATACGGTTGTACGGTGCGAGAACTAGCTCCGTAGTGCCGCACATGAATGCTGCAAGCATGGGGGGTGCAAGTGATATGTGCCACCTGGTGGCCCCTACCCACTTTTTACCTACAGACAGCTGATAAGTTTTTAAGTGGTTAACGCTGGATTTAACTTCTAAAAATAAGATAAGATAAAGATACTTTATTGATCCCATCTTGGGAAATTGTGTTGTTGCAGCGTCTGCGTTAGGCTCAAAGATACAAACACACAAACAATAGGTGACAATAGAACACAGAACAATCAATCAGAAAAAGAATCATCAGTAGCCGCGTTTACATGGGCAAAAGTAATCGGAAAGAACGCCTGATCGGAAAGAAAATGTGTCATGTAAACGCGCCGTTCGGAATAGTCTGCCCCGGTCAGACTCGTTCGGATCAAACTTTCTTTCCGATCGAGATAGGTGGGTTACACCGATCCTTTATCCGATCGTGGTACATGTAAACGGTCATTCCGATCGTGTGTCACTTCTGCTCTGGTTTACGTCATTCATAGACGGTGTTTCGCTGATAGAAAGCTTTGGAGCGCATACAGGACCAATCAGCTGCTCTGTGGAGGCCCCATGCAAAGCGCCGCTCCGCTCTCGCCCCGCTGGCTCTCTGCCTCTCTTACACCCCTCACGAGGGGGCTGCCGGGGAGGAGCGCTTCGTGCCCAGTGAGGTCTGGACCCGGCACCCGAGCTCTGCGTTCGGGCTCCGGTGCCAGTAGACCGAGTGAACCTCTCTGAGCAGAGCAGCAGGATTTATTAATGTGTTTGGGGGGGGTGCTTTGTTACGTGTGCGTTTTGTTGTGTTGTTATGTGTGAGAATTCTGGACTGCGAGCCGACCCGCCACTCTGGGTTAGCGGCTGCAGGACTAACGAGAACCGAGCAGAGCTCGGCCCGTCAGCTCACACATTTGGGTCGGTGTGTGAGATTCAAAGCAGAAATGTCGCTCAGTCCTTAGAAACTGTTCAAACAATCACGTGGATTTGTGTTTCCAGTTGTGTCCCGACAAAATAAAGGCTGAATAAAGGCTTATTCCCAAACATTTGCGTGCAGCCAAGCTAATGTTGTTAGCCCGTGTTTATAGCCTCTCCTAACCCTGGCTTCAAGCTCCCCCTGCACAAAAAAGCACCGACCACACGGATTAAATATAAAACGATGAGCGAACAGACGCTTCATGATATTCATAACATTAATAAAAGCACATTTGGAAGATCGTCTCGTATATTACCGTGTTGCTGCATAAATGTATGTGACAGCAAAGGGTTGTTTACAACAGGACACTTCCTTCCGGGTTTTTTAACAGTACTGCGCATGCCCAAATGATTCATTCCGAACGAAAGTGTGAGCCATGGGAACGTTTGTTCTAATCGGAAAAAGGTTTTCTGTGCCCATGTGCACGGGTGACTTTTGACCCGACCATTGATCCGATCAAGATATTTTGCCCATGTAAACGCGGCTAGTGAAACAGTTGTATTGCATGACAGCTCTGGAGAAAAACAGACAGACCTCAAATGAGTTTATCTCTTGCAAATGGATAACGATAGAGTCCAATGGAGTGAGGTAGGAAAGATCTCCTGTAGTGGTTGGTGTGACAGCAAAGCTGCCTTAGCCTCTTGGAGAAGGTGCTCCGCTGACCGTCAAGAACAGGAGGGAGACGATGCACCGGATTATCCATGATGGATACGAGCTTATTTAAAGTCCTAATTGACATATTTGACATTAAATGAGACATAATTGACCTAAATCAACTTGGGCGGGTTGGGGCTTGGGCCAAATACCATTTCTCCTGAATTCTTTACTTTAAAACTTAAAAATGTTCAGTAGGGCCGTATATTCCATGATTATTGGGATGGATAACAAGATGGGTGTATTGGATAAATCTATCAATAATAATAGGTTTACCTGACTGGCAACAACAGGAAATTCTGTTTCATCAAGATGGAGCTCAGGGAAAGCAGGTATTATTAATAACAGAAGAGATTAACAGACGTAAAACCAGAAAGTCTCACACACATAGTTCAGTCCTTTATTGACGGCCATAACAAACTGCTGAATGTTGAGAAATATCTGTTTAAAACATACGAGGTAATGACATGCAGAGAAAGCCTTGGGGCTTAAAATGGCTGACAACATGAGAGATAAGATTTAACATGTTCCTTTCAGAAAACAAAATGCCATACAAAATAAAAACTCACAGTCTTAAACTTCTTAATTACGGCTAAAACAGGAACCGACTCAAAGGTACCAGAACTGAAGGGGAAGATAGCTGTTTTTGGATTAGCAACCTTCACAATGTTACGCAATGGCATTTTTATGCCTGATTTTTACCTGTGAAAAGCACAGAAATGGAAGAAACAAAACAGTTTGGAATCAGCTCAGAGAATCTGTTCTGACTGAATCCTCCTCTTTGGGCTCTAGAACATTTAAGAGCCCATCAGTGTGAATTCACAGTCAAGACCTGTTTCTCCACATTTAAAAGACAAAAAAGGAAGCAACAAAACCCACTCCTACACTCCCTCTTTGTACACATCTTGTCTTTAAAACTCTCTACAGTGCAAACATCAAGGTGTTGGCCCGGCTCCTTGTAGTGAAGCTTGATGCCTGTTGTAAGGAGAGCTTTGCATTTTCTGCCTTTTGTCTGGCTACAAAAACATCAGCTGCATTTTTTAAGTTGGGGTTTTGAAATAGAATCCTTATTTGTTTTCAGATCTTTCTTTAAGCACATTTTTGTCACTTGATGCTCATTGTAGCAAGGCCTTTGTGCTTTCACTTTCTTGTGATCTCCAGCATGCTGGTGGGATAAGACCATGGATGAGTAAACACCAGAGCGTGGACTCTGATGATGGTTAAGGGGCAGTCCATGATAAAGCATTGTTCCAAGGGACAGACAGGGTGGGGGAGAGCTGGCAAAACCATCTAGAATGCAGAGAGATAAAAGTCCATGAATCTTAAAAGTAAAAACAAAAGATAAAAAAAAGCTGAGAAGAAAATGCAGGGAATCTAGCTATAAGTTTAGAGTAAAGGCTTAATTGATGAGTGCCGTACAGAATGAGTGATGTAAGAACCCACCTTAGTCGAAGGTGAGGTGAGGTCTTCTTCATTGAAATTGTGCCAAAGATTTACAACTAGCATAAAGAACTTTGGGTCATTCGCCAGGTTTCTGTAGAGGTGTCCCCTCCAAACACAAACCAGCCAAGACTATGGCGCATAGGTTTGCTATGTTAGGTGTAAATTTGTTGTTTTCGAGGTTTTTATACCTCTAGATTTCTCCAAACCATCAATTTCAGTGTATTTATGTTTAAAGGTCCACTCCGATCATCTTTTGATGTATTGTGATCCTATTGGTCATAGGGTTAATGGACGACGAAGTGTGCATTATCACTTTTTAACACACGTTGTGGAACCCTGAACCGTCCGACGCGAGGCTTCCGCAAAGTGCGTTTAAAAAGTGATAATGCACACTTCGAAGGCCATTAACCCACTTATACCATGGTCACTTACAAAATAAATTAATAGTAAGCAGTTTTTAGTCCTTTATTCTTGGTTTTTTTTCCCAATTTGGATCGCTTTTCTCACAAAAAGTGAAGTATTTGTTACATGATGTGCGCTGCATCACGTAACAAATAGTCCGCGGTGCGCCGCACCACTGCTGCAGTCAAGACTCTGCGATATAAAGCAATATATATATATATGCTGATCTTTCTGATGCGTTGAATAAAGCATTAGTTCGGAGAGAAAGTTCACTTCTTACCGCTTGTTTTTGTCCAAATGATGAAGCAAAAGGTTGTTTTAAAGAAGCCGCCGCAGTGATACAAAACATTTAAGCTAGGTGAACGGAACTTCTTTTTTCACCGTGCGGTTATCCTGTGGTATATCACTTTTTAAGCCACACCCAGCAGCCAATAAGAATTAAGTATTCACCTGGACCATGGTATAATTATAATTATGCAATTTTTAGCCAAAATCAAAAAACGAGTCGTTTCTCCAGAACAACAGTAGTTCATTAATTCAATTCAATTCAATTCAATTTTATTTGTATAGCCCAAAATCACAACAACAGTCGTCTCGATGGGCTTTGAAGTAAAACATGAACTCAAAAGGATCATAAATACAAAGAGTCAATAGGAAAATACTAAAATGAACTAACAAACTGACTAAGCTATACTGGCATCTCTGCCCTTAGACCCCCCTTCGTGGTAAGGAAAAACTCCTAAAAAACTGGATTCCGGAAAAAAAAAAGAAGAAACCTCAGGGGTGCCCACATGAAGGAGGGATCTTCCCCCAGGATGGACAGGCGATGTACCAAAACTCATTGAGAAGAATTAACTTATCTAACTCTACAACTACATATTTAAAGTCCAGCAGACGAGCTTCATCCAGCCGCGGTTGGGGACAGTCAGGGGCGCGAGTCGAGCCAGAGACAGGAACCACAGCCAGGTTTAGGAGCAGGAGCAGAGACGAGGTACACGGTCAGGAACAGGGAAGGCAAGGCAAGGCAAGTTTATTTGTATAGCACAATTCGTACACAAAGTAATTCAAGGTGCTTCACAAAACAGAAAAATGCATTCAAATCACAATACATCATAGAAATAATCAACGTAAAATTTACTTTAAAAGAAAAGAAAAAAAATAGAAAATTGATTTAAAAAGAAAGGAAGGAAAGAAAAGTGCAGATAGGACCTTTCAGTCATATACACGGCTAAACAGAAATGTTTTAAGTCTAGATTTGAACATAAGAACATAACACAGAAGAGGCCTGTCTTACAACTTTAGGGAGGCTGTTCCAGATTTTAGCTGCAGAATATTGAAACGCTGATTCCCCTTGTTTAGTTCTGACTCTGGGAATCAACAGGAGGCCGGTCCCTGAGGTCCTCAGAGTACGAGATGGTTCATATGGCACTGACATGTCAGAGATGTACTTTGGTGCGCGGCCATGGAGAGACTTGTACACAAGCAGAGCTGCTTTGAAGTCTATTCTTTGAGGTACAGGGAGCCAGTGCAGAGACCTGAGCACAGGACTAATGTGATCATACTTCCTGGTTTTGGTCAGGACTCGAGCAGCAGCATTCTGGATGTACTGAAGCTGTTTTACAGCTCGTTTGGAGAGGCCGGTGAGCAGGCCGTCTAACCTATTGGAGACAAATGCATGAATAAGTATCTCGAGGTCTTGCTTTGACATTATGTTTTTGATTTTGGCAATGTTTTTCAGATGGTAAAATGCCGCTGATGTTACTGACTTGATATGGCTGTTAAAGTTCAGGTCAGAGTCCATGATTACTCCTAGATTTCTGACTTGATTTGAGGGTTTAAGAGACAGAAAATGAAAGTAGCTGCTGACACTTTTAGTGTCCAGTTCTCCAGTTTAGCTGGAGAAAGTTGTTCTGCATCCACGCACTAATCTGTTGGAGGCAGTGGCTGAGTGACTCCACCGGCCCATATTCACCTGTTGTCAGTGACACATAGATCTGAGTATCATCTGCATAGTTGTGATAAGATATGTTATTATTGCGTATTAACTGCCCTAGTAGCAGCATGTACAGGTTGAACAGAAGGGGTCCCAGGACCGATCCCTGGGGCACACCACAATTCAAGCCCATGTAGTCTGAGACACAACTCCCAATTTCAACAAAGTATTTCCTGTCTTCTAGATAAGACTTGAACCAACTTAGGGCAGATCCAGAGATGCCAACCCAGTCTTGGAGTCTGTGTAAAAGGATCCCATGATCAACAGTATCAAAGGCAGCGCTCAGGTCTAGCAGGATTAAGACAGAGACTTTTCCATCATCAGTGTTCAGGCGGATGTCATTGGTTACCTTGATAAGAGCAGTTTCTGTGCTATGATGGGGTCTAAAACCTGACTGGAAAACATCAAATGAATTGTTTGATAAGAGAAAGTCAGTAAGCTGTTCGTAGACAACTTTTTCAAGGACTTTTCCTAAAAATGGCAGATTAGAGATAGGTCTGTAATTATTCAGTACAGTGGGATCAAGACCGCTCTTCTTCAGGAGGGGTTTAATGACTGCAGTTTTTGAGGCCTCTGGAAATATTTCAGATTGAAGAGACAGGAGCACGGATGGGCCAACTGGAGTCTGGAAGCACTCCCACTCCCCAGGAGGGGAGAGGGAAAGAGGGACAATACATGAATCGTACTGCACCAAACAGAGGCATGGAGAACTAAATGATAAATGATGATCAAAAATAGAGAAGAGAGGAAGGGTAAAGGTAGATGAGAAAAGAGGACAGAACCCAAGTGCACCATAGTTACCCCAGCTTCAACTTCTAGCAGCCTTTTAAAACAAATAGTTATTGTTATTAAGCTTAATTTAAACAATTAACATTAAGTTAAATAATCTCTGAATACTAACTAGTCTGACAATAAGCCTGTCCAAAGAGGAATGTTTTCAGTCTAACTTTGAATGTAGAAACCGAATCTCCCTCTCTTACGTGAGCTGGGAGCTTATTCCATAAAACAGGGGCTTGGTGGCTAAACGCTATACCTCCAACTGTACTTTTACTAATTCTAGGAATCACAAGCAGTCCTGCATTTTGTGAGCGAAGTGTTCTGATTGGATGGTAAGTGACTATGAGGTCATGAATACGGGGCCATTCAATGTAAGGCCTTATAAGTTAACAGGAGGATCTTGAACTTAATTTTAGAATCAACTGGGAGCCAATGGAGCGAAACTAGCACAGGAGTTATGAAAAGCCGAAAGTGAAACAACAACTATCGAAAAATGTAAGAAAATCATCAGAGCTGAGAGAAACAGGAACATGTGTTTCTACTGAGCTCTGACTGCGAGTTAATTTAGCAATAGTGCTAAAAAGAAATCTTGGATTATTTCCATTCTCTGATATTAAGGTTGAATAGTACTGGCTTCTAGATCTACGCAGAGCTTTTTTATAATTTAATAGGCTAAGTTTTCAGGTTTTCAGAGACTGCTCTAAACTGGAGCGGCGCCATTCTCTTTCCAACTTACGGGTTACTTGTTTAAGAGAACGTGTTTCAGGGTTAAACCACGGTGCTACTCGGTTTTGTCTAACGAACTTAGGTTTCAGGGGGGCAACAACATCGAGAGTACTCCTGAGGGCTTGTAAGGCATCATTAACAAAGTGGTCATTTATACTAGGACTGATGCTATGGGAGCTGGTCTCAGAGTATTTGCTCAGAATGTCACTAAGTACTGGCTGAACTGTGAGTTTAAACTCAGACACAGAGCGGTCAGTTAAGGTTCTTCTAGGCTCTTTCTTATTCACTGGGGCAGTAGCAAGTTCTAATGTAATTTGGAAGGTATTCAGAAAGTGATCAGAAATTATGGGGTTAAGAGGAAGGACACTCAGCTGGCTGATCTCTATACCCTGGGTTAGAACAAGGTCCAGGGTGTGCTTGTGACAGTGAGTGGGTTCATTCACACTTTGGGTGAAACCAACATCATCTAATAAAGCTGCAAAAGCCTTTCCTAGACAGTCACTGGGGTCATCAACGTGAATATTAAAATCCCCTATTATTATAGTCTGATATGAATCTACGACAACAGTCGATAGGAAGTCGGAAAACTGCCGGGGGGGGGGCGATAAATAATTATGAATAAAACAGGTTTTCGAGTCTTCCTGTTTGGGTGATTTATAGACAATATGATACTTTCAAATGAATTATAAGTATTTTTAACTTTAGGGCTGAGAAGTAAGCTAGACTGTGATATTACTGCCAAACCACCTCCTTTCCCTGAAATTCTGGATTTCTGATAGTTAGCATAAGTGGGGGGGGTTGCTTCATTCAGTCTAACATTAGCCGCGTTTACATGGGCAAAAGTAATCGGAAAGAATGCCTGATCGGAAAGAAAATGTGTCATGTAAACGCGCCGTTCGGAATAGTCTGCCCCGGTCAGACTCTTTCGGATCAAACTTTCTTTCCGATCGAGATAGGTGGGTTACACCGATCCTTTATCCGATCGTGGAGCATGTACACGGTTCATTCCGATCGTGTGTCACTTCTGCTCTGGTTTACGTCACGCATAGATGGTGTTTCACTGAGAGAAAGCTTTGGAGCTCATACGGGACCGATCAGCTGGTCTGCGGAGGCCCCGTGAAAAGCGCCGCTCCGCTCTCGCCCCGCTGGCTCTCTGCCTCTCCCCCCTTCATGAGGGGCATGCGGGGCAGGAGCGCTTCAGTCCACTGGCACCCGAGCCCCGGTGCCAGTGGACCAAGTGAGCAGAGGAGCCGGATAACTTTGTGTGAGGGGAGGGAGGGGTGCTTAGTTATGTGTGGGAGAATTGAGACTGCGAGCCGTCCCGCCGCTCTGGGTTAGCGGCTGCAGGACTCAGGAGGAACCGTGTTCGAGCATAGCTCGGGCTGCTAGCTCACAGCTTTGGGGCGGTGTGTGAACTTTTCAGAGCAGAAATAAATGTCGCTCAGTCCTTATAAACAGTTCAAACAATAACGTGGATTTGTGTTTCCAGCTGTCTCCCGACAAAATGTTTCCCCGCACGGTCCTGGATTTTGTGTCCATCAAGGCTAGCCTAATGTTGTTAGCCCGTGTTTATAGCCTGTCCTAACCCTTCCAGCTCGGTTCTTCAACATAAAAAGCACTGTCCACACGGATTAAATAAAACGATGAGCTCGCAGGCGCTTCATAATATTAATTACATTAATAAAAAGCACGTTTGGAAGATCGCCTCGTATTACGGAGCTGCTGCATAAAAGTCTGTGGCAGCGGTCTGTTTACAACGGGACGCATCTCTTCTTCGGGGGGGGGTTTACCACTACTGCGCATGCCCAAATGATTCATTCCGACCAAAGGTGTGAGCCATGGGAATGTTTGTTCTAATCGGAATAAGGTTTTCTGTGCCCATGTGCACGGGTGAATTTTAACCCGACCATTGATCCGATCAAGATATTCTGCCCATGTAAACGCGGCTATAGTCATCCTATTGGAGCCAAGTTTCTGTTAAGGCTAGTAGACTAAGTTTATTATCAGTGATTAAATCATTGACTAAAAGGGACTTAGAGGAAATGGATCAAATGTTTAATAAACCACATTTAATGACATAATTCTGCTTGTGAGAACTGCTGTCTGTCACTTTAAGGTTTCTATGACGCGCTCCTTTTATTTGTCTTTCAGCACATTAGCTAAAGCTAGGACCTGCTTGACTTTCCCTGCATGGGTTTTGCACCAGCACTAACCCTAAGGGAGGCTCAGAGGAGCATTTTACACTGCTGCTCTGTGCCCGGGTCACGTCTCTGGGTTGTCAGGTTGTCAGACTAAGGCTAGCAGAAAAGTTTCTAGAAAGAAGAGCGGCACCGTCCTGAGTAGGATGGACGCCATCTCTCCGCAAAACGCGCTCCAATTATCCACAAAACCAACGGCGTTTTCTGGGCACCATCTAGAAAGCCAGCGGTTGAATGATGAAAAGCGGCTGTACATTTCATCACTGACTAAGTTCGGCAGGGGACCAGAGAAAATTACAGCGTCGGACATCGTCTTAGCAAGTTTACACACCGAAGCTATGTTTAACTTAATCACCTCTGATTGTCTCCGTCAGGCATCATTACCGCCTGCGTGAATCACTACTCGATGGAACCTGGACTTACTCTGAGCTAACATCCTAAGGTTCCCCTCGATGTCACAAACTCTGGCCCCCAGATTTTTTTGATTTGATTTGATTTGAAATGGTTTATTTCAAGCAATCAAGTAGAAACAATACACAAAAGGAATATAATCTTCAGTTATACATTCATACAGTAACTACCGGTAATCAAACTTAGGATAATTAGACATATTAATAAATATTGCTTGAAAGGGAGTGGAAGGAGTTAACACCTGACTGTAGCCGCTGGGAGCTCCACGTTTCTAACTTCAGAAGAGCCGATAACCAGAGTTGAGGGTTCAGCAGGTGTGTCGGTGAGGGGGGAGAACCTATTACTAACGTGGAGTCTCGGGTGCTCTAAGTTTTTGCGTTTAGCACTATGTTTCCTCCCAACCGGTGCAAACTCCTGAGTGTCTCCCGGCTGCTGGGGTGCTAACTGGGTTAGCCCAGGGTAGCGCGGCACCACATCTAGGTGCTAGATGTGAATGTGACTATTAAACCAGATAACACTTAAAGTAAGCAATAGTAGTCAGGCTAATGCCAAACAAGAGAGCAGTAGTCAAAAACAACTAGCACTGGGGAACGCTCACCCGTAAATGACGTCACAGGAAGCACCCTGCACTTCCAGACCCTGGATAAGCAGCAGCTGATGGGGAGAATCCATTAGAAATCCAACTCTAAGTTGTGGGCGGGACTTTTGATGTGGAGTAAGCCCATCCACATATCCCATCATTCATCTGATTCTCCCGCTAGCTTACAGCCCCTCACACCCCAGCCTAACGTTAGCAGTGCAACAAAAACGGTGAGCAATATTGGAGCTATCCAGCTGTACAGTTTTGAACCAGATACCAGCTCGGACGAGAAAAACAAAGACGTACATGAATCTATTTGTCTGAAGCATTTTTATCTGCTCCTGATTCACAAAGATTTAAAAAAATAAATAACCAGAAATGCAATTTTCATCTTAATTTTAAATGTCCTCCATCATCAGAAAAATGCCTCAAGAACATGTTAAAAAAAACAAAAAACATGATTTTCATTGGAGCAAGTCCTTAAGTTTTATAACTTTGGAAATGTCAAATTATTGTATGTTTTCAGAAATGTAACTATAAAAGCTATCTTTAATTTTCTTGGTTTTCTAATGATTATGTTGGTAAAGAAGACAGTATTTCCTTAACCATCAAAGAAGATCTGAGTAAAAACATTTCCACTAAAGTTGCAAAATACATAATATTGTATAGTGGTATGAGAAAGTTTGGGCACCCCTGATAGATAGATAGATAGATAGATAGATAGATAGATAGATAGATAGATAGATAGATATAGATAGATAGATAGATAGATAGATAGATAGATAGATAGATAGATAGATAGAAGATGATAGATAGATAGATAGATAGATAGATAGATAGATAGATAGATAGATAGATAGATAGATAGATAGATAGATAGATAGATAGATAGATAGATAGATAGATAGATAGATAGATAGATAGATAGATAGATAGATAGATAGATAGATAGATAGATAGATAGAATTTATTCCAGACTCATGGTCCAATCAGTAAAAAAGGAGTACACAGACCCACTACATTTAAAAAAGATACACAGTGTCAAGAATACACAAGTTGAGGTACAGTGTATAGTTACAGTTCATAAAAAAGTTAATAAAAAATACTTAATAAAAATAAGTTAATTAAAAAGGATAAGAACCTGCCTCTTTTTGTTAAAGTAATTATTGCACAGTTTCTTTTAATCCAATACACTTCATTTCACTTCTCAAATATCACTGTGTTCATCTGATATATTTAAATGAAATTGATGATCCAAACGACCAATGATTTATGAAGAAAAATCTTGAAAATTATTAGGGGTGCCCAAACTTTCTCATACCCCTGTATAAGATGATCCAGTCCATGTAAATTAGAGAAAAATGGGCAGCAGTTCAGATATTTTCTTTTTACTGGTTGTAGGTGCATTAGAGGAAAGATTGGGCTGTCAATCATTTCCTCTTTTCCTGTTTTCTTTCTTTTTTTGAAGTTACATCTCCCAAAAGGATTGTGCGTGTTTAGCCTTGCTAAGAAAGAAAAAAACAAAACAAAATGTAATTTGACTACGGATGTTCCACAGGGATGGAATCGTCTCTCCAGTTTCGCTGCTGAATTCTCTTTGAAAATCCTTTAGGTGTAACATTGACTTCTGTAGAAAAATTGACAAAAAATTCTACATTTTTAATGCAGATGTGTTTTACAGTAGATATGACTGTACTCACAACTCATATGGGCTGTCTTTTTAATGTCTAAATAAAGATCAATACTGTGTAGCTACTACTGCAGAAGAAGGGTTTGGAGGAGGGAAAAGGATGGAGTATCTGAGACAGAAAACAGGATGATCTGTAACTGATTTGCATTGAATAACTGATTTCCCACAACTACCCTGACCATGTTGTTGGTCGAGGAGTTTCATTTAAATCCCTGACTTAGTTACGTTAGAATTTTCTGTTTAAACTGCAGTGAGCATCAGCATAGAGCTCATGGATGGGGTCTTTTTCCCTTTAATGGATTCACATGATCCTTCCTGGTTTGCGTCTCTGCAGGGAGATCAAATGGCACAGCGGTATCAGAGGGGATAATATCTAACTGCTCTACCCAATCCGATCCCACTGAGACAAACACTGAAGATCTATCTGCTGCTCTTCTATCTTCAGAAATTTTATCATTTGATCTTATTTTTCTAGATTATAATGCTCATTAGGGATGGTAATAAGGAAATAAAATAATACACAATTTAAATCTAATCAAATCAAACTTTTTTTTTTTTTTATAAAATAGTGCTTCTCATGCATTTGTGCTGCTCAAAGCACTTTAACATTAAAAGCAGAAAACACAATATTACAGTAAAAACCCAACCTACCCCTTAAATGACTAAAAAATTTATGCTTATACACGGCTTATAGAGACAATATGAAGTTTTCCCTGATAATAATAGCTCATCATTTGAATATAAAGGTTTGTAGCTTGATTACTAAACAGACCCATCATAAAAAAAGTTATCAAGTTTTTTTTGTTAAAACTACTTATTTATAGACCCACTCCAATGAAAATCATGTTTTTGGTGTTTTTAACATGTTCTTGTGGCATTTTTCTCATGATGTGCGACAAAAAATGAGGTAAATATCTGATTATTTATTTATTCGTATTGTTGAGAATCGTGACCAGACGAAAAAATGCTGTTGTATTTGTGACGTAGAAAACACAACGGGCGGGTAACAAGCTCCCTGCTGCGCTCCATTCTGATGCATCCACTTTTAGACAAATAGATCCATGTACGTCTTTGTTTTCCTCGCCTGAGCTGGAATCTGGATAGCTCTGGCATTGCTTGCCATGCTTGTTGCACCTCTGTTGGGTTGGGAATGTCAGGGGCTGTATGTAACGGGAGACAATGTAAACAGTTGGATGATGGGAAGTGGGGTAGGCTTACTCTGCACCAACAGTCCCACCCACAACTGAGAGGTAAATTTCTCATAAACTACTGTCGCTCTGTAGAAACTTTGTCCTAGAAAATGACACATTTTTTTAAAATTTTGCATGAAAATGACAATCATAATGTAAAGACCACTGAGAACGCTTTTAAAATAGATCGGAAGATGATCCTAAATCAAAAATCGATTGCCAATCAAAGCCTTTTGCCAACAGACTAACCATCAAATAACAATATAAAAATGGCATGATTAACAATACCTGAAGTTTCCATGGAGAGTAGCAGGGTGGCTTAAATGAACTGAAGCTACTGAGGGCCCAGTTACCTGCTTCTGCTCATCACATCTTACCTCTAGCAGGCTTGGTGATGTATTTTTAATGTTGCACATTTAGATCTTGTAAATGTAACTCTTCTGTCTGAGCTGATAAGCTCCAATTTGATGTGGGGTCAAGTGAATTATGATGAAGGACCTCAAGCAAACCACCCAATCAATTACTGTGAGAAAAAAAATCATTAACCAGTGAAGCTGACAGGTAAAAGATGAAACGCTTAGTTGCTATGAAACTGACAGACTTTTTTTGTGGTCCAAATTAAAATCCTTTGCTTGTTATTCAGTTCAGCCACAACACGTTTTTCAGTATGTTTTACCAAATTTTGGGTAAATAATGAAAAAAAAGGGGAATCAGATAACTGCTAAGGTATTCTTGCCTGTGCTTACGATAGACATTGATTTAAATGCATGACTTGAAACTAAATCAGATTTATTAAAAGGACATAACTTTTCTTTAAATTAACTACAATTTTTTAACTCCTTCATGCCATACGTCGCTAATTTGCAATGTGCCATTAAACCCTTGAATGAAAAAAACATTGAAGAGGATATTTTTCAATATTATGGGAAATAAATTGAGGCATGAAAGGGGTAAAGTTTTGCAAAAACCAAACAAAATGTGCAGCTTGCTCTGTTTGTTTTACTTTAAAAGACACAGATCTCTGGATTTGCCTGGATTTAGTCAAGTGTGAATTCTGCTAAATCATTATGTAAAACTAGCACTTTTTGCAAAAAAAGCCCATCATACCAAGAGGCATAAAAGGACATGTTAGCAGTAAAAGGCGGGAAATAACGTTTAAGGCAATGGTAGATGAGTCACATTGGTTAACTTTAATTATTTCTCCTCTCCCTACTTTGCTGAAGGGCTTTTCACATGAGGTAATCTATACTGTTTTACACTGCCCATATAGCCAGGCAGGGACCTGTGTAAACTCTATTTGTTAGTTTAGGACAGGGGTCGGGAACCTATGGCTCGCGAGCCACATATGGCTCTTTTGATGGTCACGTATGGCTCGCAGACAAATCTTTATTTATACCATTTTTTTTTTCATTAGACCAGTCCTTCTCGTGCGCGATGCGATGCCAGAGGGGCGCGCAGTAGTAGCGGTGCTTGGAGAGAAAAATCTGCGCCAGCACTCAGTTTACTATTATCTATTATTTCACAGAGTTTATTCCAGCAGGAAACCTATTAATTGCCGTGCCTAAACCTGCGCGCTCCCGTCTCTGAGAAAGAGCGCGCAGATGCAGGCACGGGATGTGAGGAAGAAAGCAGAGGGTGGGGGGTGTCCCCCACCCTCTGCTTTCTTCCTCACAGGCAGCAGGTGAATCGCACTGGGATTGTAAAAACGTGAAACCCGCTGCCCGTCACTCACTGCAGTGTGTGAGTGTGTGTTTGTCTCCACGTCTGCATGTGAGTCTTTGTCACATCTCCAGAACATTCAGACCTACGATCACGTTTAACGTCTCAACGCCTGCATGAAGCTGAAACTCACCACGTATCAACCAGACTAGACCATCAGCAGAACTACCACGAGAAATACTCATCATTTATTAGCAACAGCATAACCATGTTAATAAAAAGAATCCACAGACTTATTGTGATTTAAAAGTGTTGAAATTACATCAAATGCTCACATTCACTTGTATGTTTACTTTTAAACATATTGTCGCGGACTGAGTTTAACTTGGCTGTTGGGCCGCGTTAAAAGTTCTGGAGTTCATTGAACGCATCAAGCAGAGATCTGATTGGCTCTCAGTTCTGTCGCTCAGCCTGTTGTTAGGTAGTTTGGACCAATGGGGTTCAGCTATGGGCCGAATAAGGAAAATGGGAGGACTGGAGCGGGAGGAGGGGAATATAAAGTGGGAGAAGCGCTCTCGTCTCAGCGGGAGAGATTCAGGAGTTGATGAATTAGTTGTACGGCGTTTGCTGCGGTCTACAGTAACCAGAATAAAGAACCTTAAAAGAGGTTCAGTCTCCGGGCCTCAGTGTGGGACAGAGACGCTACATTATTGTATGGCTCTTTGGAAATTACATTTATAAATATGTGGTGTTTATGGCTCTCTAGGCCAAAAAGGTTCCCGACCCCTGGTTTAGGAGCTTGCAGGCAAGTCTTACAAATATACTTGCATATTTTTTAATCGTGTAGGGCACATGGCAACCTGCAAGTTGTGTACATATTACCATGATTTCAGTGATTGATGCCACCTAAAATAAAAGGTCAAAGAGAACTGTGCCATGGCACAACTACCGAGCAAACAAGATCTGCACTGTCTACTGAGTGGGAATTCACTGGACTGTGCAGGAACTCACTGGATTGTGCAAACTCACCTCTGCAAGCTGGTCTTGACACGGTTCGGTTAACTGGGCTTGGGCATAATAATGAACAATCCCTCCAGCCAAAGGAAGTAGTTCAAAAGTATTCAAGTGTTTCAGCTCATTTTCAGGATCTGCCAATTATAAATAGTACCTCGTGCAGACATTTGAGGCATAAAAGGATCTTATTAAATAATTTTCATGCTCAAAACTTTTAATGATACAATTAATACATTGAAACGAATCTGTTAGTTTGAGTGTTCTCACATAATCACTTTTTAAAATATCAGAGCCTGAATACATTTGTTTTTTTAAATAATTTGCTAAAACGATCCTCCTAAACCCCACCAGGGTTACTGACATCACCTTTTAATAGTTTTTGTATCCCTTCATTCGGTTTATGTAAAACACAGACGCACAAAACACCTTCTTAGGCCCAGGTTATGCTTCAAAGTGATTTATAATTGCTCGAGTCGCATTGGTTGCAAGGCGATCGAAGCAGAATCGCCTTGATCGTTGGGAAATGTGACACCTGCTGATGACATCATCTTTACGCCCATATTGCAATCGCCTGCATTTATTTCGAGTGACAAGACTACGCGATGACGGAGCAATTCTGTCCATAAGAATGCCTTTGAAAATGAAAAAGTAATTGAAAGAGTTAGGAAATGCCTAACTTCACACACAAAGATACACAGAGAGAGCAGACAACTATAGAAAATAAAGTAATACTGGAAATATACATCTTATATCTCATATCTTGCAGCATTAGAGCAGTGTTTTTCAACCTTTTTTGAGCCACGGCACACTTTAACCTGACAAAAATCCCGCGGCACACCAGCATCCAAAATAAAAAAAAAAAAAGGAGCAACTCATAGTCTGTATTGCTCTACAGTCCCTCCGCAATCTCACATGCATTTTTGTAATAATTGTGGCAGAAAAAGCTGGAAGCTGCAGTTGTTTTTTTCTAAAAGATGTATTAAAAGTTAAGTCAAAAGATTCAAAAACCGTTTGATGTGTGTTTGTTGTTTTAAGACATTAAGAGGAGAGACTCATTGTGCGCTAAGACAGTCAGTTTAACCCAATGCATCATGGGAGATGTAGTGCAAACAGCCGCCGAACGCAGACAGACTTGCTTCTCTTAGCGTCATTGTTTTGTTCACTTGTTCCACGGTCTGATACCGGATTCTGTGGAAAGCTACTCCGCTAAAGACGAGCTTTAGCTGGAATTTTTGTTAGAACTGAGTGACTTTATGAGCAGAATCGGAACAAGGAAGTGAAGACTTTAACCACTTCTGATTGGTCAGACTGAAGACATGTGATTAAGCCTCCAAGAATGATTGGTGAAGACAGTTAAAGGGGCGGGACTTTTCCAAAAACAGCTGAAGGTACGGCTAAATCGCGGTACCGTCATTCTTATCAAAATGTCTTTAATAGAATCAAATAAACTCAAAGAAAAAAAGTATTTTATGATCTTTCATATTCTTAACTACTCAGTATTTTATCAGTGCCTGTTTGGATGAACACAGAGTTGATATTCTGGAGATGGAAAAGGTTTTTAGATCAGTGAAAATGGGTAATTTCCTACATCACACCTGACCATCACCGGTTGAAAAACAATGCATTAGAGAACACTATTACCTTTCTCTTTTTTTTTCTTTCTTTTTTTTTCTTTTCGCCTCTGGATTGCCTGTGTGTGGTGGATGGACACACCACTTCCTCCTCTTCCTCATTGTGTACCTGCGTGTTTGCAGAGGCAGCAAATGTATAATGAGGACGTTGTTCATGTTAAAAATAAATGCTGGAGACAATCCTGTCGGTTGAAAAGTATAAACGCCTCAGAAGTTCCTCTCAGTTATCGCGGACGGCCGCAAGTGAAACCAGCCAACATTAGTATGAACTATACTGTGTGATTGTGGATACGATTGAGGAGATGGCTGATCACTGTGAAGTATAAACTGGGCTTTAAGCTTTCTATTTTTTAAGCTTCTATTGTGGTTAGCGCTCTTGCCTCACAGCAAGAAAGCCCCCCTGTTCATGGCTGGGGGACTTGAAACAGAACACCAATGACAGTTATCAACACAACATTGGTGTATTGTAGTATTGAGTTCATTTATTTATTTATTTATTTTTTATTTACCAATGTTCACCAATGTTCAATGTTATGTTCTCCCCGTGCATGGGTTTTCCTCCGGGGACTCCGGCTTCCTCCCACCGTCCAAAAACAGGCTTCATAGGTCAATTGGTCACTCTAAATTGTCCCTAGGTGTGAGTGTGAGTGTCAGGTTGCCAGTCTGTGGCCCTGCCTTCACCCACAGGTGGCCGGGATAGGCACCGGCAGCCTCGTGACCCCGAAAGGAAATAAACGGAAGAAGATGAATGAAGTTGAATTGTACCATCTACCAAAGACACCCGCTAAAATGGAAGCATGACATGAAGATTGTATATTACCCTTGGTAATCCCTTTCTTTCAAATAATTAGTTTTGATTAATTAAATAAAACTATATTAATAGAGTAAAAAATATTTCCACTTATTTAATTCATTTAAGAGTTTTTACAAAGCCCACATGATCTTAATACTTTGTTTTTAAAACTTCTTTCAGGTTTTGCCAAAAAAACAAAGAAATGCAAAATAGCTCTTAATCTGCCTTTGATGCTGATTTTTACTACTAGCAAATACATTTACCTAGACCTTTACCTTGTCATAGGCTACGTTCACACTGCAGGGGTTAATGCTCAATTCCGATTTTTTTGAAAAAAAAACAATTTTTTGCAAGGCCGTTGACATTTCCAATTAAATGCGAACTTTTGTGATCTCCTGTGTGAACGTAAAATGACCCAGAAGTGACCTGCATGCGTAGAAGAGTACCCAACAGTGAATGACGTCACTCGTTGTTTACGGAAGTAGCTAACGTTAAGAATGGATGTCAACAACAGTGTTGTCAACAGGGGACCTCTTGCATTATTACATTTATTTTCACAGCAGCATCGTCCGCCATGGTTGATGTTTATGTTCTTGTTCCTCCCTACTTTAACGCAGAATATGACTTTTGTAGCGTATTATTGACGTACAGGTCGGATACATGTGGCCTGGCCATTCAGACGGAGGTCGCATTTTGAAAAGATCGGATACGTATCAGATTCAGGACCACATACCCAAGTGGCCTGGGCCGCATTTGAAAAGATCTGATTCGTGTCGTTCAGACTGTCATGAAAAGATCAGATACAGGTCGCATAGGGGCAAAAAAAATCGGAATTGGGTCGTTTCAGCCTGCAGTGTGAACGTAGCCATAGTGTGAAATGACTGATCCATCAATGCCAGTGTGTTCAGTCCTGGGATTTATATTAAACTGGGATGAACCTGTGTTCTGCAGAGTTAGTTTATTTACAAGAAAAATCCACAAAGATGATGTGTTGATATGGAAATCAGTCCTAGCAGAGAGGAAAACATTTCTAAAAATGCCTGATGTCTAATAGGCAGCACTAGCATTGCTTCAACCGTGTCGTGAGGATTAAGACAGCAGATTCTGCATGTTTATGGATGAGAAACAGAAATGATGCCGGTGTGCCTCTGCCGCCCTGGTATGTGTTGTTATCTATACTGACGCTAACAAGTTTGTCTTTGTTTATCCCTTTCTTAAATTGAAAGAGTAGAGTTATGTGATTCACTTCTTTTTTGAAAAAGTTTCAGCAGGTATTTTTTTTAACATTGCAAAGAAACCTCTTGGGTTATACTATGATTCATATAAAGTAAAGTTACCTTATTAAAAAGATAAAGGCTTACTGTCGTTTTCAAGCTTTGTGTTTGATTTTAAAGCCATCCTTAAGACCAGACAGACACAACAGGGTTTAGACAATAACAACAAGGTTCATCTGCTGAATTTACACAGGCTGGTTTTGATACAGGTCCTAACCACAGGAGCTGCCTGGTCACTTGCTACCGTTTAAGTAACTTTTTACAATTTTTTAAACGTGAGGAAATCTTCTGACAAACTGAGTCACATAAATGATAAAATGTAAAAAACAAAAAAAAAAACAACTTAATTTTCACATTAAATCCCAGTCGGATCATCTTTTGATCTGTTGTAAAAACGTTCCCAGTAGTCTTTTGTCTATTAAGATGCCGTTTTTAGTCAAAAAAAAAAAAAAAAAAAAACCTGTGTCGTTTTCTAGGACGTTTCTGCAGATCAGCAGGAGTTCGTTGGAAACTGTTGGTGTGGAGTAAGCCTGCCCTCATTTCCTATTATCCCTTTCTTTACTCTCTCCTGCTAGCTTACAGTCCCTCAGAACTCCAAGCTAACATCACTGGTGTGACAAAAATGCAGAGAAAATTTGTCTGATTTTTAAAGAATTTATTAGCAAATTATGGTGGAAAATAAGTATTTGGTCACCTACAAACAAATAATATTTCTGGCTCTCAGACCTGTAACTTCTTCTGTAAGAGGATTGTTTGTCCTCCACTCGTTTCCTGTATTAATGGCACCTGTTTGAACAGGTTATCTATATAAAAGACACCTGTGCACAACCTCAAACAGTCACACTCCAAACTCCACTGTGACCAAGACCAAAGAGCTGTCTAAAGACACCAGAATCAAATTGTTGACCTGCACCAGGCTGGGAAGACTGAATCTGCAATAGGTAAGCAGCTTGGTTGAAGAAGAAATCAACTGTGGGAGCAGTTATTAGGAAATGGAAGACATACAAG
Organism: Oryzias curvinotus; assembly: GCA_023969325.1. Lineage (NCBI taxonomy): Eukaryota > Metazoa > Chordata > Actinopteri > Beloniformes > Adrianichthyidae > Oryzias > Oryzias curvinotus. Next base: position 7,968,776 of record CM043714.1, read on the forward strand.
ACCACTGATGATCTTGATGATGAAACATGGCTGGGTCTTTCAGCATGACAACGATCTCAAACACACTGCCCGGAGGAGTGGCTTTGTAAGAAGCATTTCATGGTCCTGGAGTGGCCTGGCCAGTCTCCAGATCTCAATCTCATAAAAAAAATCTATGGAGGTAGTTGAAAGTCTGTGTTGCCCAGCGGCAGCCCCAAAACACCACTGCTCTAAAGGAGATCTGCATGGAGGAATGGACCAAAATATGAGCAACAGTTTGTGAAGACTTACAAAAAATGTTCGACTGCTGTCATTGCAAACAAAGGGTATATAACAAAGTATTGAGTTGATTTTTTTTTATTTACCAAAGATTTATTTTCCACCATATTTTATGAATAAATTCTTTAAAAATCAGAGAATAGGGTTTTCTGGATTTTTTTTTTCTCAATTTGACTCTCACAGTTGAAGCATGCCTATGATGAAAATTACAGTCCTCTCATCTTTTTAAATGGGAGAACTTGCACAATTGGTGGCTGACTAAGTTATTTTCCCCCCACTATTAATGTATTGATAGCAACATATCTGTGGCATGCCTGTGTTAAATGTATTATTTTCAACAGCCTAATTGCGTAAATGCAGTAAAGCGCAAACTGCATGGACATTGCTATATAGATTTTACTATACCTAATTCATAGAAAAACACATTCATCACATTAGGTAACACAGGATCTCAATGTAGTCCCTGCACCTTGAAACCCCCATATAACTGGAATGGAGTGGCCAAATATCTCACCATCCAGGCAGGGAGTAGAAATAATGAACCAAAACCCCATAATGGGTGCAGCATAAGCTTGGTCAAGCAAGAAGTTAAAGCCCCACTCCGATAAGAAATGTGTTTTTAGGATGTTCTTGTAACATTTTTTCTGATGATTGACGACATATAGAAAATGAAGCTTAAAGTAGCATTTTTGTGTATTTCTTTTTTCAAATATTTTTGAATCAGTCACAAACAAAAAAGATAATGTTTAAAAGAGCTTGTAGCTGTGACGTAGATCCTATAATTTGCAAGCCACAAGCTCCGTGCTCCACGACATTATGAAGCATCCTCTTGCAAACAAATAGATCCTTCATTTTTCATTTTTATCTGGCTCAAAACTGTATGACTGGATAGTTCCACTATTGCTCAGTGTTTTTGTTGCACTGGTTATATTAAGTTGGGGTTGTGAGGGGCTATAAGCTAGGGTGTAAACAGAGGGATGTTGGGAAGTGGGAGTAATGTTGCTCCAAATGTCCTAAAAAAAACCAACACAAGTATATTTTTTTTATTTGGTTTTGCCTAAAAACTGCATACTCATTCTTAAAAGACCACTGGGAAAACATTCTAAATAGATCAAAAGATTGGAGTGGGACTTAAATGACCTGTTATAGTGCAAACAAAAATTACTTACAAAACACAATTGGTGTGTTGGTGCAGTGGTTAGCCCCTGGTTCAAGTCCCGGCTGGGGGACCTGAAACAGAACATCAATGGTGGAGTTTGCATGTTCTCCCGGTGCATGCGTTGGAGTCTCTCTACAGGATCTCCGGCTTCCTCCCACTGTCCAAAAACATGCTTCATAGGTCAATTGGCAATTCTAAATTGTCCCTAGGTGTGAGTGTGAATGGGTGTGTGATTGCGGCCCTGCGACAGACTGGTGAACTGTCCAGGGTGTACCCTGCCTTCGCTCACAAGTGGCTGGGATAGGCTCCGGCAGCCCCGTGACCCCAAAAGTGATGAAACGGGAGAAGATGAATGAATGAAAAAAACCCAAATGGTGAGTGCTTTTGTCTGTCTTTCTTTCTTGCCCTTTCTAGGAAGTGCAGCAGCTTGTCAATAGCTGTCAGGGAATGTCTTAGCCAATCACTCCTGTAAGGGTGCTTTGGTCTCTAGTGGAACAGGAGGATTTAACAGAAACAACCTGTAACTGACACAGTTTTAGATCTGTGCACTGTAGTCACAGGGGAACCCGCCTCTTAAACAGTAGCCTCACTGACTGCTTGACAGTGCACATAGGTGCTGTATAATTGCTTATTCAATATTTTAAAATTGATTACAGAACATGTGAGAGATTTTACCGAGAAGAGGTCAAGATGAAGGGTGTATGGGAGGGAACATTCCTCCACAATGTCAAGCCACAAACTGTAGATGTCTATGTAAATAACATGGCTGGTTCTTCTATCAATGGCTATGGCTGCAGACATCCAGTAATCAACAAACCAAGAAGAGTTTTTGTCTTTGAAAGACAAGATAAAGTGTTTTGTTCCTATTTGTAGTTACTACATCTCTTTACAAAATATGTTTGTATTCCAGTCAAGCAGCAAGGAAAAATTTAGCATCAGACTTCTGATAAAGGATGAACAACCCATAAAGTGCTCCAAACTGGTTGGCAGAGTAAGATAATTTATTGTATTACGGTTGGTAGCTGGACTGCAGTGGCACAGTCTGTCAGTTTAGTTTAGTTCTGTGCTTTCATAGAGGTCGCAAGTGATGACAAATACAGACCTTACTAGTGCAGGATTATAGTTTTTTGGTTCACAGCTGGGTACATCCAACTGATTGTAGCAATTTTGTTGTACTTGTACAGTGACAATAAATCAATGCAACAGATGTTACAGATTATTATGTTTTAAATTATTCAGTTAATTAGAGTGTGAAGCCGCAAGCCACAAAATCAAAAAAATATTTTTTGCTCTATTTATTTTAAGTTTGTCAAAAAGGATTTGTCAGTCATTGATTCTTTAAGTTGTCCCACTTAAAAAGACGAGAGGTCTGTGATGTTCATCATAGGTACACTGCAGTTATTCTAAATTGAAAATACATTGTCATTTGAAAAATAGTAACAAAATCGACTTAAAATACAATAGATTGTATTTTCATTTAATATTTTAAATAATGTAAGATTATATCGTAATTTTATGGCCCGCAGCAGCAGTCACTGACTGCAAGGACCATATTGTAACTGGTACGAGGGTCGAACACTCAAAAAGCATTGAATTCTAAAATGCAAAATGCATTTCTAAATTTTATGCCTGAATTGCATATTGAATTTCCAATTACAAATGCATTTTTATACAGCATGATCAAATTGCAAATTAAATTGTCAGTTGAGAATTGCATACTACTCTGAAATACGGGTAAATAAAACTTCCATAGTTACAACCAATGATCATCAAGATTACCTCCAGATTCAATATGCTGAAAATGTATGATTCTTTGAGTTTGTGTTCACTATCACTTTTAGTATTCATTACCAAGACAAGCTGTGTGATGGAAAAAACAAGGTTGTGGCAAATCCCAGCAGAGACTTAACCCAGAGTGAGTTGAGGTATCATGCCCACAAATTGGAGTTTCTCGCTCTAGATTGGCAGTAACTGAAAAGTTTAACAACTATCTTAATGGAGCGTCACTCAGCCATCTACTAACGTACAACACCTCCTAATGTCAGCCAAACATAAAGCCCCCAGCTAGCCCTTGTACTATCTTGTGATTTTGATTTTTGATTTGAAATGATTTATTTCAAGCAATCAAACAAGAATAATACACAAAAAAAACATTACAATCATCAGTTATACATTCATACAATGACATATCAAATTTAGGATAATTAGACATAAAATCAAGTATTGCTTAAAAGAGAGTAGATGGAAGCCCACCCCGATTGTACCGTAACCATTTTATTACATTATTTATCATTCTCCAGTTCATATTTATCAGACAGAATTAAGTATTCGTAGGTATCTATGTAAAAAATAGACATAAGATTTTTAGAAATTAACATGGCAAATGCAGATAGGTTATCTAAAATATATGCAGATTGTTAGTTAGAAAAATCATGTATATGATTACAAAAATAATACTATATCAGTAAAACAGACATAACACTGTTTAAAAAAATTCATAGCATAAATTGATCAAGTATAAAAAGTTAAAAATATGAGCAAATCCTGTTTCATTAGGAAAAATCATGAATCAATTTTCCAATTTTTAGGGCATGTGAAGTAATATCATTAGAAATAAATCATTTTTACTATATTCAATAATTAAGAATTTTGTTTTTCTTCTTCTGCTGCTTGACAGCCGTTCTTCTGGTTTTAACAGAGTTTATAGTTCTCTTTGCTGTTATGTCTGCAGACATTAGATTAAGGTCTGTATCCTACTGCGGCTGTTATTACCTGCGCTGATCAAACACTTATCAAAATCCTTCATGGTGTTAGCAACCAGAACCTTGGACCAGTCCAGTGGACCGAGTGGTTTGACGTAACCCCTGCAGCCTTTTACCCAGGTGTTTATCCGTCTCCTTTCTCCTGGGGAGCGGGTGGCAGCTCTCGATGGTATTTAGATCCAGGGAAATCCCTTTAGACCTGAAAAATTATTCCACTTGGTGTTCCAGAGACTCTCCATCGCTTCCCGTTTAGAAGAACTGCCAGCAATGCTAACTCCAGCTGCATTTAACTTTGCCCGAGGTTTGATCTGTACTCACGTGAGAATGACATTATTCATCCTTGCTTGTTGTTCCACATTGTCCAGTCTTTTCTCCAGAATGTTGACCCGGTTATCTCGTTGCTTGTTTTGAGCTTGGAGTCTTCAGAAATCTTCCTCTAGCTCCATGAGGGGAGTTAGCTTGTTGTTCACTCGCTCCACGAAAGGATATAACGTAACTTGGATTTCGTCAAGAATCTTTTTAATGTCATCGTAGTCGCCTGTTGCTTGGTTTTGCTTAGGGGCCATGGTCAGCTCTCTTTTTTTGGAGAAAATCTACTTTTCACTTGAAGATAGTTGTGTAGCCGCCATGAGCAACACGCATCTGTGCTTTAACCTGGAACCGGAAGTGAAACATTGGGAGCATTGGGAGATAGCACAAGGGCTACAAAAGGCTTTCTGCTCTATCTACATACACCTTTAAGATCGTCTGCAGAGCTGGCAAGGGTATTTGTGATGCTGACAATAAGGGCAGAAACTGGCTTACAGATGTCTTCCTGTCCTCAAGGTTGGCGGTTTAACCTGTATGGCATCTTGAGCCTTACAGGTTTTTTGTTTAGCCACAAGTTACTGCCATATTTAAAGACCGTGTCACACAGTCACTGTGTACATTTTGCTCATCTTCTATGTAGGAAATTTCAGTCTTTCCTGATACATGCGTGATGTAAGTAATTCATAAGTATTTCCTGCGTTTGTCATTCATCGATGTCTGTCGAGGGTTTTGGCCGTTTTTATACGTGAATTCCGATTTGTGCTGTTTAGAAATTTTTGTCAGTTGAGAATTACACCGATTTTTTTTTAACCTAGTATATTCAATTATTACATAAATATTTAATGTTTAATTTTTATGTCGCACATACATTGCACATTTCACATTAAAATTATGTACTTGATCGATATTACGAATCGATATTGAAGTGCATAAAAACAGCACATTAATTACACATGGTTCATGGTCTACTTGGATTTACATGTTTTTTGCATGGTTTATTTGTACTTTTCCATGGTTTTGACGTGGTTCCTTCATGATACATCTGTGGAAACTAAAGACCACAACCTTTTTCACTTTTCCATGTATATTTCCATATGAACAATTTTTATTCGTGCAAGTGGCTGTGTGACACGGCCTTGAACTTGTAAATTGAGCATCCATTACAAGGAAAGCAAGCAATTGCATAATTATAGCTGTGTGGAGTTGCTACCTTGTTCCAATAAATTGCTTTTTTTTTTCAATGATCTGCATGTTAAAATAGAGTAAGAATATACTCAGCACATCATAACTATATAAAGCTAGAATTAGGTGAAGCTTTCCTGGGATTAACAACTTTTTCACCATGGCAGCAACTAATTTATCAGAGCACTAATACTGGTTCGTTGGGGAGCTACTGGATGGTAGAATTCCGCTGTAACTATTATATATATATATATATATAGGCTAAATGACTCTAAATGATTGTATAACTGCATTTCTTTAAGGTTGAACAGATTCTCATTTATCATTATGTCCTCATAAAAACTTATAAAAGTAATTAAAGCTAAATATAAAGTTAAAGATACCATTCATACTTCTATTTGCCAATTATTTTTAGAGATTCACATTAAAATCTCTTGGGCAGGCTTCTGATAGTGTTACCTGCTCTGAAATTTTAATTCACCTCTAATTTAAACTTTCAATATATATGTGGAATGACGATAAACTACAGGGCAGAAAACACAGACCAAGTTATGTACAAAAGAAATTTGAGGAATTTTGGATCATGCTTATGAGATAGAGGTCTCTGAAATGTGTTTCAATTATAATGCAAATGGTTATGTAGGGTTAATGTTGAGCAGCAGGGCTGGCTCTGCTAAACTGTTTGCCAATTTAAAAACAAACAAAAAATTGCAACTTCTGTTGAAATCATTCATTTTATTTTATTTCCTTTCTATTTAGGAAAACTTCCATTTCCCCCCAGGTTATATGATTTAGTAAGCTGCCTATTCCATGACTATTTCAAACATCTACTCAAGAAACTCCATACAAATTAAATATTAATATGCTGTATGCAGTCAAGATACACATCAGTCCAAATCTTGTCATCATTTTTCAAATTTCCGTTTACCACATCTATGTTTGTTTATCATGTAGCCACACTTCACACCTGCACATTTTTTATTTACTCATTTAACTAGGACAACAGCGATGAAAGGAATTGAGGACAGGACAGGGACGTTTCCATTTCAAGGGACAGAACTGGATTTCAAAAAGAGGGATATAGTAGCTCTCATGTGCATTGAAAGGCTTAGCTGGAGCTGCCTTGATGAAATTAAGGTACAATTCTCAGAAGCATGCTAAGGACAGCAGAAGCACAAACATCCGGTCATTGCTTCCACTACGGCACAGTGTGAACAAGGACAAACAGAAAATAGCATGCAAGGCAACAAATGATCAACAAATATATTTTTTACTATTTCACACTCTTAGTTTGAAAATTTGTTTTTCTTTTTTTGCTTTGTAAAAATGCTTTTGGAACACTGAATTGTTAGAATGAACAACAACAAAAGTGAAGCATAGTGACTATCTATATTGCATTTTGGTCCATGCTTTGTATCTTAAATATTTACTTTAAATAAAGTAATTTTTAAAAATGTTTTACTAATTTGTTGAGCTTTTTTTGGGACATTTCTGAGCTGCTCCTTAATTGTTGTTGATGCAAAAATATGAAGTACTTTAACGTTTTGTCTTTATTTGATATCTCCACCTTAAAGTAGTCCTACCGTATTTTCTGCACTATAGGTGCATTAGGTTATAAGGAATTATATGAAATGATGTCATACGTTAGGTACACTGACCTAAAATGCGCATTAAAGAGACAAAAGAGTCAGAAATAAATCCATCACGCAGACTATAATCTGCGTTTACCATTACTCCAGAACTTGTTTGTAACATGCTACATGTTAGCTGCATTAGTGTATTTACTATAACACCCAACCTTGTATGCAACTTTTATAAAGCAGACCGATTTTTTGAAAAAGTGCTGTGTCTTTCAAAATTCCTTGGACATCAATAAAAATGAATCCATTTATAAGGTACTCTGGATTATTAGGTGCACCATAATTTTATTAAATAAAAAAGAAAGATTTTTGAGCGCCGTCATGTGCAGAAAATATACAGTTACTGGATAGCTTTTTCTGCCAAATTGGTTAGGTTTCTGTTCATACCTGGTTTAAAGAAATGCTTGGCACTGTGATATAACTGAGATTTTCTTTTTGTTCCTAGGGGTCACACAGTCTGACAGCTTGCCATCAGGGCATGGAACCCTGCCACACTTCATCCAGGAGCCAGAGGATGCCTACATTGTCAAAAGCAATCCTACCAAGCTGCGCTGTCGAGCCACACCCGCCTTACAGATATTTTTTAAATGCAACGGGGAATGGGTGCATCAGAATGAACACATGTCTCACGAGTACAAAGACCTCATCACAGGTGAGGCTAGATTGTGTTTCTTTCATCCCAACAGTGTAATATTGGATATAATTAAGAACATTTCACTTGTAACATCAACCGTTTGCAAAATGGAAACGTAGACTTGAAAGATAAAAAGGGCAACAAAATAAAATCTGCCACGATCTTTGAAGTGAAAGCAGTCCAAGGTTGTGAAGTAAAGAACACATATCATAATCAGTGTTTTTGAAATACAACCTATAAAGCTTAATGTTTTCTCTCATAATGATTAAAGATGTAACTTCTATTGAAAATCTGCATTAAATAAAGTTCAGAACATAAAATAAAGGTGTCAACAAGCACTTACTGTAAATTAATTGAATACATCTTTACTGAGATGTCCTTGACTTGTTTGCATCTGTTTTTTTGTGGTTGATATAAAAGTTTTGGTGCAGTTTATCAAATACTGAGTTGGGGAGTAATGTGCTACTGCTCATGTTTATGTATTGAACATTGGAGATAAAACATTTAGAAAAGTATAACAGTTATTTTCAGCAAAGCAAGTTGATACAGCAAAACTATTTTCACGAATTCATATGCTGATTTAAATTCTGGACAACATCATCGGCAAATAACAGAGAGGAAATCCTGACCCCTTCCAGCCCCTGACTTCGCCAAGTAATTCTATCCAGAAAGATTGTTATTAGAAATCCAACGTGCACCTGGAACAGGTTTGATGCCCCTAAGTAAGGCTCCCCTGACCCCATACCCACAGAGCAGCCTCCACAGGACACACCAGGGGATGCTGTTGAATGGCTTCTCCAAATCCATAAAAAACATTTGGACTCCAACAAACCCTCTGGCAAATGTAGAGCTGGTCCACTGATCCACGATCAGGACGGAACCAACTCTGTTGTTTTGAATTAGTGATTCAACTGTCATCCAAACTCTTTCCTCTGGTACTCTGGATTAGACTTTCCCAGAGAGTTTGAGGAGTGTAATTCCTTAGTTGGAACACACATTGTGGTACCCCTTCTAAAAAAGGGGAACTACCACCCCAGTCTGCCAGTCCAGTGGTACTGTCCTTTTTTGTAGCCAAAACAGTCCCACAGCATCAATAGACTCAACACACTCGAGGCGGACTTCATCCTCCTCTGGCGCCTTGCAGAGGGTGGATGAAGTCTGGCCGCAGACAACTCACCTCCAAACATCCACAGAGACAATAGAGAAGGAGAATCATTCTGCCCCAATAGCCCCGGTTATCTCAGTACCATTTCTCCTGGATGTGGGAGCTAAAGTCCTCTCTGACAGGGGCTCAGCCAAACCGTCACAGTACATTTGGGTCTGTCTTTCCGGCCCCCTCCCCCGCCAGCAGATCCAACGGTTAACGTATGCCTGCCCTCTCTCCTCCCAACTGTCCAAGGCTCATGGCCTGAGGTCACCAGAAACAGCTATAAAGTACTATTTTTTTCTAGTCGTACCTTGTTTCCTTTAAAGAACTGGCTTCACCTTCAGAATGGATTTTGTCAGCTGTGCTGCAGGCAGCAGACAGAGTTACAGACAGAGCAGTATTACTAATTCTGTTTATTTAATTACAAAAAACCCACAAACCTCGGGCTTCGCTGTAGGATAATAATGAGTCTTCTACAAACTGTTCAATGAACTAGATGTGTGTTTTCTGCAGAGACTGTGGGCTAAGCTGCCTGATGAGTTTAGAAAATCGATTTGAAAGAGATCAAAACAAAAATTCATTTCATCACAGCTTTAGAAATCCATGGTGATCGTGGTTGATCTATTTATACTCTCTGTTAGTTTATTTCATTGGGATTTAGATTTTGTCCCTTTTGTTTGTGTTTGACCCTTGTACTCACATGCATTCATTGATACAAACCTAAAAGATGCAGTTGTATTGTTACCACACACATTTTTAACTTATTAACAGCAGAATGCACTAAAAGAAAAATATTTTTCATTCAAAATTACATGAATTAGTTTTGCGTAATAAGTTGTCTTTACAAATCAGTTAAAGTGCCTCTTAGATAGTATGTTTTTCTTGTAAGCAAGCAAACTCATATTTTTGCTATTGAGAACATGACAAGTTGCTGGAAAAGGGTTTTTTTTTTTTAATAACTCTTGTTATGGAACCATTTTTGTGCAGAATATATTAGCTCTACCTTTACCTTACTGTCTTTGCTCGAGTAGCTGCCCTTTCTGCCCCTGCTGCTTGGGTGTTCATCACAGACTACATCAGGCTGTACTTCTGGCTTGACAGCTCTGCACTCCACTACATTTTGCCTTGTGCAAGACATTTAAAATAATTGAGTTTCAAATAATAATGGTGCTTTGCTGCAAAGCCCCAAGCAGCATATTACTGGATTTTATTCAGTCTGTTTACCCTAAAATTTGTTTTGCTTTATAAAAAAGAAGAAGTACTATAAAAATAGAAGAGTTATTCTATATGACGACTGCATATAATACGTACTCCCTAAAAAAGCAACACCACTGTTCTTTGGGGTTATGCAGAGAAGTGCTGTTCTCATGTTTTTATATCAGAATCCTTCTCTCTGTTTTTGCTCACTTAAAAAACATTAAGAAGGATATATGAGTGCGACTGATTTTTCAGATTTTTCATAAACAATCCACATTAAATGTTCAGGACCTTCGACCACAACTTGGACTCTTCTGTCCTGATTCAGGATTTGGAACTTGAAAATTAGACTTAGCTATACTACAAAACAATTACTTGGTCTCAACTTTCATGGGAGCACTTGTGTTTTCTAACATTCATCTTTCTAATGCATATTTCAGAGCTTGTTGTTTTTGTGTAATTGCTTTAAAAAAATACCATAAAAATTTTTTTTGTTGCTTTTCTCGTTCTACCATTTAGCATCACTGTGTTGCTTTAATTTTCTGACAGAAAGTTGTTTTAAATACTTAATGCATTTTCCATAACCATGAGGTTAATCACCTATTGCTAATAATCCTAAAAGAAAACATTTCAGCTGTTCAGTAAACATCTTGTTCTCCTTTATAATCTTGCCAGGGTTTGTGTATGTACACACATGTAGAACCATGTCTAGACTTCATAGATGAGTAAAGGAGTGCTATTTTTTAGTGAAAGTCAAAGCCCTATTTTTTCATAAAAGTTTTACTTTTTTAATAGAGTACCTTGTTTATTGCAGCCGTGCTCTGTGCTGCAGAAACTTGTGCAACAACCACTGACTGTATAAATGGTAAATGGCGTATACTTATATAGCGGTTTTCTTCCTACGAGGCCCAAGGTGCTTTACTGTCACAGTCCCATTCACCCAGTCACACACGCATTCACGCATTGGTGGCGACTCCGCTGCCAAGCACAGGCGCCTGCCTGCCACCAGAGGCAAGGTGCAAGGGCGCATCGACTCATGGGCGTGCAAGGTGGGAATGGAACCTGCAATTTTACGACCAAGGGTCGACCGCCCTACCGCTGCACCACGGCTGCCCCAAAAGCATAAGAGAATTGGACAGAGTGAGCGTGATGTCACCCATATCCGATGACTAACTTCCGGCTTCAACAAAAGGAAAGAAATCCAGTTGTCATTTTTTTTGTAATGCAGACATCGCCATGTTGGAGCCAGTAAGCAGTGATTGGTCCGAGTTGGTGTTACTCAACGTTTCTATGGCAACCACTTTTGCTAAACAGGAGTGAGCTTGTTAGAAGACCACACTCCTACCAGTTGAAAGGGGGCTTAGGAGAATTTGTCAGTCAAATGTTACAAATGTTTAATGTGAGAATGCATACATCTGATTGGCCACTTTACAACTTGAATAACTTGCACTACAGAAAACAAATAGGATTAGCAAGAACATGCTAATGCTAAGGTAGTGAAGTAAGAATGTTTATTCTGACACATAAAACGACTGAGTAAAAGCTGTTTAGTGAAGGCATTTGTAGATTCTTGGAGCCAGTGAGCACTTCCTGTTTGGAATGCGAGGGGGGGGGGGTTACTCATCAACCCACTATCTTGAGGTATCAGTCAGACCGATACAAACTCATCAGCAGTGTGCTGATTTTTGTCCGCTCCTGATTTACAATAATTTTTGTATAAAGAAATACTCAATTTTAAGATTGTTGTTCACCTTTCGGCACATCACGTCAAGGGTCCCCACAGCAAATCAGCTTTCACTGGTTCGCACAGCTGGTTTGGCGGAAAGTTCATCGCTGGATGTCCTTCCTGCCACAAACCGGTGTTCTGTATGGGCTGGGGACTAGCACAGGGAAACCCAGACTTGAGCCTTCGTGTGGCTACACAGGTAGGCAGTAGCATCAAGGGTCTTGCCTAAGGACCCACTGGATGAAGCTCATTGCGCTTCTGGGAAGTGAACCCCGCCTTCTTGCGGCACAGTCCTGCACGCAGCCAACTTATCCATACGGCCGCTCAGAACTGCAGTTTTCATCTGAAATTGTTTATAGATGTCCTTAATCATCAGAAAAATGCCACAAAACACCAAAAACACAATTTTCTTTGAAGGGGGGCATTAAAGTGTTATTTATTTTAGGTGGTAAATGCTATTCACATTCCTCCATCAGTTCTGCTCAGTGCACTTTCAATCAAAAATCTAATTTTTGTAGAGGAGTTATCACCTCAAATCAAATTTAGCTTGTTCATTAGCATCCCACATGTATAACTGTTGCTTGATAAAAATAGTCACACATCCTGGTCCTAAACTTTAATCATCCATTCCACGTGTGGTTTCCCATTTTCATTTAAAGTTTATAAAAAAGCATGTGCCAATTTTGGTGAACCAGTGGGCTTTCCTTTAATAACGCCACAACTTCAAAGGCTGGAAATGCTCCTACGTGAAATCTATTTTCTCTTTTGGCTCATTTAAAACAAACTAATCTTTGCTTTTGGTAGAGACATGATCTATATATTAATAAAAAAAAAATAATAATAAAAGGATTGCTAATGGGGATGGTTTGTGTTGATCTTCCAGTTTATACAGTAGCAACAGTGCATCTTTTTAGTCTGGGTTATCAGAGGAGGAGATCTGTAACAAATCAGATTGCTACTGACTAGGACACGGGGCCTCAGTGCCCCCAGAAGCCCCTGATACCATCTCTTATTTACCAACTACCAAGGTGAATCACTGTGAGCTGATAAACATGACAATGCCCTTGACTTCTGAGCGGTAGACACTAAAAGAGGACTGTGTACAGTATATCTGCTGTGTGTGCTGTATAACACCTGAAGACAAGTAATCCTGCCAAGTGCTTGCATGTATATTGATTGCATTTTTTATGGATTTTTCTAGTCTCATCTATAAAGAAGCTGTCAGCAGCTGTTTGCAGATTACATTCTAACAAGTTCATTTGAATGTCACTTTGAGGCCAAAATGTTATCAGACTGAAGGATATGCCCACCCTGTATATCTTTTATATCTGCTTTGCTTGTAAACGGGTTACAGTGCAGATTACTCATTTTATTCTGTGCAGCTTCAGCGTTTCGGAGCTGCATTCGATGGTCATAACAGCCAAGATATAACACAGAAAACACAGCAGTAAACAACAGATAATGGCAGTGTGGCAGTGTGTGTCTAGTTTCTGCACATCTACTTCAGACCAATAAACTTATGAGTCTTTGCCCTTTGAAAATTGACCATTTTTAATAATGACAGTATGATGCGGTCATGTCCAATGGGAGAGTGGGGGTAAATTGTCAGCTTTAAGGGCATTGTGTACAAAAACGTTGGAAATTAACAAAAAATCTCCAGCAAAGTCTAAAAGCTGCTGCAGACTTAATTGCACTGCAGGAAATGCTGCGTAACTTTTAAAGACCTGGTGTTTTTGGTGTTTTTTTAACATGTTCTTGTGACATTTTTAGAAATATGGAGGATATGCTTAAGGAAAATAAAGCTTAAAACGGCATTTCTGAGTATTTCCATAGTTTAATTGCAACGGATCAGGAGCAGACAAAAAATGCTGTTTGAAAAAGTTCATATTTGTCAATTGGAAAATCCTCTGGGCGGGCCACATGCTCCATTCTGCTCCTTCCTGATGCAACTAATCATAGATGACTAGATCCATGTATGTCATCATTTTTCTCGTCTGAGATGGCATCTGGCTCAAAACTATACGGCTGGATATCTCCAGTATTGCTTGCCATTTTTGGTAAGTTGGTGGTATGAGGGGCTGTAAGCCAGCGGGAGCGAATGTAAGCATATGGATGACGGGACATGAGAAGGGACTTACTTTGTGGCAACGGTCCCGCCCACAACTTACAGTCGAATGTCTACTGAACTACTGCTACTCTGCTCATAGAAAATAATTGATTTATTTTGGCTAAAAAAACTGGAAACACTTAGTATAATAGAATAATAGAAATGATCAAAAGATGATAGGAGTGGGACTTAAGTAAATATTTTTACACAAAAGTCCAGGTTTTCTTTTGCCAAAAGCTCCCAAGTTGTACACTCATGATAAAGAATCCCACAAAAATATCAGGTCAACACCTGTCACCAATAATTAGACCATCATTTTATAATAAAAGACCACTATCATAACATAAGTTGTCACTCAGCTAGTATATAGTTTCATCTTACCTTTTCAACCTTTCAACCTTTGGTTAACCTATGGTTTGCCTTTTGGAACTACCTCTGGAGGCAAGACATGACACCAAAGATGATACCAAATATCATATTGCAGACATCTTCTTCTTCATCGTCTTTTGGTAAAAAAAAAAACACATCTTTTGGCTCTAATTGTTATAATACCGGTACTTTTAGCAGTCTTTACTAAACTCTACAACAGTGTTGTTTTAAACACTCTTATTCCAGTGGTGCTACTACTATGAGTTTTGGGGCCACCAAAAAAAAAGGTCATATATAAAGGTAATATACATAAAACATACAACACCAAATATCTCTATTTGGTGTTGTATGCCAACACCAAATAGAGATGTTCTCCCTTTCTCCCGTCGTTCACTTACTGCATTATATGCTCACTTCTTCTTCTTCTTCAGTTTCTTTATTTCGAACACAAAATAAACACAATAGTTTAAAATATACATATAAAAAAGACTGTGTGCTTGAAAAGGAGTTGGTTGAAGAGAAATATTGTCTGATCCCACCCCTTTTTTACAACACCTGATGATAAGCGTATTTCTATTTACAGATTTGTAGAAAAGATTCATATTACATTCATTCATGTCAACTGTGTAAAAGTGACATTTTTTAATTGAATTGATCATTTCTGGCCTTATAAAGTTCTATTAGTGACTTCTTGTAGGTTTTTTTTTTGAATATATGCGAACTTTTGCTTTGTTTTAAACCTTCATCTAATCCGTTCCATAAATCCACACCACAAACACATTTTCTTTCTTGCTGTGCAAATGCACTGCTTTTTGAAATTCAGTTGTTTTCTTAATCTTCGACTTTAATCTTGTAAATTTACGATTATTTTCTTGTAAATTTACAAGATTTAAAGTCTAAAATCGAAGAGATTTTTTCTTTACTACTTTAAATCTCATAAATTTACGATTTTTTTTTCTATTCTTGTAATTTAACAGTTATGACTTGTTTCTCGTAAATTTAGGACTTTAAAGTCGTAATAAAAAACAAATTGTACACTGGCCCCAAGACTCCATCATGGCGGTGCCACATATTTTTTAAGTTTTTTAACTTCTCACCACATCCCTTGTTAATTGGTGGTCTAAATATCCTGAATTGTCGTGGATATTGAAGAGAAACCCCTACAATAACTGATTTATTGCAAAAGTGTTCCAGGGCATTGTTGGTCTATTTTTCAGTAGTTTGTCTTTATGAGAGTTGCAGAAATTTTGAATTTACAGTTAAGTAAAATGCTTGACACTGTTATATTAACCATACTTTATAATACTAGCATTTGTCTAGAGTTAAACAGCTTGGGATGCTTTGAAGCTCCCAAACCCCAAGTGGGACCAAGGCTATTGATTAAACTTCAGTTATTTGGGGAAATTAGGCTAAAACTTTTAACTTTTGCAGTTGAAGTTCACAAGCTGCAAAGGTAAAACAGGGTCACTGCAGAGTGAAGAAGCAGTTGTGCAGCAGAGATATTGAACATTTTGCGATGGGAATGAGGCTGTACCTCCTGCCGTGGGAATTCATGCATGTCTTTTTTTATTGCAGTGCACATGCCCCCCTTTGTTAACGCAGGCGCAGTTTGTGACATGCTGTTCTCAAGCTGCAGACACAGCAGCACATGCCCCCTCTGTCATCTGTTTTACCCACATTTACACTGCACACGATTTGTCCAAGCAGAGATGATAAAAGGCTGGACATGTTGTGTGCCAACACCAAATAGACATGTTCTCCCTTTCTCATCTATCCTCTTAGGAAAGCCTACCATAACATTATCTTTCTGTCCCTTATTTATCTTTTTTTAAAATAAAATAAAAAACCTGAGATATTTTTAATCAATCTTAGCATTACCAAACTTGTAAATTGTTGGGGTTTTTTCTAGACTAAACTTTGCTGTCATATATCTTGATGTAAAGCATACCCTAGCATTCTCCTTCAGGTTGCCATGAGAACTTTTTTGCCCCAAAAAAACTCGGTGAAGGTCAGGGTGGGAGAGGTAAGTGATGCTCTGTAAACTGATCCCCTCCTGCCCATAAAGTACATCTCTGACTGGGAGAGAGAAAAACTGTGCATTACTCGTCTGTGCCATTCCTCTCTTGGCACTTTCCTAATTGTAGCTACTGGCTCCAGCCCAGGTGCGTGAAAGGAAATCAGCATCCACTTGGCTCTGTCAGGGGAAAACTGTTTATCCTTGTTTGTTTCAAGAGGTTTTCCTTTGGTAAGGATTTTCCCATATGCTTTAATCTGGTTTTCACTTAGACTACTACAAAAAAAAAAAAAAAGATCTAGCTAAATATCAATTGAAAAAGCAAAGAAACATATTGAATCTTGGTATTCAGTAGTTATCTATTGAGCAGAAGGACTGGAAAAAAGTGGTGATGGAGGACTGTTTACCGTCCTATCCGTGCTGTGGTGTGGGCATGTTATTATTGGTAAGCAAAGTAAATCATACACTGTAAAATGGTGCTCCACATTTTGGTTGGGGAAGAAGTGGGAGGAATGTTAGGGGCCATGGACTATAAGCATTTATGTTGTGGTAGGTTGCATTGTCGGGCAGCTGCACAGTATTCAACAGGGTTTGCACAAGCATAATATTTGCTTTAATGCAAGAAGTCACTGGGTTTTGTGAGTACCATATTTTTTTTAAATAAATAAATGCTAAATAAATGTGTACTACGATCACATATCTTAAAAAGGCACTGCGCAGGGAGCTAATTGCAAGTTTTACAGCAAAATCGGCAGGTGCCTGCGCGGTGGCGTTTGTAATCAAGTGGCGGCAGTGGCATTTTTACACGCTGCACGGCGTTCAGAAAAAAGTTAAAGTTAAATTGATGATTTTTTGACATTGGGCAGAGGCCGGCGGGGCATATTTGAAGTCACACTGCGGTAGAAAAGCAGCAGGCGAGTGGCAGGAAGGCAGGGGCGCGATAACTGACTGATAGGAGGGTCTCCAAGGTCCCCAAAATTGGCAGATGATCAGCCGATTTGAGGCTGCCACCTCCAGCCAACCTCCTGCCCCTGTGCTCCTGTCCCATTGCCGCCATGCAGTTGTTGGAATTTGTACGGTAACTGTGTGGGCACTCAACAAGGGCTGTTGACATGAGACAAGGACCCGGCAATGACCGGACGTCAATTTGGCAAACCTGGCCACCGTGGGCCCAAATGGCGAGACAGTAGCCCCGTTTACATGGGCAAAATATCTTGATCGGATCAAAGGTCGGGTTAAAATTCACCCGTGCACATGGGCCCAGAAAACCTTTTTCCGATTAGAACAAACGTTCCCATGGCTCACACCTTTGGTCGGAATGAATCATTTGGGCATGCGCAGTAGTGTTAAAAAACCCTGACCCCCCCCCAAGAAGAGATGCGTCCCGTTGTAAACAGACCGCTGCCACAGACAGTTATGCAGCAGCTCCGTAATACGAGGCGATCTTCCAAACGTGCTTTTTATTAATGTAATTAATATTATGAAGCGCCTGCGAGCTCATCGTTTTATTTAATCCGTGTGGACAGTGCTTTTTATGTTGAAGAACCGAGCTGGAAGGGTTAGGACAGGCTAACAACACAGGCTAACAACATTAGGCTAGCCTTGATGGACACAAAATCCAGGACCGTGCGGGGAAACATTTTGTCGGGAGACAGCTGGAAACACAAATCCACGTTATTGTTTGAACTGTTTCTAAGGACTGAGCGACATTTATTTCTGCTCTGAAAAGTTCACACACCGCCCCAAAGCTGTGAGCTAGCGGCCCGAGCTCTGCTCGAACACGGTTCCTCCTGAGTCCTGCAGCCGCTAACCCAGAGCGGCGGGACGGCTCGCAGTCTCAATTCTCCCACACATAACAAAACAACAAAACGCACACGTAACTAAGCACCCCTCCCTCCCCTCACACAAAGTTATCCGGCTCCTTTGCTCACTTGGTCCACTGGCACCGGGGCTCGGGTGCCAGTGGACCGAAGCGCTCCTGCCCCGCATGCCCCTCATGAAGGGGGGAGAGGCAGAGAGCCAGCGGGGCGAGAGCGGAGCGGCGCTTTTCACGGGGCCTCCGCAGACCAGCTGATCGGTCCCGTATGAGCTCCAAAGCTTTCTCTCAGCGAAATACCATATATGCGTGACGCAAACCAGAGAAGAAGTGACACACGATCGGAATGAACCGTGTACATGCTCCACGATCGGATAAAGGATCGGTGTAACCCAACTATCTCGATCGGAAAGAAGGTTTGATCCGAACGAGTCTGACCGGGGCAGACTATTCCGAACGCCGCGTTTACATGACATATTTTCTTTCTGATCAGGCATTCTTTCCGATTACTTTTGCCCATGTAAACGCGGCTAGTGTTGATGCTGCACAAAACTCATCATTGCGATGATAGCACCACAGGGACTTCGAGGCTGCATATTGAGGAATTGTGGTTGGTGCAAAGAATACGAAGAAGACAGAACATTGTGCTTTCTTGGGAGGCATGTTTAAGAAAATTTTGTAAATTTGTAAACGTACAAGATTTTAATGTGTGCTCAAAATCTGAGTTGCAAATGATCAGGGATGCAGAATGGCCCACTTTTTAAATGCCCCTGGAACACCGGGCTGCTGACGGCCGATGACACTTAATATGGACAGCTGCCGTCCGGAGACATTTACACATTGCTGTTCGGCAGCAACCCCCTGACGTCCTTGACGCCCGACGGCCGCCTGACATCTGCATTCATGACCATGCCAATGATTTTCAAAAATAATCTGGTGGCGGCAGCTAAAATTGAAAATTCTGGCAGTTGTGGCAAAAGTTGCACCTAAGGTGATTCACGTGTCAAATTTGCATCCCCTGCCTCTCTTTAGATGTGCATCAAATTTGTCGCTGGATGCTTGTCCAAAAATGTGTTTATAAACTTGACACTTGTGTGTGGGAGGAGCTACCGTCAAACGGTTGTAGCCTCATTTTTACATGGAAGTATTGACTGAATATCTCATTTACAATGCACTGAAGAGACAGCTGATGTTGAGAGATCAGGTTTATTTACGGGACTTCTTCTGCGTTGTAGCAAATACCAATATGGTATATGGTAAATGGCGTATACTTGTATAGCGCTTTTCTACCTACAAGGACAAAGCGCTTTTACAGTCACAGACCCATTCACCCATGCACACTCACATTCACACACTGGTGGCCGCTCCGCTGCCAAACACAGGCGCCCGCCTACCACCAGAGTCTTGCCCAAGGACACTTCGACACATGGGCGTGCAAGGCGGAAGTCGAACCTCCAATCTTACGATCATGGGTCGACCGCCCTACCGCTGCACCACGGTAGGGCGCACCTACAGTGCCCTCTAGTGGTTGTAGTGGTGAAGCAACTACTAGAGGATAACCTGTTGTTAGTGAGAAAATAATAAATATATAAGCCCATTTATGAAAAAAAATAAATCACATATAAGTGGCTCCTGAGGATAAATAGCACCCCCAGCCAAACTATGCCAAAAGAAAAAAAATGCGAGTGACACTCGGAATTTTTTTTTTTTCAGTCTGTTTATCCCTTACAATGCACGAATGTTTAATTAATTTTTACATTCATGTAAATGCAAACTGCAGTCTTAATGTGTGACTTTGCATAGTTTCCAGGCTGCAATCATTGAATTCCTGTATTTGCTGTTGCTGGCTTCACCAGGCTGTACCTCCCAAGCAGTTTTAAAGGTACTGCAGTGGGAAATGTGTTGGTGTATGTGTTATTTTGTATAATCTTGATGGCGCTGCCATGTTGACGGTAGATCTGGGTTGACAAATGAGATGTAACATCCCACCAACTCCAGAGGAAGTTGGCCACCACAGCCTCACCTGGCTTTTATAGTGCAACTTGTATATCTCTGACTGAAATGTTACGGCCTCTACTGCCAGGATTGATGGTATAGTTGCCCCTGGGGTTGCTTTGTGAGCAAGTTAATGGGGTTGTTAACTGTATGTGGCCTGGACAATACACCTCTCCCTCACAGATACTTTTACCCTCTTAACTCCACAATAGACTCCTAGGGGACAGGAGGAGTTATAACTTCTCTTTTTCTGGGGATGCTTTTATTCAGCCTTACCACACATTTGCTGCCAGAGCTGACATTGTAAAATATTTATAAAAAAATAAAATATCACAAGAGAAAAAAGGCACTTTGCCTCTGGTGGTGAGTCAGCGGATTTCACTTTATTACCCAAGTTATCTCAGGGGTATCAATGTGTGCACTGGTGTACTTATATACGAGTTTGAACCTTGGAAAATAAGGGTTCGGAGGGGCTGAGGAAACCAATCAAAGCTATAGGTCACCGGAAGACGATTCTATTGGTTCTATTTTTACCTTCAGCATTTCGTTTTCTCTGTAAACCTTGATTCTGGGTTAGGTCCTTTGCCCAGTTTAAAGGGACAGCTACAGTTAACGCCATAGTTTATCTCAATCATCTGTCTACTGGAAAATATTTAAGCATCACAGTTTACAGACCAAATGGGCTTACGTTATCCTCACATAGGGTACAATTGCACCACCAACACTACTACACTATACATTTTTTTAGGCAGACATGAACTTTTTTGCACTTTTCTCTCCTGTTTAAACTCTAAAAGTTCAAACTTTACAAAGGTTCCCACCTAACCCTTGCATATGTCAAAGTGACTTTGGGCAAGACCCTGAGCCCCACGTTGCTCCTGGTGGTTTAAGTTGGGCGCCAGTGTTAGACAGTGGAGTGTGTGAGTGTGTGTGTGCATGAGTGAATGGGACTGTCACTGTGGCTTTAGACCTTCTAAGGCCCAAGCCAAATAAGTATAAGCTATTTACCATATAGAAAAATAGGCACAATCTTATAGAATGAGAACAGATATCCAGAAGACTTAGGAGGGTGTGGCAAATGGCCATTCTACACTGAATTACTCCCCAGACCAGAATACCAGCAACAGTTTGTAAAACCCTTGTGAAGACTTACAGAAAACGTTTTACCGCTGTCATTGCAAACAAAGGCTACATAACAAAGTAACTTTTGTTATTGACCAAATACTTATTTTCCAGCCTTAATTTACAAATAAATTCTTTAGAAATCAGACAATGTGATTTTCTGAATTTCTTTTCTCATTTTGTCTCTTATAGTTGAGGTATAACTATGATGAAAATTTACACACCTCTAATCTTTTCAAGTGGGAGATCTTGAACAATTAGTGGCTGAATACTTTTCTGTCCCACTGTATGTGTGTGCATTTGTGTATGCTAGTGCTGTGCACTACTAAGGTATGTTGAATTTGTCTCTTTTTCACATTCTGACTTATCAGAATGTGTCTTGTGTGAGCTTCATGTTTTTGAGTTTGTCAGACTTGATTTCATGCCTTGCTGGCTCGAATTGGGTATCCTTTGAAAAAGAGTTGCTGTGGGTGGCGACCATCCCAGCTTTCAAAGTTAGTATTAGGCTTTGTTCGGGAGATTAAAGTAACAACTGAGATGCTCTCCAAAGCACCTCCCCAGCAGGATGAATGTACATACGTGTTTGTGGGCTTAGTTGTTGTGTGTGTCAGCCTGCTCTTACAAGAACACAACTTGAGTAGGAGACATGGTGGCTGGTTTATTTTTAACACAGCCTTGGAGCTTTAAGTCGTCCAGTTACTGAACAGCAGGGGCAGAATTCAAAAAGATACCTGCAATTTTCTTCCATCAGTCCTCGTGTGTGAACCAGCCTTGTTGTGGGAGTGCACATAATGAGACCCTGATAGAGAATTATGCTAATGTGTTATTGCTGTTGTGAGATGAGTGTGGTGTCATTGGATTTATTTGAAGATTCCCTTCGTGGCTCCTTCTGTGTGGGTGGCAGGAAAGTACAGCCAAGCACTCCGGCAAGAAAGACATTGAATTGGCTTGTGAAAGTGAAAATATTGTCTACTGACAAAGACATAACTGGAGGAGACGCATGAATGCAGATGTTTGTCCTCAGAAAGCTGATTTCACAAAGGCTTTGGTGTTAAAACCTATATAGAATGCTGTGTGCCTGAAGTCACTTGAATAAGGCAACCTTTCTAGTATATAATCTTCTTGTAAGTGAGCTCATCTGAAAAAATGATAATGGTAAATCTGGCTCTAAATGTGTCCTCATTAAAAGAAAAGAAAAAAATGTGCTTCGAACATCTGGAACAACAATAAAAAAAATAAAAAGCCAATCAAGAAAACTTTTTTTTTGCTCTTCTCATCCCTAAACGGCTGGGTAGCTCGGTTGGTGAGGTAAAAGGCTGCCGCACAGGAATCCAGGGTTCGATTCACAGAGGGGAGTAAACAATGGTACTGGGGGTAATTACCATTTCAATGGGGAGCAATTAACATCACCTTGTGGGGGCCCTTGGGCAAGACCGTTAATGCTTCTGCCTCCTGAGCGTGGTTCAGCTGCAGCTCAATGCTCCCCCAGGGTCAAATGCAGACAAGAATTTCCAATGTTGGGATAAATAAAGTATCACTTATTATTATTAAACCTCTTAGTTATGGTTTGATTTTCTATAAAGGTATGCAACAGTGTCCAGTTGCACAGATATAATGACCATATTATTTATTTAAACAAGCAACATATTATACACTAAACAACTCTCACGTGCAAGCTCAATACTGTTGTCTGTTACCTAGACAATGGTTGTAGCTACCACTAATGTAATTAAAGTATTCTTAGTTGCAGATTTAATTTATATGAAGAGTAGATTCATGTCAGAGTTCCCTCCCTACTTCTTAACTACTAAAAAGATAATTAGTGCAGGACTATCCAGTGCCTTGGATTTTAAAAGGAATTTGGACAATATGCTCACTACCTTGTTTATTAGGGCCCGAGCACGGAGTGCAAGGACCCTATTGTATCTGTTAGGTTTATTATTATTATTATTATTTTTCTTCTGCCGGAAGAATCGCATTTTTGAGGCCTTTAACATACCCCAAAACTCACCAAATTTGGCACACATATCAGGAGTCGTGAAAAATTTCGTATTTTATGAGAAATTGGCATGGGTGCACAAAAACAGCTCGACAGCGCCACCTACAATGACTTTTGTCCCGACGCCCCGCATGTGCTTTAACGTACAAGCTTGATTTTTTCAGGGCATGTTCATCAGATGGAAACCTACAAAAAAGTCTGTAGGTACCAAGCTGTCACTCGCACAGGAAGTCTGATATATTGATGACAATATGTCATTTTTGCTCTATTTTGGACATTTGCAGGCCTCGTTCTAGAACGAACTCCTCCTAGAGATTTGTGAATAATGACTCCAAACTTTGGTTTTGTAAACTAGACACATGTCCGATGTTAAATTGCAAAGCTTTTAAGTTTTTACGGATGTTTGTGACCGTGGCGGCGCGTAGAAATTCGACGTTGTTTCAAAAACACGCCATGAAAAGGAAAATGTCCATTACTCAGCCATGCATAATCCAATCTGATCCAAAATTGATGTGCATGATTGTAGTCTGACTCTGAACACATCTGCAGTGAAAGAATCTGGAAAAAGTGTAGCGCCACCTGCTGGCAAGAGGAAATGACATGTTTGACTTGGAGCATCACTGCCCCAAGTAGGATGAGCAGACACACCTGAAAATGATGTCCACCTGTTAAAAAGCCATTGAAGTTTACCCTGACAAAAAACCATAACTTTCAATGCGGGGGTGTGGTCGTGACAGAGCGGCAAAGTTGGGCGTCTCGCCATGCACACAAAAGTTGCTCTCACGTGCACATTCCTTGTCCAATCTCACTGAAATTCAATGGATATGATGAGGCTTCCATTCTGAACCCATGGATATGACAATTCTGGACGAGCTCCATAGCGCCACCTAGTTATTGAAAAACACAGTTTTTGTTGCATTCTTCCCTATCTTTTCTCTGCGCTTCGTCCGACGTGCATGAAATTAAAACTGGAGATACTCAGAAGGGTCCTCTCTCATCATCTAAAATTTCATGGGTGTACATCTGACGGTGCCTTCATAAGGCCCCCCCAAACAGGAAGTGGTCAATTGCACGTACTCATAAAACAAAGCTTTATAGCAAATCAGCCGTTTGTCTCAGGAAGCTGAGATTTCAGAATTAGATGCCTTTAATAACCTCCAGCTTTGATATGTAACACAATAGGGTCTGTGAGAAACTTCATCACTTGATTTTTTTAATTAAATTTTGGACTAAACAAATATTATTATAATAACTTCTGTTTGGGTTATCAGTACCAACAATTCCACTTTCATAGGCATTTATGTGCTACTGCTTCCTAAAAAAATTCAGAATAGTTGAAGTTACAGGTGACGTCTGAGAGAGCTGTCTATCCAAAAAGGTCCGAAAACGTCTTTTTAGGCAAAACTGCAAACACCTATTTTTTTTCATAACTTATACTTCAAATATCAACACAAAAAAATTAGAAAACGGTAGGGATCTGTGTTTGCTGCCTTCCATATTTTTTTCAGACTTCTAGGTGAAACAGATGCATTTATTATAAATATTTTACATCACAAAATCTGTGCTTTTTCCGTCTGGACTCCAAACAAGTGTGTTTTATTATAACTTATGTTTCAACTATCCACACCAGATTTTACAAGCATATACCTGAACATGTCTGAGTGGTCCCTGGATATTTTTTACAGATATAAAATGAACTGGTCAGGCCTAAGATTTTTTTAACATCTTACATGTCAAAGCCTCTCTCAGTCTGTTCTGCTGCAGGAGTCGTGTTACAACCCCGCCCCCTCCTGCTGCTCCCTGCTCTCATGTAAATCAGCAAGCAGTGAGCAGCAGACGAGGAGTAAGAAAGTGGGCAAAGACAGCCAGTTATACACTGAAAGACTTCTTCTTTTATACATCTTTAGTATTAATCATTGTTTTTTTATTAATCCAACATGCAATTAACTTTAAATGTTATCTTTTTTTTTTTAATAAACAAAACATACCCAACTTCAGTACACTGAAGCAACATAGAATAATAAACATCTCTTTTATCCTTTTTTATCAATGCTGCAACTTTTTTCCCTTTCTATACATCCAATGAAATTTAACTACAACAGCAACAAAAAACACAACTGATAACAAATTTCTCTAAAAAATGATGTGCATATACATAGCACCTTTAAACACCAAACAAATAACAAATCCTCCCAATAAAAGCACAAAAAAATGCAACACAAAATGTAAAACACACACACTCAAATGTTAAAAACACACCTGTTAGCTGCAAAAATGTCCATAAGTCAACATGTACGCAATACAGATAGTGTTCACACATCCACACTTGTGACTTCAAACCAACTAGTGTGAAATATTTCATTCATTCACACAAACTATTAGTGCAAAGGTGAGCTAGCACCTGTGCTCTGGTGAGTGTTCATGTTCTTCTAAAATGGATGGTGGAATGTGAAAGAAGGAGGGAGAGTTACCAGCCACCCCCACACCAAGACCCCCGCTGCAACAGCCGCGGCAGCCAGAACCCCCCAACACCACACGGCAGCAGGTAGAGAACATCCAAAGTGGAATTCTAACAATTGCCAGTACAACCTTTAACAAAAGAAGCGTCAGCAACTTCTCTGCATTGCAGAACCTTTAACAATGTATTGCAAGTGTCTTTGGACACTGACGATGGGTCATCAGACATACAGGAGCAATGCCCTCATACTTTTCAAAATCACCCTTGTATCCAAAATATCCCACAGAAATTGTGGCTGTGCTGAAACTAATCTATATCCTACAGAGGCAGATGTTAACCATTATTTATGAATACAATAATCATTATGCAAAATGCAATTAACTTTAAATGTTATCTTTTTTTTACAAACACAACAAAAACCAACCTCAGTACACTCCTACAGATGTGACATAGGATGATAAATATCTCTTACATCCTTTTTTATAATCAATGCTGCAACTTCTTTTACTTTCTATACATCCAATGAAATTAAACTACAAATAAACAAACACAACTGATAACAAATGTCTCTTAGAAATGATGTGTATATTTGTAGCACCTTAAAAACACCAAACAAATAACAAATGCTTCCCAATTAAAGCACAAAAGATGAAACACAAAATGTAAAACACAAATTAGAAATCGACATTTTAAAAAGATCATTTTTTTCAGCAGCTTTTTAAAATAAATCACCGATTCAAACGACTGTTTGGTTGCTTAGAGCTCTAAATATAAAAACAATGCTTTTACAGCGGGGGAAAATAAGTATTGAACACGTCAACATTTCTCTCAAAAAACATATTTCTAATCGAGCTATTGACATGAAATTTTCACCGGATATCGGCATCAACCCAAGTAATGCACACATAGAAAGAAATCCAAACATTTATGTCCATAAATGAAGTTATGTTTAATAAAGTGAAATGGCACAGGGAATAAGTATTGAACACATGAAGAAAAGGAGGGGTAAAAAGGTCTGGCAAGCCAAGAAAGCAGCTGGACTTTGTCAGTATTCAGAAGGTAACCTGCCCCCTATTAGTGCAAAGTAATATCAGCTGGTATAGTCCTGATGCCTTTTAAAAAGGTTTCTCACCAGCAAGGTGTTAGACAAGAAGCATTGCATGATGGGTAAAAGCAAAGAGCTGTCTAAAGACCTACGCAACCTTATTTTGCAAAACACACTGAAGGCATTGGTTACAGGCGCATGCAGCTGAGGTTGTCTATGATTTTCACAATAGGAGTCATTATGTGTCCAGAGCCAATCACTTCTGCACATAAGGCCTGCTGGTGAATGAAGCAGCAGTAATGCAGACATTTTGGAAAGTCTGGGTCAGCTTTACAGTGAGTGATGAAACCTGTTTGTCTATTGATCATAGCAGGAGCCCCGTCTGCAGTCACTGCTACCAGCTTTTCTAATGGTACCTTTTTCTGCACACAAACGCCTTTGCTGTGTTATACATTTCATCTTCTCTTTTAGTTGTCTGTTAGGGCAGTTGTGTCAAGAGTTTATCTCTTGATGTTAATATAAACCAACAGCTGTGCTGTACTGCTGCTTTCCACAGACTCATCACACCGGATGCTAGACTACCTGCACTTCGCAATATCCCGGTCCAGCTAATCGGCCAAGTTATCAGACATAGCTGACTCTTGTCTAGACATTGTAGTGGAGATTAGGTCAGTTCCATTTTTCTGATCCTAAGGTACAGTGTTAGTAATTATTATGATTGCTTGATTGACAGCTTCTTAATCTGAAAATGCCTTCTTTTTGATGAGAAAATGAGCAGGTCTAAACAAGGCTTTGGTTGAAGATTTTTTTTTCATGCTATATGCAAACGTCTCAGTCCTTAATGCCAACAGATTACACCCCCCCCCCCTCCACCGACATGCTGCTGTTATGTTAAATATAGGTTGCAACTCCAGAATGGAGAAGAAATAACTATGCCAAACGGTTCGAACAGGGCGTGGCTCGCGGGGCGGTCGCCCGTGCCAGGTGGTCGCCCGTGCTCGGGCCCGCTAAATGCTACTTGTAGCTTTAATTTATTTCTTTTTTTTTAAACACAAAAAAAGAGCTACACAAACAAAAACAAAAACAATGTGCTCAAAAACCAGAACAAAAACCTTGTATGTTTCCACCCCCTTTTACAACCCGGCAGATATGGCGTCAATGATTCCCTGAAGTAAAACCCTAATAATTTCCCTGTGTTCAGATGATGAAAACGGGGATGGTTCATTTTAAAACAAAAATTGAAATACCTTTTTTTCTCTTGAAAAATAGTTACAAGGCAATGCATTGTTGTCTATATTTGAGTATCGATGCAGACTGTTTTCTGCTTAGACTTCTAGGAAATGTCTATGGCACTGGAATTGTAGTTTAGGACACCTTGACAAAATGGTAAATGCCCTCTGAAGTGCACTAAGTAGTGAAGGAATTTGGACACAACCTGAACATAAGAAACTACGTAATTCATCCCATAACTACTCACTTTAGAGGAAAATCACTAGGTTATGGTGTTGAGATAATTAGTTTACAGACAGTTTACAGATCTTAATGACATTTTAAAAACGTTTCAAAACATTTTTTAAAGTTAAACATTTGATAAGCAGACAATGCCTATTGCATTAAATCTGTTTAAATTTAAACCAACTGCTTTGTCTAACTTCATGCACAAACAGGGCATGACGGTAATATCTACTTTTACCATTTAACTTATAACATATAACTTCTTTTAATGTTATTTATTTTATTTTTTTGTATCATCCACATCCCAGCATTTTTTGAAACAACATTTTATCATAACATATATCAGTGTAGTGTCAGAAAGTCTCTAGTGTGTAAAACTTTTCTTGCAGTTTATTTTACTCCACCAATGGCTGTGACAATCAAGGTGGGCTTTGTCCCACTGTCAATCACAAACCAGCTTCTGACTGATATTGAACTGTCCTGCATGATTGCTTCTGTTGTGCTCTGCAAAGCCAAAGAAGTAAAAAGGTTTTTTGCTGCTGCTAAGCTGTAAGCCCCACCAGCCTCTCCTTGTCAGTCCCCCTGAGGCCAATCCTCCTCCCAGTGAAGCAGTGGTTCTGAAATGCTCCCTACAGAACCTGAGGTGAAGCTCAAAATTATGCACAATTATGTCAGCTGGACCTAAATGTTTCTGCTCATGGTTGAATCTCTGTTTACGAGATTTATTTTTTTCAACCTTATCAGATTAATTAAAAAAAAAAAAGGTCTGGGTGGAATAAACTCCTGTTGTCCTCCTGTCCCTTATTTTTACTGTGAAGAATGTAATTATTGATGTCGGAGGTTATCCGTTCACAAATGCCTCTTTAAAAATGCCTTTCCTATAATTCTGTTTACCTAACTTTAAGTGGCTTACATTTAAAATGCTTCTACTTGTTAATTTAGTAGAAGCCAGTGACATTTTTTTTGCTGATAGTGGATGTGTAAAAAATAGTTCTTGGCTGTTGTGAGCAAATAGCACATCTTCTGCCATTTATTCAGTTGTGGGCAGTAGTTTGAGGCTGCAAAATAGCAGAAAGATATTACAGACAGACATTACAAGAATTACATCAGGCTCAGACAAATATCATCTGACAGGGTGGGAAAAATGTCTTATTGGGGCTAAACTAATGTTTATTTATGACAATACAATGAAAAACGTTCTAAAAATACTGTCACAAAGACTCTGTATATGCTTTTATGTGCAAGTCACATTATTAATGCTGATTCAAATACTGCTGATGTAGCACTCCTGTTGTTAGCAGCACAGAGAGCTCAAAACATACTTAGCTGTTCCCTAAAGGATTCTGTTCCTGCCAATTTTCCTAAAGACTGCTGCTCTTAAGACTTAGCAAAGGGGGTTTGAAACCATTAATTTAGACCATGTCAGGTCTTCCACAGAATTTATGCATATTTAATCCTGTAAATCCCATTGATCATATCGGGCTCCTCTGCACGTCTGTTGGAGGGTGACCATATTTAGACTTCCTGCACCTGCTATTTCCTATCTATGTTTTGAGGATCGTGCCATGCAACTGTTCAAATAGGTCATTGGGGTTTCGGGCACTGGTGTTTCCCTGACAGACTGCAGTAGTTGAATATTTGGTCCAGCGTGTCCTTCATGACCATGTCAAATCAAGTCTTTCAACCTCTGTGTGGTTTCTGAGCCGTGCCTGCCCGTTGCTCTTTGCTTGTCTGTGATCTTCTGTCACGTTACTAAGTTTCTCATCATTGCCTGCTACTTATTCAGAGTTACATTCCACGGATCAACAGGACTACAATCTTCATAAAAAGTGGTGCCTGTGAAGGATCTCTTTCAGACTAACTCTCATTTTTTCCTCCTGTGATCATCATGCCTCTCCAGTGCCAGCTATTCATCGCTACACAATTGTCCACGGAGGGGTACTTCATCATTCTTTTTCATTAGGTTTTCCTATTAAAGAGACTTGACTGTTATTTTTGGTGACTGTTCTGTTCTGTCTACCTGGCTGTCTACCGATCACTGTCTTAAGCTTGTAGCTGCCAAACGTATGGATAGAAGATTTTAATGGGGCCCCTATTTAGCATGCAGACTGTGTCATGCTCAAATCAAATCCAGTGTCTCGGACAAAAGGCACTGAATACATTGGTGGAGAAACAGGAACTGTTGAGCCTAAATTTGATAGAGTGGTCAACTTTACAAGAAAGTTGTATTGTTTTAAAGGTAAACATATTATCAGTGTTGCTCTTGTTAGTCAATAGAGTGAGTGTTCACTGGAAGGGGACGTGTAGCTTTGTGAAATAGAAGTGGCAATGACATTTAGTTCAAACATTCATGATCACAGTAAGATCAGGTACTTTGTCTTTTTCAATCACACAGTTCATTCATGAATGACCAATGACTCTACACAAACAGGTTGTACCCAGGGACTGGTGCGCTCCATGACATCTAATCTGAATTTGGATTAGGATGAAATGTTGAGACAATTTAGATGGATTCTTTTTCATTGTAATCCATCACTACCTTCTGAAATTTAGATTTAGAAAAAAAATTATGGGGTATGTTGACTGTTGAAGTAATCTTTTTTGCATCTTTCATTGACCATAGGTAGGTTGGGATTTTTTTTGTAACTTTTTTTTTAATCATTCAAATTGGGACAGCTTTGGTTGCAATTTACCAATACCAACAAATAACATCCGTTCAAATTTACACTTAGTTTGTACCTTAAATGAATGATTCATCATGGGTGGCAGTGGCTCAGGCGGTTGACCAGGTCAGCCAATGATCAAAGGGTTGACGGTTTGATCCCGCTCCCCCCAGTTGTAGTGCCTTTGGGCAAGACATTTCACCCTCCCTGCCTCCAGTGTTGCTCCACTGGTGTGTGACTGTGCATGAATGGCCTGGTGATGGTTTGAGGGGCTGTAGGCGCAAACTGGCAGCCACAACTCTGGAAGTCTGCTCCAGGGCAGCTGTGGCTTCATCATTAGCTTACTATCACCAAGTATGAATGAATAATGGACACTTTGAGTGTCTGCAAAAGCACAGATAAATCTAATCCAACATTGATGAAAACTATTCCATTAGAGATATATCAACACAAATTTGCATTTTTATTACTACATGTACATACACAATAATTTGGGGTTAACTGCCAATTAGCTGGACATGGATTCAAGGCTAGACAAAGTGGACATCCCTCGGCAGCACATGTGTCTCAGAATTACCACCTATTGTAACAGTCTAATAAATATATTTCAGTGCTTTGTAATAAAATCATCAGGATTAACACAATTCAGTTGTTTGCAAGTAAAGTGGATTCTAACATTAAATGTAAAGATGACAAATTCTGGACTTATTTACATTTTAAAACTCTATTCTTTTTATTTATACAGGTCTGAAGGTGCGTGAAGTGATGATAAACGTTTCCCGCCAGCAAGTGGAGGACTTTCATGGGCCTGAGGACTACTGGTGTCTCTGTGTGGCTTGGAGCCACTTGGGCACCTCAAAGAGTCGGAAGGCGACAGTCCGCATTGCCTGTGAGTGTGGATTTCATTGATTAGCATTACTCTTTTGTTTCAAATTTTAAATTCCAAGAAAAACAAACTGACTAACATAAAGGAATTATTTAGTAAAATAACTTTCTCAAGTTTTTACTTAAAGAAACAAAGTTAGTGAATTAACAAAAAACTTGCATTACAATTGCATTGTGGGTAATGTTAAGATCATGTTATGACAGTGATAAATGCAGAAACATCTGGGGTACTGGTTTGCAGATTCTCTATTATTAATTTGACCCAATAGAAATAACTGAAGTATGGAAAAGGCCAACATGAACAAGAGTCTTGAAATGTCAGGGCATGTCGGTTGTTCAGGCTCAGCTGGCTTCATTTAAATTAACTGCTCTTGTCATCAAAGAGACATTCTCAATTAATCTTAAATTGGAATTTCAATATTTCTGTAGTTTGGATATAGTTTTAAAGTCAGAAAATGAATGGAGTCTAATGAACTTTTTTGCATTTTGATGTCAGATGATTGCATTGTCAACCTCAATTAGCAGAAGCAAGCTGTGAAAGTGAAAATAAATGTTTAACGTCACTATCTATTCCCTAAGTGTGATACCCATGACATCTACTGAGTTAGTATCAACTCCATTAGAAAAAATAGATTGTTATAAAGGTATTATTAGCTAAGTTAGCTGTGTGTTATCAGTGGGATGGTTGGTTTTCAAAAGAGGGCAGAGACTAAGAAATCAAATACCAAACTGTGGTGGGGATCTTGTAAGCTAAATGATGAAGGGTTCATTTGTTTGTTATATGCTGTTTCCTTGATAATCGCAGCAGTTGCTTTCTAAAAGTAACCCGCAATATGTGAAGTCCACAAAGTAGGATTACTGATGTTTTTAAGGCTGTAAAACTCCTCACTACAAGCTTTATACATTTTCTCATACAGACATTTTCACACTTTTCCCTCTTGTTTAAACTCTCAAAGTTGAAACCGTCATAAAAATAACAAGTCCAGTCATAGAAAAGTCCAGAAAACTGAACGCATTCTGTATAGGAGACACGGCATGGTGGAGATCGACTAACAAGGTCAACAGCCAATCAGGGTGCAGAACACAGT
Organism: Oryzias curvinotus; assembly: GCA_023969325.1. NCBI lineage: Eukaryota > Metazoa > Chordata > Actinopteri > Beloniformes > Adrianichthyidae > Oryzias > Oryzias curvinotus. Next base: position 8,001,806 of record CM043714.1, read on the forward strand.
GTCCTGTAAATAAATAAACATGCAAATGCACCCAAAAAAAAACCAAACCAGGACAACAGTGAGACCGCGACATGTGAACCGTAACACACTGAGGGACCACTGTACTGGTTTGATGTACACTCAAATGTTATGTGGTTGATTTTATAAATTAAAGTTAACAGTTATCAGAGAATACTTGTGTCAGCTACAACTATTCCGTATTCTTCACCGAAGAAAAAAGACCCAAATAAAAAGACAAATGTAGCATTTTAAACATCTGCTCTGTTTTAAGCAGAATTGAGCCGTCTGCATCTTTGCCTTATTTCTTACACAGAAGTTAAATCAGATACATCAATTCCTCTCAAGCTAATGCCATCTAATCTGTTTAGACACAATCAGTTTTTCACACTCACTGGTGTCCAAAACCAATACTGCTGAAGTAAGGTGCTAGAAGTTACCTGGAAGTCCTCTTCAGTATTGAGCATATTGGTTTTACTTACTGGAAGCATGCAGAGAAAAAAAAACAATCTAGTGCTGGTAAACACCAAAAGAGCATTCAAGTGTCTTTTACTCTGAAGTATGAAGTGGTCAAAAGCAGACAGGTGTGCTGCCTTTTATTTTGGATATTAAAAAAGAAGAATACAGTTTTGTTAGTTTGTTTACTCTGTTTTTCATTAGCAGAGAACCTTTTCTAAACTGAGGGGAAATGCACCCGATTCACAGCTGATTTTAAGGCACTTTAAAATAGATTTTTTTAAGGGTTTTAGTGCAGCAGTATAAACTATTGAATGTAGGCTTGAAAATGTAATTGTCTTTGTCACTATTGAATCCAAATGATTGGCCAGATTAGATTAGAGCCCTTCATCTATTGAATGTATCCTACAAAGCACCTTGTGAACATATTACCGTCCACAGAGTTGGTGAATCCATTATCCTGTGCAGGGCATAGTGATTTTCCAAGGTCATGGAGGGGAAATTAGACCAAGCTGACTGTGACACCTGACAGTTGGTTCTTATCTCTTTACACAGACCTAAGGAAAAACTTTGAGCAGGATCCCCAGGGAAAGGAGGTGCCAATCAACAGGATGATTGTTCTGCACTGCCGTCCCCCAGAGGGAGTGCCAGCAGTGGAGGTAAGGCTACCAGCTTATGGTCCCACTGGGCTCCAAAAAATATTAGAATTTGAAGGCTAATCTATAATCTTGGGAGAACTCTTCCAGTGCTTTAACCTGATATTGTATGTGTAGATAAAGAATACAGTAACACTGATAAGGTGCTGATGTAAAAATATTTAAAAAGAATAGGATTTCTTGTCAGTGTTTTTTTAGAAATTATCCCTATGAAACTCATAGGGAGGACTTTCATGGTGCATTGTGATCTGTACAATCTACTGAGTCTACATTCAAGCAAAAAATAACGACTTTACATTGCAGTGAATAATATTTAAAGGTGTTACATTATTCCAGGGATGTCAAACTCTTTTTTACAGAGGGCCAAGGGCCAGATAACATATACATGTAACTAAATGTAATGAAAAATAAATGTAAGTACTCATTAATGTTAAATAACTCATTATTTATTTACTATAACTTTTTAAAGTGACTATTACAGTTGCATAGAAAACATATGTTTGCTTGTTACTCTAGCACAGTGTTTTTCAACCAGTGTGCCGCGGCACACTGGTGTGCCGTGGGAGATGGTCCAGTGTGCCATGGAAAATTGCCCTCATTAACTGATCTAAAAACATTTTCCATCTCCAGGAAATCAGCTCTTTGTTCATCCAAACAGGCCCTGATTGAACACTGAATAGTTAGGAATGTGAAAGATCATAAAATACTTTTTTGTGTTTATTTGATTATATTGAAGACATTTTGATAAGAATGACGGTACCACGATTTTGCCACAGCTATAACTGTTTAGGAAAAGTCCCGCCCCTTTAACTGTCTCCACCAATCATTCTTGAAGGCTGAATCACATGTCATCAGTCTGACCAATCAAAAGTAGTTGAAGTCTTCACTTCCTTGTTTCGATTTAGCTTATAAAGTCTCTCAGTTCTAACAAAAATACCAGCTAAAGCTCGTCTTTAGCGGAGTAGTTTTCCACAGAATCCGGTGTCAGACCGTGGAACAAGTGAACAAAACCATGAAACTCAGAGACGCTAGTCTGTCTGCGGTCGGCAGATTTTCGGCACTACATCTCCCATGATGCATTGGGTTAAAGTGACTGTCTTAGCGCACAATGAGTCTCTCCTCTTAATGTCTTAAAACAACGAACACACATCAAACAGTTTTTGAATCTTTTGGCTTAACTTTTAATACATCTTTTAGAAAAAAACAACTGCAGCTTCCAGCTTTCTCTGCAACAATTATCACAAAAATGCATGTGAGATTGTAGAGGGGCTGTAGATCAATACAGACCATGAGCTTTTCCTTTTTTTCCGGGTTTTTTGTCAAGGTTAAAGTGTGCCGTGGCTCAAAAAAGGTTGAAAAACACTGCTCTAGCATAAATACTTTTAAATTAGATTCTGACAGGTTAGGTTATATTGACCGTGTTTAAGTCCTAATGTGTAGTTGCCCAATCCGATATTTCAGGTCAGATTCCCCCTAGATATGAATAAATACAAACCAATTTTATTTTTTGTTTTAAGAAATTAAAAACTTTTATGCTCTCGCGGGCCACATAAAATGACATGGCGGGCCACATTTGGCCCGCGGGCCTTGAGTTTGACATATGTGCATTATTCAAACATTGTGATTTTTAATCATCAACAACTGAATTAAAGATGAATGGAATGGAATGGAAACACAGATCTGACAATACAGCAGATTGTAGGGCAAATTAGAATGATTACAGTATTTTCCGCACTACAAGGCACACTTAAAAGCCTTCATTTAAAAAGTTAAAAAGACACTGCCCCCTTTAATGCGGAGTGACTTATATATGGATTGATTCTGGTTACTGATGATGAAGCTGTTTTGAGAAGTACACTGTACTCTGTCAAAACGTTTGGTTGGGTGTTAATGTAAACGTGCCAAAGCGGCTAATGAATAGCATTGTGAGACATTTTTTTTACGTGTTGCAAACGGGTTTGGGAGTTGGCGTTGTCTCAGTAGCATTAGTTTTAGTGGCATCATCCTTTTTTTACGTGTTGCAATCAAGGTTGGGATTTACAAGTTTTGTGAGCATGCTAACATTGCTAATGCTACTAAAGTGACTATCGTATAGCGTGTTAAACAAGTTCTAGAATGCAGTCAATAAAGACCGACTGACTGATGTACCTAATCAAATGAAAATGGAGGAAAATAAAGCTCTTGGAGTTGGCTACCTGGTGAAATTAGATAAACTGTATGTAATGACTGCAATCAATTTCTCAAAAAGAAAATACAAAATAAGAGTTAAACAAGATCTTCTAGAAGAGGAAGTAAGGAGAAAAACTCCAAACCCCTTAACAAGAAGGGAATTACTGAGCCAAGTAGCAAGTCTGTATGACCCAATTGGTTTAGCCACACCTACAAAACAAAAAGGGGTGATTCTTGTTAGGAAAGCCTTCCAAGAAGTAGGAGGTGGAGCTAAGACCAAAGACACCTGGGACAACCCCGTTTCTGACCACCTGAGAGAAGAGGCAATACAGCTTTTTGAAGATTACATACGTCTCAGTCACATCACTTTCCCCAGGAGCCTCACACCATTGGACTGGGTTGGAAATCCCTGCGGAATAACGTTTTCTGACGGAAGTGACAAAAGCTATGGTGCTGTGGTTTACTTCAGGTGGGAAACAATCAAAGGCGTTCAAATCAGACTGGTTGAGTCGAAGGCAAAGCTTACTCCACTTAACCAAAAGGGAGATGCAGTCAAAGCTGAAATGTGTGGAGCTGTCTTTGCATCTCGACTAAGACTGTACATTGAAAAGCACAGCCGCATGAAGATAGACTGCTGGTATCACCTAGTGGACAGTCAAACTGTTCTTGGAGTCATTCAGAGAGACAGTTATGGGTACCAAACCTTTTTTGCTAACAGGATTGGTGAAATCCAAAAGGTCGGACCCATAGAAAATTGGTGGTGGATACCTGGAGACCTCAATGTTGCAGACTGCATTACAAGAGGTACTGGACCTGAAAACCTCCATGAGGACGCTGACTGGCAAAGGGGACCACCATTTTTGAGGAAACCTATGACAGAATGGCCGTTAAAATCAAACGGCCGAAATTGCTGCCAGTTCCAAAGAAGGAGTTAACAAACTCCTACGAAAAGCTTAGTCTTCTGCCATCACAAGAGCTCAGGCAAAAATCAAGACAAATGCACTTGACAATATGGTTCAAGGTAATCCAGAAAAGGCATCTTGTGACTCTAAAGTGGAGATTGCTCATGTTCGCAGGCCTTCAGCTGGATCAGCAGTAAAAAAACTCATAGATATGACCAAAATCAGCAGTTTAATGCGATTAGTCAGGATTATTGCTTGGCTTTGGAAAGCTGTTGAAATATGGAAACAAAAACTGAAGAACACAAAAAGGAGACAAATCAAAGTTGCCCTTTCAAAAGAGGAATTAGAAAATGCAATTAAAAAACTCCCACTCACTGTGAAAGAATACCAAGATGCTCTCAGAGATGTGTTCTACGCTGCACAAGAAGGGGTGAAATTTGAAGACACCACTCTGAACAGACTTGTTGAGTACAAGGATGCGGAAACAGGACTTCAAGTTTGTGGTGGAAGAATCCAAAGCTTTGATGAAGATAAGACAGCAGTGCCCCTTTTGCCATATAACTCCTGGGTGTCAACATTCCTTTCCCAAGAAGCACACAAAGCAAACCATGAAGACATCGCTGGAACACTCATGAGGATGAGGAAAAAGGCCCGGGTTGTTAAAGGCAGACGACTTGCTAAAAAGGTGGTTGATAGCTGTGTGGAGTGCAGAAAGATTAAAGCCAAAAGATGTCAACAAATCATGGCTGATCTACCTCCAGAGAGAACACGTCAAGCCCAACCTTTTGAGTTTACCGCAGTTGACCTGTTTGGGCCCTATGAAGTGAAAGATGAAGTCAGAAAAAGGGTATGACTTAAGGTGTGGGGGATCGTCTTTTCATGTATGGCTTCCAGAGCTGTTCATGCTGATGTTGTAAGTGATCAGTCAGCTGAAGGTTTTCTGTTAGCATACAAGAGATTTACTGCCATCCGAGGTCACCCAAGAAAACTCTGGTCAGATCCTGGAAGCAACTTCGTGGGAGCAAAACCAGCTCTTGAAAGCCTGTATCTGTTCTTGGATCGATTGGAAAAGTCAGATATCCAAAATGAAGCTGCCCTGCACTGGACCGATTGGAGTTGGAAGATACACCCTGCCGACTCACCATAGTGAGTCCCAGTAGGCGCGCATTCATGATGTGTGTTATGGAGGAAGGAGGACAAAAAATTCGGAATTGGGTCGTTTCAGCCTGCAGTGTGAACGTAGCCTTAGTTGTTGGGAATGTCTCCACCCAGGCCAAACCTACTGTCTCCACCCGGGCCAGATATGCCCATGTCACATCAAACAGATACCTCAACTAATTTATCACTGAGTTACACCTGCATCTTTGTTTGGTCTGATTCCACTCCAGCTCCAGAAACCAAGCCAAAGACACAACTGGTATGGACTGGTATTGAAAGAATCTATTTTATGTTGAATGCTGGTTATTGTGGGCTGCACGGTGGCGCAGTGGTTAGCGCTCTTGCCTCACAGCAAGAAGGCCTCCGGTTCAAGTCCTGGGGACGTGAAAATCAACATCAACAGGGGACCTTTCTGTGTGGAGTTTGCATGTTCTCCGTGGGTTTTCTCCGGGGTCTCCGGCTTCCTCCCACTGTCCAAAAACATGCTTCATAGGTTAATTGGCAATTCTAAATTGTCCCTAGGTGTGACTGTGAGAGTGAACGGATGTGTGATTGTTGAAATTCTTCCCTGCAACAGACTAGCGACCTGTTCAGGGTGTCCCCTGCCTTCGCTCATGAGTGGCCGGGATAGGCTCCGGCAGCCCCGTGACCCCAAAAGGGAAAAAACGGATAAGAAAATGAATGAATGAATGCTGGTTATTGGTTATAATTAGAATGTCATGAACATTTTGATGTTAGACATGTTAAGTTTGAAATGTTAAATGGAAATTCTGATTTATGTCTTTTTAAGGTTTTCAACCTATCACCTACATCTAATATTAGAGAGCTACCAGCCAAAATAAATACAAAGGCAAAGCAGATGTGTGATTGAGTTGTTTCCATGTCCTTTTGAAAAACATGGTCTATCGAGTCAGACAGGAGCTGGGGGAGACCAAAAGACTCGACAGTTATCTTTGAGGTTTTTTGTCTTGGAAAATTTGGAATTTAGTTCAGTGCACCTTATATATGACACAATTTCAAAATTAGACCGTTGGTTGACTGTGTGCCTAATAATCTGGTGCGCCCCATGATGCAGAGAGTTATTGTTATATGTATTTATTTTAGTAAATTTTATCAGATTTTTCACACTATACTGAAGAAACTTTGATTTATTATTTTTAGAGTTTTAAGGTAAACTATTTCTGGACTTTGTGAATATTTTGACAGTGTTTTGAATCCTTTTTTTCTCTCTGATGTTTGCTGTCACTTTCACATGCATAATTTAAGCCACGCTTCAGCTGTTAGGAGTCATGGCCTCTCATTTACACTTAAAAACACCAGAACTTTGGCTTTTGAAGGAGCCGACAGCAGCGCTTGACTGTTGGTATAAGGTGCTCATGAGCCTTCAAGATTTATTCAGATGTTATCTTGCAACATTGCTTTCTCAAAACCAATCCAAACAATTCAGAATTTTCCTCATTATAATTTTTTATTTTCAAAATGTTAATATCTTATTTTACATTTAAAACCTGTTGTCTTGGGCAGTACATATACAGTTGGTTCCTCTGAGTTTGTGTCCTTTTTTCAGAGATTCTGTAGTAAACGCGCTGAAAAATCTCCTCCTGGTAGGGCTTGGAAAGGTCTTGAGTGGTTTCATTCTGCAAACACTCAACAAGAAGACAGGTGGTAGAATCAGTGCTGCAGTAGTTCTTGTCTTGTGTTCTGGATGAATCGTGCTGTTTGCTTGAGTGATCTAATGTTTTAAATATACGGCCATGCCAGCAGTTGCTTGGACAATATTTTAAGTCATGGTTCTTTGCCAAATTTTAATTAGAAAACTATTTCACCTACGCATTAATTGTTGGAATGATTTAAAAAGACAAAGATTATTCTGTCTTATCCTTATCAGAAACACAATGCCATCATGGCCCAGTAAGCTTAGAATTACTTATCAGTGAACAGATAAAGGAACCAGCAAGTAAGCACACAGATTTAGGTAGAAGTATTAGAATTGATCAAAGAATTAGCTAAAACATAACTTCTATACAAGATTTGGACCAAAGTAATGCTCAATGTCCACTTTGTTTGGCCACTACCTGAAAGGTCACCTGGACTCTGGTGCAGAACAACAACCCTGCTTAGGTTTAGGTAAACTCAGATGTGGTTCACTTTAGTAATTCTCCAAAATAGAAGTAAATGACCCCAAAATGAACACTTGTTCTGTTTTCTATTTTACCTTGGAGTATTGCCTTAGCACATAGGTAAGGACAGTAATGTACATAAGTCTAATGTACTTGGGAATCACAGACTGCCAGACTTTCCACGTCTGAATATGTCATAAAAGGGACAAAATAGTTACAATAAAGCCCCATTTCAATCATCTTTTGATCTATTATAAAAGTCTTCCTATAAACGCATTCCTTGTGGTCTTTCAATTATGATTATGCAGTTTTGAGCCAAAATCAAAAAAACCTGTGTAATTTTCTAGGACGTAGTTTCTGCAGGCCGGCAGTAGTTCATTAGAAATTCACCACTGAGTTGTGGACGAGACCGTTGCTGCGCAGTAAGCCTGCCCCCATTTCCTGTCATGCATCTGTTTACACCCTCCTCCGCTAGCTTCCAGCTACCCACACTCTTCCAACTCAACGTTACCAGTCGAACAAAAATTCCAGCTCATACGAGGAAAATGAAGACATACATGGATCAACTTGTCTGCAAGTGGATGCATCAGAATGAAGCAGAGCAGGGAGCATGTGACCACGCAGCGTATTTTCCACGTCACAAATACAATCTATTTCAAACCAAATTTTTTCGTCTGCTCCTGATTCACAATGATTTGAATAAAATAATAACTAAAATAAAAATTAATTAACTTAAAAAATAAAAATACATACTCAGAAATGTAAATTGATGCATCATTTTATTTTGTCCTCTATCATTAGAAAAATCCCTCAAGAACATGTTGAAACACTAAAAACTCTCTTTTCATTGGAGTAGGTCTTCATGCGTTTCCTCCAAAATTGTGACAGAGCGCTTCTTCTTAGTGATGCTCACTTTTGCTGATTTGCAGTTAGGGTAGATCATTTCTACATAAGCAGTACTGAAGTATTATGTTTTTTTTTTTTTACTGCTTTCAAAATGTTTAATATTTCTCAAGACAGACCCAATGTTGTCAAGCTATAGCATTGTGCAACACTAATGAATAAAAATGGTTGGATTGTAATAGCACCTTTATCATCTGTCCAATAATAAATAAAAGTAATAAAAGATGAGTGACTATTGTTAGGAACTCAGGGTAGTTATTGTCAACTAAATCAGTTTCAGCACCTATGAAATATTGAAATAGGATCCATGAGGGGATCCTAGTTTGCTGGTATGATGTTTCAGAGTAAATCTACACTATGGCTCTTGCTGCTGCCGCTTCAAGTTGCACACTGGACAGAATGTGAGCCTCCAGTTTGGAGAAGAGTTGATCCTAATTTGGAAATATTCATGTCAGCAGTGATGTCAGTAGGAGAAGATGAGTCAAGTTCCTGCATGTGCTAACAGCAGCTAAATGTAGGACTGTGGAGTTAGAATGTCTGTGGTTCTCTGAAGGGTTTCACCTAAAGCTGTTTGTTGATTTCTGATGTGACAGAGATGGCTTTTTATTTAGACAATATCACAGTGTTGATCCTGTGTTTGAAACAAGGACAAAAGCCAATTTTTTTTTTAACTTACGGGCGCCCCTCCGACACCGGAGAGCACGGGAGACTCTGGCATCAGGGCCTCAAGGCCACAGGTCCCGCCAAATCGGGCAACAGCCATCGGAGCCATCGGGCGGTGGACAATGAAACACGGGCCAAGGAGCCAGGGCCCAGAGGGCCCGGGAGCCGCCCACCGCTCAGCCGGAGCCTCGTCACCGCAGGCCAGTGCGAACCAAGCAGCCCAAAGATCACGACTCAGCCAAAGCTCTACCCCTATCCCCCCACACACTACACTATCCTCTACATCAGTGTTTTTTAAACTTTTTTGAGCCACGGCACACTTTAACCTTGACAAAAATCCTGCGGCACACCAGCATCCAACAATGTAAAAAAGGAGAAACTCATAGTCTGTATTGATGTACAGCCCCTCCACAATCTCACATGCATTTTTGTGATAAGTGTGGCAGAAAAAGCTGGAAGTTCCAGCAGTTTTTCCTATAAGATGTAATTAAATGGTAAATGGCGTATACTTATATAGCGCTTTTCTACCTACAAGGACAAAGCGCTTTACAGTCACAGACCCATTCACCCAGTCACACACGCATTCACACACTGGTGGCCACTCCGCTGCCAAACACAGGCGCCCGCCTGCCACCAGAGGCAAGGTGGGGTTCAGTGTCTTGCCAAAGGACACTTCGACTCATGGGCATGCAAGGCGGGAATCGAACCTGCAATCTTATGATCATGAGTCGACCGTCCTACCGCTGCACCACGGCCGCCCAAAGTTAAGTTAAAAGATTTAAAAACTGTTTGATGTGTGTTCGTTGTGGTTTCAAGACATTTATCAGCGAAGACTCATTGTGCTCTAAGACGCTGTCACTTTAACCCAATGCATCATGGGAGATGTAGTGCAAACAGCCGCCAAACGCAGACAGACTCGTCTCTGAGCTTCATTCTTTTGTTCTCTTGTTCCACGGTCTGACACCGGATTCTGTGGAAAGCTACACCGCTAAAGACGAGCTTTAGCTGGTATTTTTGTTGGAACTGAGCGACTTTATGAGCAGACTCAGAACAAGAAAGTGAAGACTTTAAACACTTCTGATTGGTCAGACTGATGACGTATGATTAAGCCTCCAAGAATGATTGGTGGAGACAAGTAAAGGGGCAGGACCTTTCTAAAAGCAGCTGAAGCTACGGCTTGATCGCGGTACCGTCATTCTGATCTAAATGTCTTCAATATAATCAAATAAACACAAAGAAAAAAGTATTTTACGATCTTTCATATTCCTAACTACCTAGTGTTCAATCAGGACCTGTTTGGATGAACACAGAGCTGATATCCTGGAGATGGGAAATGTTTTTAGATCAGTGAAAGAGGGTAATTTCCCATGGCACACTGGTTGAAAAACACTGCTCTACATCCCCCTCACCCAACACTTTTCTCAACCCCTCCTCCTGTATTCGCCCCCGATGACCTCCCCACCCTGGAAAAGGGAGGGTGAGCCCCAGTGGGTCCCGGTGAAGTAGCCCCTTAGGCCTGTCCCCACCTGAACAGGTACATAAATTAATCAAAATACCCAAACTGATAATTACAGTTTCCACTCTTTGGTAACTGTGTTCTTCAGCATAAAAAGCTGCTCCACCTTCAGCCACCCGTTTGGACCAGGAAGAACTCAAGAGGAAACCTAAGGGAAACGACATACAAAACATTATTAGTTACCCCAAAATAAAAAAGAACAAGAATAACTAAACATGTGCTACATAAAGTTAATCGTGCTATACTAAATTAACTGATTAAAATTGTGAGTGTAAATCTGTTGCTAAGGTACCATGGCTGTAACTGAAAATAACAAATTAAGAAAATGAGAAAATGTGAAGAGTGTGCAGAACTCAGTGGAGAATTCATGTTTTTATATAGATATTAATAATAAAGTAGCCGTGCGTTATTAACATGTTAATTTAGACAAATCAACCCTAATAAACTGTGTGTGGAGGTGAGCCTGACTGTTGCTGGCCAGTACCGCTCAGCCTCCTGCACAAGGTCTTTCCCAGTTAATGAGGTGACATTCCGTGTCCAGATGATAAAAGTCTGATTGTATGGATTGGGCCATGGCTCAATCAGATGGCACTGTTGTGGTCCATCCTGTGGATTATAGGCCTATAATAAGACGTATCACGGTCCCCTGTTGTTTTTCTGGGCTGAGCTTGGTTGAGTCCTGTTGGAAGAAGCTCAGCCAGCAGACGTTCACCTGGAACCCCCAACTTCATAGTTGGAGATCCCATAGATGGACCCTAGGAGATGTCAGTCCAAGCAACGTAGTGGACTTTGTTTTTGTTGTTGTTCTTCATCTTTCGGCATATCCTTTCTATGGGTCGCCAAAGCAAATTAGCTTTCACTAATTTGCACAGGTGGTTTGCCAAAGATTTATACACTCTTCCTGACACAACCCTGTATTTTATCCGGGCTGGAAACCCGCACAGTAAATATTTTGACCCTTTTTTGTGTTTGATTAAACGCCAATTGTTGCTTTACATTTGTCCGCAGCTCATCCATTAGATTATTTCTACTCTGTTTACATCATGTGATGACTGGCTATGGTGGCCGTTTTGATCCTGTTTTTCCACTCCAAGAACGGATTGTTCTCAGACTGAGGATTCTCAGAGCGAACCGAATCTCAGTCCGATTGGAAGCAAACCGAGAACACCTCCAAAGATGGGTCAGAGAGTGGTTCCTGGTCCCGAACCAGGGCCCGCTTTGGTGGATTTAGAAATAAAATTGTTCAAATTTGTTTGACAATCTGGCAAAACAAACTCTGGTTCACTTTAAGCGGACCTAATGTGTCCAGTTGGAATATACCCATAGTGTCTTCTGACCTGATCCCTGCATACATTTCTGTGGAGGTGACAAAGTTGCCTAATCTGGTGAGAAGCTTTCTTTCGTGTCTTTTCCACAGTCATCTACGGATTTCCAGAATAGGAGGGAGAATGCTGCCTCATTTTTATAAGGAAACATTATTCAGCACTTTGCACAACATTAAGGCACACTTTTTTTTTCAACAAAATCTTGACAGTAAAGGCTCATTACAGCCTAGAGAAGGGTGATGAGTCACAGAAGCCACCAGCAGACTGTGCAAGGTGGCAACATCTTCATCATAGCTCCCCTCATAAGTCTCGATGATGGCTGTGGTGTCACTTGTTCACAGTGGCCTTCAATCCTCTAATTGCTCCCATATCAACGCATTTCTTGGCAACTAATCATCAGTAAATGGCATCTGAATGAGCTGTGTCTATATGTGTAGGTAGATAAGAGGGTATGACTGCTGTGCGGAGCTAGAGGGGAGTTGACCTTCACGGGGAGTCTGAGTAATGAAATCAAGGAGGAAATCCTAACGTCTGGAAACCCCTCTGTCAAGGCTGACACTAATGACCGACTCCTAATTGAAACAAATGTGCCAATTAGCAAATTCATTTTTTATGTTCACTGTCTCACTTACCAGGCTAATTTGTATATGTAACTTTATCTCACCTCAGCCCAATTTCTTTACATCCCTCTTTTTTTCTCCATCAATTGAGAAATCTTTTCATTTTTCCCCAGGACATGTTCATGACAAACAGCTAACTAAAATGAAGCATAGTGCCATAACCGGAGAGGGTCAACCAGTGGCCTCTTTAAGCCACAAATGTTTCTGGCTAAAACAGAATGTAATCATTAAATGTTGGAAGTTGGGATGTGAAAAGAAATTAAACTGAGGCACTCACTACTTTTGCATGAGAGCCCACTTTTTGTCCTGAAAGCCTGGGAGTTTGATGGTTCTTGAGAAGTATCTCCAGTGCTGTACACTTCTAGACAGAAATCACTGATGTTGTTCCTGGTATTGATTGAGTTTGAGGATTTATTTTTGGCCCAAATTGCTTCAAATACTATGTAGCGTCACAGGTTGCAGGACAGAGCCTGAACATGAGCCTCAATTGTTTTTTTTTCTTTCTCTTTTCTCCCAGCCCAGTTTATAGTTTTGTGGGACAAATCATTCACATTTCATGTTTTGTTTAATTCTAAGGGTGCACACTTGGTTTTAAACAGAATCTCACTCACCATCAAAGTTTTCCGCCACCAACAGCCAAACCAGAGCAATGGACACATATGCATTTATATCCACAGGAAACAGGAAGTGACCTCACATGTCAGAATTGTTTTTATTTTTTTTTTTTTTTGCTTTGAAGTAGTAGTAGTCTTTTTTATTTTGGACAAGTGAAACAAGTGTAAAATAACAAAATAAAAAACAAAAAAAAGACAAGTAAATTAAATAAAACAAAACAAAATTATATAAACACCAGTCCAAAGGGGAGTGAGAAGAAGAAAAACTCTTATAAACTCTCACCCCCCCTTTACCTTAAGTCCTTACTTTCCCACCATCAGAGTCCAGTGCCCTACCCAAGTGTATATGTACATATATACATGTAATTTTCATTTCAAAACAACATGCAAATGAATAACAAAACGTATTGTCAAAGTATGCAGATTTATAAATGCTGACATTCTGTATTTTTTTGTATTTGCACATATTTATCCATGATCATCTTTCTGTATCTATATTTAAATTCTTTTATGTTTGGACATTGTTTCAAGCATTTAGTGGTTTTGTTCCACGACTTCACTCCACAAATTGAAACACAGAATCTCTTTTTATTTGTACGTGCTTTATGTATGACAAATTTATCTTTTTCCCTAAAATTGTATTTTCCTCTCTTGTAATAAATAACCTTTGGATATTTATCGGTAATAAATTGTTTTCGGCCTTGAATATTATTTGAGCGGTACAATACTCTACTAAGTCGTAAAATTTGAGTAATTTTGATTCTATGAATAATTTATTTGTGTGCTCAAGGTAACTGACTTTGTGTATGATTGGTATTGAAAGTGAATGTATTAAAAGTATTGAAAGTGAATGTAACGTTGTTTTATAGTTGTTCCCCCAAACCTCTACACAATAAGAAAAATATGGTAAAACTAATGTACAGTATAACATGTGGAGTGATTTGTGGTCCAGAACCAGTTTAGCTTCATTTAAGACAGAAATACTTCTGGATAGTTTCGCTTGTATGTAGCTAATATGTGCTTTCCAGGTAAGTTTGTCATCAATTACGACCCCAAGAAATTTATTTTCATAAATTCTTTCAAGTTTCACCCCATTTATGTGTATGTCAATGTTAATATTTTTAGCCTTATGGTGACCAAATAACATCATTTTTGTTTTACTTAAATTTACTGAAAGCTTATTTACATCAAACCACAGCTTCAGTTTTTCCATCTCCTTCTTAACAATTTCAATTTCTATCTTGTTGCTGTCTTGAACAATTTCTTTGTTCCTCTTCTTGTCTAATTGATATTCTTTCAAACCTATTTCTGTATTTCAACTGTTGTTGTTTTTTCTGTTAAATATCTGTGAGTTTGGAATTGTGTTGATGAATCTTCTAGTAAGTTGTATTAAGGAATTGTTTAGATCAGTGTTTTTCAACCAGTGTGCCGCGGCACACTAGTGTGCCGTGGGAGATGGTCAAGTGTGCCGTGGCAAATTGCCCTCATTAACTGATCTAAAACCATTTCCCATCTCCAGGATTTCAGCTCTTTGTTCATCCAAACAGGCCCTGATAAAACACTGAGTAGTTAGGAATATAAAAGATCAGAAAATTACTTTTTCTTTGTGTTATTTTGATTCTATTAAAGACATTTTGATAAGAATGACGGTACCACCGCGATTTAGCTGCAGCTATACCTGTTTCCTGAAGTCCCGCCCCTTTAACTGTCTCCACCAATCATTCTTGAAGGTTTAATCACATGTCATCAGTCTGACCAATCAGAAGTGCTTAAAGTCTTAACTTCCTTGTCCCAATTTAGCTCAAAAAGTCGCTCAGTTCTAACAAAATTACCGGCTAAAGCTCGTCTTTAGCGGTGTAGCTTTCCACAGAATCCGGGATCAGACCGTGGAACAAGAGAACAAAACAATGAAGCTCAGAGACGCTAGTCTTTCTGCCTTTATTACATCTTTTAGAAAAAAAACCAGCTGCAACTTTCAGCTTTTTCTGGCACAATTATCACAAAAATGCGCGTCAGATTGCGGGGGGGGGGGGCTGTACATCAAAACAGACTATGAGTGTCTGCTTTTTTTTATTGTTTTTCTGCTGGTGTGCCGCGGGATTTTTGTCAAGGGTAAAGTGTGCCGTGGCTCAAAAAAGGTTGAAAAACACTGGTTTAGATAATTGGCCTGTGGGAGGGGCTAAGCCTTTATAAGGGGTGAACTTCTACCGGATTCTCACCTTTCGAGCTACTGTATGGGTGGGACGTCCAAGGATCACTCAAACCGCAGTCTTGGTTGCAGTGGTGGCAACCAGCTCTCCCAGAATCAGCTGAATTTTTTTGTCTGATTATTTTTGTTTTGGGGATCAATAAAATCCCATTTTTGAAATTTTGAGTCTGCTGGCTTGGCCATCTTATTTCCGAGTTATTTATTTTTTTTGCTGCTGAGAAGAACCCCGTCACATACTACCAGAAGCCTTTTTGACTTCCCTGTTCACATCATTTCCAGCTCCTCTAGCATCCCTCTGTATTTCTTTAGCTTCATCCTAATCTTCTTAATGTTAGGATAGCCACATTTAACACTATGAGTATTTTCTTCTGTTTGTCCATTGCTGTTTAGCCATCACCATTACCAAAGAATCTTAGCATGATCGTTTTTCACTGCTTTTAAGGACAGTTTCCACCTTGACCTTGGGCCATCTGAACAGTACTTGGCACATAGGTACCCTTCTGCAGATTATGCTTGGTGATAAATGGTTTGGTTGCTAGAATTTCACAGCTCTTAAGTTCTAAATTGTCTCGGAACAATTCAGGACTTAAGATGCTGGGTGGGCGTCTTGCTGGTGTTGTAGATCTCAGCGTCTGATAAATATTTACTCAGGGTCTGTTTCACTGCCTTTTTGTACCTGCAGGGGGATTTTATTATGCAATGGCTTGTCCATCCATGATGTTTCATTTACTTTTCTCTTTTTCTCCTTTTGTCTTTTCCTCCTAATGTTTTTACAAAATACTTCATCTATCTTGTTGCTGTCTTGTTGATTTGCAAGAGGTCCCGTTTTCTCCTTCATTCCTACAATTTTTACTCTCCTACCTACTATCTGGACAATTTTTTAGACCAAATGTTATCTTTGTGTTATTGTTAAATATCTTAATAAACAATAATAATGGTCACAAATTTGTGGAAAAAGGTTTGTTTTCATCTGTGTGTGAAAGCGTATGTCAGTAAAACACGCCAAAGCAATAACTACGGATAGTACAAATGGATTAGTTGATTTGATTTGATTTATTGATTTAGTTCAAGCATTGTAGTCAAAACAATAAAGAATTTACAAACTCATTACAGAAATGATGAAATGCATAGATTAAAAAGGCAGAAAATAAAACAAAACAGAAAAGACACTTTAATCACATTTGCTTAATTAAATACAGTGATCATTAACTAAAGTTAAGTAGCGCTAGATTTATTGCTTGAAAAGGAGTGGGAAGAAGCGAATTTATATAATCCCCCCCCCCAACTGAGTTCATTAATTGTATAGTTTTACAGTTTTTGAAATCTGGTTCTGTTCAGATAAGATTCTTTACAACAAAATCCAGTGCCTAGTAATGATTGATTATCTTCAGAAAACATTCATTCATGAGTTCAGTAAACTGTACTGATATGTAATAATCATTGTTTAGCATTAGAACACATGATCACAATAAACCAGTAACTATTGCTACACGTTGTAGATCAAGTAAAGAAAATCAATAGCTTATTGATTGTAATTAAAACCTTTCAGTAATCATTAATTCACATTACAATGTAATACTCATTGCTTGTAAATAGAAGATCTTTGATTATTTCACTATAATCAAGTTCACACATGTATTTGGAATTATTCAAACACCTATTGATCCTTAACTTCTCTTATCTTCATATCCTGAAATCAGAGTTTCTTTATACATTTTCTTGAATATATGAACATTTTTGAGCTCATTACTTAACCCGCCACACACCGACACACAGAAACTTTTCTTTGTTGTTTCTTATCAATTTGATCATGAAGTTCCTAAATCCCCTCAGTTTTTTAGCATCCTTCAGTTTCTAAAAACAGCTTTTGGATATTGAATGGTAAAGATTTCCCACTAGCTCTGTATAGAAGTTGCGCAGTATAAAAATCCACAAGGTCATACAGTTTTAAAAGTCTAGATTGATGATATAAAATTGGAATGGCTGAAACCTTATTGGTTTTCATTTAAAATGTTATATTTATCAATAAATAAAACAAATTTATCATTGATTATTTTTTCTAAAATTTTTAAGAAATGTGGAAGAAGAGAAACAGGTCTATAGTTTGTAAATTGGTGTTTGTCTCCACTTCTTATAGCTAGGAATCACTTTTGCAATTTTCATACGGTTTGGGAATCTCCCAGTTCTTAATGAGAAGTTACATATGTATGTTAGAGGCTTAGAGACACTATTAATGACCTTTTTCACCACTCTCATATCTATATCCTGACAATCTTTTGAGTTTTTACTCTTGAATTTATTTACAATTGATATCAGCTCATTTTCATTCACATCAGAGTGAAAGATTGAGTGTGGGATCCTTTTGATGGATGGATTATTGTCTTTGCTGGTTTTGCATTTTGGAATTTCTGCTGCCAACCCTGGGCCCTCGTTTACAAAATATTGAGGCATTTGCTACTTTATTGATGTTATAGCTTTGACCATTCTCATCTGTTTTGTAATCTAGATATGTGTGCTTTTTTGTCCCAGTTTAATGATATTATTTAATATTTCTCAAACTCTCTTTACATTGTTTTTATTTTTATTCAGTAGGTTATTAAAGTACACTTTTTTACTGTGCCGTGTGATTTCACTTAGTTTATTTTTATATGACTTATGCCTTTGTTCAGTTTCTCTTGTCCTCTGTTTTAAGATTTTTTTATAGAGGTTATTTTTCTTTTTACAGGCATTTTGTAAACCGATAGTTAACCAAGGGCATTCGGCAAGTTTGTTTTTGAATTTATAAATTGGACAGTTGTAATTGTAAAGTCAGCTAAATATTTCTAAAAAACATTTTTAAGCGATGTCCACATCTTTCTCTCTGTACACGGAGTTCCAGTTTTGTCTGGATAAGTCATTATTTAGAGCATTCATGGTTTTTACGTTTCTTAACCTTTTGTAGACTGGCTCTTTTATAATTTACTTTGTCTTCACATTAATGTCAAATAGTGCAAAAACTGGTAAATGATCAGTTGTGTCACGTATCATCAGTCCACTCATGAGTGTATTTTATATTATTTGTAAAAAAAAAAAAAAAATCAAGGTTTTAGGTAATTGAATGTCATTTGTAACCGATTGCCATCTTGGGTATTTTTACCAAAATGTTTAAGACTGATTTTTAACCCTATATAACCATCATATTTGATACACGCATTTCTGAGACCTCTATCATGACCATTAGCTTTCCTTATGAACCCATTGTATTTAACTTGGTTCATGGTTTCTACCCTGTAGTTCATCATCATTCCACTAGGGACAGTAGACGGTCTTTTCCTGCTCATTTCAAAATGGCTGCTTCTATGAAATCCCCAAAACACTTTTGGCGGGAATTTTCTTTTCTAATTTTCGCAATTTTATGTTAGAATAACTCATCTATTGTTGTTCACTTTTTAAAACAGCTTCTTGCTGAAAATGTGTTGATAAGTAATTCTTTATAATTCATATTTTTTATATATTTTTGTGTCTGAATAAAGTCAAGCAAGAACTACTGGTAGCTTTGTTCTTTTAATTATTTTTTTCCTTTTCCTTTTTCTTACCAAAACCAGCTAAATTGCAACAACTGAGAAAAATTTAAAGTAAAACAGTGAAAAAGTATTTAGAGGCATAATCTTTACAGCATTTTAAAAATGAAATGCCTCATAAAAAATTCAAAACCCTCTGAGACCGACTTTTCTCATTTGATTGAAGAATGTGGTGTGACTAGCCAAAGCAGATTAATAAATAATTGAAAATAATTAGTCATTGTAGTCTATTTTACATTCCACTTATTAGAATGGCATAAATGCTTCTTCTGCAGCTAACATTTCCTCTGATTTTCATGTTGTTTTGTTTCTCTGACTTTTTTCTGCAATTTTTAAGCTACACATGTCTACAAATAGACATATAAGTGCCAATTTTAAAGCAATGTAATATTTACACAAGCTGTACATTGTGAATTTATGTAGTATCTTAACCTATAAGAATGAACCTGTACAACTGTTACTTGTATGGGAATTATATTTGACTATAGTTGTAGTCTTTGATGCTGTGCTAGTGTACTCTGTCCATCACTTAGTATTTTTGGGACAAAAACCATTAAAGTTATGCCTTTTTCTTTTTGTCTATGGGCACCGTAAAAAAAAGTCTCACAAAAGAAGAAAATTCTATGATAAGGTAGCAGATTTTGTTTCATTAGTGATAAATAAAGAGCAATAACTTCATGAGGTGAGGCAAACAGGCTTCAGGGTGAACCTAAGGCCAAAATAACAAACAAAACCATCTATCTAAATTCACAAATGCTCTAACCTTAAAGGGAAAATAACGACAAACACTAAACTCCTTGGACTAACATGGGAAAACATTAGTAAAGAACACGGCAGCTCACCCTGACAGCTGCACTTAAACACTGTTAACACAAGCAAAAGAACAGGTCATAGCAGGCCACACACAACAACTCTACACTATACAACACTGTTTGTAAGGAGCCACAAAGCAGAGCAAAGGGCTGCACTCAAACAGGTTACAGCTGCAATTTCTTCTCAAGGAATGAAGGTCCACATGGGCAATGTCTGAATTCCCTCCTTACTTCCTAACTGTGTTGGACTACTGGCCTGGATTTTTAAAAGCAATTCAGGCACCATGGTCACTTCTTTACAAAAAAACAACACACTGGTTAACAGTGAATATGACTCCTCAAAGTGAAAACCTAATAAATGTGAACATTAGTGAAAATCTAATAAATATGAACATTTTACAAAGACTATTTATGAATCCACTGTGTTCTGAAAATAAAAACTTGGATGTTTTATGTGAAAAAAAAATTAAAACACAATTTAAAAGGAAAATCGTTCAAACACAATGCATTGTGGTCTACACTCACTGTCCACTCACTGTCCACTTTATTAGGCACTACACAGTAAGAGAACACAAATCTTTTTGAAGAGATAGCTTTGTTATGTGTTTTAATATTTTTTTTGTAGTAATACTTAATTAGAACACATGGAATTTTATTATTGGAAACAGAGAGCAGTGATGATCACGTTTCATGCTGTTTTGTAAGCCGTGTAATGTTGGGGGCTGGCTTAACCACGGCGACACACAAATATGCAGTGATGCACGTATCAGTGGATGTTCGATTTGGCTGTTCTGCATGTCACATTTAAATTTTTTAAAAAAATTTTTTAAATTTATCTTTGATGACCCGTGATCTACCCCCATGTATGTCGATAGGGATCAACACCTGGTGCAGTTCAAACCGAGCATCAGAACACGGAGGAAAGGTGATTTAAGTTACTATAAACCTGACATGGTTGTTGATGCCAGACGGGCTGGTCTGAGTAACTCAGAAACTGCTGATCTACTGGGATTTTTACCCACAAATATTACTGGGGTTTACAGAGAGTGGGCAGAAAAAGAGAAAATATCAAGTGAGCAGCAGTTCTGTGGTTGATGCCAGAGGTCAGAGGAGAGTGACTTTACAAAATGATCAACGCACTAAGTAGTGCATTACGTAGTGAGTAGTGAAGGAATTCGGACACAACCAGGGAGTTTTCAAGGCTGCCTATTGGCTCTGGTCCAAACAGCAGGCACACCTGTTCATCCTGGAAATAATACACACAAAAAGAGGCACAAACAGCTACAAAAACAGCAAGGTTTTCCCTCAGTGATAGAAATAAGACACTTTAAACACAGAATAATGATAATAATAAAAATACTGATAAAGCCACAGCCATAACAAACGATCAGTACCACCCAATTTCCTTAAAAGAACAATTTTCAACCCCTCTAAGAATAATATAATTTTGTTCATTGTAAAATGGTGCTGGAATGCTTCCCATAATTCCATCAGCCCATTTTTGCCCTGCTATAAATGTAATTTGCAAACACAACGATGCGGCTCTCTTTTCAGGCTAGAAGCAGTGAAGCATGACTAAGTTTGTAATTCATAATGAGTTTTCTTCTCAGTTACCAGTAATTTGTTATAGTGCTTCTTCTGACTGGCTAATTATGTTAGGGGTGGCTGTTGCGGAGTCAAGAAATGGCTGATCAGCAGGATGGAAATATGAGAAAAATATGAGATCTGCATTTCAGACGGTGGTTTCACAGGGCATGGAACAATGTGTTGTCTGAGCAACACAAAAGGAAAAAAGTGGAGAGAAACAAAAAACAAATCCTTTCTTCTACCGGCTGCTCTCTCTACAACTTTTGTGACTCTGACACAGACTTTTCAACTGCTGTTTAGTTGGTTATAACACAAAAACTATCGATGCTGCTGTTGTTTTTGTACCCTCCTCTCTTTGTACTTTATGAATAAGGCTTTAGTTATGGCCGCCACAAAATAGCAGATTTTCAGATATTATACTTTAATAGAGTCTATTAATGAATGAAGATGAGGAGAAAACATAAGCATGACCAGAGACTGTATTTAATGCATATAATACATTATATGTATCCATAAAATAGATGCATACAGAAGCTGGATGGATAATCTCTAATGTCACCTGCAGGATTCTAAAAGGTGAAATTGAAAAAGGGGAAAGCCTGAAGTGGGATGGACACAGAGTTTCGCTTGTGTTTATGCTAATCAATTTAAAAACATTTAAAGTCCCACTATGATTATTATTATTTTTTCTAATCAATATTAAAAGCCTTCCCAGTGGTCTTTTTATTAAGATTTTGCCATTTTTCAGGCAAAAATAAAATAAGTGTTGTTTTTTGGGGCCATAGTTTCTGCAGAGCGGCAGAAGTTTATTAGAAATTCAACTCTGAGTTGTCAGCGGGACTGTTAGGGCAGAGAAAGCCCGCCCCATTTCCCGTCATCCATCTGTTTAGGCTTTCCTGTTGGCCCTCAGCTCCTCACAACCTAAAAACACCACTTTTATCAGACTTTGTCTTTAAGATGCTCATTTATTTATTTTTTCCCCATGGGTCCAGAAATTAATTACAAATCAGTTTACAATTATGCTTTCAAACTTACCTATTTTTCTTTCTCTCCCTGTTTCTTTCATCTAGGTGGAATGGCTAAAAAATGACGAGTTAGTAAGTTCCATGACTGATGACAATATTGACTCCCGGGCTGACCAAAACCTCATCATCAATGAGGCCCGTCTGTCCGACTCCGGCAACTACACGTGTCTGGCCAGCAACATAGTGGCAAAAAGACGCAGCGCCACAGCCACCGTCATCGTCTTTGGTACGCCGTCCCACAGTCATTTACTGCTACAAGGAACTGACACCATCTTTATATGCTACCTCGGATCAATTTGTTTGGCTTTCTGATTAAGAAACCCATCCATTTTTTTAGAGTAATGCCTTCCATTCATTTGAATGGATGAATATTTAGGTCTATTTAGAAGCTCTCATTTAAAATCAATGTGTAATTTATGAAAGAATCCAAGGCGCTGTATCTTAATCAAATTCAAAATGAGTGTTGCTTATTAAGTATTTATTATTTCCCTGTAGTCTTGCAGAAGGGGTGCAAATGCTTAAACCAACCTGAACATTTAGCTTCCACGTATAGAAGAGTGATTGTCGTGTTAATGGCTGTTTGCTTTACTCTCTAGAGTTGCATGGCTTTATTAAGGGAACATGGAGCTGTTTATCTACCAGCCTGCTGCTGCAGTTCTGCATTGTTGCTTCACCATGCATCTGAGCCAACATATAAATCATCCTAGTTAGAGTGCTCACTACGCCTGAGCTGGGAAGGAAGATAGGAAAAATGTTGCTTTGCACTAATGCCGGTTCTTTTTCTGCAACTTTGTGTCACTGTTTCGAATTCTCTTTCCAGTGAACGGCGGCTGGTCTCTCTGGACAGAGTGGTCACCCTGCAATGTGGCCTGTGGCTGGGGTGTCCAGAAGCGATCACGGACCTGCACAAACCCAGCCCCTCTGAATGGTGGGGCCTTCTGCGAGGGGATGTCTGTGCAGAAGATCCCCTGTAATGCCCTTTGTCCAGGTCAGTTCCTCTGTAAAGCTGCTACAAAGAAATGAAATGTTTTCATAATAGACTCCTGTCAATGAAAAACAGAGGATTCTAACAAGTTTGTTGTGATTCTTATCTGAGCCAAGAACATAGTTCATTTAATGCAAACATCTCCAACAAAGGCCTGGAATGTCAAATTAAGACTAGAAATGTTTGAATAGAGACCTCAGCATTATATAAATTAAGAAAAACTGTATTTTATATTCTACACACTTTATAAACTCCTCTTAGGCAGACATGAACATAGATCATAGAATAATAGGTTGAGTAATCTAGAATGAAAACAAAGATCTGATCACTATCAAATACTTATGTAGATTTGGCAAACTGTACAGGAGACAAGGCACGGATGAGATTGATTGACATGGCCAATCAGGACATAGAACACTATGAACATGCAAAATTGCACCAAAAGAAATCGGAGAAACAATGAGACCCGTTTTATATCGATGGACCGGTGCATTATAAACTCTATCCCCTTTCTTTGTCTTTTTAAATGGGATTACCCCTTCAAGTTCTCCATATCATCCTCTCCACCAATCACTCATAAATATAAAATATATATGCAATATAGAACAGAATAGAACAAAATAGAATAGAGTAGATAGATTCGAATAGAATGTAATTGAAAAGAACATTATTGATCCGATTAAGGGGAAATTACCTAAAATTACCAAATATAATCAATATAACAATCATATA
This sequence comes from Oryzias curvinotus, assembly GCA_023969325.1. Lineage (NCBI taxonomy): Eukaryota > Metazoa > Chordata > Actinopteri > Beloniformes > Adrianichthyidae > Oryzias > Oryzias curvinotus. Next base: position 8,025,815 of record CM043714.1, read on the forward strand.
ATTACCAAACATAAATAGCATCTTATTTTTAAAAGTACAAATATGCACCTTATTTTGCCTTAGATTAGATAACATCAGATGACAGACTCTGTTCTGCACAAGGGACTCAGCGTCTGTTTGCACGGCTGCAGGAGAAGTTAAAAAAAGACAACATTAAACAATGGATCTTAATGAAACAGTTATTAATTTGAAGGTTGAAATGATCAACATTACAACAGAAAACACGCTTTTGCATATTTTGCACTTAAATGCAAAATTTTGGCCACATGTTTAACAAAAAAACATTTATGACTCCCTTTTGAAATTTACTAATAAATCCCCCCCAAATTCTTGCTTCATTAGGAAGAAGGATGCTGAGCAGAAAAGAAACAGCATTGACATACACATGCATTCCTGTGCAAAGTGCTACAGCAGAGAAAAAGGAACATACAAAGTGACAAGCATCTGTTTAAAAGGTAAAATGTTTCAGTGGGAAGTGCTGGGTTAAGAGGGAGGATGTCCCTCTTTGTACTATACACATCCGCAGAAATGAGAGTCATAAATTTGCATCTAGACTTGTGTAGCAGCCCTGTAGTGGTGCTTAAACCTGGAGTATTGCTCTATTACAAGCCTGTAGTTGTAGGCTTTGTTTCAAAGAAAATCCAATGTCCACTCTTCCAAATGTGCAAAAACATATTTTATCACACATCTGAATCACAGATCTGGGGTGTGGTTCAATGGAGGTGTTCATGATGCTGCTGTAGCTCCATTCTTAGCAAGAGAGTGAGAACAGCCCAAACACAACAACTGGAAACTGAATCTTGGTCATTTGGGTGTTTATGAATATGCCAACATGGTAAACTTGTTGGAGCGTCAGACAGCTTTTTTTTCTTTTTTCACACATTATTAACAAGGTTGGGAATTACTTTAGTCGCTGTAATGTTTGGTTTTGTGGCATCAGTCAGTTTTTTTTTGTGTTACACACAAACATGAGAGTTGCAGGAAGGGGAAAGGGCCTGCTCCAAACTCTTCCCACAAGGTTGGGAACATGGAATTGTCCAAAATCTTTTGGTATGTGGAAGCATTCAGAGTTGATTTCACTGGAACTAAGGGGCCAAGTCCAAGTCCTGAATGCCTGCAGTTCCAGGCTGGAATTCACTGATCACCTGAGAGCGGCCCATTCTTTCACATGTTGATGTTTGTAAAAACAGTTTGCATGTCTGAGTGTTTGATTTTATACACCTGTGGCCAGAACAAGTGATTAGGACACCTGATTCTGATCATTTGGATGTTTAATATAAGATATTTTTAGTGATGTGCAATCATTTTCTTTATAAATGCTGTAAATCAATTTAATGAAAATGCTAATTGTTTTCCTCACCACATTAAGCTGATTATTTTCAGTTCTCCACCACCGGGTATGCTCTTTTTTACTGCATCCCACTTGTGAACCAAGCTCTACTTTTACATTTGTGCTACTTTTGAAAACTTCATGACTGTCAAGTCTATCTTTGTTTCAGTCTGATGGTTACACTACAAATTTAACTGCTCATATCTATATGTGCACTCTGTTTCTTAGTTTTTTAAGAAATATACTAGGGCTGGGCGATATGGCCTAAAAATAAAATCTCCGATTTTATTTTTTTTAATTCGATTTCCGATTTTTCCCCGATTTTTTCCCCCCCAAGGAAAGCAATAAGTACAAATGGCAGACAACTTAAAGCAAATGTTGCTTTTATTTAATCAAATGCAAGACAAATGTAACCCCCATTTCTGGGATGAATAAGAAATAAATAAAAACACTCTTGGAATTAAAGTTAAGTATAAAATTTTTCTTCTTCTCACTCTCTTTTGGACTTGTGTTTATATAATTTTGTTGTGTTTTATATAATTTTTCTTGTTTTATATAATTTTTGTCTAGTTTTTTTCTTATTTAGTTATTCTACACTTGTTTTCACTTGTCCAAAATAAAAAGGTAACTTACTTCAAGTCCAAGCTGGGTTTTAAGTCACACTTTGTATTCTAGACTAAAATGAGACAAACATTCACCTTAGAGTAGCAGCATTTTCTAAAAAGTTATCAATACAGCTCATATCTGGGTCTAAAGTTTTAAATAAATTAATAAACCCTGTCTTCTCCACGGAGAGGATGATGAAGCAGCAGGAGTCGCGGTTACCCCCCCCCCCCCCCCCCCACCCGCCTCCTCCGAAAAGAAAATCCTACGGTGGCCGCGTCGCAACTGAATATACAAGCAATACTTACAACGTAGTATTCTTTATTAACAAATAACAGTAACAACTAACTATCTAACTAATGAACTAACTATACAGGCGTTGTAGAATGAGTATGTGTGTGTGTCAGGTCGCGTGTGTGTTAGGGCGCGTACATGTGTACAGAGGACTGAGCGCGTGCCACTCGACCGCGCGTGAGAGCCTTCGACTCCGATGGGCTCCTTTAGGTAAATGTAGCAGCGTGGGAACTCTTCCTCCACGTCTGTGACAGTAAAGCCACACCAGTTCCACACAACAGATGATTTTATTTCTTTCTTGGGAACAAACTGCCCACTCTCACCGGTAGCCATGCTGTCGCGTGCTGTTTCGTGTGTTGTTTGTTGCGTGCCGTGTGAAACTAAAGCTACGGAAGCTCTGAGGAGCCAAAAATGCGCCACATAAAAACTCGATTTAGTTATTTTGGAAATCGCCCGTAACAAAAAATTCGAATTAATTCATTTGATCGATTTATCGCCCAGGCCTAAAATATACTAAATGTTTGTCATCATTGATTCTTTTCTCCTATCTAAGAAATTTTTGTGATTTTTTTTTTTTGAATTTTTTCTTCATCCCAATGTTAAAGTGCCTCCAAAATATCTTAGTAAAACTCTCTATGGCTGATTTCCGGAGGTTTTTTGTGAATAAAAACCCCTGCAATCATGACAATCTGCTCAATAAGAAGTGACATGTTTTACTAACTGCATCTGTTAAAGAGGCAAAATAGTAGGCATTTTATTAAGCTGGGAGACCATTGATGAACATGCTATTTGGATGTCAAAACACTTTAAAAAATTAGGTGGAGTAGATGCAACCAGATCAATGTATTTAGATTTTTAGATATTTTAGGATCATTGACAATGTTTTTTATGTATATTTTGGGAATCTTAAAGGTAAACTGTCAGAACTTTATTCACAAAAGTCTGCAGTCACACAAAATGAAATGCAACAGAGTGCATCTTTTCTGGATCTGTAAATATTTAGGAATACCAATGATTATTCATCTTCTTCTGCCCCCATTCGGGGTCACGGGGCGCACAAGTGGGCAAAGGCAGGGGACACCCTGGAAAGGTCGCCAGTCTGTCGCAGGGCCACATATCACACACCCACACGCTTCACCTTGGTGTTGATTCGTCCACCCCTAATATCCATTCATTTTTCTTAACCTGCTCTATCCCCTTTCACTGGGCTGCCAGAGCGTAACCTGGCTACTGTTAGGCAAAGACGGGGTATCCCCCAAAAAGGTCGCCCGCCTGTCACAGGGCCACACACACACACACACTTACACTCACAATAGGGACAATTTAGAGTAACCAATTCACCTATGAAGCATGTTTTTGGACAGTGGAAGGAAGCCAGAGAGAACCCACGCATGCACGGGGAGAACGTGCAAATTCCTTATGTTTCTGCCCAGTTGCTTACCAATGATTAATAAGACATAATTATGAGATACGTTCTTCAGTTCTGCAGTGGTTAGCACTCTCGCCTCACAGGGGATTTTCTTCTCCCACAGTACAAAACCATGCTTCATTTAGTGATTCTCTAAATTGTCCCTAGGTGTGGCTGTGTGTGTGTGTGTGTGGCACTGTGACAGGCGGGCGACCTTTTTGGGGGATACCCTGTCTTTGCCTAACAGTAGCCAGGTTACGCTCTGGGAGCCCCGGGAAAGGGGATAGAGCGGGTTAAGAAAAGGAATGGATGTTAGGGGTGGACGAATCGGCACCAAGGTGAAGCATTGTGACTAGCATGAAGAGATAGATACTTTCATTGCAGTTTTTCTTCAATACACACAGGAACAAGCTTGAATTTACTCATGGAGTTCATGCAAGTGCTGCGTCTATCTGTCTGAAGTGTTGCTAGATTGCAAAAAACAAAACAAAACAGCACAATTTGAGTAAGTACCAGTAACTGCCCAATAGTCTGTCTGTGCAAACAGCCCACCTTCTACTCTCGCCGCTGCTCACACCTTGCCCCTCCCCTCCCAGTTTCATCAAAGAGTGGCGGCATTAAAGGGGCACATATTTGCACCGATGTCAGGATTTTTTGTGCTGTTTATATTTTAATACCTATTATGGTGCTGCTTTTGTTTTGTTTTTTCACTAGTGATTTTGATATTTTGTTACTGCCTTTATTTTTTTATATTTGTTTGTGGTGCTGTTTTACTGTTACTTTTTAAAGATTTTGCACTATACTGTTTTCTTCTTGTTATTATTGTATGATGCCATTATTAATATACATGCCAAAAACACGCTCCATAGGGAATTGGTTACTCTAAATTGTCCCAAGGTGTGAATGTGAGCGTGGGATTGACTGGTGACCTGTCCAGGATGTACCCTGCCTTCGCCCACAAGTAATCGGAATAGGCTCCAGCAGCCCCGTGACCACGAAACCACGAAAACGGGTTCAGAAAATGAATGAAAGAATAATATAAATGTTTTATATTTGATGTATGCTCGGATCAGATTGTTGTAATTAGTTATTTAACATTTTTAATTTATAAAAAAGGCTCTGTCCTTTTTTTTACTCTACTATTGACAAATTTCCAAAATTATTCTATAATTAAACATTTCAAGAATATCAATAACAGTGATACTGGCCCTTCAATTGCTTGGTATCAGATCCCAAATTCCCAGTTTCACCCACCCTTAATGGATATATTGAATTTCAGATCACACTTCAGCAATCAAATGTGTAAGAAATGTTGTTGCTTCTGTCAAAATCAGCTTGGGAAATTATTAAAACTTTGGAATTTACGTTTCTGCAGTGAAGGTTCAGTGAAGGAGACAGTAGACAGGAGTACAGGGAAATGTGGCACAAGGTGAAGGTGGAGGTGACAAAGTGTGTATGACAAGTTGGACTCGAGGGAGGGAAAAGCAGACCTGCACAGAATACGGTTTGAAAGACAGATAAACAGAGATGGAAGGATGTGTAGCAGGTTTAGGTGATCAAGGACAGGAATGGAGGTGTGTTGTCAGGTCCCAAACGTGTTATGAAAAGATGGCAGGAGAACTTTAAAGAACTGATGAATGAAGAAAATGTTAAGCAGCACAAAGTAAAAGAGGAGGCTGTTGGGGATCAGGAAATGGCAAACATTTGTATGGATGAAGTGAGGAAGACATTGAAGAGGAGGAAGAGACAACACACCTGTAAAAATACTGAAAAGTTTAGGAGAGGTGAAGGTAGACTGGAACTTTAACACAACACTATGTAAAATGTAGTGTAAAGTTTAAGGCAGGCGTAAACAAAGTACTTGTAAAAAATATAAAGAGGTTTTGTTGATTTTTATTTATTAACATGCAAAGTGAGCAAACAATAGAAAAATCGAAATCAGACTAATGTTTGGTATGGTATAACTTCCAAAATAGACTTTTCATTGATGGTACACCAGATGAAGTTTCAAACCAGTATAAAAACATAAAAAAAAAATACAAACATAAAACATAAAAATATAAAAATGTTTTTATGCTATTTTCTTCATCTCAAAAGTATAACTCCTCAGGTTTTAAGGCTTATTTTAATAAGGGCACTAGCTTTAAGGGTATTTAAAGGTAGACTCTTTTTTTTTTTTTTTATACTAACTCATGGTATTAACTTCTTTGAGTGTATCTAACTCTTGTTCCAAAATAAAAATAAAATTGCACTTGCAGGGCATTTTGGCAAATTTCAGGTACAAAAAAACAACAAAAAAAGCAGCTATAAACTTTTTTTTTTTTTGCAAAAATAAAACATTTGGCATTTTCTAAGTCTGGCTCTAATAAGGTTCATGCTGCGGAAAAAAAAAAAGTTGAAATTAGTGGATGACACTGATGAGTCTGCCACACTTTCCAGCTACCTGCTTTAAGCTGCCAATTAAAGGTGTCAACATTAAATGCAGCCTTGGTGTGGGAAGGCAGGTGGCTTTTGAAGCATGGTTGTCATGTGATGAGCTTTAATGCACAGGATTAGACAGAAGCTTCTGTTAGAGCGCAGATAAACAGAGGTGCCATCAATGTGGCCTAAAGGCCTCACAGGATTGGTTAAAATCCACGCCGTGGGGAAAGTACGCTTCTTTTCCTGCTGTCAGGGATCGTCGTTGTCTTTGTGGGTGGAAAGGTTGAGCTGAAGGCTGCGTTAACTCTGAGCTGAGATTTCTGTCTTAGCTTGTCACACCAGAGGCAGACTTGTTGAGATGAAGGAGAGAAAAATCGAGATTTGAGGAGGTCAAAGGCTGATTGGCACCTAAAAAAGAAACAGAACAGATGTGGTCGTTCAGAATAAAGTTTGAAACTTTAGAATGTTTGGGGTGTGTGTGGATCTGTGGAAATCTGTCGAGGCTGGTTCTCTCTTCTTTGTTTTGGGGTTGCAGTAAAGGGGACACGTTAAGCATTAACAGGTTTATCTGTGAAGATGGACAGATTAAGAGATGGAGACTCTCTCTCTCTTTCTCTCTCTCTCTGGAGCCACAGGAAGACGAAAGGGGACAGTACAAAATACTCTTCATCATTTACTGTTTATCAGACTGAATTCTCCATAAGATGCCTCCAGCTCCCATTCCAAAATACCAAAGTCTGATAAAATCTGCAAATTTGTTAAATCTTACTAGTTTTTTTCATGAATCAAGTTAAGATTTTGTTTGAATATATGATAATTTATCAGCATTTTTTGATAGACTACAATGTTGCAAAAAAATATTTAGTCAGCACCAATTGTGCAAGTTCTCCCTCTTTAGAAGATAAGAGAGGTTTTCCATTTTCATCATATGTATACCTCAAATATAAGAGACAAAACTGAAAGAAAGAATTCCAGAAAATCACATTGATTTTTCAAGAATTTATAATGGTGAGAAATTAATATTTGGTCATTAACAAAAGTTTAACTCAGTCTTTTTGATATACGTTTTGTTGGCAATGACAGCAGTCAAACGTTTTCTGTAAGTCTTCACAAAGTTTTCACAAATTGTTGCTGGTATTTTGGCCCAATCCTCCATGCAGATCCCCTCTAGAGCAGTGAAGTTTTAGGGCTGTTGAAGGACAAAACTGACTTTTAACTCCCTTCAAAGATATTGTATGGGGATGAGATCTGGAGACTGGCTAGGCCACTCCAGGAAACCTCTACTTCGTTACCCGGGCAGTGTGTTTGAGATCGTTGTCATGCTGAAAGACCCAGTCACGCTTCATCTTCAATTCCTTTGCTAATGGAAGGAGGTTTTCATCCAAAATCTAACAGTAAATGGCCCCATTCATTCTTTCCTTTACATGGATCAGTCGTCCTGGTCCCTTTGCTGAAAAATAGCCCCATAGCATAATGTTTCCACACCTATGCTTTATAGTGGGTACTGTATGCAACTCAGCAGTCTTTCTCCTCCAAACACGATGAGTAGAGTTCTTACCAAAAGCTCTATTTTGGTCTCATCTGACTCCCAATCCTCTTCTGGATCATCCATATGCTCTCTAGCTAACTCTAGACGGGCCTGCACATGTGCTGGCTATAGCAGGAGGAAACGTTTGGCACTGCAGGATTTGAGTCCCTGGCGGTGTATTACTGATTACGGTTTATGGTCACCATTCTTGTGATCATTTCGACCCCACGGGGTGAGATTTCGCAGGAAGTCCCAGATGGAGAGAGATTATCAGTGGACTTGTGTGTCTCCAATTTCATAATAATTGCTCCCACAGTTGATTTCTTCTTCAACCAAGCTGCTTACCTATTGCAGATTCAGTCTTCCCAGCCTGGTGCACGCAAACTATTTGGTTTCTAGTGTCTTAAGACAGCTCTTTGGTCTTGTCTCAGTGGAGTTTGTAGTGTGACTGTTTGAGGTTGTGGACAGGTGTTTTTTTTATATAGAAAACCAGTTCAAACAGGTGCCATTAATACAGGTAATACGTGGAGGACAAACAATCCTCTTACAGAAGAAGTTAGAGGTCTGAGAGCCAGAAATCTTGTTTGTAGGTGACCAAATAACTTATTTTCCATCATAATTAGCAAATAAATATCTTCAATATCTACTCTAAAATGATTGATTGATGCATTGTGCGAGTGTGTGTGTGTGTGTGTGTGTGGGGGGGGGGGGTTCTTTTAAAAAATTTTTTTATAAATAATAACAATAACATCAAAAAGCTTTACTTGCTGCACAGTGGTTTAGTGGTTTGCACTGTAACTTGGCAGCAAGTCAAAGGACCTGGTTCAAATCCCAGCTAGGTCTTGTCTTTTTTGTGCGGGCTTTCTGTGTTCTCCATTATCCTCACACCATCTCAAATGAATTTCAGAGGTAAACACGTGACTCAGAACTGTGCCTTGGTAGAGAGTACATCTTTGTTTGGTTCTGTGATCAATTTGCTAATTCTTCCGAGTGTCAAAGCATGAAGTAGCTAGGATAACATCCTCCTATTACTTGCACTGAAGGAAGTGGGAAAAAATACTTGGATGAAGCGTTACTGATATGTTCCATTCAGATATTCAGTACAAACAATAAAATACATGTCTAACCAACAGTTTCCAAACAAATTACCACGGTTAATATTCATAAAGAGAAAGTATGAAGTAGTTTGAAGCTTAGACTGAAAGAGTGAAAATAGGTAATTACCTATGCCAGGTGGGAGTGGTTTCCAAAGTTGGTGGGGGAGTGGTTAGATGCCTTTTCTCTTATAGTTGTAAAGAATAGATGGTGAGATGGACGTGTTGGGAAGATCTGAGTGTGTGAGCAGGTGGATTGGCTAATGAGATCAGTTAAGGAAAACAAAAGTCTGTGGATGTCCCGGTTTTGGAAAAGCAACACCTTTTACTGGATTCTTTAGGGAACTGAATGCCAGTAGTGCTGTTGGAAGAAGTGATGTGACAGCTGGATAGAGTTCTTGTTATGAACCATCCAACTACATTTTGCACAAATATGCATTTTTAGCCTACAAAATGACAGTAGTTTAGAAAAACAGTAACACTTAAAAATGTTCATTCTTCTCTTAACACATTTGTCTGATTCACATTAGGACTGATGGAGGAGAAATAAACCACAAAGGCTTAGCACAGGGGTAAATGGTAAAATGGCGTATACTTATATAGCGCTTTCTACCCTCTTTCGAAGGCCCAAAGTGCTTTACAGTCACAGTCCCATTCACCCATGCACACACACATTCACACGCTCCGCTGCCGAACACTGGCGCCAACCTCCCACCAGAGGCAAGGTGGGGTACAGTGTCTTGCCCAAGGACACTTCGACACATGGGCGTGCAAGGCAGGAATCGAACCTGCAATCTTACGATCATGAGTCGACCGCCCTACCACTGCACCACGGCCGCCCGTATTACATACGTTACACATTAGGGATACCATAAAAAACTCAGTGGACGTTTTAAACACAGTGTTTCTTTAACTTCACTGAGGAACGCTGATTTTGCTACTGAGTCATTCCAAGTTCATCATTCAAACAGCCATGACCACACGACATTGCTGTATGGATGAGCAGCGCCACCTGGTCATAGCGTGCCTTCGGGTTGCTAGTAGACATTCAGATGTTGCAGGAGGTTAGTCTCAAAGTGTCATCAGACGTGGATCAAGACACAGACTTGCTGACAGGTTGCGACAGAACCAGAACCAGAACCAGGAGAGAATCCCCTACCAGTGATAAACCCGGCAGGCCCGTATACCAGATGTGAGGGTACTAGGGTATCCAGACGAACCATTCACAACTGACACCACTGCTTTGACTTGAATGCCAGGTGACCTTTGCAGGTGACTCCACTGACACAAAGACACTTTTGCAGTGGGAACAAGACCATATGACCTGGACAAGGCAGCAATGGTCTACGGTCCTGTTCACTGATGTGTTGGGCCAGCTTGCACAAATATGATGGTTGTCAGCATTGCAGGAGAAGGCGTGGTGAGCCATAGGTCGAGGTCAACACAGTCCCCAGGGTTTGCTTTGGTGAAAGAATGGTAAATGGCGTATACTTATATAGCGCTTTCTACCCTCTTTTGAAGGCCTAAAGCGCTTTACAGTCACAGTCCCATTCACCCAGTCTCACACACTGATGGTGGCTCTGCTGCTGAACACTGGCGCCAACATTCCACCAGAGGCAAGGTGGGGTTTTAGTGTCTTGCCCAAGGACACTTTGACACATGGGTGTGCAAGGCGGGAATCGAACCTGAAATATTACGATTATGGGTTGACCGTCCCTACCGCTGCACCACGGCTGCCCCGTGCAAGAAAGTGCAATTGCCTGGTCAGTCATCACCAGTCACAGCAAAACTTATTTGGTTATTGCAGGTGGCCCAGTCACTGCATGTTCTCACCTCAGAGACATCATAGAACCCATCAGAATTGCTACAATTGAACTTCAGTTGGAGGGGAATGACCTCTGACCTGAACCCCATAGTGCACGTCTGAGACCAGCTGAAGCAGACTGAATGATGGTTCCCCACCCCCTAGTGACCTAGCAGAACTGCATTTAGCACTTGTGGAAGAATGGAACGCCTCAGAACAACATCATGAGGCTAGTGGGGAGCATGAGGCATCGCTGTCAAGCTGCCACTGCAGCAAATGGTGGAAATATTCACCATTGACATGGTCAATTTTTGGCGTTTGGAGCTAGCTTTATGATTGTCTTCATTTTGGAGTAATAAATCTCAAAGCAATGAAAATGGTGTTTATTCTCATTCATTATTAGTAATATCAAAGGGAACGTTTTGGTATTTCATTAAAATTCAGACCAAATAGGAAATGTTTTAATATAACACTATCCCTAACTTTGTGCAAGTAGTAATAATGTATATATGTTGTCCTTAAGCCTAATAAAGTGTATTTTGACACAACCACAACTAAAAATCTTCTTTGTAGATTCCAGTTAGGAAACTAAAATCTAAAATATTTTTTCCAGATTCATATGCTCACTGCAGATAACATTTATACATTATGAATAATGCATTCAGACATTTGAATGCCTTCCAATCCTTTAGATTTTTAAAATCCAGGCTCCATCTCTGTTTGTGATCATTCACCTGTGCTGCTTTTCTTCTTGTGTTACAGTTGATGGAGGCTGGGACAAGTGGAGTGAATGGACATTGTGCAATAGTTTGTGTGGAAGGCACCGCACTCGGGAGTGCAGCTCTCCAGCACCCAGACATCGAGGCAAAATGTGTGAAGGGAACAGCGAGGCCACTGAGAACTGCACAGATGGACTGTGTACCCAGAGTGAGCCCTCTTTTCTTGTTGCTTTGGGTATCCTCTTATCATCTATGATTTTATTCATGATATTAATCCATTTGCACCCTCTGTAACATGGTTGTTAAAAAGTATCTATTGGAAATTAAAATACAAGTTATTTTTATTTTGAACTTTGCATGCACTTTACACATCAAGAGTATTTTGCAAGTTACTTCCAAACTGATGCTTTACATATTGCTCGCTATCATTAAAGAGAAACCCAGAATTCATCACTGCATTGTTATAGAAATTAATTCTATAAAATCCTACAATGTGATTTCCTGGATTCCTTTACATTCTGTCTCCCACAGCTGAAGTGTAAATATGATGAGCATTACAGACCTCTCAGCTTTTTCACTTAAAGAATCTCTGACTGACAAACACATTTCGCCACACTGTATCTTTACACACTCTTCACCTTTTTGTCTTTTCTTGCCTCTTTGTTTTTGCAGATCGAAACCTGCGACATGATGTTAAACCTCAAAGTGAGTCCTTCATTCTGGATTGGTTTTATTTTGTTTTTCCTCTAGATTCAGCTTCTCTTCAATCCCCTGTGTTGCCACAGAGCCACTACATACATTTTGAACATAGTGCATGGATGAAAATTGGTCATATGTGAATATATGTGGAAAAAGTGAGAAGTTGTGGTTTTTACGTGAAATTTTTACAGATGTATTACAAATTAACCACGTTAAAACCAGAGAAGTACAACTAAACCACGCAAAGAACAGTAAATCCATGTAAAAGCCAAATCTGGACCAACATTCGAGTCGGATACACGATTTAAAAAGTTATACATTGGTGGTACATGCATGGAAATTTGTGTATGTATCTGACGAAAATCACGCACAATTGCGTACTATTTCCATAATAATTGCAAACAAACGATGTGGAATATGCATAAACTGCGTAATTCTCATTCAATGAAAAAGTTTGAACTGCTCAAGCCCGAATTCCTGGAAAAACCAGCGACGAATTACGTTTGCAAGGAACACTAATAAATTACGTAAATCACGCATGTATCACAACATACTGAAATTTCATACATGGAAAACATGCAAAATGAATGGAGTGTGACACAGCCCTTAGATCAGGGGTGGGCAGTTATTTTCTCCACGGGGCCATATGAGAATCAACAAATATTGTAGAGGGCCGGCCAAAAGGCTGAACTCAATTTCGCATAATATTACTTGTGTTATTTTATAAAAGCAGTAAATAGCGTTGTTTTGACAAGCTGGCATGAGTAGGCTATACGTTATAAATAAGCAATGAAAAAGTGAGGTTACCTTACAAAAAAAATCCTTTATTTAATCAAATTTCCCAAACCAATGGCAAACTAAATATGAATTTTTTCAGAAAAATATTTATGACTTACATTAGTGAACATTTTCAGTCACATTCACTCCAAATTACACTCTGAGTTTCAAAAACTGGTGGCAAGAGGTTTCTAGCTTTCTAAGGACATCCCAATATTGTTTTTGTGGTCCAAACATTGAGCAAGGAACATCATATTATAAGTCTTTGAACATCACTAAACTGTGATTTTTAAGAAACGTGCTTCCAAAGAAAGTGTCCCAGTTCACTGCTAGTTGGTGGATTTACATGCCCACATTTTTAGGTTAACCACCCAATTTGGTGTTTTCAAGTTCCTTTTCTTGTTCAGTGAATGAAATCTAGTCTCTGCTGGGCTTTAACCAGTGCATCAAAGTCAGATTCAATGTTTGAGGGGAAGATGCGAAGCACAGCTGATAGATGATCATCAGTGAGAGAGATCCTATATGTGGATTTAGTCAATTTCATCATTGACAATGTTTGTTCACATATGTAGGTAGAGCCAAAGAGAACCAACATCTTCTGAGCATGTCTCCTCATGTTTGGAAAGTTCTCCACCTTAAGAAAAGAGTAGAAATCAAACAGAGATCCTGGCTTAAAGTGCTCTGCCAGTACTACATCAGACTGCAGGTCAGTGAACATCACCGGGTGCATTTTCCATACTGCAGGCAAACGGAGAAGATATCAAGTGCATTTCACCCTCGGTTGTTCTGAGATCTTCAAATCGCCTTGAAAACTGGCTCAGGAAAACATGGATGAGTACCTGCAGAGGTGATCAGCTGACCGTGTGACTTCTTTCAGGGTTTACATATGAGTGTTAATGTTGCTCTCCAGTTGGCTTGAAAGAAACTGCAGCTTTCTCAAGAATGAATGAATGAATTTTTGATGAACAAAAAGGCCCTTGCCTTGCAGTTGTGGTCTTTTTAGCACTTTGCCCAGGCTGAGCCATCTGACAGCTGGGTGGTAGCCAATGTCACTATGCTCAGACTCATGCTCCTCCAAAAGTGTGACAAACAGCCTGTGATTCAATGCCCGTGCCCTGATGAAGTTTACTATTGTACTATCATCATCAATAACATGAGTTATTTTCAGCATTGACTTGCACAACACATGTTGGTGTATAATACAATGCAAAAATACCAACATCTGATTTGCTTCCATTTCAGTTACTTTATCTTGTATACGTTTCAAAAGTCCGACATTTTTACCTGTAAGATTTGGACTACCGTCTGTTGTGACACCTGCTATTTTGTCCCACTTCAACCCCAGGGCGTCTTACCTCCGTAAACAAATCGCTCCCGTTGTCTTCCCTTTCATCGGCCGCATTGCTGGAACCTCCTCCGTAATCTTGAAGTCCGTTATCCCATGGACAAATATGAGTTGCTGGGCTGTGTCGCTGACATCACAGCTTTCGTCCAAAGCCAAGGAGAAGAACTCAAAACTTGCCACTTTGCGTTGCAGCTGAAGCTTCAAATTTCCCGCAGTTTGCTTGGTCCTTCTTGTTACGGTTCGCCTGGACAGTGGGACTTGTTCAACTACTTCTTTTCTATCAGAGCATAGTAGTGCTGCAGAACCCACCAAACACTCACTGACTAATTCCCCCTCTTAGAATGGCTTACTGTTTTTAGTGATTTTGTGGGATATCAGAAAACTGGTCTTGGTTGCAGTGTCCCTTTGAAGCTTTTGCAAGCTTCGCTAGCAACGCTTCCGCTGTCCGCCCCCTCTCAGCATCACTCAAGTGTTTGTATTTTTCCATGTGCTTTGTCATGTAATGCCACCTCAAATTATAGTCCTTAAACACAGCAATCTGTTCCCCACAAAGTAAACACACAGCTTTACCTCCGACTTCAGTAAAAAAGTACTTGGCAGTCCAATTTTTGTTGAAATGCCTGCATTCAGCATCTTTCTTTTTTTTTTTTAGCAGAGCCATGTATATTTTAGGGCTAAAGTCATCTTGTCACTTGCTTGTAACAAGGCGCTAATCATCTTGATATACATATGCGTCATTACGTACATGAAAAAGAACAACTTCAAAATAAAAGCACTACAGTTGTAGTCCATGCATGAGGTGAAATGAGAAAACATGTTTATTTTGTAATTTCCAATTAACCTTACGCGGGCCGGTCAGAGTCAACTGTATGTGGCCCGGGGGCCGGACATTGCCTAGGTCTGCCTTATATAATGCTACAAACAAAAATCCCATGAATTACCAGTTTACTTCTCCTTAATCTGAGCAACCCAGCAAAAAACATCGAATGCATTCATATCACTAGTCACTCTCTTGCTTTTTATAACAGCCATGACATCACAGCTGTGCTTCTGCTATGAGCCAAGAGATAGATGGGTTGTGACAAGTGAACATGTGCTATGTTGTGCAGGATTAATGGCTTGTAATCATTGCAAATGAGCTAATTTGTCCAATTTACTGCAGTGTCCCACTGGTCCTGTGGCAGCTTTCAATCACTCATTGGTTTTAGCCTAATTTAATGTACATTGGACTCTACTGCCTCATGTAAGTCGATGCCTTTTGCTGTGTTTGGAGGCTTTACAGGAAGTTTCGATTTTAATAGTTGAAAGCAATCACCCTTGCAGGAAAGCTCTTTTATTCTTATTTCTGATAGCCTTTTTTAGTTAAGTCTCACAAATATACTCATTGGTAACAGATTTGTATAGTTCAAGGCAATTTAGATAAAGACCTTTATTGGGTGCAGTTTGAAGGATGGTAGACGCTTTTTCCTGTCTTCCTTGTCCTCGCTTTCTAACTTCTTTTTATTTAAGGCTGGTGCCTGTTAGAGACATTGTAACTTATGTTTGTGTTTGCCTTTGATCATTAACATAATGATCATGTTGTCACTCTTTTATTTGATCCTTTTGCATTTATTATGTTAAATACAGTAACATCCAATGGAAATAGAAATAATATTTCTTATCTGGAAGCCAATGGGCCGGCATGCTCTTCATCTCTGCTACCCTCCTCCCCCGCAGCCCCTCCTTTGGGCACAAAAGTCTCAAACAAGCATCTTGAGCTGAGTTTTTGTGATGAACCAAAGGAGTCACGTGACTGAAAACAAATCTACGAAGACGTAAAACTGCAAATATTGAAATGGGAATACACGGAGCGACCACTGTACAGATGTCCTCTATTAAAATGTCACAAGAACTTGTTAAAAACACCAAAAACATGATTTTCATTGTAGTAGGTCAAAAACCAGAACCTCTTTTAACAATTTTGTCCTCCTGTAATAATACATATTTAACATGTTTCCATAACATTAACTGGATCCTTGTGCTACACTGATCTAATAATAAAAAAACAAGTATCAAAAATAAGAATACATATTCAAAGAATTACAATTATTTCTTCACACAGCTGGCTTTTTCTTTACCTCTGACACATTACCCACACAGTGTAACTCAGCCACCCACACTAGAGTTCAGGTGTGTCATTCTTCTACCAGCTAATGCAAGCTTCTGCCTCAAGCAAGGGTGAGAAGTGAGCCGAAGAGGTCGCAAAAGTTTTCTTCTTTCTGAGCCCACGCCTCCACGTTGTGTCTGCATGTAAATAACTTTGCCTACAGTCACATCAATTTCACAAACAGATTGATATTTGAAATGACTTCAAATTGGCACAAACTATGTTGTTAAAGAAATGAGTAACACCAGTTGTAGCAAGAATAAGTAGTATCACTCTACTAAAATTGTAATGAACCCCTATTTAATGCAGAATTGTTTGTCAAAGTAATGAAAGAAAAAAATGAAGGCTGTTCTGTCTTTCAGGTATGGAGGGTTCTAATGATGTGGCTCTGTATTTGTGCCTTGGAGCTGGCATCATCACAGTCGCCTTCCTTGTAGTGGTCGTTATGTTATACAGGAAGAACCACAGCGAGTATGGAGTGGATGTGATTGACTCCTCAGCTCTGACCAGGGGTTGTCAGGCTTTTAACTTTAAGACTACCAGTCAAGGTAAGAGAGAGTATTATTGTCTGCATGTTTACATTAGACAGCAACCACAAGACCATAGGTGGTGGCATGAAAAACGTTTGCTCCCATGCAAACTTGGGGAATCTTGTACTTGGCTTTTTCTGTCACAGCTCTATTCTGACGAAAGACTTGGGCCACGTCCAAATTCTTCCTCTACCCCTTCAGCTTCTCCATATCCCTACATTTAGCCCTCCAAGCAGAGAGTTATGGAAAAATAGTGTCCTTACATTTGGACGTTACTACCACTCGATGACATCATCAATAGATGCCAAGGAGCTATGCTAGGGTAGCGATCAGAAAATACATAACAACATTGGTTTTATAACGTCTTGCTAAGACAAAAAGTCATTACTTACATTTAAATGTAAATTTAAATTTACATTTCTGCGCTTCTGGGTGGATCACCCTCCCAGCGTAAGGATATCCAGCCCTAAATACCTACGGCTTCCCTTAAAAAACAAGTTCGGACACTACTACGGCTTCAAATGGCCCTAATTTCTCCTCCGTGATCAGTTTCCAAACAGTTGGGACTTCCGTGAAATAAAAAGGATTCTGCCCTTAACTACCAAATCCGAGTCACTGATTGGTCAAAGCTTAACTGGTTTAACCTTTGATGTGCATTTAATCACTGCCTGTTTGGTATGCAGAGCCTGAAAACTGACTTAAAAAATTGTGTAGCTATGCCTGAACTTGAAAATTTTGAATGCATAAGCCCAAAAGCTGCATATAAACATGTTTACAAAGACATTTCATAGGAAGTGGTCGCTTGAACACCTGTTTCCGAGCCCATGTGAATGTAGCATTATGATTGATGGTGTTTGTTTTGCATGACGCAGAATGGCATGCGGCCTTCCTTTGAGCCTTGGATTTATGCCTCCATAAGGAGTAAATGGACACGTCCCTCTCCTCTGACAGACCTGCTCCTCTGTTATTTTGCAGCTGGAGATGATCAATCTCTGATATACACAAACGCCAGCGCACCTTTTTACTTGCAGACCACACATTAAACTGTCAGGCTACCAATCCCCCATCAGATTACACTGGTCCTCCACTGATGGATAAATATGATGATTATGAGGCATCCATTCAAATTTTTCTGGAACTCCAGACGATACTGGTGCAACTGTCCCAGCCACCCCCTGTACAGCCTTTCATATTTTTCCTCTGACACTTTTGGGCCAGTACAAATGATAGTCATTGTGAAGACAGGCGATCCATCCTGTGAGAAGCCCACACCAGGAGCTCATACCTCCCCAGGTACCTTTGGGTTTCGAGAGTTGTAGAATACCTCCAACCTCTACAATCCTTGTCACAAAACTGGTAGCATGAGAAGGAAATGGTGGGGGCTGCCTTAGGGCCACATTACACTGGTCATCAATCCTGCTTAAATAGGCCAGCATCCCTCACAGCCTGCATGCTGTAACCCTCCACCGGCCACAATCACTCCCCTCCACTTTTCTCTGTGGCGGCCAAGTAACAAACTGAAATGTGTGCTTTATTTTCCTCTCCTCGGGTCACATGGCATCCCCGCACAGACCCTAAACTTCCCAGAAATGCTTTATGTATTTTGCAAAACAATGGATTTGTATTTTAGCTATAAAACAAAACAAACAAACAAAAAAACTTTGAAAAATGATTTGTGAATGAATAACTTTTATTTTTCAGCAGATTTTTTGCTGGTTAATACTTCCCTTGCTTGTAAAGGAAGCTGGATGGCAAATCAAGCTTCACGCTTTCATTCATAAAGATGCGTTCCATGGAGTAACTCTAATAAACCAGCTCTCCTCCGCTGTCTGCTAACGATTGGACTGAGAAACAACCTTCACAGCCAAAATCCCCCTCCCCTCAAGACTCCACAAAAGGCATTGTAACTTCCAAGCAGCAAACCGAAGAAACTTCCATTTTTCAAAGGATAACTGCCGAGACAACTGATTCTACTGTGTGCCACGCAAGTGTCACACTGACCCACTTATTGCAGAGGGGAATTTCTTGGAATGGATCAGAACATTTCCTTGTTTACTTTCAAAGCTTCTTGTTTCTCTTGTTGTGCCCTGGCTTTTATTTAGAGAAGATTGAGTTAATCCAGGGGTCTGACTCGAATTGGTTTATCAGAAATGTAATGCGAGCTGCAGTGGTGTGTCTGCAGCTGGATGCAGAAAATAATCAGGGAGAGGTCAAAAGGTCAATCCTTGTTCACTCAAAGTGCAAAATTCTGTTAAAAATACACTTTTTCAGTTTATTAAAATGCATTCTACTATAGTCTTTTCTCATATGTCGCTCTCTTTGCCTTTTGACTTTCCTGAGACAAATTAAATATTTTCAACTGAATTTTCAAATTTTTAGTCAAAAATCTTTCCTTTTTTTTCTTGCTGACATGCCTTTGAAATAAAAAAAAAAAAAGAAACGTTTTCATTTAGAGCAGCAAAGCATTTATGTCACCTCATCTTTTGGGCGTAGTTCTATTGAAAGAAAGAAAACAGGAGAAAGTTCAACTTTAAAAAGACCAGTCAAAACCAGCTCGTCCAAAAAGGCTTGTCACCATAACTTCTCTGTAATTAATGGTTTCCCTAAAAATGAAACAACATTAACCTCCCGCACTGTGCCCCTCACCGGGCAACAGCTGGGCAGCAAGGACTCTGTGACTTCGCCGCGATCTTGGCACGGCTGTCTGCTCTCCGCTGTGTGCGTCTTGCCCTGTTTGGCAGTATCGTCAAATTTAATGGCCTTAGATGAAGACTCGAACCGTTTCCCCTGCCTTTGAGCGCAGCATTCCCACATGCTGGGCACCAAAATGACTCCCCTCATTTACAGAACTGGCCCCTCACGGTCCCCCTGCCTTTCCTTCTGGAGGACGGGCAAGGTGTCATGAGGAGCTGACTCCAGCAAGATAGATTATGGAGATCAAGCTGTGTGTGGGCTTGGTAATTAAATCGGCTGCCCTGACCGTGGTTTGGAGCCCTGAACCTGCTGTCCTGGTTGTGCACCTTGGCTACTGATCCTGTGATGGTGTTCTTGGACATGCTGATTTTCCTGGCACTGCTCAGCACCAGATGTGCCTTCCTAACCTTATTTAAGATGGCTCTGTGATGTCTTTTTACAGCCCTCTTCTTGAAATTATTCAAACAGAATAATAACAGAATAGAATTCTTTGTTTTTGAATAATAGAGTAGTAGAAAATAAAATTCTCTCTACCATGTAAGTAACGTGAAAGCATCACAGAAACAAAGTGTTGACACTAACGTCTCATGCAAGCAGAGCTTTTAACTGACTGTTTTGCTGTGCTGTTTCTCCATCTGCTCAGGCAACCCGCTGCTCCTTAACTCCTCAATGCGATCAGACCTAACAGTGGGGCGCACATACAGCACTCCCATCTGTTTTCACGAAAGCGCCGACAAGGAACTCTTTGACCCCCTGCCAGACATCGCAGTCAAAGTTCAGAGCTCCTTCATGATTTCGTTAGGTGTGGCGGATCACGCAACGTTTCCCAACAAAGTTCCCGCAGAGACTTACCAACGAGACCTCGGCTGTGAATACTGCAGCACCATGGAGAGACGCAAGAAGGACACGCTGATGTTCAGCAGACCCATTGCCGTCGACAAAGAGCAACCACGGACCAGCGGCGTGTTCAGCCACCTAGGAGGGCGGCTGGCGGTGCCAAGCACAGGTAAGCTGTACTGGAGCACATAGGTGTATCTCCTTTGCATGGAGTTTCTCCAGGCCTAAAATATCTAACACCTTCCACCATAGATTTACAGCCATGGTGCTTCCTGTGTTAATCTGCAGCATGACAATTCAGCCTGCATTTTACAATTTCAGTACAGCATACAAAAGAGAACTCAATGTATACCTTTTACTTCACATGAAGGTAAAAAATTATTTTTCTAGTCACATTTTAACAAAATTTATTTATTTTATTTATTTGAATTAGGACAATGCATATTAAACAATGTTTCAGCAGCTGCTTTAACATAAATGTTCCAGAATTAGCACAGGAGCTAAATTTCATCTGTTGTCCTAGATCCTGTCATGACATTTCAAAAAAAGCTAAACTTACTTGATTGTTCCTTGGACAAACAATGGTTTAAATGACATTTAAGGGTGAATCAGACTAGACACATTTGATCATCTTAAAATGAACCTGAGTTTTTTCTATAATCTCAAACAAGTTGTCAGCCTGAAAACACCTAAGTGGACCCCTTGTCCGGGACCAGGAACCGCTCTCTGGTCCTTTTGAGGAGGCCCTGTTTTGTTTCCAATCGGACTGAGCTCCAGTTTGCTCTGAGTTTCCACAATCTGAATCGCCTCAGTGTTCTGAGTGGAACAACAGAACCAAAACGAAAAGGCAAGGCAAGGCAAGGCAAGTTTATTTGTATAGCACAATTCGTACACAAAGTAATTCAAGGTGCTTCACAAAACAGAAAAATGCATTCAAATCACAATACATCATAGAAATAATCAACATAAAATTTACTTTAAAAAAAAAAGATTTAAAAAGAAAGGAAGGAAAGAAAAGTGCAGATAGGACCTTTCAGTCATATACACGACTAAACAGAAATGTTTTAAGTCTAGATTTGAACATGAACACAGAAGAGGCCTGTCTTATGGCTTCAGGGAGGCTGTTCCAGATTTTAGCTGCAGAATATTGAAACGCTGATTCCCCTTGTTTAGTTCTGACTCTGGGAATCAACAGGAGGCCGGTACCCTGAGGTCCTCAGAGTACGAGATGGTTCATATGGCACTAACATGTCAGAGATGTACTTTGGTGCGTGGCCATGGAGAGACTTGTACACAAGCAGAGCTGCTTTGAAGTCTATTCTTTGAGGTACAGGGAGCCAGTGCAGAGACCTGAGCACAGGACTAATGTGATCATACTTCCTGGTTTTGGTCAGGACTCGAGCAGCAGCATTCTGGATGCACTGAAGCTGTTTTACAGCTCGTTTGGAGAGGCCGGTGAGCAGGCCGTTACAGTAGTCTAACCTACTGGAGACAAATGCATGAATAAGTATCTCCAGGTCTCGCTTTGACATTATGTTTTTGATTTTGGCAATGTTTTTCAGATGGTAAAATGCAGCTGATGTTACTGACTTGATATGGCTGTTAAAGTTCAGGTCAGAGTCCATGATTACCCCTAGATTTCTGACTCGATTTGAGGGTTTAAGAGACAAAGAATGAAGGTAGCTGCTGACACTTTCTCTTTGTTTCTGTGGGCCAAAAACAATAACTTCGGTCTTGTCTGAGTTTAGCTGGAGAAAGTTGTTCTGCATCCACGCGCTGATCTGTTGGAGGCAGTGGTTGAGTGAATCCACTGGCCCATATTCACCTGTTGTCAGTGACACATAGATCTGAGTATCATCTGCATAGTTGTGATAAGAAATGTTATTACTGCGTATTAACTGCCCTAGTGGCAGCATGTAGAGGTTGAACAGAAGGGGTCCCAGGATCGATCCCTGGGGCACACCACAATTCAAGCCCATGTAGTCTGAGACACAACTACCAATTTCAACAAAGTATTTCCTGTCTTCTAGATAAGACTTGAACCAACTTAGGGCAGATCCAGAGATGCCAACCCAGTCTTGGAGTCTGTGCAAAAGGATCCCATGATCAACAGTATCAAAGGCAGCGCTCAGGTCTAGCAGGATTAAGGCAGAGACTTTTCCATCATCAGTGTTCAGGCAGATGTCATTGGTTACCTTGATAAGAGCAGTTTCTGTGCTATGATGGGGTCTAAAACCTGACTGGAAAACATCAAATGAATTGTTTAATAAGAGAAAGTCAGTGAGCTGTTGGTAGACAACTTTTTCAAGGACTTTTCCTAAAAATGGCAGATTAGAGATAGGTCTGTAATTATTCAGTACAGTGGGATCAAGACCGCTCTTCTTCAGGAGGGGTTTAATGACTGCAGTTTTTAAGGCCTCTGGAAATACCGTAGCCGGGGGTTACAGGGTGTAAACAGAGAGTCACAGACAAACGTGGAGCAGCGAAAGGACACAGCAACTCATTAAAATGTGGTTGGACGAATGCAGGCTCATTAAAAAAACTTTTAACATGATACACATTGCTTCTTGCACTGTTTTCCTGACAATCTCTGTCACACACTTATCAGTGTACCTTCTTAGCCGTTGTCTCCTCGGGAACCGCCTTACAGCAAGCCTCCGCTGTACCAAAGATGTTGTACCTCGCAACATTTAAAAACATTCAAAATTGGTCAGTGAAATATGCAGTTTGAACTATCCAAACAAGAATAGCAAAGTGCAGGACTTCAATTATTCCTTTTTACACCTTGCTTTGCTCCGAACTCATAATTCCTGGCCAATGACTGAAGAGATGTTTGGTCACGTGGTTTTGTTTACTAGCTTTGTGTGCTTGTGAAAGTCTGAACACGAGGTTCAGGACTCGGTCCTGACCAAATGATTTCTCCATCTGAATGCAAGCTGATTATACTATAAATTTACCAACTGAAATGACAAGACTCAATTTTAAAGTGGGGCAAACAATAAGCAAACCCCTATAACGCTTGAATCATTTCTTCAACCCGTGTCTTGGGTTATTCATTTTGGGATACATTTTGGGAGCAATACAAATTTTCTGGCCTATATTGGTTTCATTTGAACCCAATTTATGTTTATTTATTTTTTCTTGAGTTTAAATAACCAAGAAAAAGGTTAATCCATTTTTAACCTCAAAGTTGGGTTAAAAACAACCCAACTTGAGTTCTTTGTATCTATGGAGTTTTTAGTGTTTTGTAACTGGATTTTTCTTATATTACATGTCACAATTATTGTTTCCACTCTCAGATATGCTGGTCCTTGTTGGGTTAACGTTTTCTTTGGTGGAGGCTCTCCGGGTGACCCTCAACAGGTGGAGACCACGGAGCAGGGAAGACAATCTGACGGTCCAATAATTCCAAATTATAGTTCAATAACAAAATAAATCATTACTTAAAGTGGGAAATGCTAGAAGCAAACTAAATGCAAAAATTAGAAACTCTTTTATCAACAATATGGTACAAAACACCCAAATAAAGCCCTGTAGGTGTCCAATACACACACCAGCATTGAAAGCTCTGTCAGGGGCCTCTTCTATCCTTGAAACACATTGAACTAAGTGCAGGCAGCTGTGCTCTGCTCCATGGAGAACCACAGGTGGTGGGCAGGACTTCCAAGATAAGCCACAATCAAGAAAATGGAGTGACAACACAGAGAAAAGGACAAAAAAATAATAGACAAGTAGATCCATACAGCTTTAGACATAATTACTTTATGACATTATGAGGTTCTCTAAGGTCAATCATCCAGATACCAAAATGATGGAGAGAGATGCAGCTAACAGGCAGATCATCATCATCCCCTTCTGATCATCTTTTGATCTAAGGTTGTGTCCAAACTCCTTCACTACCCAACACATACTGCACAAATCATAATTTTTGCAGAGTGGCATTAGTTCATCAGAAATTCAATACTGTGTTGTAGGTAGGACTGTTGGTGTGGAGTAACCCTTCACTTATTTCCCATCATCCTTTTGTGTATATGCTTTCCCCCTAGCTTACATCCCAAAAAAACAAACACACACTTAAAACATTTTTAATGGGGTGGGTTTAAGAATTGCTCCCCTTATGCAAAAACGTGAACGTTGTACTCTTCCCATGTTAATTGGCCTCCAGTGGAGACATGCACGTAGTCCAATCATGTGTCAGGGGCAGATTTAAAAAAGGTAGTGTCCATTCATTCAATGTTTGAGATACAAATAGAGAAAATTAAGATTAAAATTGATCATTTTTGTTCTGAAGAAAACATGCTGTGCATACCACAAGCTCCCTGCTCCACTCCATTCTGATGCATCCACTAGTAGACGACTAGATCGATGGACTTCTTTGTTTTTCTCGTCTGAGCTGGAATTTGGCTCAAAAACAGCTAGATAGCTCCAATATTGCTTGCCATTTTTGTTGTACTGCTAATGTGAAGTTAGGGGTGCGAGGGGCTGCATGAATTCAGGAGACTAAACAGATGGGTGATGGGAAGTGGGGTGGGTTTAACTCAGAGACAACTTTTTCTAATAATGTACTGCAGCTCTGCAGAAACAGTTTTTTTGATGTTATCTAAGAACAGCATATTCATTATAATAAAGGAAAAACACTGGGAATACTTTTACAATAAATCAAAAGATGAATAGAGTGGGACTTTTAAAACAACTTCTGTTGTTTTTTTTAATGCTGGCAAAAAGTCTAACACAAACAACAATGTCAACAAGAAAAGTTCCCTCCTTTTTATACCTAAAAAAAAAGTAATCGTTCTATCAGAGAGCACAAACAGTTAATACGCTCCCTCAGTTTCCAGGGTCCTATTCAGCCAACACAACAGACTTGATTGCATTTTCTTAAGGAGTTTAGCTTGACTTTAAACTGATTTTAAGCTACCTTACTTCTATTTAAGCACACAAACTGAAGTAGTCATGCTATAAAAAAAGTGGGTCTCTAAATATAGATGGTAGCAAATGTTGCCATCTGTAAAAATGTTTCTACTTTTTTAATTTTCTGTAAAGCTATTTGTAGTTATTTAACATTTACTGCAGTGATTGTTTACTTTACAGAGCTAATCTGCTCCTTCTTACTTCTTCAGCAGCTCTCATGGGAATCAACATGACCACAGCATGTGTGGATGACATGCCATGGTCCCGTTTCATCGGGAGTTGTCTGGCTGCTGCTGTTCATGCTGACACAACGCTGTGTGTTTTTCAGGGGTCAGTCTGCTGGTACCTCATGGAGCTGTGGCTGAAAATCTGTCCTGGGAGATGTACATGGTGATCAATCAGGGAGAGTCAAGGTGAGGCTCAAGTTTACCCAAATATAGTTTATTAAAATCTGTCCTTCATACTTTTTTATGTCATTAATCTGATGTCTTACTCTTAGCGGTTTTTCTCGTGTTGTTTACTATTTGGGCCATTCTTCCTGTTTGATTAAAAAAAAAAACAACGTTTTGCTTTTTTTCATGTTTTTTTCAATAATGTCTGAAAACAATGTAAGTCATAACGTGCTAAGAAGCTCTAAGAACTTCTCGCCTTGCTGAGTGTCTTTCAGTCTGATGGGCGGTGCAGATCTGACAAGATGATTTGTCGGAAATTTTAGCCATTTAATAAAGTTAATATGGCTGTTTTTCTAAAGGCGTACTCCAATGAAAATGCTGTTTTTGGTGATTTGAACATGTTCTTATGGCATTTTTCTAATAATGGAGGACATATGAAAAGAAAACTAAGCTTAAAAGTGCATTTCTAAGTATTTCTTTCTTCAAATTGTTGTGTATCTGAAGCAGATGAAAAAATGCTGTTTGAAAAAACTTGTAACTGTAGTCGCAGGTTTTCTTAAGAAGTCCAGGAAATACATAAAAAAACTTGTAGGCAAGCGAGGAGAGATTTCATAGGGTTGTTTCTTTTAATGAAGTCTTTGGGGCACACACAAAAGTAAAGCAGGGATGAGGGTAAAAATGACACAGCGAAAAGAAAAATCCAACAGGTTCTTCATAGCCATTTGAATATTTGTCTGACTTCAGAACAAATCTCCTTTTTTGTGTTTTGGCTTCAAACTGGCACTTCTTCTGCCTGTTTCTCTCTCTCTCTCTCTCTCTGCCTTACATACCGCTTCTGGCCCCTCCCACCTACTTAAGCATTATACTCAAAAGAAACAAATATTTTCAGAAATATTTCATTGAATAAAACATTTCACCTAGGTCCTTCATTTAATTTCACACTTATTTCAACCACAATTAATTTCCCTAAACCAGGGGTCTGCAACCTGAGGCTCTGGAGCCAAATGTGGCTTTTTGACCCCTCCTTTGTGGCTCTCTGGTTAAAGAAAAAGAAAATGCTTTTAATTGTAAAAAGTAAAGGATTTTTCGGACTATACGGCACGTCACAGGAAGCAAAACAGACAGAAAAGTGTAATTTTTTTTAACTCATTCACAAACACTGTGCATATCACTCCACCAGCCTGACTACAGTACCCACAATGCTCCAACAATCCATCCAGGGCTGCGGCTAATAGATAACGAACGAGCGCCATGTACCTCCGAAAATCAGTTTGCAAGTCAGTAAGAGATGTACCAAGAGCAACAAAACAAACTGTATAGTTTAGTTGTTATTTTTTATCACTGCTGACATCACACCACCATTTGCTGCATTGATATTATTCTTTTATTTTGAAAGGAAGTCATGTGAACCACTGTAAAAAGGTATAGACTATTTCATATCCGAAAAAAAAAAATCTACTTATGATTATGCTTTATTTAGGCAAAAAGACAATTGTTTTTTTTGTATTTATGATAATAACAATACCAAAAAAACAAATCATTGTCTTACTTTTGTAAAGACTTTGTAAAGGCTTCTACTGGGTTGCTTTTCGTTAGAAATCGACCCGAATGGCTCTTTAAGTGTTAACGGTTGCAGACCCCTGATCTAAACTATACAATGAAAATTAAAGAAGCAAAACAAAAAAAAATAGAAACAGCTGTCTCAAAGAATGACATCAACATTATGTAAACAGGAAAAACAAATCCCTCCATTTGGCTGTCAATAAAAGAAGGGTGTGGCTAAGACGCCGTGCTGCTGATCCACGGCGAGTAAACTTTTATATGTGCGTATGTTAGCGATGACCAGGTGTGCACCCAAGGTCTAGGGACAGTGTTCTTTTCGTTGTATGCTTCATTTTTGAGTCTATCAACATAGAGCTGATGTACCTTACCAAAAAGCTCCAATTTGGTCTCATCTGTCCAAAGGACATTTTCCCAGAAGCCTTGTGGCTTGTCAACATGCATTTTTGCAAATTCCAGTCTGGCTTTTTCATGATTTCCTTTCATCAGTGCTGTCCTCCTTGGTCGTCTCCCATGAAGTCCACTCCATTTTTTCTCTAACTGCGGGGTACCAACAATTTTGTGCACCACTGTAGGTCTTAGGCTGAGGTTGTAAACTAGCAGTAGTGCATGCATGGATGACAGGAAGTGGAGGAAGGATTTCTCTGCAATAGTTCAGCTCACATTTCAGAGGTTAATTTTGAATAAACTACTGCCTCTGCAGTAGTTTTTTTTTTGTCACAAATAGACTTTGAAAATAGATCATAAGATGGTAAGTGTGGGACTTTAATTCTGATACGTTTTAGCAACCAATCTTAAGTGATGACTGAGATAGATTTGGAAAAACTTGATGAATGTTACAACATAACTGTTGGAAAGTCATCTGAGAGATCTATTTCAAGGGCTGCATGGTGGTGTAGTGATTAGCCCCATTGCCACACATTAAGAAGGTCCTGGTTCAGACCTCAGCTGGGGCTTTTCTGTGTTGAGTTTGCATGTTCTCCCCATGCAAGGAGGGGGGATTTTATGCCGGCTCTCCGGGTGACCCCACAAAAACATGCTTCATTGGTGAACTGGTGACTCTAGATTGTTGGTCACCCCAGGCATGTGACAAATATTAAATTCAGCTTCTTGAACACGCAGTTGGCCAATGGTGTTAACACAGGACCATTACTACCCAATACTACTGCATCTCAGCCACCTACAGTTGGACAGCAAGTTCAATGGCGGTGCATTTTGTATTCAGCAGTCTTTAAAATGTCTTCATCTATCCTTTAATGTGAGAGTTTTGAAAGCGGAAGCCTGAAACGCACAAATAAATGCGCTTACATAGACTTTTCGTTGGAAGTGGCTCCTTGAAGGCGCGTTGCTGAGCATGGCGTCAATGTAGGTTTTGGTGTGAACAGGAGTGTATAGCCTCTACCCAACAGTTTCTGTTAAAGGATCCACCAACCCAATAATTTAGTTTAGAAAATGAATGAGTGTTTACAATCCTCGTGAGGTGTGAACAGTTAGTGCACTATTGATAAAAAAGAAGATAATTCATCTAAGTTAAACTGACGTATTTCAAGAAACTTTAAAACAATGATGGGTAAAGTGAAGACATTTTAGTTTTAGACTTGGATCTTTTACTAGATCATAGTGGGAATTGTTGCAGACTTTTTGAAGAGACATATGGCAGTCAGACAGACTATGACCATTACGTTTACCCTGGAGGTCCTTCAGTTTTATTGACATGAGTGTTTATTTTTCAGCCATTTAGATTCAAGAATCTGCACTTAATTATTTTCTTTGTTTAGTTGCTGTAGGATAGATTTGTGCTATAAAAGCTGAAAAAGAAACATAAGTTCTTCACTTACTCATCTGAATATGTTCATTTCACTGTAGAAAAAAATGAAAACAAGGAAACCTCCTGTCCATCATTGTTATTTTCATCCCTAGTACTCTGAGAGTCAATATGCAGTTATGTACTCTTCTTGGTGTCAGCTCTCTGGGAGGGAGTCACAACCTGGAAAGCCTGTTCAAACGATCGTGTATCCAGTGATGAATGGAGTGCGCTGCACTGATAGCAGAAAAGATGTCTCATGTGGCCTTTCATCTCAGCAACTCAGTATATTACAAATTCTGATCACATCTAGATAATGACCCTTGCACTGACAGAGCTTCTCTCAAAGAGGTGGATTTGCATCCTCATCCCTGCAGAGAGCTGCAGTGCTCTCCAGGTTCCTTTGAAGTGTCACTGCTTCTTCACACTGTTTCGTGTAAGCAAAGGGGGAAAAAAAGAGGAATAGACCAAGTAAAGTCTCACATTTGAAGAAAGAAAATGACAGCTCTGTGGAAATCCCACTGATACAAGATGTAAACAAAGGAGCAAAGGGGGAATTACTGAGTTTGAAATAAGTCTAAAATCCTTTCTGGTGCAGCAGTGGGACAGAAGTAGAGCTACCAGCCCATGGTTGGAAAGTTGTAGGTTTAGTTCCCACTCAGCTGGCCTGTCTGTTAAAATGTACTTGGGCCTTGCGTAGCAGCTTTGGTATCAGTGCATGAATGAATAGGACTGGTGTGTTTAAAGTACTTTGGGCCTTCATAAATGTAGAAAAGCATTTTATAACATAATGGATCCATTTTCTGAACCAACGGAATCCCTTTTGGTGTCACTGGGCTGCTGGAGCCTATCCTAGCTAGTGCTGGGCAAAGGGCGGGTTCACCCAGGTACAACGAAAGAGGAACAACGAAATATGGCAGCAACCCCCTTGTGCAAGATTGCATGAACAAGATATGCAAAGAAAAAAAAAGTGCTAATTTCTCTTTGAGATTAGGGCTAAAACAGCTCTGAAGCCACGTTCACACCGCCCTCAAGCCTTAACCAAGATTTGCACCTCTTTGACATTTCATACCAAACCTCCTCCAACTGTTAGGTGGTTGACATGCGCTAGTAACAGGTCATCCAGTGTGAACACCATGCCTAACGTGCATTTAAAACATGCTTTTAACGCGCCACATACCTGGTGTGCACGTAGCACTAGTCTTCGTTTTTTTTTTATTTCAGAGTAAGCAAGGCCAACACAACCTCCAAGGTGCCCCAATCCTGCAAATAAATAAATAAAATTGTTTTTATGTTAAGCGCTTTGTGTTTTTAACCAAAATGAAAGGCGCTATATAAATAAATAAAGTTTGAGTTTAGCAGATTGCGCACCTTAACTAAAGTTGTCATTGTATCACCGGGGGAAAAAAAAGTTAACCCATAAAGGTTTTACAAAATTCTTTAACAAAGCAGACTTTGGGTTGATGTTGGGAGTGGCGAAGCAAAAGGAAAGATGCAACAGGAGGCAGCAGGTGTTAAAATGGGCTCCTGGTCCAATCCCCATGGCTTCCTGACAATCAGGTACTCAGGTCTTGAGCTGCACCTGCTCACAGACCACCACTGGAACAGTCTTAGACAACTGAAAAGCTGTACAAGAAAAGGAACAAACAAACATGAACACACACGAACCCGGAACATGACACCTGACCAAATAAAATGCAATATTTCCTAAGGCACAGAAATAGCATGAAACTTTGATGGGTGTTGTTGTGTTTTACGCTATCTGTAATAATCCTTAAACAAAAAGCATGGCATGTCGTTTTGAATTGATGCCATTTTTGATTAGCTCTTCATGTTCCAGTCTCAGTTGCTGTTACAGGCTGTTGCAGTGACTTTAGTTTCAGATCCCCAGTTGATGAATGTATCTGTGACACTCATTAAATATTTGCATTACCTTGCAGAGTGTCAAAAGCACAGTGGGCCAAACAGTTGGGGGTTCTGCAGGCAAAGAAATGTAACGGTAATGGAATACTGCTAATGTTCGCATTCATTAAGCCAGCCGTCTCCACTTCTGACCCAACCTGCCACTTTGCACAGCTCCCGCAGTTCCTGAGGAGTGAGTTAATGTTCACTTTAAATAACGTGTCTCATTGTGGATCTCCAGAAGCCCTTCATCATTATGATAAGAGGAATTTAAAAAAGAAACCACCAGTGAGGGGTTGTTGTAAGGTCACCAGGACAGAATCTGAAGAAAGTGGCTGAAGACCACCCGGCGCCACCGCAGACACTTCACATTAGATGTTAAGGCTTTAATTGGGAAAATCTGGCATAGTTAGTTTAACCTGAAGATGGTTCACTTTGAAAGGACAATTCGAGACAGAAGCAGCTTTAAATTCCGATATCCTGCTAAAAAGCTTAAAACAAATTTATCTTTACAAGGAAATTATAATTTTGTGACATGCCAGGTATGTGGAGGTAATATGTGTATTAAAGCAGAGGTGTCAAACTCATTTTGGTTCGGGGCCACATTAGACCTGTTTGATCTCAAGTGGGCCGGACCAGTAACATAAAAGAAAAATAACCTATGGTCAGCTTGTTATCTGCAACTTTGTTTTTGTTTTGTTTTTCTCAGTGGAAAAAATGCCTCAACCAACATGGTAGCATAGTAACTTATTACTACACATTTATTCACAGAGACTAATGGATCTCAATTAAAATACATTTCATTATAAAAAATATTGAAATATTGGTTTATTCAAGTTTATACAGACTGAGTATTTTATATCTGACACCGAAACAATCCTGATAATAAACTCAAGAGGGGGCTACGGAAATGAATGACTATCATCAGCTGTGCAGAGCAGAACAGAGCTGTGCAATATCGGTGATGTGGGTGCTTTTATCAATAGCGATCAAAAATGCAATACATGACTGGATTACTTCATTTGGCCCCCAAGTCTCCTCAAAGATGTTGTATCTGCAATTGTAATCCTTGACAGACTTATGTTAGCAAAGGTCGACTGCTTTTGGTCGTCAGCATCTTTTCATAGGTTCACCATCTGAAAATAGTTTGGATGTTTGCACCAACTTGTGTGCAATAAGGTAGCTGTCACTGCTCCATCCCTGACATCATGGCTGCAGTAAATGCAGACGGTTGTTTTTCAAGTCCAATTGGTAAATCTTCTCTTTTCTTAACTGCCCCTGCAAACAGTAACACTTTTCTTTATGGTGAGTCTCATAGTGGTGCTGAATGTTATATTCTCTGAGCACTGTGACCTGTAGACGACATATTAGGCATGCAGGTTTTGCATTCAGCTCCGTGAACAAAGAAAACTCTTTCCATTTGTCCTGGAAAGCTCGGCACTCCTCTTCAACTTTTTTTTCTTTTTGACAACATTTTGGTAATTAGGGTGCCACCACTGATCATTCTTATAGATAGCAGCGTAGCAACGGTAAGGCTTGCGGTGAACCAGACTGCATCTTACCCAGAGGCAGAGCTATTAGGTTTTGCTTATGCCACTTGCAGAAATATGCTGTTTCACCTGTTTTGCTTTACCTTTGCTCCCCAGTGGCGCAATTGCGCATTTTGGCTATTTCTTAAAATAAATAAATAAAACTCGCCACAGAGATGTGCTTTTATTTTTAAACATCCTTATAATTTTTACTCTTAACAAATTGGCCGGATTAAACCATCTAATGGGCCGGATACGGTCTGTGGGCTGTATGTTTTACACCCCTGTATTAAAGGGAATAAATGATTTTAAAAAAAAAGGATAGGTAGGATAGTTGCAGAAATCGAAATCTAAGGTTAGAAATGAAATGATAAGGACAGGTTTAACAAAATATGGGATAACATTACAATAAAATGTGGATAAAGCCTTAAATTGATGGAGATTCTGGTAAACAACTGTCTAAAATATATCACACAAGCATTCAAAGTAATTCTGCTTGAAAAAATCTTTGCGACTTGCATTTATACAATCCCTTGACGGTGTGAAATTATCAGCCATTTCTATTAACAACAATGCTAATGATGATCTGTGATCTAGTGTACAAATGGTAAAGGATTTGGTACAGAATCTGTTTAAAATGTATTTTTTTATCCTTTTCAACAATTTGAGCAAAATGGTAATCAATATGCTTTAAGATCCAGCTTTAAAATGAAAAACTTTTAATACTGTTTAAAACCTGCATAAATGGTTTAGTCATTTAAAAACATGAAGATTACTTGTCAGAATTTGCAGTTAGTATAAAAATATTTAGTCTCAGAAGGGTCTGCTGCAACTTATTGGTTAAAAGCAAACCTGTCTGATCACAAAGCAACCACCTCACATCTGGGAGTGAAATGTAATAACATCTCATGGAGCTTTGTTTAGAGATTGTTCTTCTCTGTCATGATCCCTCTGGATTTTCCTTCAATGTGGACCAAACACCAGAGCAATAATCTTTAGGCGACTTCGGTTCTTAGTAAACTGCTTTTGATGAGGACTCTCAAACTCGCTGTCGAATCATTGTAACTTTTTCACCTTAAGGCCATGTCAAACAGCAACTACGTACATTTTACGCATTTTCCACATTTTCCACGAAGGAAATTTCAGTCTTCCGTGATACATGTGGGAAATAGGTAATTGATAGCTGCTTCTTATGTTGGACATTTGTCTGGTCTGTCAAGGGTTCTGCCGACGGGTCTTTACGTGAACTCGGGTTTGAGCTGTTCAGAATTTTGGTCGATTGAGAATTACACAGTTTACACATTTTTGTAAGTAGTATATAAGCAATTATTATGTAAATCTTATGCAACTGTGATTTTTGCACGATGCAAATTTGTGGCTTTCCATGACCGTTACACATATAGCAGGTATATGTGTATAGTAGGTCTAACTGACTTTTCATGCATGTACCACTGATGTGCATGTATCACGTTAAAATTACGTAACTGACACACATATTAATGCATTGCATATAAACAGCACAATATTCACACACGGTCCATGCTCTACAATGTTTTACATGTTCTTTGTGTGGTTTACTTGTACTTTTCAGTTGTTTTAACGTGGTTCATTCATCATACGTCTGTGAAACTTTCATGTAAAGACCACAACTTTTCTCAGTTTTTTATATATACATATACACATTACCAATTTTCATTTGTGCAAAATGCAAAAAAGGAACATAGAGGCTGTGTAACATGGCCTTTAGCTGGAACCAGTTTTACCATCCAATCAATGACAAACTTGTTTTTAAGTGTTTTTGCATTAAGTGAATTGTTGGTGTTATTTGCACTTCAGGGCCACCCTTTCACACCTGCTACACATGTACTATGAACCTCTAAATCTATGTCCGAATTCCCACTCAACCCCTAACTACTAAAAAACTATATGGAGCAGCACTATGTAGTGCCCTGAATTTTAAAAGCAATTTGGACATCATGCTCGCAACTGTTTTTTTTTTTTTTAACAGGTGGATATGACGTCATCGATTTCACGTTGTTAAAATCCAATTGATATAAGCGTTTTGCGATGATTATTTATGAATCCACTGGTTTCCTCGGGTACCCCAGGTCCATGATCTCCAGTTCACTGTCTATCAACTCTGAGATCAACAGCTGAATCGCGAAGGCAGCTGCAGTCATTGCCAAACTGATCCAGCGAGTGTGGAACAATTCCAGCCTCACTGAGAAGACCAGACCACGACCACCACCAAGCCTGCGTGCTTAGTACTCTCCTCTACAGCAGCGAGATGTGGACCACCTACGCAAGGCATGAGAAGAAGCTCAACACCTTTCACATGGGGTGCTTGCGGCGCGAGCTGCAGATCAAGTGGCAGGACAAGGTCCCAAACACCGAGGTGCTGGAACAAGCCAACATGAGCAGCATGCACGCAGCACTCAGTGAGAGACGTCTGAGGTGGCTTGGCCATGTCATGAGAATGGAGGCAGGCCGCATTGCCAAAGACCTCCTCTATGGCGAGCTGATTAATATCCAAAGAACAAGAGGATGTCCAAAGCTGCGCTTCAAAGACGTCTGCAAGAAGTACATGAGGCGGTACTCTATCGACCCCAACTCATGGGAAAGTCAAACAGACGATCGCCCCATCTGGAGACTTGCAGTCAGGCAGGGTACAACAGACACAGAGGCCGAGTGAAACGAGAATTCTGCCCAGAAAAGAACCAGGAAGAAGCAGCAGCAGCTGCAAGAGCCATCAGCTGTACCAAGTGTGGCAAGGACTGCCATTCCAGAATCAGACTGCACAGCCATTCCGGCGCTGCAGGTAGAGCCACAAGGAGCTACACCATTGTCCTTCGAGACGTACGGCTGCCGATGACTGTCTTCTGAAGATTACTTATTTAAAAAAATACATTTTAATACATTTTTTCGGCTAAAATTGTTCCGACGCAATGCATTGTGGTCTATATTTGCCGATCTAGTGAGCATCGATTTTGATTTGATTTGATTTGAAATGGTTTATTTCAAGCAATCAAATAAGAATACACAAAAAACATTACAATCATCAGTTATACATTCATACAGTAACTAATCAAACTTAGGATAATTAGACACATTAATAAATATTGCTTGAAAGGGAGTGGAAGAAAGCGAACTTATATAATCCCACCCCGTTATACCATAACCATTTTATTACATGATTTATCAATATCCGGTTCATAACTTTATCAGACAGAATTAAGAATCTTGAAATATCAATAAAGGACATGACAAAGATGAATTACTTAATTATTTTGTAAAAAAATGACTTTTAGAAATCAACATGGCAATGAAGTATCCAAAATATATGCAGATTATTCATTTTTTTTTCTTTCATTCATTCATTTTCTTGACCGTTTTTTCCCTTTCGGGGTCACGGGGCTCCCGGCCACTTGTGAGCGAAGGCAGGGGGACAACCCGGACAGGTCGCTAGTCTGTCGCAGGGTAGAATCTCAACAATCACATAGCCATTCACTCTCACACTCACACCTATGGACAATTTCGAATTGCCAATTAACCTATGAAGCATGTTTTTAGATGGTGGGAGGAAGCCGGAGGCCCCGGAGAAAACCACGCATGTACGGGGAGAACATGCAAACTCCACACAGAAAGGTCCCCTGTTGATGTTGTTTTTTCACGTCCCCCAGCCGGGACTTGAACCGGAGGCCTTCTTGCTGTGAGGCAAGAGCGCTAACCCTATGCAGATTATGTCACTTATAAAAACTGTACTTTTTTTTTTTTTTTTTTTTTTTTTTTTACTCATATCAATGACTTTTATAAGTAACATATGCAGATTATGTTACTTATAAAAGTCATTGATATGAGTAAAAAATAATACTATTTCCGTAAAAGTAGACATAACACTGTTTCAGAAATTTTCATAGCAAAATTTGATCAAGTATCAAAAGTTAAAAATATGTGCAAAATTTTGCTACATTAGGAAAAATCCTGAATCAACTTATCAATTTTTTGAAGCAAGTGAAGTAATATCATTAAAAGTCAATCAATGTAACCATTTTTGATAACTGAATAATCATTTATTTTATTATATTTTTGTATTTTTATTATTTTTATTTATTTATTATTATTATTATTTTCATGATAAAGTAATGCTGTGAAGTAAAATAAAAAGGGTCCATATTTTGTCGAATGACCAGGGTTGGCATTTTTTCTTCTGCTGATTAACAGCCAGTTCTTCTGGGTTTAAACAGTTAATAGTTCTCTTGGATGTTATGTCTGCAGACATTAGATTCAGGTCCATATCCTTCTTCAGCTGATATCAGGTGAAAGTTGAGGTCAGTTTGTCTGCAGGTCAGAAGTTTGCTGATTATCAGGTTACTTCAGACTTTTGGAGAAAGCGATGAATCTAGGTGTCATATTTCTTGAAATTATATGACTCTCTGATTTACTTCATGTTGGTTCAGACGTCCGTGATCAAACACTTCTCAAAGTCCTTCATGGTGTTCACAACCAGAACCTTGGACCGGTCCGGTGGACCGAGTGGTTTGACGTAAATCCTGCAGCCTTTAACCCAAGTGTTCTAGATCTGCTTCTGCTTTCTGAGAAGCCGTGCATGTTTGGAGATTTCAGCATTCCTTCTGGTCAGATGGTCGTTCAGATATGCAGCAGATGCTTTCAGATTTTTACGTTGATTCATCAGAGCTAGCTTGTGTTTTTGATTCACAAACCTGATGAGGGTCGCTGGTGCAGGTGGCAGGTCTAGATGGTATTGAGATCCAGGGAAATCCCTTTAGACGTGAGAAATTATTCCACTTGGTGTTCCAGAGACTCTCCACCGCTCTCCGTTTGAGAGGGACTGCTAGCGCTATTAGCATTAGCAATGCTAACTCCAGCTGAGGTTTGGTCGGTACTCCAGTGAGAATGACGTTATTCATCGTTACTTGTTGTTCCACATCGTCCAGTCTTTTCTCCAGAATGTCGACCCGGTTTTCTCGTTGCTCGTTTTTGGCGCAGAGCCTCAGGAATTCGTCCATTAGCACTAAGAGCGGAGTTAGCTTAGCATTCACTTGTTCCATAAAAGGATACAACGCAGCTTGGATATCGTCAAGAGACTTTTTAAGGTCTTCGTACTCCTGGTTTTTCCTAGGGGTCATGGTCAGCTCTCTGTTTTTTGGAGAGAATCAACTTTTTAAGTCATTTGAAGATAGTTGTATAGCCACAGTGAGCCACATGTGCGTCCATGCTGTAACCCGGAACTCATTGGTTTTTTGCAGAGACTTCTGGGAAATTTCAGGTGCCCTCAATTGTGGAATTGTAGATTCGGATAGCACTGCAAAATGGCAAACGCACTATATAGGGGTTAGGGTAAGAATTCAGACATAGCCTAAGTGTTGGGACTTTTATATTGACATTTGCATTTGCACACATGACATTAAGCTATTCATCAACACCTGTGAAGCAGTCAGCACACAAATAACCTGAATTCCCCACCAGGTGCTAAAACTGAAGAAGCTACTTGGAAGAACAGCAATTTCACTGAAAATTGGGTTTTTGGCATGAACTTGTGGCCTTTTTCTGATGATGGAGAACATGTATAAAGAAAATTAGGATTCAAATTGTATTTCAGAGTATTTCTTTGTGCAGATCTCTCTGAATCAGGGGCAGAAAAAAAGCCATGGGTGTTTTTTTTTCATTACACCAAGAAATAAGGATTTTAATTAGTGGTTGTTTTTTGTTTTTGTTTTTGATGCATTAAAATATAGCACAAATAAAAAAACAAGACAAGGAAAAAATATGAGAAAAAAACAAACTGAAATATAAACATAAAACTTTTTTTCTTGTGTTCTGTCTGTGATAAATGCTTTCAATCACATGTTAAAGGTACTGAGCTGTATTTAGGCTTAATCTCAGTGTGTGTGAGTCCTGTGTAAAAAATGATCCTTTCTCTGCTTCACTGGAACTTTTTCTGCACTATTTAGAACCTTTATTGCTTTCGCTGTCTCTTATTTGTCCATTCTTCTGTGTCTAGTATTGAAACTTTGGAAGGCTGTGAAATCCTCCTGGGCCCAGAGGTGACATACGGCCCTTCAAATCTGGACCTTTTCTGCCCGGCTGCCATGACCATCCCCCACTGTGCAGTGGTTGACAAGGAGAACTGGAACATTCAGCTGAGGAGGAAAACCCAGGACAGTAAATGGGAGGTGAGCTGCAGGCCACACACATTTTAGCCCTTTGAACATTGGCCCACTTTGGCTATTTCTTCTTAGTTTTTTTTTTTTTTAAATAAATGTCAGTAAGATCAGACGTTTTGTGTCAAACAGACCAGAAATTTAATTGCAGCCTTTCTGTTTGCTCTGTTTTTTTCTTGACAACTGTCAGTTGCACTCTTCCAAATCAGAGAACACTAAGAACAAAGAGATATTTTCCTAATTAAGAAAGCAGATCTTCATTCTTAAAGTGTTACAGTTGTCTTTGTTCGTGGAAAAAAGGGAGGTCAAATTTTCTTCAACTAAAGTTGAAGAATGAGTGTGCAATGACTGTGTCACAGCTAATAATGTGCAAACCCTGGTGATTACCATCGATTACTGTTGTAGATTTAGTTACTTCTTATTTACTTTTGGTTTACATTCACTTCCGTTTGACCTGTTTACTAATAACTTTTAGATTAATTTTTACTGTTGCATGATTCAAAACATAAAATAAACTGTTCAAAAATGTCTCAGCGTAATTAACTCAACAATAATATGTGTGTTCAGGTAAATGCAATGAATTTGACCTGTCTTTCTTATTAAATTGTTTTCTTGTACGTTTATAGGCAATTTCCAAATTAACAACTGATTAACAATTCTCAGCCTGTTTTAAAATGCATCTTTTAAAAGACCTATTCAACTCGTCTCTGCAGAATAATCCTCATTTGTTTAAATATTATAATAAGTTTTA
Source organism: Oryzias curvinotus (assembly GCA_023969325.1). Lineage (NCBI taxonomy): Eukaryota > Metazoa > Chordata > Actinopteri > Beloniformes > Adrianichthyidae > Oryzias > Oryzias curvinotus. Next base: position 8,065,075 of record CM043714.1, read on the forward strand.
TTCAGCTCATGCAGCTTTAGACAAAATATGAGTATTTATTTTCTAGTACGTAGTCATAAAACAGAATGTATTAAATATTGCAGCTGTTCTCATGAAGCCCCAAAAGCACCAGCATAAATCTGAGTTTGCCCTCAACCAAACACAATCTTCATCACAATCAGAACATAATCTGAAGTCCAGCTGCAGCTGGCATTGCTGAGTTATAATAGAAATTAGACTTTAAGGGGTTACTTTTAAATTCAAGTTACCCTGACTCAATATGAATCCAAATCCTGAACCAGAATCCTGTGATAACATGACCTGAATGACAGAGAAACTCCACAGGTAAATATGGTAGAAAAGATTGATCCTGCAGGGCTCATTGACCGTATATGAAAACTGGACTGAGTGAGTGTGATGTCACCCATTGAAAATGTCTTACCTCCGGCTTCGACCAAATTAAGTAAATTCATTTGCCATTTTTTGCAATTTGGACGCCGCCATGCTGGAGCCAGACCTCGTCAGTGGGCAGTGATTGGTCAGAGTCATGGCTAAAAGCTAGCTGTGTCGGACTGTGGTTTTTCTTTTTGTGTTTGTGCCGTGCCGTTGTTGATCTATGCCCAACACTGCTCCCTGCGTCTGTAACAGATGTGCGCCTAAAAGTTACACATCTGGTACTTATACGGTCAAGTACACAGATCCAAACCACAGATTCTGATTAAATTATATCCATATAATAAAATATTACCTCTGGCGCACATTTTTTTAGGAAATATAAGTTGTCTTTGCAAGCTAATTTTCCTACCTGGAAGTCAAACGACTGGATCTCCGTGGCACCGCCTTTCGCTCTTTGTGGGTGCCACCCATTTCATGACGTCAATCTAGACCTAGTCAGTCAATGGTGGCAGTGTGGACACCACGGAAATGTGCAGATTTTAATGTACTGGTGGTGTTTGGATGACAGGAGGTCACACAGTTTATACCGCTTCATTTGGTCACAATTGTGCTAGATTTTTGCATCGCTGTGTGTGTCTTCAATAAAAGGGAACAAAAACCCCAAATGCCTGTTTTGCCTGGACAAACTCTCTGTAGTTAGCTGTTGCCTCCACCTGCACCCAAAGGGGACTAAGAAGTAGGCCTGGATAGTCACTATAGTTGCTTTTGAGTTAAATTTGAATTTGTGCTTCATGAAGTAAGCAGTTATCACTGTGATTTATGCTTAGCTGCTTTTGTTCCAGTCTTTAAAGACTTCTGGGGCTTTGTGGGTAAGCTGTTTAGTTTGGCTTTGTGCTCTCTATATCTACAGTGGGGGACATAAGGCCACGTAAACATAACACCAGTGTCTGGCAACAAGAAAAAAAAAGAAAAGGAAACTTGTTATGGCCAGGGAGAGTCATGGCTGCTGTCAGTCAATAATGAGAATTGCAAGAAGATGTGGGGCTACACTACAAGGCCAGGTTGTGAGACAAGGAAAGTATTGATTGGAAGATCAGGAAAAATGATGTTGATTTTAAATAGGGGGCAGTGAGAAGGACAATCATAGGAGTTCATTTTCCAATGACCGTGCTATTCAATTGTCCAATGACAGATGTGGGTGACACGGCATTGCTTTTGAATAACATCATGCTGTGGAACTCTCATTTGTTGCTTTGGATCTCTTGACAGCATCAGCCTCCATTGAGCCACCGTTGTTTCCATCCATAGTAACAGATGTCACCTTGACCGCATTTACACTGCATGGTTCAAGTGACTCAATTCCGATTATTTTCTTCTCACAGATCGGATATGACCGGTGAACGTGTAAGCAGGAAAAAAACACATGGATTCCAATTTTCTCAAATCGGATTCAGGCCTCATTCATATGTGGAAATAAATCGGATACGAATTGGATACGTGCATTTGCGTGTGCCATGTAAGCAGACAAATCGGATATTCCCCAGTTAATGCGAGTCGTTCGTCAGTGACGTCAACTCAGGACACCACCAACTGAGTGCTTTTGAGCGCTAATTTTGCTGGTCGAGGACAACTGGAGCCCCATCAGCGTGTTACCTTTCAGCCTCAGGCTTCAGACCGTAGTCGGACATTTCCGGTCCGGTCCCGGTCGGGACCCAAACGGTAACTAATCAAGCGGGACACCATTGGTCTGGAACAGGCTAGAAGCCGTTTATTTCTTTGCTTGGATCAAACTGTTAGTACAGCACAACGTCTGCAAACACTTCCTCGTTCAAAACTCAGAGAGAGCACATAAGCCGGCCGAGCAGCCCTCCTTTTTCCTCTCCCACGCATCCCCTCTTGTGCGCCTGCCTCATCCAGGAGCGCCCAAGGCAACGCCTCCTTCTGTCGCTGCGTTGCCTCCATGACAACCGCAGTCACACAAAAGAAACACAACAAAAAAAAAAAGGGGGGGGGGGGCAAGCTAAGCTTGTTTCTTTTTCGCCATGCTAAACTTTTACCGTGTGGACCAACACACATTTTCTAAATGTGCTTTTATTTCTGTCATGATTATTATTAAGGGCCTGCTCGCTCATAATTTTTTCAATCCGTGCGGTCAGCCCAAGGACAAAGCTAGTCCCAGGGAAACTTTCGACGAACCGCGGTGCGTCTGAAGGAGGAACGTTGAAGGCGGAAATGCTGCTACGTAGTCCTGAGAACGTCTATGTTTGATAGTTTCAGCATTGTATAGTGTAAATGCAAAAATCGGATACGGGTCCCTTTAAAGGATGATGTGAGCAGGTCATCAAAAAAATCGAATATAGTCAGAAAATCGGATTTGGGCATCAAGACCTGCAGTGTAAATGCAGCCCTTGTGTCCATTCCCTCTGAGATGTTAACAAGACAAGTACAGAGAAGACAAGATCATGTCTGTGTTTGAGTCTTTTCTAACCCAGCAAAGATCCAACAAATAATGTTACCCCCCTGGCTGTTGTGCTGGGTGTCAGCTTGTAAAAGAGAACATTATTTAGGTAGCTTTCTCCTGCTGTCTGCAGTGGTTCCAAATAGTTCTAAATATACTACTCATAATAAGTTAGTTATGGTCTAAAACACAGTGGATATTGTATACTAAATGTTTGTTTCACTTCACAGGTTTTCAGGATAGCGAAGTAATTGTTTTGGTGTGGCAGACACCTCATTTAGTGTTTTCCACATAATGGACTCTCTGTGTACAGTGTGCTTTACTTAATTTCAACCAAAGCCAACACATTCTAAAAGTAAAACCATTTCAATGTGGTTCAACATTTTCAACATTCTGTAGGTCTAAAAAGCTGATTTTGCCAGTATGTCGTTCCAAGTTCATCATTCAAACAGCCATGACCACACGAGATTACTTTATGGATGAGCAGTGCCACCTGGTCATAGTGTGCCTTTGGGCTGCTAGTAGACAGTCGGATGTTGCAGGAGAACTTGGTGGGTCTCAAAGTGTCATCAGCAGACTTGCATTAAGATACAGATTTACTGGCAGACCCAGGAGTTAATCCCCACTAGTGACAAACCCCAACATGACCAGTACCTAAGGACCTCTGCACCCAGAGATGGTTCTGCAAATTCCACACAGCTGCAGGCCTATTTAACAGATGTGAGGGGTACCAGGGCTTCCAAACAAACCATTCACAACCGACTCCACCACTTTGACTTGAATGCCAGACGACCTTTGCAGGTGACTTCACTGACACTAAGACACCACTGTGCAGTGGACACAAGACCATGTGACCTGGACAACACTTCACTCATCTACTGTCCTGTTCACTGAAGTGTCAGGTCACCTCACACAGAAATGATGGTTGTCAGTGTTGCTGGAGAAGGTTAGGTGAGTGATACGTTGAGGTCAACATGGTCCCCAGGGTTCATTGTGGTGGAGGAGGTTTAACAGTCTGGGCAAGCATCACCAGTCAATGCTGATCTGGTTAATCGTCATCCATCATTTTCCCAAATTCCACGAGAGCAACCCCAACTTTCTGTTTATAGAGGATAACGCCTCACCATATGGTGTCAGAATTGTCACAGTGAGAGTCCATGAAGTAGGAGTGTCTCATATGGTTTGGCCAGCAATGTTCCCTGACCTGAACCCCATAGAGCACGTCTGGAACCAGCTGAAGCAGATGATGTTCTCCTACATGATGCACTCCAACCCCAAGTGACCTGGCAGAACTGCATGGAGCACTTGTGGAGGAGTGGAACGCCTCAGAACAACCCCATGATCAGGAGCATGCCAAGTCCTCTTTGTGTCAAATTGTGGACTAACCTGCAACTGACATGGTCAATGTTTGTTATTTAGGGCTATCTTTAATATTGTCTTAATTTTTAGAGTAATAAATATCAAACTAAGGGAAATTGTGTTTTTTCTATTCATCTTTAGTAATAACAAGGGGAATTTTTGGGTATTTCAGAGCAAATAGGAAAAGCATGCACGTAAATAACAAAATCACTTAACTTACTGTGAGTAGTGTACCTGTGATTTATGGATGATAATGCATATAGAAACATGGCAATATTTTGTTTCCATCTAGATTCTGAAATCAGCTAAAAAGAGATATGAGATCACCAGCAAAAAAACAAAACAAGGTATATAATTCCATTTGTTGAACACATAATCATTAATTTCATTTTGATATTCAATACTCAAGCAGTATTAAAGACTCAAAAAGAGCTCAAAGGTTTTCATTATTTCAAATGTTAACATAGTCATGTTAGGTCATTTTAGCTCTTCAGAAGTTGACTAAAGTTTACAGGAGTTAAGAATGTGGGTCAGTCATCTGTGCATTCATTCGTGTGTGTGTTTGTTTTTAGATTTATTTTGATTTACTGTAATTTATGCGCCACTAGCTGCAGCTAACTCTTAGAGGGGGGAAATCTTTCATCCAAATGCCAATAAACCAGTTCTGATTCTGGAAGAAACTCAAACGTATCTAAAACAACATAATTTTTCAAAGATATATAAGCTTTTCAAGTGAATGCTACATTCAAGTGTTTTCAATCACTTTTGTATTCACCTTTCATATGTGTTGATTATGGCTTCTTCAGCAGTGTATCAATATGTAGAGTTTCCTGCTGAAGGAACAAAATACACAAAATATATGAATGAAATGTTTTTTTGTTGTTGTATAAAATGCCAAATGTTTGCCTGAACATCGCAAGTTAAATTTAGCCTTCAGTTGACCATTTGTATTTAATATTGTTTGTCTAAATTTATACCAAACCAGGGGCAAATCTACAAGGGGAAAAAGGGGGGCACCCCCTAAATGTTTTAGTCAATATTAGTACTGTTATTGACAAAGATTACGAAATCATCATTACAAGCTTTTTGCAGCTGCATGCATACCAGATGCGATTTGCGCTTCAAGGGCATCGGGTTTCAATGTTAAGTCAATGTACAGACACAACCTGAGGTCCTGGGGTGCAATTTGGGCATCAGGCGCAGCACTGCGTCAACCAATCAGGGACTCAGCCTTGGGCACGTGATGTTTCAGTGACTCGATCAAAAGGTAGAAAAAAAATCCAATGTGGGCTCTCAATAGGAGGATTTTCGTCCTGAACTTCCATCCATTTCCTTAACCCACTGGGCCTGCGAGGTTGCCAGATACTGCCCCGATTACTGTTGGGCGAAGGCAGGGTACACCCTGGACAGGTCGCCAGCCTGTCATGGAGCTCATGGTGCGATTGAACCTGCTTTACTGGCCAGCCACCTGGTGGACAGTGTAGTGAGCTCGGCTGCCCAGGGTCCATCACAGCTAGCGTGTCCGCCACCTAGGCTCCTGGTCCCTGTGCTGGTGGTTGGCTGCCCAGCAGACGGTAACCTGAGGGGGGAAAATAAACTGGAGTAAACTGGGCCACAGACAAACACAAGTAGTGTTTAAAGTAGCCATTAGGGCAGCTTTTGCTGCAGGAGTGAAATACAGTGCACCAGGAAGGACTGAAGCATCTGGTAAACCCAAACACGGCAACTTGCTTGCCAGTGCCTCTCCATAGGTCTCTAAAACATATAACAATAATAAAAATAGTTTGAAACAAAGTTTTGATCTTAAGGCCTTCCGCTTTGCTGTCACTGTTCCAAAGTCTTCTGCCCCCATCCCAGCCCACCCATATCAAATGTTCTGGCTCCACTACTGATATCAATGTTATGATTTGACATCTGATGTATTATTGATACTAACAAAAATACATTTCCTAAGAGCTTTTCATCAAAAGTGGACGACCTTTTCTCTACGCATTCATTTACTTTGTATCTCTGTTGTTTCTTTAGCCTTTAGACTTACCTAACCCTGGCTCTGTGTTTACATTTGCGTTTTTAGTGTAAGAGGGTGACGTCTATAGATGAGCTGGAGATCTTATTGAAAGAGGAAGAGAGAATGGAGGCAACACGAATGAACTCAAAATTCATTCCACTTTCAAGTTTTGCTGTAACGTTTAAAGGTCACAGAAATCTTTAGAGCCTCGAGGTTAGAATTAATGACTTGCCATCGAGGTACAACCTCAAGAGACAGAAAGAGAGTTTAGAAAATGAATAATGCCTCCAAATGCACAGTCCTATTAAAATCTTCTCTTTCATCTGTCAGTAAAATACTCTCCTGCTATAGTAGACTACTATTCAGTTCCATAATGCAGTGCATTAAGCATGAAGGTGCAGGAAACATGGATTGTACTGAACATCAAGGAACTGACATAAACAACATGATGAATAAAATGGTTGTGTTTTCTTCTCTGTCAGAAAGGTTTTAATATTTAAGTTGGCTAACCTTTTTTACTGTAAATCCAAAAGTAATCTTAGTGTTTTTGTTTGTGTTTTAAATGCTTTTTTTCTGTAAATTCTTAACTAAGACATAGAGATTTTCACTGACATTAACTTGAATGACCCTGCGACAGACTGGCGACCTGTCCAGGGCATCCCCTGCCTTCGCCCACAAGTGGCCGGGATAGGCTCCGGCAGCCCCGTGACCCCGAAAGGGAAAAAACGGTTAAGAAAATGAAATGAAATTAACTTGAATGATTTTTTTAAACTTGAGATCTTCCATGTTGGGAGCAAAATGCTTTAAAGATTGGAGATTAGTTTATTTGACCAGGACATTGCACTTTAAATAGCATCTCTGCAAATGCACCAGATTTAGCCAAAATACTTTTTTTTATTGTTGTCCCAGGTGGTAAATGAGTCTCCTAAAAACAAAGTGAAATTAACGACAAAAATACAAATAATACATTTGTATTGTCTCATTTGTGTTGTCAAATGAGACAATACAAATGAGAATTAGAAGTCAACATTGTTAAAGTGTAAAAATACAATTTAACCATAAATGATCCAAAGAAACATTATTATCAGATAAAAATGTTATGTAAATATGTAGGGACAGCGACAAACATTGTAAGTGGAAAGTCAAAACAAATGTCCATTCATTGGAGGAATACCTGTGGTTCATTGTACTCCTACTCATAACTCTCCGTTTAGTTTGTTCATTTTGGATTTTGAACTATCCCAGAAAGAAACTCCAACACCATCATGGCAAGACCATCAAAAAATGTTGGAAGTCCAGTGGAAGGTCGTAAAAAAGAGTGGGTTCTTCTTTAAGGGAGGCACAATAACCATGTTAAAACCACGGAGGAAGTACGAAGGGCCCATAAGGGCAGTTGTGACAAGGGCATTAGAAAACACACCTAAGCTTCATTCATAGCGCCCTCAGCAACACGCGTCCAGGTTGCAACGTGCAATAAAAAGTCCATCTAGATGCACATAAAGGCATATTTCGGGCTACTAAATTTAGATGCACATCTGAAAGTTATTGTTTAAAATGGGTCAATGTTGCATTTTTAGAAAAAGTAACTCAGATATCTGTTAGAAAGATATAATACAATAAAACAAACTCAACATATCATTACGGGACAGCTGCTGTGCTGATCTGAAGATGCAGCATTGAGATTATTATCTCAACTGCCGCTACTAAGATTGAAAAAAAATCTCTTTGAGCGGAAGTCAAAAGAAGTCAAAAACAGGCAGGTTAAACATACGGTATTAGCATAATGGGATGAGGCAAGAGATTGAACTGTATTGTAATGGTGCTAATGCCATTGCAAGACAAGCTGGCAGATAGGCAGAAGGTGCTCGTTTGGTGTCAAGCAGGGCTGTGAGGAGTGTGGCTTTTAATTGGCACTTCTCCAGTAAACTTGTGATTATTTGTAAGAGACCAAAGATGCCTCTCGAACATGTGTTGTAACACGTTGTGTCTCACAGCTCCTCATTAAATTGTAGGCCGAGAAAGATTTTATTGATTCTGTCTCTTTGCCAGGTGGGGCATTGCAACATGCTGCCTGACAGTAATATGAGAAGAAACATATTTGAGGGTGAATACTGTGATCTCTGCTGCTTTTTCTCTGGACTCCATCTAATTCTAGGTTTATTTATTTTGTTACTTTGATAGGAAAGAAAAAAACAAAAAGTTTTTATTTTATTTTTTTTATTAATGTGGGAAATCAGTCAGATGAGCAGCCCACCACCACAGGGACACGGACACACCCAGGCTTAGAGGTTTTGTTTCCCAGATCATGGTCCTGCCAGAGAACTCAGGGATTCCTTTCCCTGCAAGGAGAGAGTGCACTTCTCCGGTAAACAGCCCCAAAGAAAGCCAGCACCTCAACGTTGCTGAGGACCAGGAATGGGGTAGGGGACAGAAGATCAGAGGTCCCACATTCCTTGGGTAACTTATGCAAGTTCCCAGCCAGCAAGGCCAAGTGGGGCCCATATGATTTAAAATTGGGCAGAAAATGTGAGCCCAAAATGGTTTTTTACGCAGTTTCCTTGGTGGCCTCACTACGCTAACCTGCCACCCGTTGGGTAATGTAGCATGTTCTGCCACCCAGGGTCCAGCAGAGCTAGCTATCCACCTGTACACCGGGGGACTGGCTTGCTGACATTAATCATTTTGGGCCAACATTTTCTGTCCATTTTTAAACCATTTGGGGTTCATGTGGCCTTGCTGGCTGGGTTTGTTTGTGTGTGCGTGTGTGTTGGAGCTTACAGTATATTGTTGTGGGTAGAGAGTGACTGGTAACCACTATTGCTAATCAGGCGGGAGCTTGTTGGAAGGCCACATGCCTTCCACTGAAAGCAGGGTTGGAACCACATGCTAATTTTTTTGTCTTTCTGAGCACAATTTTTTTCTTTTATGTATTATTTGTATGAAGTTTTTAATTTGAACAAAAAGAAACAACAAAAACACAACAGTGACTGCAAGACAGAACAACAAAACATTCAACTGACTTTGTATGAGAATATAAATATAGTATATCGACTGTAATATCTTACCATAAATGTAACGTCCCAATTATCTAGGTGGTGAAGTGATATGGCACTGCTCCAAGAAGGGTCCCTGTATTGTCTTATGTCTTTGCCGTTTGTTCATTTTATCCGAACAGTGTTGTTCCAGCTCTATAACAGATACCATCTCCCACACCCAGTGTTCAAAATTTGGAAGGGTGGTGGATTTCCACCAAACATTTCCGAGCTGTAAGGCTATAAACAGGTCAGGTGTGTATTGCAGAGTCTCTGTAGAACATCTAAACATTGCAAGGTTGTGATCTGGTTTGATGTCTTTGTCATAACATTTAGAAAACCATTTAGAAATAGCAGACCAGAAATAAAACAAAATAAAAAAAGATGAGCTAGTGTTCCAGCAGAACATTTATTACATTGGGGGGGGAATTACATTCAATTTTATTTTGGAGTAGTGTAACCTGTGTACCACCTTAAATTGAATGAGTTGATAACAAGTATTAGTAGAGCAGGGTGGACAAACTAACTTTGCTCCTTTTAGGGCATTGATGTTAGCAAATATGTTTTTAGAAAAAAGAAAATTATCGTGCCCCTCTGGAACCACATTGATGCCAATTGAGGCATCTGATTGGTCAGTTCTTAACTTGAATAACTTGTAAGAAACGTGTAATAAAAAAAAAGTTTTATCAAGAAAACATTTAAAAAGGTATCAGAGTAAAAATTGTTATTCTGACAAAGAGAATGACTGGATAACAGCTGTTTTTTTCTCTATAGATGTCTATCAGATTTTGGCTTTTTGGAGTCAGCAGGTGCTTCCTGTTTGGAACGCCAGTGGGGAGCGGTCAATCAGTCCAGTTCTCATTTACAGTCAATACTAACAAAATTAAAGTTTATAAAGATGTTTGCTTGAAAACTGGTGAAAGTACACTATTTAAAGAACAATTTTCAAAGTTGTATTCTATTACAAGAAGCTATACAAGTATGAATGACTTTTTTTTTCCACAAACATGTTATTTTTAAGATATGTAGAGCTGGAATCTTTTTTTTTTTTTTTTTAAGTTTAACAAATGCAAAAACTTAATTCGGTGATCATTTTAACCAGAGTGTAGGTGTTAACCAGAACAGAGTGTGATGCAAAAACTCTGTCATATGCTGGGGCTTTCAAAGAAAAATGATGGGGAACTCTGCCTGCAGAGACAGACAACCTGTCAGTTTTTCCTGTAAAAATACTCCACTTCTAAAGAAAGGACTTGAAATTCTTTTATGATGAAATTCCATGTAAGTTTTCTCAGTAACAACAGGGTTCCTAACATTTTTCCCCCCCTTACTGTAGGAAGTGATGTTGGTAGATGAGGAGTCCACTTCCTGTTTTTGTCTAATGGACTCAACCTGCTGCCACCTGCTGCTGGACCAGCCGGGCTCATATGCGCTGGTAGGGGAACCTCTCAATCAGGCTGCCATGAAAAGGCTGAAGCTGGGTGTGTTTGGTAGCCTGGAGGCCAGCTCTACAAACTACTGTCTACGTGTTTATTGTGTGGATGACACGCCACATGGCTTTCAGGTGAGTCTTGATCATCGGCGAAATTCTTAAGACATACCCAACACCTGTTATTTTTTTAGTTATTTCCTAATTAAAGCTTTTTAGATACAGTAGATGCTTTCTAATGATGCTGGTTATAATAGCTTGCATAGGCTTAAAACTCAAGGACACTGTGCACAACAGATTAAAAACAGTAAAAAAAAAAAAAAAAAGAATGGAGAAGTCACAGTTTCCAGAGAACAGATGAGTTTTAGGATTTGACTTAAAGTGAACCAACGTCACGGATGTCTGATGGGAGGGAGTTGCAGAGGGGAGCGACAGAAAGCTCTGCCCCCTATGGTGCTGAGGCGGACAGGGGACATGGTGAGGCAAATGGAGGACAAGGATCTGAGAGAGCAGATGGAGATGAAATTATGGAGGAGGTCAGACGAATGTGGAGTAGAGAGGTGGGGAACGGCCTTGAAAGTGTACGGAAGGATTTTGAACTGAATTCTGTTATTAGCAGAGAGGTAGTCTTTCAGCTTAGGGAGTGTGAGGAGTCTATAATGGTGGTGAGGACAGTAAAGTTTTAGACCAGCTTTAGTTTATGGAGGAGTTGTTGTGGAAGAGCATAGAGAAGAGCTTTGATGTGAGAAGTGGCAAGTCTGTACAAATACAAAAGAAGAATGAGAGGTGAGAAAAAAGCAAAGGCAACACTTACACTCACTGGCCCCTTTACACGTGCCCAACTGTTAGTTAACACAAATTTCTAATCAGCCCATCACATATCAGCAACTCAATTCATTTAGGTATGTAGACATGGTTAAGACGATCTGCTGCAGTTCAAACCGAACATCGGAAGAAGGTCTATTTAAGTGACTTTGAACATGATATGGTTGTTGTTGCCAGACAGGCTGGTCTGAGTATTTCAGAAACTGCAGATCTACTAGGATTTTCACCAACAACCATCCCTAGGGTTTACAGAGAATGGTAAAAAAAAGAAAAAATATCCAGTGAGCAGCAGTTCTGTGGGTGAAAATGCCTTGTTGATACCAGAGGTCAGAGGAGAATGGCCAGACTGATTCCAGCTGAGAGAAAGGCAACAGTAAATCAAATAACCACTGGTTACAACTGAGGCCTGGTACCAATTGAGCATGGTTACAACCCCACAGTCTGAGTATTATTGCTGACCAGAATAAGGCACCATGTCATAAAGCTGGAATCCTCTCAGACTGGTTTCTAGAACATTACAATAGGTTGACTGAACTCAAATGCCCTCCACAGTCACCAGATCCCAACCCAATAGAGAACCTTTTGGATGTGGTGAAACCGGGTGATTGTCCTCCAGGATGATCAGCCAACAAATCTGCAGCATCTGCATGATGCTGTCATGTCAATATGGACCAAACTCTCTGAGGAATGTTTCCAGTACCCTGTTGAATTTATGCCACCAAGCATTAAGGCAGTTCTGAAGGCACAAGGGGGTCCTGCCCGGAACTAGCAAGGTGTACCTAATAAAGTGCCAAGTGAGTGTATTTTTCTAGGTGAAAATATCCTATTATACTTTTTCATGTATAATTTGGTTTGAGTCTTCTGGCTATTATCAAGGTAAAACTTGATCCTGCACCATATGACATTCATAAAGGTCAGCTCTTCGATCACTGGATCAATCTGGTTTGGCTCGTTCCTACTGAAAGGTTGAGAAGTTTCTCATTTTGGAGATGATTATCATTGGTAGTGAAACAGGTGTTCTGTTAGGTTGATGTGAAAATGTTCCAAGTTATCTTCCAGTGAAGATGTTAGAGATACTGTATGTTCCAAAGTTCCAAGGTCTTGTTATAGTTCATGGATTTCCTCAGGAAGATCTGAAGAAGTCTGAAAACCATTTTACTAACTATTGTCTTTTAAGTTTCCCCATGAATGATTTGTAGAGATAGATGGGTGTTATTCTCACCTCTTTGCAAAATAATATAAGTAGACAAACTTGTTTTTACACAACTTTTGTCTTCCTAATTTCCCACAAACAAAGCTCCACCATGGGAGTAATGGGAGTTTTGTATCAAGTTTTATTTGATTTTGTTTTAGTTAATGTTAATATTACAGAAACATGGCATCAACTAACATCCCAGTATTAAATTATTTCTCTCCGGATATATAGTGGAGCTAAAACAACCCTGGTTCAACAATGTTCATCACATAACAGCAGAAGGAAAACTGTCATCGGCTGCAGAGCATTTACCAACATTTTATTCGGTTTTATTGTTATTTTAAAATTACATTTATAAAAACGTGACCATCAGTCTTCATAAAAGACATGTTCCTCTTTCGGGATGAAAAGACATTAAACCCCTCCCATCAGTTAGTTTATTACCAAGGACACGGCAGCCAGATGGTGTTTAGAAGCACTTGTAAACATCTTTGTGCGCTATACCAGAAAATGTTACTTTCCAAAGTGAACAATGTCAGACAACCCCATCTTTACATTGACAAAGGATCACACTGAACTGCAGAATGCACTCACATTAAACTAAAGCTGGAGATGGTTCACAGATGTTGCCATAACAACTTCCAAACTGGTGAGTCGGTTGCTGTATCATTTTTGTTTTACAATACATAGATTTTCTTTTATAAATGAGAAAACACTACAGGTCAGTGGGTCTGTTTAAAGGGCCTATGCCATGCAAAAACAACTTTTTGAGCGTTTAAGTGTATTATAATGTTTCTTCTTAACAAAAAGAAACCCCAAAGCGGTATTTTGATCCATTTTGATGATTTTGATGATGTGAAATGGGCATCACCCACAAGAAGCGAAAACCAGAGCCTCAGAGATCGAGACGTCTCACTTCCAGGTAGGAAAATTAGCTGCGAAAAGAACTCATATTTCATTAAAAAAAAAAAAAAAAAATGTTTTGTTTGCCAAAGCTAATATATCATCATATGTGTGGATATTTACTATGAAAGATTAAGAATAACATGGCATAGGCCCTTTACCACCCTCTAAGTGGAGGGATGCCGAGCCCGTAACCCCTAAAAATACAATTTCAGACAACCCTACCCCTCCAAATGCCCCTACAATTGGATGGGGCATGGAGAAGTCGTACGGGTAGGGCAAGAATTCAGATTCAGCCTTAGAGTCCAATTAGGAAAACATCAAAAACTGTGACAGACTAATCCAACTTTGTATCCTTTAAAAGCGGGGCATGGATTTCTGCTGTCAGAGCCTTGTTCTAAAGTTCATGTAACTGAGAGATTGTTCCACATGCCACTGAGGATTCTATGAGGCTCATGCACACATCCCTTGTGGTAACAGCAAAGCAAAAATACTAGTACAGACCGTACCGTGACAATGACAGAAGTAGACGTTTTTAAATGCATTACAAAGAAGAACTGTAAGTTTAAGGCAAAGGAGGAAGAAAAATCTTATTACTGCATGCAAGTGTCAAGGTGATGAAGAGAAATAGAAGGACAGGATAAGTGCAGTATGCTGGTTGAACAAAGGCAGCAAATGAAGCCCATTTAAAAAAAGATATTTAACACATTGTTTTCCCCCAAATTCTTTTGGCCCCATCATTGAGGATCTTTTCAGCAAGTCATCCTTGTAAGATGTAGTTGTTCAGTCATCTTGGAGAACCTACTGATCTCCAAAGATCCCAATTTTATCTTTACTTTTCACTAGAAATCTTTATGAGGGTTTTACTTGTTTGGTAATGTGGCCTCCTTAAAGAGTGTGTGTGTGTTCAATGTCATCGCTACATGGAAGCATTAACTTCCATATGCTTCTGACTTTATAATATGTCTGAATGACAGCTGCTTTCAGCTGTACTCCTGTTTCTTGGTGACCCCGTTTGACAATTTACTGTCCCGCAATACTCAGAGGAGGTAAAACATTAAAACAAGAGTAAAATTAGAGGACATTGTTATTGTTTCCTCTAAAAAGAAAAGAAAAGAAAAATGTCTCAAAGTATGGGAGGAGAGCAAATTGCAGAGAACAAATCAGTTTCTCCTCCATGTTTGTTTGGGATTTCATCTGCTGATCATGTCTTCATTATGTCACAGGCCAAAGTTCCTGATTGGTTGACACGACACCAATGTTTTACTGAAGTTCAGATATTTAAATTCTGGAAACACGCTGCTGCCAGACCGCCGCACCTGATACTCAAAACTCACCACAGGACCTCCGATCGCCTCTACTGCATGAATCGCATAGGATGTGAACGTAGCTTAAGACAGTAAGATTATAGGTTTTAAATCTAAGATTTGGTTCAAACATGTTTTTTAGTGTTTTCCTGTTGGACATTCACTATTGCGAGTTGAAGTGGTAGATTAAAACCACCAAGTAGTTCCAGAGTTTAGCTGAAACTGCAGCTCATCACTTCATTAGGGGATAGATCAAAGGCGATCCCATTGCCCCACATTAGCTGGTATAGGCTCCAGCAACCTGTAGACCTGGAAAATAGATGGATGAATCAAAGGCAGTGAACTAATTTCACTTCAAGGTGTGTGACAACCAGCATGACTGATGTTGGCAATACATTCTTGAAAGGCGTTCTTAGTTTAGGATCTCATGAAGCACCTCTGGTGGGATGCTCTGGCTCCTTTTTCAATCGAATGAACCTGTTGTTTCACACAAAAGAAGCTCAAGGAGCACTGGATGGGGATCATTCTCTCTTCCATTCCAAAATGCTTCTACTGGAAGGATTTCTCAGTTTTGTCTGGCATTGCAACATTCTCTCTGCCATAAAAAAATGATCTGAGATATGCATGTGAATAGTGTCAAACAGCACATCAAGAGCTTTTGCCAGAGAGCCTGAGTCCAGTGCAGCATTAGCTGGCTGCTGACACAAAGAAAAAAAAGGCAGATGGCTGAGGAAGATTCTAGATTCCCTGCTGTCATATCTAGCGTGACTTTCATCTGCATTTTTACACATATCCATATGCCATAGCCAGTGTAAAGCAGCAATGTTATGGAGTATGTCCAAACTAATCATGTAAACACATGGATGTGTTAGGAAGCCGTTGTATACACATGGCTTCAGCCATGGACACCTGTGGTGTTCCGTTGGTACAGATCTGTCTACTTCTGCTTTTTAAAGACTGTGGTGTGGACGTGTTCACCACAGCACAGCAGGTATGACTGATGCATTCCTGCAGGCTCCAATCAAAGTGCTCTTTAATCATAATACATACAATATTTGATGAGGACGCCAGCCCCCACCCAGTACATCAATTCCCTCTGCATTACGTTGAGCTTTCAATCTGTCATGTCAGAGCTGTTGATGTAATGCTAATGCGAACACGCCGCTTGTAGGATTTGTTCACTGAAGACTGGGTGTCACTTCGTGGCAGCGTGCATCTGCATGAACATTTGAGGGGAGTCAATTAGTGGATGTGACAGAGCAATGGATGTGAAACAGGTGTTTCTGCTGATATGCAAAGGAAGCCATTTTTTCAAATGGAAAAAAGAGGCGGGCCTAAAAGACTGAAAAAAATCTGCTCAGTAATGCGAACAACACATTTTTGACTTGCAAGTCCTGCACTCTGTTTAATTTCCATTTAAAAAAATATGCATGTTTGTTTGGCTTATAAATGTTATTCTTTTCTTTATGTGGTTTTTTTTTCATTAGTTCTCTGAGTTTCATCATCTGACCCTCCAACCTTTGCTTCCCCAGAGAGTGGTGGCAGCAGAGAGGACCAGAGGGGGTCAGCTTCTGGAGGAGCCAAAGATGTTGCCTTTCCAAGCTAATACTTTCAGCCTCCAGGTGTCAATCCAGGATGTTCCCCAGTTTCTTTGGAGCATCAAACCCTTTACAACATGTCAGGTGCGTAAACCACTGCTGTAATGTTGGAAACGTAGAAAAAAGCCATCCAAAAAAATTCAAATTTTCTATTGAAAAAAAAACCCCCAAATAAGTAAAGGTGCAAAAGCAGACCCCCTTGGAAATAAGACCAAAAATTCTTACTCCATTGGCAGATTTTCTTTAAAAAGCAAAATATCTGCCAATGGGGTAAGAACTACAACAAGATTCTGGTTTTCCACTGTAGAAAAGATAATATACAATGAGATAAACTTTATTTATCATGGGAAATTGTCCCAGCTTTGGGCATCGAGCATCAAGGTGCAAAGAAAGGAAAAATTAAATGTGCAAAAAATTCGAGGAGAAGAATAAATAAATAAAAATGATACAAGTCTCAAAAAATCTCTCATAACATACGCTATACAGTAAGAAAAAAAAATAGGAGAAGTCACTTTATCTTGTATGTTGTAGGAAGCTTTGTCAGTGGATAAAGTGTTATTCAACCTAACTCTGTTATGATTAAGGGGCCTATAGAATGGAAAAACAACTTTTTTGAGCTTTTAAGAGTATCATAATGTTATTTCCTCATGGAAAACAACCCAAAGTGGTATTTTGATCTGTTCACAAATTTCTAAGCATTCCTCTAAAAACCTGCTCTCTAAGCACCAGCCCCTCCCAGCTGGCAAAAACGAGTCCTCACATTGTGACGTAGATAAGGGAAGTGCTGCCAGCACCGCCCCCTGGCTAATACACACACCCACTTTCTCCACTAAAGTTATCGATGATTGGCTAAACTTTTATGTAGACAGTATGCACATCCATCTTTGTCAAAGTTCGGATGTTGTTTGTTTTCGTGGGCGAAATGCCGACTCGCTGCCAAGGCTAGGCTGACGTCATGAAATAAAGAGAGGAAGGCGGTGCCTCGGAGTTACAGTCATCTTTCTTCCGGGTAAAAAAGTGAACTGTAAACTTAAGGCCTGAAATGAGGATCTCAAAACAACCTTGTCAAAGGAAGATTGGGAGTTAGCTTGTAGCAAAGTTCACAAACAGATAATCAGTACTCGGTTTAGGGTTCTGCAATACAAGTGGCTTATGAGAACATATATAACACCAGCTCAACTGAACCGATATAACAGGAATATCCCCGATATCTGTTGTAAGTGTGCTGAGGCTAAAGGGACTCTCTTCCACTGCATGTGGCAATGCCCTGAGATAAGACTTTTTTGGGAGGAGGTTAGAAAAGCAGTGGACATGATTGTTTCAAAAACTATTCCAACAAATCCTGCTATGTTTATTCTAGGTATATATCCTTCAAAACTCAAGTTTACTAAAAGCGAACAAATTATGATTGACATGTGTTTTTTACAAGCAAAAAGAACCATTGCAATGCTTTGGAGAAGAACCTTTAGGCCCAATTTGACCCACTGGGGAAAACAGATGCTCATAGTTTTTCCATTAGAAAGGATTACATGTATTAGGAAAGGAAAGTTGGAACTGTTCGAAGACATGTGGGGTCCTCTAAAAAGTTTTGTGAGGAGTCATAATTTGGAGAGTGGATCTGTGGATGACCAAGACTAACTAAGACTACTCTGTAAACCTTCACTATTTAAAATAAAATAAAAAATGTGGTTGTATTTGAAAAATTTATCAAAAGATGGCTTTCCTTTAATTTTCTGATTAGTAGAGGTTGATCTGTTTTGGTTTTGTTTTTTTCGTTTTTTTTTTTTGCTCTTCTTGTTATTGTTTAGTTGTTCTTTCCCTGTTCTATTTTATTTATTCTATTTTATTTGACATGTAATTATCTTTGATAATGTACCAAAAATTAAAATAAAAACAATATTACAAAAAAGTGAACTGTGAAAAAAACGTTCTTTCATGTGCCAAAGGTAATATATTTGATCAGATATAGTTTACTCTGAAAGATTTAAGCAAAACATAATATAAGACCTTTAAGTAAAAAATAAAGACAGCTAAATTATAATCATATGTAAATGTATTTTGTTTTATAAAAAAAACTTGAATAATTCATCAATACCTATACACAAAGCTTTTGTCATACAAAAATATCCCTCAAGAATTGCTTTACAAAGAGCGCCAAATACCTGGCAGCTAATGCACACACACAAAAAAATACAAAAACTAAGTGATTTCTGGAGTAAAGACAAAAATAAACTGCTTTCATAATGGCTGATGCAGCTTCTTCAATATCACCTTTAAAAGCCGCTGGCCTTAAGGCCCAATAACCACCTATTTTTACATCAGACCGAGCTGCTGAAGACGGCTTCTCCTGCAATCATTTATTTCAGTTACGTTTTCCTGCTTCCAAGTCTGCATATTCCCAGGAGCAAAACGGTGTCCTCTCACATTATTATATGTAAAACAACAAGAACTCTCATCAATACAAACAAAGCAAAGTAAACTCCCTCAGAGCTAGAAATCCAGTTGTTTAATACAGTATAAATTGCATTTTTCTGTTGTTATTAGCTTAGAATGTACTTGCATAAAATTTAATTAAAGACCCACTGCAATGAAAATGGTCTTTTTTAGCATTTTTCTCGTAATGGAGAACATTTATAAAGAAGGTTGACATTCTAATGGCATTTCTCAGTATTTCTTTATTCAATTTGTGGTGAATCAGGAGCATATAAAAAAATGCCGTTTGAATAAACCTCGTTGTTACATAAAATCTACAATCGTCAGCTCACTACCTTTTCTCCGGTCTATTGTGATACTTCCTCTTGCAGACAAACAGACCCACGAACGACTTTGTTTTCCTCACCCGAGCTGGCATCTGGCTAAAAACTGTACGGCTGGGTAGCTCCAATATTGCTCATCGTTTTTCTTGCACCAGTGATGTAAGGTTGGGGGTTTGAGGGGCTGTAAGCTAGCGGGAGAGTGTAAACAAAGGGATGATGGGAAGTATTGGCAGACTTACACCTCGCCAACAGTCTTCCCGCAATTCAGAGGGGAATTTTGAATAAACTGCTGTTGCTCTGTCCTAGAAAACGACACAGTTTAATCAGCATAGTCATAACTAAAAGATTATGAGGAAACAATAGATCAAAAGATGATTGGGGCAGGACTTTCAAACATCTGTAATGGGTTTGATCCATGGAATTGTATTTGCTGTAATATAAAAGCTTCATTTTCTATCACAGTTTTGTTTCATATAAACAAACATTTGTCTGTATCTTGTTGGACAGCATCCTGAAACCAAGGAAAAAAGAGTGACTCACTCAGTATGTATAACTACGAAACAGCATCGTAAGGAGCCAAAATCAGCTCTAAGCCATTTGCCCCACGGGCGGAGCAACATGAGATTTAGGGGTTGGCAGCTGCCCCTCCAGCAATAAGCTCTGCCCCTCCACTTGCTCTCTCAATTTCTTTAAGTCAGAGATTAAGAGATCATTAATATAAGCTTCTTTTAAGCGTTAGCAATAGCACCTCAGCTACAATAACTGCTGTTTTCATATTAATAGCAATAATAACACCGTTGGAAAATCATTTAATATGTAATGACATTCCACTCTGCTGTTCTTGTATAAAACGTTCTAGCTCCGCCACTGTTTTGCCCTGAGAAAGAATATAAAAGTACGAGCTTCCATAATTTTTGATTGATGCAACCATTAATAGTTGCTGTATTAAATATGAACATTTTTCACTGTTTGCTGCCATTTTCTGAGACACTAAACTCAGTTCCCCTGTGTGCTGTTGCTTGAACACCTGAATGTTGAGGGAAAGTGTTACTGGAAAAAGCCAACCCCTCCTTATTTATGAGTGCTGAGACTGTCTCTTATGGAACAGGTGCAGAATAATGGCCAAGCAAGGAACCATACATCAAGGAAGCTTTTCTTGTCAAAAGGCATCCCAGGTTTCCCCGTCCAGAACACCTCCCCATCCTCTTATATTGCTCACAGGATTCATGATCCGCAGTGCATTTTAAAGCCACAATTCTAAATATTTACAGTGGCTCTCTGCAGTAATCTTATAACTTTTTATTTGCAGATCCAATTGAGATGGACTAACAAATGTCTGTGGTATTTTCCCATAGATGGGTCTCTACCTTGAAAATAAATAATACATCAAAACTGGGCTCGATTCAGGTTGTATATGTAAACCTCTCTTAAAGGGTTATTTCCATGCAATGATTTAGGAAGCCATGGAATTATGCAGACTTAAAAGCCAGCTCTTACCTTTTATCCTTTCAGTGACAGCACCGATAAGGGAGCTGCATCATCTTGTTCAAAGCATATGTTCAAGCTGCTGTGTGTTTCCTACTGCCTCTGATGTCTTCTTATTTCTGCCTCCTCAGGAATTCTCCTTCTCCCAAGTGTGGTGCAGCAACCAGCAGCCTATGCACTGCACCTTTGCTCTGGAAAGATTCAGCCCTGCCACGGCCCAGCTCTCCTGCAAAATCAGCGTGCGCCAGGTCAAAGGCCACGAGCAGATACTGCAGGTCTACACAGCCGTGGCCGAGGTGAGGCCCTGGTTTTCCGTTCCCTCTCATCCTTTATGTAACAAAGGAGTTTCTACAGACAGCAGCTCATCTGAGCTCACACTATGTATAAATACAGTGAAGAAAACCCAGTAATCACTCTTTTTCTATGTGCTTTTTTAACCTTTATGTGTTTATGAGTCCAGTGTTGGTATTTAATCTGGTAACTGCCCCCAGCATTAGTCTTCCGTCATCAACTGAGCAGCTTCAGTACAGCCGTAGGTTTGATATCCTCACTACCAATCATGTAGATGCCTGTCCTCCCTCAAGGAATCAACAGTCATAAAACACACGGTCACACACTGGAGAAATATTGTTCCCAATTACCTTTTTATAGTTTCATTAAATTTCTCCTTGATGATTAGTTGGAGTTTGCATGATAGAACATGCAATACACAAGTTTCTAGGGGCGGTGTGCAGAATTCTAATCAGGAAACGTCCAGTCAGACGTTTCCTAGCTGGTTTCTTTTACCTGAAGTTGATCAAAGGTTTACACAGAAAAGGTTGTTTATACTCTTATGTGCACCATAAGTGTATCTTAAACCCTGTTTTCTGTGCGGCTTCTTATCAGAACCCTTACCTGGATGAGACTAATGTTAACCCCTCCCTGAACACCCATTTCAGGCGTTCTCCTCAGCGAGGAAACTAATCCCAAGTCAAGTTTCCTGCCTGAACTGCTAACTCAAGACAGAAACTTCAAATGTTTCTTTTACATTGAGATTTTTGGGTTTTCTGGCTTCCTTGATTGTTTTGTCATGGTCATTTTCTGGTATTAACAATATAAAATACAAAAGAAATAAACACAACCCAAAAGTGCTGAAAAATGTTGAAAATATTTGTTTCTCCTAAGCAATTGAACAAGCTCCATTGACCATATAGAAATGTTACTAGTTTGACACAAACATGAGATTATCAAAATAATCATAGAAACAAAAATGTCTATTCTATTCTATTCTATTCTATTCTGGTCTGGTATTGTTGAAGGAATGTAGATATTTTTATTATCATTCCAACTGCTCATTAAAACTGATGATTGATGATTGAATGCTGTTTGACCCCCACATCCAGTTTGACCTAATGAGCTTGACTAATGCTTGGACCAGTCATAATAACGTGCTTGCTTTGCTCGCAAAAAAACTTCCGCACGGCATATTAAGAAGAGGAAACATCGTCGCCAGAAAAAGAGGAAGTGTCTGGAAAGTAGCTGAAGATGATTGAAAGCATAACTGCTCTGTACAGGAACTTTACATGAGCCTGTATATCAAACTGCAACAAAGCTTCGTAGTAACAAGTGTACTGATAACTATCGATCTTTAGACTAACCCCTCCCATGTAATTAGGACATCCCAAAATAACGTAAATAAAGAGAGGAGGGCGAACAGGCAATCCTTAGCGTAGTTAGGCAGATATAACTGTTTGTTTTTACCGTCTTGTGCTTTCAGAAGTACCCTTGACAGGTGTGGTCTCTCCTCTCCTCTCCTCTCCTCTCCTCTCCTCTCCTCTCCTCTCCTCTCCTCTCCTCTCCTCTCCTCTCCTCTCCTCTCCTCTCCTCTCCTCTCATATCATTTGGTCCTGCTAAAAAGGCTGTTCCTGCGGTTTCCTTCCTAAAAAACATTACATGTGTATGTTTTGAGATTGGATGCTACTCAACCTGATCTATCTGACAAAGCAGAATGAGCTGAAACTTGTTAAATTCATTTCAGACTCTAAAGTTTTTATGCTCTACGTAAGAAATGGTATTAAAATACAGCAAGTATTTTATGTGTCAGAATTAGTTTTTAACCTACAGTTTAATATCTTTTCTGTTTTATTAGAAAGGGGCAGGGAACTATTTGGGCATTTTATTGGGATCTTTTGTTCATCCCAAAGAACTCCCATCTTTCTATCACATAACATTTGTGTCAATTTCTCGCAAAAATGTCACTTTTGGACTCCCAAATGTATTTACTGCTCCTGTAAATGACAGGAGCCGTGTGCATCAGGAGGAACAGCTGGTGAAGCTGATTACCTGCTCAGGCTCAATTCAAGCCAACTGGAAAAAGAAGACCGTGAAATTAATTGAGATGCCGTCAAATTTGACATTAATTAATGAACTGAGATCAACATAATGAAAATTGTAATCTTGAACTCATCCGTCTTTTCAGATGTGATACTGTACTAATGGGTTCATTAGGGACAACAATCATTTTCCTTTCTCAGATTGTTGCGTCCCCATAGCCTGAGCTAAATCAGAGGCTAGATTGTTCTGTGAATTCTCAGCTGATGGACAGATGTGTTTCACAGCATCAGCAAACACGCTGCAGTCACATGAGTTTTTGCTAAATCCTAACAAAGACATGCCCTCCATGTGTGGTGAGATGCTTCAGAAGTCCTTCAGCATTCAAAACAGGTAGCCCTCCTGCAGGAATGCATGTGCAAGGGACACAGGAAGAAAAACAGCAACAAAAGAAAAATGCAAAGAGGAAACTATTTCAGTCTCTGCTGTGGCTTGCAGTCATTTTTAGCTCATGGTTTATAAATTACAGCAAGACAAAGTTTGAACAAGCTGCAGGCAAGCTGACATGAAATGTTAATTGTTGCTGTGCTTCTACTATTTTTAACAAAAAAAGAAATACAGTTCTACTCCTTCCATCTGTTCTCTATTTGTCTTTCTGCAAAGCTCTGTTGTCATAGTGAGCTATCTTGAGTTTTTTTTTTTCTTTCTCTCCTAGCTTTCCCAAGTAGCAGACGTTTGGGCACACAACAGCATTTTAAAACTCTGTTACGAACCTCATTTGATTCTTTTCTGTTATTTTAGGGTGAAAAGGAGTCCCCTCCCTTTTTTATGCAGACGGACTGCTCTGTTACATCCCAAACGGGGCCCAAGGCTTTCAAAATCCCATCGTCCATCCGCGAGAGGATCTGTGCTACCTTTGACACTGCCAACGCCAAGGGCAAGGACTGGCAGCTCTTAGCCCAGAAACTTCACCTGGACCGGTGAGTCCTCACCTGCCCCACAAAGTTGGGGGAAAATGTTACTTATGTAGGTCTCTGGAATGCAGCAGCAGCATTTAAAATGGAAATGAATGTCCCAATGCCAGTGATGGACTGATGAACTGTCCAGGGTGAAGCTCTCCCTTCACCCTGGAGCAGCAGACACTAAAATAAAACCCTGACCCTGCACCGGCAAAACGGGAAAAGAAAGGAGATAGATGGATGTCCTCATGCAAGGGTCAGCAACCTGAGTCTCCGGAGCCAAATGCGGCCCCTTTATTCCTCCATTGTGACTCTTTGGCTTTGAAGAAAAATGGTAACAATTTGAATAAGTAAAAGGGTTGTAGTTTTATTAAATTTGGTTTAGTTATTCAATTTATGTTTAGATTTTTTAACTGAGTAAAATGATGGTGAAAGGTTTGATCATCTACCAGAGCGGTTTATTATTAGGAAAGTGTAAAGCGCATATTTTTATCTCCTGTTGTACATCTATGTCTAGTTGGTTTTTAGAGACAAAGTTCTTAAAGTATAGATTTGCATTTTCATATGGATTGAAAACAATAGAAGCTTATCTACACCAATGTTGTCATGTTTAGTTAGAGAAGAAAAAGGATGAATGCACCTGTCATAATAACAGAAAATGCCATGTCATGACTTGACTTTCTTGCATTTTTAGTTCAATAAAATCTGCAGCAGCTGGAGGATCTTATTTGACCCGGGGGGGGGGGGGGGGGTATTTTGAAAGGAACTTGTATGTGCTGCTGTCAAAAGTAAAAGAAGTTAAAATAGTTATAAGTAGAAAAGTGTAAGGCATTTTTAATTCAGTTATTATAAATAGTAAAAGCTACATTTTACAAATGAATGCTTTAATGGTGACAGAAAAATCTATAACTTTTTTTTTTTCACTATGAAATGTAACTTTGCAGCTCTGGACGGGTATTAATCAATTAGAAGCTATTCAAAACCGTTTTTTTAGCATTAAAGGTTACAAACTGCTGCTTCTTAATGTCCTTAGTGTGTCTTTGAGTGTATTTTTCTTAGCTGCAAGAGAGAACTTTATGTTTTTTACTCAGGTTTGTGTTGTATGGATTTCCTATAGCGTCCGGTTTAGAAATAATTTTTGCACTCCTCAATGAGTTAATGTGTTTATAATCAGGGGCTGCATTCTTTAGAAAAGGTGCCTCTTATCACATCAGGAAGGCCTGATGCTCCAGCAGCCTCTCAGGCCGGCTGAGCAGCTGCAGTCGCACACTGCCCCCAGCTGGACTCACTGGATGAGACAGAGGCTGTGTGCTGCACTGGCAGCATCCGCCACAGCCAGCTTATGAGTTCTACAGTCTTTCCTGTGTGTTCCTGTGTGCTCACACTTTCCGTGCACATGTGGTTTTAGTTACTAAGACCCAACTTAGTTGATTTTTATTCACAGCTGCAGAAAAATGTCACCTCCTGAGAGACGCAAGTTGATTCAGAGATTTCCATGGTTCGTCTTCTGATGCGAAGACAACCTGTAAATACTTCAGACTTTAACATATCAAAATAATGTCTTTATACACTATATGCTGCTTTAGTGTCTTCAGAACTGTCGTAAATATATTTATATACTGACCATTGCCTAATTTCAAGTACTTCAAGTATCGTTCAGCATTTCTGTAGTAATTTTAACAATAGTTGCCAGTTATTGCATTGGTCATCCACAGTGTGCATTGTGTGCAATTGATTTAGGTTAATAAAGAATTATTATTATTATAGAATTATAAAGAATTATTTTATATGATTATATTATTAGTTGCTCTGCAAAAACAGGACCTTTAGCAATAACTCAAAAATCCTTATCCCATTGGCAAATTTTGTAGATAGACAGACAGAACGACCAGACAGACAGACCGATATAAAAACGAGCAGGCAGGCAGGCAGGCAGGCAGGCAGGCAGGCAGGCAGGCAGGCAGGCAGGCAGGCAGGCAGGCAGGCAGGCAGGCAGGCAGGCAGGCAGGCAGGCAGGCAGGCAGGCAGGCAGGCAGGCAGGCAGGCAGGCAGGCAGGCAGGCAGGCAGACAGACAGACAGACAGACAGACAGACAGACAGACAGACAGACAGACAGACAGACAGACAGACAGATAGATAGATAGATAGATAGATGTCACACTGATGCAGTACAATAAAAGATCCAGTGCAAGGAGCACGCAAGATGGAATTATAAAAAATATCAAAAAGGAGAAAAAGGGCAGAAATAGAGGATACAAAAAATAAACATTTCATTAATAAGTCGTTATAATGACATAAAATAAAATTGATAAAAAACCTAGAGTAGAAGGTAGCTAGAAGGACAGATATAAAGGCTTCCCCTTGAGTTTTTTACAAATCACTAAACAAGATATTACTGAAGGATTTCTTTTTTAATTTTACTTTTTTTAACTTTGATTTATTTTTACTTTTAATTTTGAAATTTTTTCTTTAAAAAAAAGGTCTTTTCCCTTTCCTAAGATTCCGTTTTTACAATCTGTGTTTAATGTTTCTATTCCTCTGGCATTGAGCAAAACTCCAACACAAAAATACCATTATTTTTAGAAGCAGTTAAAAAAAACAATTTTTTTGTTTGTTTTCTTCATGTCAGTAATGCAGTCTTTCCTGAAAACATTTTATAAGGGTCTCAGATGTTTGTTTTTTTAAGATTTCCCAACTTTATTTTTTTTTGTCATAAAAATTGAATAGACTTGACACAGAAAAGAGGTTTTTAAAAAGAAGATTGAACATGACTGATGTTGCTGTTTTTGTGTGAATCAAAGATGAAGAATATATCATGAGGAAAAGGCAGCTGACATTAAACCCGTGTGCTGTGCTCCCCCACAGAAACCTGGGTTATTTCGCGAAGCAGCACAGCCCCTCTGCTGTCATACTGAGTCTGTGGGAGGTCTGTCACCCGGACGCTGATGACCTCGACTCTCTTGCCAACGCTCTTGAGGAAATCGGCAAGATTCACTCTTGTAGCTCCCTGGAGGACCAGGACGAAGACAAGTCTGACGCCGGTCGTGTGGATGCCAGCTCTCTGTGTGGACCTGGTGGACGGACCGGTGAAGACTCTGCCGCTGACTTCACAGGCTGAGAGAAAAGAGGCAGCTACACTGCCAGCAGACAGACTAAGACTAGTGGCCACGTGTGCGTGCAGCCAGTGAAGAACAGCGTGACGCGCTGAGAGGCCAGGAAGTTGTTGAGTGTGGGAAACGCCGGCCAACTGCTGAGCCAGTGCTGGCCGTGAATCTACGCTTCTGCCATAAGAAGCTGCCAGGGGGATCAACTGTAAATCTAGTTCCACTAATTGGATCTTAAAAGTGATTGTTTGCCTTTTTTTTTAAAAGTGAAGTATACATATTTCTTTCAAACCAATCTTGTAGCGACACTATTTACCCTTAACTCTAAAGTAACAAAAAACCTAAACTGACTATAATTAAATGATTTACAGATTAAATTAAATTTGACCTTTAAAGATTTTCACATTATGTTTCTAAAAGCACAAATATTTAACTTTGAATTAAAAGAAAATAAAATTCATTCCTTTTTATTATAAAAAAAAATGATGTTTTTACTATTTTAATTACTCCTGTACATTTTATTTTATTTATTTTTCTCAATGTTTTTCATTGATTGCATTTTATTTAAAAATTAAGGCTGTGAGCAATGTTTATATATTCACAGGGTAAGTCATATTGTTTTGTTTAGCGTCAGGCAAGGATTTGTGTAACAGGGGAACACCACTTTTGCGAGCTCGCCATGGTAACGCCATTCAAAATCTACAATTTCTAATCCCAAGATTTTCTCAAGTAGCTTCTTAATGAAGCTCGAGGAGTTAGGAGGCGATAGATTGAAATCCCAGGAGGAGTTTGAATTTGTAAAAGTCTTAACAATGATTTTTGGGGGGGGATTCAAGATGGTGGCCTCAAAAGGTCAACAAAACTTTGATGGCAGTTGCATACTTTGCCAGGTAACACGTGAGATCATTTCCATGAAATTCGCTCTATTTTGTGCGAAAATGTGATAAATCCCTAAATTTCACACTGTTCCACAAAAAGGCCCTAAGCCCTGCGGCAATCCGACAAGAATTTCAAAGCTTCTTTTGCATATTCAACACACGTTTTGGTTTAGTGATGTGGATTTTGAATTATTTATTTAAGCCCCACAAGCCATTCCTTTTTATTTTATTTTGCTGTGATGTCATTGTTTTTTTTTTTTTTGTTTGTTTGTTTTTTTTGGGGGGGGGGTCACTATGCCCAAAATTTGTTTTTACCTGGTAGTCAGTGTGTGTGCAAATTTTGTTGAGTGTTTGAGTGTGTGGCGGGGGCAAAGTAAGAAAGGAGAATAGTGAAAACGACATGGTCCTTACTGTCCAGGACAGCTGCAGGACATAAAAAGTACTAAACTACTATTATTATACTGCATATTTCATTCCTTTTACCACATTTGTTTGGAAAGCAGCAACTGTTATTTACAAATTATATATTTAGCTTCAACATTTTTTTGGTCATGTTTAAAAATTGTCTTGAAAAGTGTTTTTGTTTCTCATTCATTACCAGTCAAACGTTTGGATTGACAAATGTGTCCTAATTTTGACTGTTGGTGTATATTTATTGGGTCAATTATAGCTTCCTTTTAATTGAATGAATACATTTTATTATTTTTTTCTGTCTTTTTTTACATTTAATTTGGCTATAGATTACAGATTGTGTACAGATAATTTAATGAGTGTCCTAATATTTAAATCCCTCATGTCAAACAATTCAGAAATTAAGAACTCCTTTTGTTCCAAATAATTTTAGTCTAGAGAAAATCCTAAGTTTAAAATCTATTTATGTTTTTTTTGCTGCATTGGAGATTTTGTTTTTACACAATCATAAAAAACTACAACAAAAAAATTAAATGCATTCATTCCATCTGATGCCTGGAGGACAATGGAGTAATTTAAATAGAAAAGGAGCCACAGAATTCTAAGTATGCCACTAACCGTCTCTACAGTTTTGCAGAGAAAAAAAAACACACAAAACATCCATTGGCTAAGGAGGAAGAGTGACTAACATCTTATCGGCATATTAACAGCATTTACAGACCTCATATCAGACCCTGACACACCCGTCTGCTGCTAAACCCCCTTCTTAACCTCAGTACACATGCACACCCACAAAAGCAGACACTGTCACATTACTGGCCGCCAAGGACATATGCATACATGGAAAAACAAACAAAAATATGAGTTGATGCACAGCTTTTGACACGTTGAGGAAGATAGTTGAGCAAAAGTGAAGAAATAACTACAAGTTGAGGAGCCATAGCAAGAAAGAGAAAAGAACTCCATAAACCTCATTATACTATCTATACGCTGTAATGCAGACATCAGCCATAACAGACTCATCCTTTATGAAACATATAGAAATGCATGAAGCCGGTTTTCTTGCAGAAAGCCTTGTATGTCCTGTTTAACTGAACAGTCTGATAGCTGAGCTCAGACATGTCTCATGAAGACAGAAAAGCTCTAAGGATTCAAAAATATTTGGTCATACAACAAAAAATGTCTTTTTTTTTAATTGGTTTTGGTGTTTGAGGCTATAAACAAGAAATATAGAACAACATGCCTTGGTTTTGATCTAACTATAGAGCGTGTGCTTTATAAATTTGTTTAAAAAGTACAAATAAATATCTGGTAAATATTAGTTTGATGAAAAGGAAACATTTATTGCATTATTATTTAAAGCCTACTGCTTTTCTTACCAATCACTCGTGAGTATGTTTGTAAAATAGCATCTATCCAGTTTTATCTAACCTTGGTAAAGAATAATTATTATTCTATCTCTAATGTTTCTGTTTAAAAAACTGTGAAACTGCAAAAAACTGATTTTTTTTGCACAGTGTTTACTTAAAAGCTTTTGCTGCATTTAGATGTAAAAGTTGTGTGCCATCCCTCCAGACAAACATTCAGCATTTCAAAGATGGGGATGAGCAGTGGTGCTGAAGCTTTCTTAATGCGTTTCAGTTCTTATTCAGATATTTTAGTATATTCACTTATTGCCATCCCAAGCTGACAATTTAAAATGTTCCATAACACTGACCTTTAACCCTTAAATATTGAAGATGTTGCCGATAGACAGGAAATACCGCACGCTCTTTGAACTACCATAACTATCTGACCGATTAAGCAATGAACCTCATTTAAACAGAGTCTAACGCTGACAAAAGCTGCTTTTCCAAACACCATAAGGCGCACAAGCTTATATGGCGCACCATTAATGAATGGTCTATTTTTGTACTTACATGATCTATACGCTAAGTTGCAAGACAAAAGAGACTGAGATAAGTCTGTCAGTCAGACTTTATTACTGTGTTCTTAGTAACTCTAGAACTCAATGCGCTTTATATTACCCATGTTAGCTGCGTTTGCATATTTTCAATACCTGTAACTCCCAACCTTGTTTGCAACGCATAAAAAAACCCAGACCGATTCAGCTAAAACAAACATTACTGTGACTAAGCCAACTCCCCGTAAAAAAAGCAGTCTGATGCCACAAGCGTGGCTTTATTTGCAGAAAAAACTGTAATTCAAAGAGTATCACTACCACAGCTGCAGCTCCGGCGTTAAAGGTTTAAACAATGAATGAATAGTGAAGTGTAATAAACATTTGGCATAATCTCATGTTATTGCTATACTATCGTTCACCTTTTCCAGTTTGATGTATTCACTTTCTGTAGACTGTGCAAACCAGAATATGGCTCTTTTAAAGAATGCCACATTTGTATGGAATGTGTTTGTGAACGAGCAGCAGATAGCATATGAGTTTGGACAATGAAAAAGATGCTAAAACTCCTCAGCCATAATGCTTGTTCTGTATTCAATGACTGACGTTTTTCAGGTGAATGTATACGGTTCCAACAGCCTGGACTCTCATCAGTCTGAGGTCTCTAGGGTCAGGGACAGCTGTGATTGGCCTCCCAACTGTCATGTGACACCTGAGATTGTCTGCATACAGTCTGTAATGAATTGCATGCTAGATCGAACCATTTTGACTACACATCTGTAAAAAGACAACCCTCAGTATGTCCTGTACCTCCTGACAGGGTGGGGAAATGGTCTTCTTGGCGTGATAACTTCTTGGGATGTCTGCTTTGCTCACTGTCTCTAACATTCCCATCATTTGAAACTTGATCTTCAGTTTGGAAATGGTATCAACGTTCCACCCGACTCAGTGATGCTCTATGCAGATCCATCAAATATGGAATACCAATTGTTGGGTCAGTCTATACTGACCGCTGAAGCAGTCCTTACACCTTCAGATGCTGCGCATTTCCAGAGCATTGAAATGGTAGTTTATAGCAAAATCAGCTGATAGGCATTTATTCAGCAAATATTTGATGTGCGCTACCACTTACTCAGCTGCACTCCTCAGATGACAAATGCACATTTCTTACATATTTGGCACCATTAAAAGTGAAATAAACAGACGTTGAAACAGATTTACTGTCATGAAGCATTGTTCCATCAATAAAATAACTGACCCACTTTTGCTATTACAATATTTCCTGCCTTTTTTTAATCTCATACTTGCTGTTTTGTGTTTTGGAGCAGGATCCAATTAATCCACTGCTTTGCTTGATCAGCACCAGTATCTCAATTACTCGCAAATCCCCTTGATCTCTATCCACTAAAATCTCTGCCGTACTGAGAGTTGAAACAAAGAAGGAGGCATGTTTGTGTTTTTAAAAATAGGGGAAAAAATTTTTTTTCAGTTCAGGATTAGGACTTTAACTACTACTGACTTGATACATGCATCCCACAGAGATTTAAATATCTAAAAGTTCAAAGTTCCGTTGTCTGTGCTAAGTAGATTGATTTCATTTAGTGTCCGTTAAGTAACAATTATCTTTATGTTCATGCATTTTTCTATGAAGTTCATGTGGTAGTTAAGTTGAGTCTTCCCATTTGGTTTTGTAACATGGATGTATGCTAAATTGTGGTCACCTTGATTTTTGAAACAAATAAATAAAAAAATGAAAAAAACAAAACAAAACTTAGTAAGTACAGAATATGAAAGAAAAAGAAATAGGACATGTTTTTGTGCAATGCTTACCAGTTTATATTGCATTGAGTTGGTCATTTCTGTGCTGTAAAAGCTATTATGCTTAACATTCACCTACAGATCCACCTCCAGGATATTGTTACTGCGGTAAAATTATTATTTTTTAAATAATAGCTCACTCAATCATATGTTGTTTCATAAATCTGATTGTGGCAAATCTTTCCCGTTTCATTAAAGGGGAAGCTGGCTGGTTCCATGCTATTTGCTTCACACATGGACCTCAGCTTCATTCTTGTGCCTTGTTTAACTACTTTGAATGGTGAATGTTGTCAAGGAAGGGTATGAAAAAGATCTTTCTGGCTTACATGTAAAGGTAAAATAAATATAATGAAAGATTATAATAATAATGAATAGACTGCAGAGCTTTTCTAGTGCTAGACATCTGTTTGGTAATGCAAGGTCAGCTTTGTAGTATACTGTATCTATAACTATGACATTTTTGGATGTCTTCTGTACAGTAGAATTTGTTAAAGTACATGCAGACTTCTTGAATTTGAAATAAATGCACAGCTGAAAGGTTAACATGTCGTATGTTGTATCATTGCATTTCCCATCATCCTTTGCAGACAGTGTAAATTATGATGTATAGCCTATATGTAAATTCAGACTCAGATCTCATCAATTCCCACAAGGAACATGTAGAGCTGCAAAGGAAACAATTTGAGAGGGACATTCATGATTTACTCAAGCCTGTAGAAGTCTGCCTCAAGGTAAAAACATCCATATGCAAACACTGCTCAGTCATGCAGACGTGTCATGCAGGTGTTTTTCATATTGTGTCACAGAATGCACAAATCTCAATTACACAGCCAAGCAGCACTTGAAAATAAAACCAAGCACAGTGCCGTCCCATTCCTAACCAACAGAATTCAGTATGATGTTGCTCCAGCTTTTGCAGCTGTTACAGCTTCTACTCTTTTGGGAAGGCTGTCCACAAAGTTGAGGAGTGTGTTT
This sequence comes from Oryzias curvinotus, assembly GCA_023969325.1. Taxonomy (NCBI): domain Eukaryota; kingdom Metazoa; phylum Chordata; class Actinopteri; order Beloniformes; family Adrianichthyidae; genus Oryzias; species Oryzias curvinotus. The sequence goes on from CM043714.1 coordinate 8,098,157, forward strand.
ATAGGAATTTATAGGAACGTTCTTCCAAAACCGCATTGGTGAGGTCACACAATGATGTTGGCGGAGAAGGCCTGGCTCTCAGTCTCTGCTCTAATTCATCCCAAAGGTGTTCTATCTGGTTCAGGTCAGGACTCTGTGCAGGCCAGTCAAGTTCATCCACACCGGATCTGTCATCCATGTCTTCCTGGACATTGCTTTGTGCTCTGTTGGAAGAGGAAGGGGCCGCTCCTATCTCTTCCCACAAGGTTGGGAGCATGGAATTGTCCAAAATGTTTTGGTATCCTGAAGCATTCAGAGTTCCTTTCACTGGAACTAAGGGTCAAGTCCTGAAAAACAAGCCCACACCATAATTCCTCCTCCACCAAATTTCACACTGCACAATGCAGTCTGAAATGTACCGTTCTCCTGGTAACCTCCAAACCATCCATCAGATTCCCAGATGGAAAACTGTGATTCATCCCTCCATAGAATGCGTCTCCACTGCTCTAGAGTCTGGTGACGGCGTGCTTTACTCCACTCCATCCAACGCTTTGCATTGCACTTGGTGATGTGTTTGCTTGGATGCAGCTACTCGGCCATGGAAACCCATTCCATGAAGCTCTCTGCGTCCTGTACTTGGACTAATCTGAAGTTTAGAGCTCTGTAGCAATTGACTGTGCAGAAAGTCAGCGACCTCTTTCCAGTATGCGCTTCAGCATCCGCTGGCCCCTCTCTGTCAGTTTACGTGACCTACCACTTCATGGCTGAGTTGCTGTTGTTCCCAAACTCTGCCATTTTGTTCAGAAAGAGCTGACAGCTGACTGTGGAATATTTAGGAGAGAGGAAATTTCCCCTCTGGATTTGTTGCACAGGTGGCGTCCTGTGACAGTTCCACGCTGAAATTCACTGACCTCCTGAGGTCAGTGCAAACATTCTTTCACAAATGTTTGCATGTGAGACAATATCTTTGGTAATATAGTGTACATACAGTATGATTCAGACTATTCAAACTGTACATTGCATCATTGTTCTGCTTCAGAAAAAAGTCATATCAACTTACTTGCTTCCTATTTATGTCCTTTTAGACAAACTCACCAAAGTGACACTTTTTATGTGAGTTCTTTAAGAAATGAAAAGGTAATATATCAGGCTGCCCACACATCCAGTGATTATTGTTTTTGCATCCATTGGTTAGAAATAAATAGAAACATTTGGTTTATTCCCCCTCATGCCCTGAATTTAACCTTAATCTAGAATATCTATTTCACAGTATAAGACTTTTCTTTTTACAATCCTAATCAAATCTAAATGACCTGTCACTTTTTACACATAGCATCTCTAAGTACAAAACAAACTTAAAACTTTTTAATAGACCTTACACACACACATGCACACGCCTATCACCCCTTAAACAGCGTTGGTGTGGATATGAACATGGTTGTTGCATTAGACCTGCATAAGAAGCCTGAGGACACTGTTCTCGCCTCCATTGTTAAATGTTGCCCAGTATGTGATGTGTCTTATGCAACATCCCTCTCAACAGAATTGGCACCTGAGGTTCCAAACTCATTCTCTTCACAGAACTTTCCTATTTCCAGCCTATTGGTGAGATGCTGCCTCCTCATCACATCACCGCACTGCAGTTACGCCTTTTGACATCACGTATAACAATCTCTCCTCCATTCCTTTGAGGCCTTATTTTCAAGAAATGTTTACATTCATATGTGTTACCTCATTGCTGTGTTACCTTACCACACCTCCAAACAGTAATGTTATTAATTGTCCTGTTCGGAGCAGCGCCGAACACAAAGATCCAGAAAAACTTGCTAAACCACCTCTGGCTCGGCAAAATATAATAAAAAATATAATATATAATATCATAATATATCATATTACAATCTATTTTATAATAAATATTATTAAAAATATTAAATAACAATATATATTAGTTGTTGTATTTTCTTTGAAACATTTTCCCTTCAGAATACTGACACACAAACATGAATAAAAGGATTTCTGCATATAAAAATAACAGGTAAAAACACTCTGTTTACCTTTTCTCTCCGAAGTCACTTTGAGATTTCAGTGTCATAATAATGCTTTATCCATTCAGAATTTGTCATGGATGTACATGCAGGGGTATGTGCAGCACAATGTCCCACCTCTGAATATGTAGATATAAAAAACGAGAGAAATTATAACTGTAGAATAAAGTGTAGATTGTAGAGGTTTAACTATAAATGTATATCTCAGACCTTCATGAAGCCAAAAATCTAACCAATAGCCCAGTTTCTGATTTACTTCCAAAATAAAAGTCCAAACATTGCTTTTCTGAGTTCCACAAGTGACAGATTGACGCGCTTTTTTTTCTCATCTCCTGCATCCACAACCCACTGCTTCCTGTCGAGCTACATATCAACAGGCTGCAGACAACTGCCCGTTAGATAATGTTAGGCTTAAAAAACCCCGAAAAGACCATTTTGCACAGCAGCCCTACATACTCTGCTGTCTGTCTGAACACAACAGTGAAACGACATTTCTGCATTCTGAAAATGGAGAGGTTGCAGAGAGCCGGATGCATGGGGCAAATATTTTTTCAGATATTTTCTTTACATAGTTTAAAAAAAAATGTTCTCAGCATCTTAGTTAGAAAAGGCAGCACTCGTTGCTGTACTGGCAGGTTATTAACAACGTACCTAAAACACCCTAATATACTTTTTTTTTTTTAGTATGTACTGTATGAATAGTTGCAATTCAACATATCTGATTTCAAAGCTGAAGCAGTTCTGTTCTGGAAGGAATGACTTGGTATGTAATTAATTAAAAACCAACACATTCACCTGCGACATAGTTTATGAGTAATGATGAATTTCATGCTAAAATAAGAAAGATGGGATATCAAGCAGATCAACGTTTAGTGTATAAAGCAGATACGTATATATATATATATATATATATTTTTTTTTTTTTTTTTTGAAAGACTAATAAAACATTACAGAAGGTAATAAAATTAAATATTAGCATTAATTGATTTTACAGGATCTTACTATAAAATCACTGCTGAAAGTGGATTACAGTTTTTGCATTTAACCTTTGCGCCAAAAACCAAATCATGAGCATGAAATACATGCAGAGCAAACATTTTGTGTTTGTGGTTTTTAAAGCCCACTCCAATGAAAATCGTGTTTTTGGTTAATAAGTTCTTGTAGCATTCTTCTCACGATGGAGCACATAGATAAAGAAAACTAAGCTTAAAACTGCATTTGGTAGTATTTCAGGAGCAGACAAAAAAATGTCATTTGAAAACAGTTGTAGGTTTGACGCAGAAGCAACAATAGGTGGGCCCCGAGCTCCCCGCTCTGCTCCATTCTGATGCATCCACTTGCAGACAAATAGATTCATGTACGACTTTGTTTTCCTTGTCTGAACAAAAATGCAAGAAAATCAAACATGTTTTTTTTTCTGTCGTTTTGGATTTGATGTATCTTAATCGTTTTTATGCATTTATTACTGAATATAAACTTAATATTGGTGCAATATCTATTTTTTTTGTCTTTACATGTAGCTCCAATATTTTAAGAACTTTGTCACTGAACAGCAACTAGACACTGTTGTGTGACAGAAGATCTAAACTTATAGCTTACAATAAACTACTTTGACAGTCGATTAAACCTTTTATCCTCATTTTGTTCAGTTATCTAATGTGCTAAAAATCTAAACATAAAACTAAAACTACAAAATTCAATTTTTATCCAAATATTTCACATTTCTCTGCTGCAAAACCAACGAGCAGATGAAAGAGCAACACGGGGCTCTGGAGCCTCAAGTTGAGGGCCCCTGGGTTAGAGTTTTCTCTTTTACAATTCTAAATTTGAGAAAATATGACTTTTAAAATAAAAATGACAATGATATATTTCTCTTCCTCTGCATGCAATTCCCAATGTAATAAACTTTAAAAAGTCTTCCAATAGGTAATCAGCAAGTGACTAATAAAAATAATAATCATTGTGTTTTAAAAACGCATTCTTTACTCACGACACAGAATAAACTAGCTTTCGTTTTGTTTTTCCAGCACAAATTGGATGAACAGACCTGTGGGAGGTTCTTCCTCTTTTCAACAACTATAAACTTTTTAGACTCCGCCCACCGGAACTACCTGCGCGTCGGCGTTTAGAGTGGCTTTAATTGGAAATCGGTTTCCCTCGATGGCATTTGTTTTTCTCTTCCAAACATGGAGGCCTGTCGGTTCATGGTAAGTTATTTACCCGTGAAGTTCTTCGGTTTGGTCAACCTAGACGGACAAATAACAACCAAACCCCGTCAACGTGATTGTTGGTGGGTAATAATATAATGTGGAGCGTTATGTCGGGACTTGTTCCGTCTGGGTTTATCACTTGTTGCGCATTATTCCGGAGCTGTAAAACACACGCAGAAATGTATGTGAGTTATTTTGAAGGAACTTAGTTCCAGAACTGTGAACAGAAACGGACTCAAAGGTTTGTCAGGACAGACGCTGACGTTCCCAGGTGAGCTGGCTTAATGTTTGACTGTCGCTGTTTGAGCTCAGGTGACAAATTCCTCTGGAGCTGGAGAAAGTAGCGAGGCGCTCTAGCTATTTTGACGCACGTGAGCCGCCGTATTCTTTAGTGTCTAATGTTTCCAGTGGTTGATGTGGTTTTGTTTTCTTTCCCCATATTTATTAATTCAAACTACATATAGTGTCACTTGAAACACATTTTACATAGTTTACTTACTTTTAAATATACTGACTGAATAATTCTTCAGACTAAATTGGATCATTTGAAGTTGATATATTTAGACTTAAGGTTTGCTGGACAGAAGCTGGAAATATATTGGCTCACTTTTAGTTTAGACTCATTATACTTGTAGTACACTTTTACTTTAAACAAAAATAAATTGTTATATTAAAAACTTAAAGAAAAACTGTTTTATCTCAAACGCACCCCCCCAAAAAAAAAGTCAGAATTAACTTTAACCCCGTAGAATGAAAGAACTGGGCTTAAATTTGATTTGCCTTTTTTTAACTAACAAACAGCAACCAAGAAATTAACGATGGAAAAATAAATAAAAAATGCAAATTCAAAACTTCTGACAAAATTGATCCTGAAGGTTCTTCAAGGTTAAGAAGAAAATTGTACAATAAACTGAAATCATTACAATTGTATTTCCAAAGTATAAATTTGTTAGATGTGATTCTTTGTAAAGCTAGCCTTCTGATATTAAATTTACAGTTTTTATTTGGGTAAAACAGAATATCCTTTTTATTCCATGCTTTTTGGCAGCAAAGACTTGGATGTGGACAACAAACTAGGAATGAACAATATTGGTTTTTGCCACCAGCTCATGCTGACAATGTCAACACTTGTGGGCTGCTATGATGACCAGTCTGTGAAAACCTATTTTTTTTATTATGAAAAAAAAAGTCTCTCCTATTTTTGCTTATTATTATTATTTTTTTAAAGCAGATCTTGTTGATGTTACAATTGCTTTAGAGCGATTCTAACACAAAGAAATGCAACAACTTTTCCAATATATCTGAAATATTATGTAATTCACAAACAGCAGGTCAAATATTTTTTAAACAAGTATAATATTTGAAATAAAAAAATACTGCATTTGTGGTAAGTCCTACCTACAGGAGTAGGACAGGATACGTCGTCTCACCGGCAACCTGAAAAACACAAACAGACGACAGATCAAGTGCTATTGTTGTCACACAACCCGCTTGCCACTGTCTTCCCCTCCATGTGCAAACTGTAACCCCAGGTAGCCGACCCCTGATTTAAAACATTGTCAGATCGGATTTATATCTGCAAGACAGCAATAAACCCTTTGCACTGGTGTTGTGTCTCTATAAAGAGATCACACTAATTTTACAAACAACTTAAAGTTGAGTGTAAAGTGCAGAGAGAGAGAGAGAGAGAGAGAGAGAGAGAGTGTTGTTCTTCCAATATGTCTGTATTTGCCTAAAAAAATTGGACTTTTTTTTTTCTTTCTCGTTTAAAGACTTGCAGTAAAAAAAAACCAGTGAGTTGTGTTTGTTTTATTGCAATAAACCTGACTCATTCTGCCGCACCAGGAAGGATGTGCCAGGTTTGTGGTTTGTCACCCACTTATGAATGAACAGAGTTGTTAGTCATGCTCATGTGAGTTGAAGCAAGTAAAACGAAACAAAAAAAGTTTGGCTGCCGAAAAAAATACATTCTTCTTTATTAGCAGTTTTTTGTTTTTTGTTCATCCCACTCATTATTAGGGCAACTCGTTTGGTTTTTAGCTAAATCTGTGTAACAACAAAGAAATAATGGACAAAACACAAAAACCTTGACTTTTATTGCTATGTTTATATGAATGAATGTCTGGATGCAAATGTTTGATGCACTGTAATGTTTGTTTCTTTTCTATAGGTTTCAGTGGGCTGTCTATGTGTATTGTGTCACACTGACAGCGGCGAACCTCCCGCCTGGTTTGAGAGTCAGAAGAAAACGAAGTTTTGGCTCCTGTGGAGAGCAGGAGTACCCGAACGGCAACATTTGCTGCCTGAACTGTAAAACTGGTAAGCTACATTAAGGATGAATAACGGAACCAGGCGGGTAAAATGGTTCCCAACACAAAGTGAATTTATAATAATAATTATGTCTTAATATTTGAGTAAAACTGGTTCAAAGACAACCTTCTCATCCTGCAGCGTCTCTCTGTCTGCTGGCGTAGCAAGCCAGCGAGCTCTGCCAGCAGACCGAGAGCCGCCGCAGGTGCAACAGGCTGGCGACCTGTCAAGGGTGTATCCCGTCTTCGCCCAACTGTAGCCGGGACGAGCTCTGGCAACCCCGTGGCTCCAGGGGGTTAAGGAAATGAATAGAAGTTCAGGACAAAAATGCTTGCATTGGATGTGTGTTCTACCCGCTGAGCTATGCACTGAAGACGTCACGTACCCAAAAGCTGAGTCCCTGATTGGTAGATGCAACGAAATTCAGACATTTGAAGTCTGGCTGCACTTCCCAAATTGCGCCACGTTGCTCAGATCGTGCTGCCGGTTGACATTCACACCGCAAGACCTCAGATCGCATCTGTACTGAACTTTAAAACTGGCCACGCTGGGTGTGAATGCAGCTTTAGTGGAACACTCAGAAATGTGTTAACGGGTCAAAATATCGTTTGGAGATTGTTTTTGTATGGAATCAACATTATAATACAATTAAAAGCTCAAAAATATGATTTTTGTATGGTATAGGCCCTTTACATTAACAGGGTGTTTCAGCCAATCTAAGGCTTTCTGGAAGTCTGTTCCAGATCTATGAGGAATAGAAGCTAAATGCAGCATCCCTAAGGTTGGTTTTGACTCTAGGAACTGACAAAAACCGGATCCAGATGATCAGAGAGGTCTGGCTGGTACCTACTGGGTCAGTAGGTCAGTCCTGTGTTTTGGTGCTAAACCATTCAAAGCTTTCTAAACCAGGAACAGAACTTCAAAGTCTATCCTCTGGCAGGCAGGCAGACTGTGCAAATACCTTAGAACTGGACTGATGTGGTCTACTTCTATACCTTGTAAAAACCCGAATGGCTGTGTTCTGAATCAGCTGCAGCTTCCTAATTGATTTTTTTGGTAGTCCAGTAAAAACACTGTTACAGTAGTCAAGTCGACAAAAGACGAGCGCATGAACTAGTTTCTCCAGGTCCTGCTTAGACATTAATCCTTGACAGATTTTTATGATAGTAGGCTGATTTTTGTGACTGCCTCGATGTGTTTTTCAGAATTTAGGTGTGTCCATCACTAGACCGAGTTCAGTGGTTGAAGCTCTGTCTTTGTTTAACTGAAGTAAGTTGTGACGCATCCAGGCAATAATGTACTCAATGCATTTACCAAGAGACTGTACTTGGCCTCGGGCTCCTGACATGTCTGATGTCAACTGCGTAGCTATGGCAACAAATGTTTTGTTTTGTTTTTTACGGTGGAAGCATGTAGATAGGAGTGGAGCCTTGGGGAACTCCACATGTAGCTTCTGTTAGCTCAGATGTAAGTTACCAATTGACACAAAATATTTCCTGTAGTCCCAAGTTTGTTTTGAACCATTTTAGCAGTGTCCCATTGAGACCCACCCAGCTTTTCAGGCGTTAAAGTAATATAGTGTGGTCAACTGTATCAAATGACCCACTGAGATGCAATAAAACTATCACCAACATATTTCCACTGTCTGTATTCAAACATTTATCATTAGTGTCTTTAGTTGGAGCCATCTCGGTGCTCTGCGGCTGTTTGAACCCTGACCTGAAGACATCATAGTAGTTGTTTCTTACTAAGAAATAAAATAAATCACATTTGATCAAAAACAGTCACGAAAACTGTTCCACATGACTGATGATGGTGACGTAACTTTGGCAGCTCGTAATTCTGCATATGCGGAAGTAAATTAGACTCCATGTTGCATAATCTTTTGCAGACAATAATTAAGGGTTATAGGGTTCATTTGGTGGCCTTTGTGCAAAACATGTACACATGATATCTGTTTAAAAAGAAAGAAAAAAGATTTGTACGAAAACTCTCGTTCCAAATGAGCTAGGTCAAGCTAGTTTATGTCCAAATATCCATGCTACTGATGATCACCTATTTTTACTAGTGAATAAATAGTTAACTATTTTTTTCTAGCTGATAGTTGCACTATTTCTGCTTGCTTCTTCAAGCTACTTCAGAGAAGTGCACAATTGAAGTATTACATTATAAAATGAGGAGAATAAAATAAAAATGGGGACCAACCTGGTTTTGTTTTTAAAATGTGCTTCAAAAGTATTGGATCAGGAGGATTCTGCATCAGCAAATACTCTAAATCAACTGACTCTGAATGGATCAGGGGCAAAAAAATCTGATTGGGTTAACCCTATTGATTACATTATATAATCTTTTCTGTGCCTTTTTTTTGTGAGGGATATTAATGGAGTCCTTTTTAGGTCATGAAGGTCTTAACAATCATATTTTTAAGTTTCAGACAGATTGTTTTCCTTCTTTTTTTTCCCATGTTTTTTTTTTTTTTAAATTCCAATATGAAATTCTTTACTGCGTGAGAAATATTATATCTACTTATTTATGTGAGATGCTTAAACAGCAAAAGTCCTCACAGTTTCTTGTGCCTGGAACTTAGGGGGCATTTTACACATGAGAAGAATATCCCAACTTGTCCCATCATAGCAGTGCTGCTTATATAACATACATGAATGTTCATGATGGAGTTTGGCTACTATATGACAATCTTAGGATAACAAACCATATGTGAGAAGAGAAGGTCAATGGATGGTTCCCAGGTGGGGTTGATAAAAGTCGATTAATGGATCTAAATTGATCCAAGCTTCATAAATAAACCAATAATCGATCCATGAAGCTAGAGATCCATCTTTTATGCTTTTCCTTTTGCGATGACCTAATGTATAACGGCAGCAAAGGCAAAGTCTGTTCACTTGATAATTAACAAATAATGAAATTTCCCATATAACGGCTGATGCTAACTCTTGTTTGACCTAAACAGTCATTGCTGACTAAATGAACTTACAGGCAAAAATGTTCCAAACTCTTTTAAAGGAAGCATTTTAAAAGTAACCTTTTGTGGTGTGAAGTACCGTGTTTTTGCTCAGTCTTATGGAATAAAGCGTAATGCTATGGCGCGAGCTCCACATAGTGGCCAAGTTACACATTTTTGTTAGAGCTACACCCTTTAGGAAACCATGTAACTCTGTATGGTCTTAACAATGACATTGGTTTATTATTTCACCAATACATTTTACAGTACGTGTACTGAATATCTTCAAAACAATTGGAATTTAATCGATTTGAGTGGATTGAGGCTATGGTGAATCAAATCGGATTCTGGAAATTATTGGCGATACCCAGCCCTGAGACTTACATCAGCTTTATGAATTAAAAAAAATAATAATAATTTTTGCATGTATATTGAAGTGATGCTCTTGACTCCTCCAATTTGTGGTGTTTGTATCGATAAAGAGCTGGTAATAGTTTGTGCTCACATGTGTTTTAGGCACCTTTGTGAAATCGCCTTGCACCACTGCAGGACAGAGGGGCACATGCGAAGAATGCGACTACGGGACGTTCACCGAGCATGACAACCATTTACAAAAGTGTGTTGACTGTGCAAAGTGTGGTCCAGGTAATTCTCTCTGACAGCCTTATGTTGTTTTCTTTTGAGTGACTCCACATAAACCATTGAGTGTCTTTCTCAGATCAGGAAGTGGCCGAGCAATGCACCAACACCCAGAACACTAAATGTCGATGCAAAGCAGGAAGGTTTTGTAACCCTGAAGAGGCATGTGAAGTCTGCAGGAAGTGTTTGACGTAAGTGTGGGGGTTTTTGTTGACGGCTTTAGTGACAGCCTAGTTTTATTAACATTTTGCACATTTTCCTGCCATTAAAATAGGTGCAAGAGTGACGAGGAGATAGTGAGGAACTGCACATTTACCAGCAACACCGTGTGCAAGAAAATCCCACTGAAGCCTGGATCCTCCTTAGGTAATGTTTTGAATGACACTTTGGCGCACAGAGAGGTGTGCAGATTTGTTTTGATGTAACTTTCGGATACATCTTCCTCTTTTCAGATGCAGTCGTTTTTGTCCTCTGCGTGATACCAGCTGTATTATTTTTGGTTGCTGGAGGAATATTTCTCAAATATAAGAAGAAATGTGGATGTAGAGGTATGTAGAGGTAATCAATTGTAACTTAAAACCTGCTTTTGCAGACAAACTTGCAAAAGAATTAAAACTGTGTTGTTGTTTTTTATTGATACAAAAGTGTTGAGTGCGTCAAACTCACGGGACACCTATGTAGGATGTCATCAGCACCCAGTCAATTTAAAACAGCTCATGAAGAAAGGAATAGAAAGTTGTCAACAGTTTAACATAACCCGTGGTGTGACTGAATTTCCCAGTAGTTCCTGTTTGACTCATCACAACAAATGAAAATTGTTGTGAAAAACATTTCAGGTTTCCAGGTGCACACTCTCACTTTGAGGCATGCAGCGGTGAATCATCGACAAACGCAATCCAGAAAAATAAGTTCCAACAAAGGAAGGATGAATCTGAGATTCAAAAGACACTTGGATTCAATGTTGCTGTATCCTACAGTTTTCAGAGTCCCCTTCTCTGGACGTAGAAGACCCACACCATAAGAAAGAACAGCTTTTTTCTTTACCAGCAGCTGTGGTATGTTGTGTCCCTGACTAATAAAGGGAGCACATTGCAGTGTTTTTATGCCAGTCCAGGTAAATGCAGAGGGTTGTGTCAGATTAAGAACATCCCATCAATCATGGAAATCATGCAGATGATTCATTCAGACAAACTTTAAACGTTGCAGCCAAAGGACAAAGAGGCTAACTACTGAAATTCTTCCAATTCTTGACCGTGATTTTGTCAAATGATGCATTAGGATCGTTGACCTGTATAAAGGAACTGGACTGAGTTACCCCTCCTCCCTCAGGTTATAACAGGAAGTTCCTGCTGGCTCCAAGATGCTAAAATCCTATAGACTTCTGTAGAGAAAGAAACATATATCACTTAGTTATTTGTTAGAGTAACTATTCTTGCTCTGATACTTTAATTTGAACATGTTCTTGCTAACTGTATTTTTTTTCTCATTATTTTTGCCGTAGCGCATGTTCTTCAAGTTATAAACTGACCAATCAATCGCTGAAAGCATGTGGTGCCCGCTGGCGCCCATGTCAATTTAATTTTCCTCAAGCATAGATGAACAGTTTGACATTTTTCTCTCTTGCTTAAACTATGAAAAAGTTAAAAAATGAGTCCAATATTAGAGAATGAAAACTGTGATCAAAAACTGTTATCCGTAAAAGAGAGGCAGCACGGAGGAGATTGATTGGCAATGTTCTACAGCCAATCAGGACGGAGAACACAATGTGCCGTTAAAAGAAAAAAAAAGAAAAGCTTATGAAATTGCACTAAACGAGATTAGTGAGATAGTAAAATGTGGATCGCAATACAGTGAGGGAACACTATTTATTTGAAAATGTTTACATTTGACATAGTGACTAAGTACCTAAATCAGCTTTCTGACTATTTTCCTTTCAATAATACACCTTATTTTCTTCTTTATTGTCCTTTATAGGATTTTAATGTTCCGTGTAAATAAACAACAAACCAGACTCAGGAACAGTGCCAGTAGAGAGAGATAAGTGAATAATGCTGTAAGAACGAGATTCTGCTGAAATGTGGAGGATCTGGATTTGTAGATGACATCTGAGATTGCAGAAGTAATGGGAATCTGAAAGCCAGAGAGTGAGGGAAGTAGAGAGGTGGAGAGAAGGATGGACAGAAATTCAACTCTAAAGTTACAGGTGTCTGCTGAGTACAGATGGGAGGACAGTGAAAACGGACTCTTAGTTTCCTATTGGTGCTGATGAGGCTTGAGTAGTTAATGGATTAAGCATGAATAATTATAGTGAGTTAAATGAGCCGGATACTGAGACTGGAAGCTTTGACTTTGTATGTCTGGAGTTCAGGGATAAAGCAAGATGCAGAAATGGTGAAGAAGATAGATCCATGTTTGTAACTGAAAAGCTCTGGCTGGTTTAACCAGGTGTCACAGTAACCAATCGAACATATTAAGAGGAAGAATATTTTGCCTTTCATGAAAGTTAACTAAAGTCAACTAAGGTAAAATTGCTTTCTGTGTGGGGCTTTAGGGGATTCCTTCCTTCCAAGTGATTCATCTTTTATTTATTTCCTGTGTTCAGGCTCTTCCGAAGCCTCTCCTACAGTTGCAAAATCGAAGGAGGTGAGTAACTCGTTGAAATTTTGGCAGCAAAACAAATCACCTGACAGGAAATCATAATTCAAAGCGTGTTTTGTTTAAACCATTTCTACCTTAATAAACCTGTAAATAGCTTGATTTTCTGTCCCACGTTTTCTTCCAGGATGACGGTGGCAGCAGCGCAGCTCTGATTTTGCTCTCGGTAAGCAGATTTATAAAGAAAAACCTTCACTGCCAGTTGAACCTGCCCTCCAATATTTGGGGAAAAAATGTTGGGAAAATCTGTTCAAAACTTTTTCATCGCAGCACGAGATCTGCTGATACTTAGCAAACACGTTGCAAATACTTGGGACAATTGTTTGTGTTTGAAGTAGACATACTAGATGATAAAAATAAAGTAAAGTTCTGAATAACGGTAGGAAGACAAGACTCCTCTGTATTTCCACACTGGGGCAAAATAATTACCCATTTAAATAAATGCAGGCAATAATCTGAACCACTTAAAACGGTAAAAAGTGCATTTAGTTTAGTCACCTGGAGCCTTTTATCTATACAGGGAAGGAACAATAACTGTATTCAATTCAGTTATGTGAAGTTGGAAATCAATTTAGCATCTAAATGATGTTCTTACTCATCTCCTGTCTTTTGAAATTTCCTTTTTTGGCACCCATGACTATGTAAGAAGTCTGATCTGGCAAATCTTTAGTATATTTGAAGCCTGCAGTGACAAAACGCCGTCCACCATTAAAGCTTTAAAGCTCTGTTGGATGATCCCTCCACAGTAGGTGGCAGTATTTAGCAGTGGAACGTTTCCTCCGGAGCTCAATTTCTACACAGAGCAACTCATACAAGATTTTAGGAATATTCATATGCTTTATTATTGATTATTTGTGAACAGCAGTTGATTTCAGTTTTCAGTTCAGAGTAAACAGAACAAAAAGAGTCGATTGAACTTAAATGAGCATTATTGTTCTGATGTTACAGGAAGAAGAGCAACTCCCAACACTCATTCCTGTGAATGGTAGTGCTTTTCCCTTTTCAGTTCAGTGCAAGTGAATTTGTAACAATAGGAAAGATGACATTCAACTTGAAAAGTCTTTAGTTTAATCTTAATATAGATATAGATATATGTATTTTGTTTGCAGGTGAACAGTCTCTCCGAAGTTGTTTTGAGTTGTTTGAAGAACTGGATGTGGATTTTCACAAGAAGTTCTTCCGCCGCCTCGACTTCTCGGACAACGCGATCAAAAGCAAAGACAACCTTCTTTACGAAGACAAAATTCACGAGCTCCTGAACTCCTGGGTGGAGCGAGAAGGCAAAAAAGCCAATTTAAACGAACTGCTTAAAGTGTTGGTTGACCTAAACCAGAAGAGAACAGCTGAGAAGATCATGAAGAAGGTCCTTGACAACGGTCAGTACTGCACTGAGTGTAAAGATGTAGTCTAAGGGTGAAGCCACTGCATCACATGCAGCCGACTTGGAGAGCATCACAAAGAACCATCCAGATCAGGCAAAAATGTCTTTTTTGGGGCAGAAAATGTAAGCATTTTTGTCTGCCTGCACCATAATTCATTTGTCCTCATTTGTACTTTAAATGATGACATTGTGGCTTTCCAAGCTTTACTTTCAATGTTCAGTGCTAATACTGCTCTATTATTGAATAGTTTCAAGGTGATAATTTGCATTATGTGTTTCCTTCCTCCAGTCAGAAGCAGTTTGCAAACATCTGTGATATGTTGCTCTATGAATCATTTCTTTTTCTGAGTCTGAAAACGTCAGACAGGAAAAACCTGACAGTCGGGCGGAGGCTTTCGCCTGATGTGAAAAACTGCAGGATCACGCTGAGGAACAGGCAGCTTTGATGAACCGAAAACAGAAGTTTTGGTGGTTAATGTGGGCAACTGCCACCATGGAAAGTCCCAATACAAATGCTAAACTTCATCCCATTTTTATAGTGCGTGGTACCCTTCCTCATTTTGCAGAAAGCACAAGTTTACAGTTGAAATGCTCACGCTTGTTGTAGCTTAAAGAAGAGATTGAGAAGAGATTTAGACTCACCTAGCAGAAGGAATTTCAGCAAACTGCACTGTCCAAAGACCACTGTGAAAAGGAATGAGGCTTACTTCTGTTTTACTAAAGGTATGAACTGTCACTGAAATCTCAGGAAAGTGTTTGTTCCACCATTTATTTTCCATCCTTTTGTCTTAACAGTTGCATATTGTGAGAACATAACACACAATGCTCTGAGATGTTTCACTACACTAAAACTACTATTTTGTGTATTTGGTTAAGAGATGACAGGTTTAGTTACTTCCACCTGTTAGACTGCCTCTTTCTGTTTGGCTGCCGCACGTTTCAGCCAAAGCTTTTCCACCAGCGTTGGTTCCGTTAAACAAGCAGAAGAATCTCGCATCTGTCCAGAAACCAACAGGCCGCTCATTTATTTACTTTTTTTTTAAACGATGTATTTTAGATGGCATTAATGAGATCACCTTTTTCGTCTTCGTACAGATGACAGAAAGGCAAAAGCAAAATCCTTGCGGGACATTAAAGACCATTCAATGAAATGTTTTGAACCAAATAACTGCTGTTCTTTAAATGTATCCAGAGTGTTGCACTGCTTTTTGAAAGGTGGATATAGTTACATTTTCATAATTACTCATTTCATGATCGGCACAAATTTCATTTTGATGTTGGTACTGAGGTTGAAATGTTTTGTTCAGATTCACTTGACTTAATTAAATGTTTTTATTTATTCATTTGCTTTATCTATCATAACTGGTGTGATGTTTTGTGTTCCATGACATTACATTAAAATGTGAACTTCTAAAAAAAAAAAAAACAACAAACAAACTTTTCTTTTTCTTTTACACTGAAAACTGAATGCCAATGTGTAATTTATAAGTTTAATTTTTTTTTAAGCGCAGATATAGAATATGTTGAAGGATTGAGCCTCCACATTGTAATTCTTTTTGTAAAATTAAAAAAAGCACACGAAAATACATTTTGTTTTTGATTGAATACTTTATGGGACAGAAAAAGAAGGGGAAAAAAAACATCTAAAATGGGGTGAGATGTATTAAAGACTTCCAATTGTATTACTACACCCAGTACACCTACTTTTTAATATATTCCTGTTCTCTCTAATGTGAAAATGTGGCTAACATGCTTTTCTGTGTCAGGCGCTGCTGTGACGTCATTTTAAAGCTTGTCCTCTCAAAACAATGCCATAACACCACAACGATGAAACGCAGCAACTCATTGAAATGTGGTCGGACGAACAAGTTTTAACGTTATGCACGCTGCTTCTCGTTCTGTCCGGACAACTGATCCGTCATTAACACTTATCAGTGTACCTTCTTAGACGTCTCCTTGCCAGGGACCCCCCCCCCCCCTGCAGCATGCCTGCACCGGGCCAAAAAAGTAAGTAAAATATGTTGGGCCAGACGTCAATACAGACATCAAAATATAAAGTTTGAAAGAACTATCCTGACAAGAACTGTAAAGGGCAGAGCTTCCATAATTTCTGTCTCTAGTTGCTTTGCTCCGCCCTCGTAATTCCTGACCAATTAGTGAAGGGATTTTTCTTCACATAGTGTTGTTTACTACCTTTGGTTAGAATAAAGAAAGGCTGCTTGATAGCAGTCTGAGTACAGACCAAATACAAGGTTCAGAGCTCAATCCAGAACCAAACGGCTTTTCCAGTCTGAATATACCCTTATTGACTGTTTCAGTGAGTGCAGCTGGTCTGGAAGTGCATCACAGACACCAAAAAGCACTGTTTCATGTTCATGGCATCACGTTGTCTTGGTGACCTTAGAACAAGTCCATTTATGTTCAGCAATTTTCAACACATGGCCTTTAGATATGGCCAAACCTGACAGCAGGAATCATCTGAAGTTTGATCTCAAGTTCTTCCCAAGGTGAGCGTGTGAGCCTTTGAAGGAATGCATGCTTGCATGTGTGAGCGTGTGCTGCTGGAGGCCGGTCCATGAATCCAGACAACAAAGAGACAAGTCTTTTTTTTCTTTGAGGAAACTGAAAAACTGAGCCAAAATGAACCCAAAGACAATGGATAGATAGACTCAACGTCCCAGTTAGTAGTGGTTCTGCTTTAGCGTGCCCACTTCTGCACCCTCTGGTCAATTAAAGAGCACCCATATAAAGAGAAGTGGTTAACGACATGTATGCTGATCCTGTTTGCTTCCCCCTCGAATGACCAAGAAATATTTTAGTCGCTCTCAATTTTGGATGAATTAGGTGTTTTTTTTAACCTTCTTTTACTGCACACTTTGACACTTTCCCGCCAACAAATCTATATATTCTTAATGCAATGACTTATCTTTTTAGCTTTAAAACATCTGACCTCATTAAAAGTAAACTGAAATAACTATAATGGCAGGGAAATAATCTACTGGTACTTTGGTTTAATGTCTCTCTTTTGTGTTGCCTCCTAAGACCGTCTTAAATGTAAACTGGTAACTAAACTCAACTGAATTAAAATAAGTGTTAAGAAAATAAAACATAGCAGAGATAATCTTTCTTGTCCAATTCAGCCAAATTGTGTAACTTCTTTAAAATGAATGCATGTTTGTGAAAGGCTGGACCCTGTGATGTTCAAAAAATGTTCACTTCTTCTTTAATGCAATCATGTAGATGCAATTAATGTTGTGTGAGTCTACTTTCATGATTGTCTTTCCTTCAGTTGAAAATCATATCAGTGTCCTGCTGCCTCATTTACTCCTTCTTTTCATCCGGTAGTCCTATCAGTGCTCTTCACTGCCAGTTTGTATCAGCTCAAGACAGGTATGGTTTTCTAATGTAGTCCTAATGAATGCTGAAGGGTTCACGGTTTCTGTCCGCTCAGATGCCAGCTGTACAATGACGCCTCAAAGCGGCCCCGATGCTGTCACAAATCAGCTCACACAGCCTCATCCATCAGACGGATGTTCACTATTACCAGCCATCTGCTTGTCATGCAGCAAAGAGATGTAAAGGTGACAGCTCAGTTACTCAGCACATCATATTCTGTAAATAGAAAGGTCTCAGAATATTCCTTGTGTTTAAGTACCAACAGCTGTCAAACAGCTAGGCATTTAAAATGTGTTATCTGTATTTGTCTCATCCCCTGGTGTGGCGGTGAGCTGCAGACACAGCCACACTCAGAAACCATTTGGTGGTTTATTAGGAACCTCCTGGTCAATGGGTCCTATTTTTGGTTGGACTCGACCATGGATTTGAGCTCCTGACTTTCCGGTCCCAGGGTGAGCACTCTTCCACAAGGCCACTGGAGTGGTATATGTTCACCGCAGAGGACTGCTTCTGCCTCAGCAGACACCAATGGACCTGTAATCAAAAGACAATCCGTCATTATCGTAGGTGCTGTTATATAATATGACTTCTGGAAGAAAGTCAATCCAGATTATGTAATGATAACTACTATAAGTGCAAAAACAACAAGCAGATCTTAAAACAACATGCCGCCCCAATCAGAGAGCCTTTAAAATAGCTTAACTATACAATTATAAATGCCTAGAAATTGAGATGAACCAGGACTCCACCTCCAGACGTTGTCATTTGGATAAACGGAATCTGTCACCGACTGCAGTGGACATTAATCAGAAAAATTGCATGTAATGCTTTTAAATGTGTTTATTTGTTCACTAATAGCAAATTTGGATTTTTTTTTTCATATTAGATCAGTCAGAAAATGAAGCAGCTAAAAAATCCAAATACCAAAACCTGCACTCAAGTTTCAAAATGATCGATTTCACTAAAAAAAACACAAAATAAATAGCTAAATGAACATAGTGATAGTCCTCAAAAATGAAGTGGATAGAAGAAAAATCCTAATAATCTCAATATATTTCATTGATACAATTTTAAATATTAAACATATTATTATTATTCATATATACACAAAAAAGAAAGAAAAAAACAAAAGACCTAATGATTGTCCCATTAGGCTTCTCATTTTCTAATTTATACGTTTCCAAGATTTTCTGTTTGTTTTTGTTTTTATTGTGTTAAAATTTTACAGCTTTTGATATTGTCCTCAATGTTATTTCACAACCTCACCCCAAAGACGGAAATGCACTAATGACTTAAGAGTGAACAAGTAAATGCCTGAAGTATTTTTAGATTTTCAAATTAAACCTTTTAAAATCAAACAAAAAAATGTTTGTAAAGAAATTAAAATAAAACAGGAATGAACCCCTCTTATAATATTATTGGTAACAATCCATCAGATATGTGGATTAAAGTATTAAAACTTAATGGAAGTAATGAGACAAATGTAGCTCAGAAACAGTCACAACTTTTTATCACAATCTACTTGAGTAAAAAGCAGTGCAGTAGAACTAATCTTTGAAAGATTTCTATATTAGTTTCAAGTTGCCCAACATAAGTTAAGGTGACATTTGACTTTTTATAAAGTTAGAAAGTCAAATGTTTACATAAATCCTTCAGTGCATTAGAAAGCTTTCGCAGTGCAAAAAGTCGTGTAAGAAAAAGACATTACAGAAGAAGTTCTGATAGTAAATTGAAAAAGGTTTTAAAAAACAACTTGCTTGGCTTGGGCATAGAGAGGTGTATCTGAGCTTTTCTTCATATGTATGATGTAGTCACATCATTCCAAAGCTCTAAGCTTAGTCCCATAATAAATGTAGGAAGTACTGACAATAAAATAAAAGTCCAGGCCAATGCAGTCTGAAGAATGGAAAAATGTTTGAGCAAGATTATGTTGGAAATACTTCCAAAATTAGCTGGTTTGTACAAAGCAGAAAGTATCTGTCTCTAGACACTAAAACCATGAAGCAGAATTTTAGTTTGAATGAAAAAGTAGACATAGGAAAAACAAGATGTTTTTATTCCAATCTTAAAAAAAAAAGAATAGACTTTTCAGAATCCCTTCAAATGTTCCCGACAGAACGGAGAACGAGATCTGAAGACGGATCCACAACAAAGAGTGAACCACAGGAGGGTGTGAGGAAGCATGAGTCAGCTTCAATAAAAACAACCCAATATTGAAAAGGTCTTTAGCTGTCAAAGCTGATCAGAACAACCGTCCGGTGTGTTTATAGATGGGAACCCGTAATGGTGCAGGGCCAGCTTTAAAACTGCAGAGAAAACTCCAAATGAGAGGAAAGCTTTGGGATGTCAGCAACCAAGCAAATATTACAGAGCTGTGAACATGGAGCTGTTCACCGCTTAACTCTGTCATTGAAATGGAACAGGATTGTTTTGTAGTTAATTGATTTATCTAAATGTTAAACTGCTGCGTACCCAGTTTATGAAAACCCATGTCACACATTTTGCACATATGGCACAGATGAGAATTGGTCATGTGTGAATACACAGTGAGGTCAATAAGCATTTGATCACCCTGTGATTTAGCAAGTTCTCCCACTTAGAAAACATTTTAACAACCCCTGTTGTTAAAGTAAAATATGTCCAACACAAGAGGCCTTCAGCTCTCATCTGTCTGCCCAGCTGTTGGACAGGGCAAGTTTATAAAAAAAAAAAAAAAAAGAAAAGAAAAATGCTAACGGTGGCAGAGATAGGCTCCAGCAACCCAGTAACTTTGAAAGGGATTAAGCAGGTTTAGATGGTAAATGGATGGATGGATGGATGGATGGATGGATGGATGGATGGATGCTTCACCACAGATACATCACTTGAACTACCAAGTCTGTAGTGGCTTCCACTCCTCAGGTTAGAAATGAGACTGCTTGTTTTTACCATTACCTGAACCCTGACAAATCCAGCAGTCACTCTATGAATTATACCATCATGTACCACAAGACCTCCACAGCTGCTTTAACCTTCTTCTTCTTCATGAGGTCAGGGATCTGAGGCATTGTAAAAGTATGTGGAGTGACTCAAACAGCCTATGGGATATTTTCCGATGCATTACTGAAATAAAGACAATAGGAAACAAAATGAAAATAGATCAAAAGATGATCAGAGTGGGACTTTAAATAAGATATTATATTCACCTACTGAAATCTGAACTTCAGAATAAAAAAAAGTATGTGGAGTAAAAACATTTGGACTTGCAGGGACCTCTATATCAAACACAACCTTTTATTTCAAATCTTTCAGTTAACATTTGTACCACCAAACTAAAACTGCATGAACTGAAAACATATATTTAAAACTGTGACTTTTGCTGTTAATGCATTTGCACAAATATTACTTCTAAAAGTAGTTTACTTTTTAAATAAGTTCTAGGTTTCTTGACTTAAATTAAACATTAATATTTGTATACGTGTTTGTGTGTGAGCGCGCGTGCGCGTGAGCGAAAGTTATAAAACATGGTCAGGTTTCCCACAGGACTTTGCGGTAGCAACCCGGAAGTGTCCCAGGTGAATGTCTCTTCCTGAACGCCAGTGTTTCACCTTTACTCTGAAGTTTAACCGTGAACGTTTCGTAAACTTTTGGGCATACATCTGTACGGACAGTACCTGGAACAAAGGTAGACCATCTAGACATTTAAAACAAAAACGTCACCATTTCTGCATCGATGTTTTTTGCGAGACTAAAGTGTAATGTAGTGGAGGTGTGGGTACCGAATGTTCTCGGGTTCGCACAAGGGATACTAATGACAACGCGTCTAAAATTAATATTCTTTAAACCTTTAAAATAACAATAATAAAGTTTAAAAAATGACATTACCTGCTTGTTATTCTCACTCTAACAAAGCTGACCTCCTATTGCTTAATAAACAGAGCTGAAAACAAAGTACAAATCATCTGCTACGTGTATATTAGAAGATGCATTTATACAGAAATGTTTTGGGAGAATTTTTAGAAAAACAGAGGAAAGATGACATAAAGGATTGGGAGGGCAGCCCTTAATTAAAGTCAGTTTGGTGAAGAGAAATTAACATTTGGGCCAAACAAAGATGATCTAGAGCAGACCAAATAACAAAGAAGAAAGAAATAACACTGCTTTACTTTGGGCCATACTTGAATCATGTTTTATTTCCTTATGCTCTTACTGCTCAAACAGTAAAATGTGGGGCGTCAAGATAAAATTAGTTTTACCAAAAAATAATTAGTAATCCTGTAGACGTCTTTGTTACAAGTGGAAAAAAAAATGCAGCTGTCTTGCATTATTTAAACTTCAATCATCTTTTGAGCTATTGTTGAGCGTTCCCAGTGGTCTTTTAATTACGATTTTGCCGTTTCTTAGACAAAATCAAATGACCTGTGTCGTTTTTTTAGGACAAAGTTTCTGCAGAGCGGCAGGAGTTCATTAGGAATTCCCCTCTGTTCTGGGCCAGATTCCAGCTCAGACGAGGAAAACAAAGACGTTCGTGGATCTGTGTGTCTACAAGTGGAAGCTGCAGACTGGAGCTGAGCAGGGAGCGCCCAGCGCATTTTCTGTCACAAATACAATCATTTTAAAATAACACTTTTTTTTTCTTCTGCTGCTGATTCACAGTGATTTAAAAAAAACCAACTCAAATCTAATTTTGTGCTCAATTTTTGCTCTATTAGTGTCCTCCATCATGAGTGAAATCCCACAAGAACATTAAAAAAAAACAAGCAGAATTTGTATTGGAATGGGTCTTTAAGCAATGAGTCAGTCTCCACACTGGCTCTGTCAGACCACATTGAGGCTCATCATCCGGTCAGTTGATGAGCTGGATTTAGAAATCAGATGAGTCAAAGGTGCAGGGCAGGACCAGTGTTGAGACGCACCAGCTGATGGAAAGCTTCACCTGTCTGTGCCAGTTATGTGTGTGGGGTTTTTGTCATGAAATGTGGACATGCCTCCTCCAGTCCACAGATGCAGGCGGGTGGCCCCCTCAGCCGCTTCCCCCTCCAACAACTGAACACAGCTGCAAGTGGAAGTGAGAGCTGGCCTCGACCACAGAAACACGAAGTGAGCACCGTGAGTGTCTGTGATTGGTCTGATGAAGTCATGAGACAAAAGGCCCTTTCTCCACATCATGTGTAGGGTGCTGCTGATGTGTTGTCACTTGTCTCTCCGGCTGTGGACAAAGTGAGGTACGTTTTGTGGCCTTTCTTACATGGCATGCTTGGATAAACAAGTCCTGTTTAGAGCTTTTCGTCCATTAAAATGTTAATGTTTCTGGTAAAAAATATACACGTGTTGTTGGTAGTTGGTTGATATTATCACCTCCTTTTTCTATACATGATCCTTCTCTGTTGAAGATGCAAA
This sequence comes from Oryzias curvinotus, assembly GCA_023969325.1. Classification (NCBI taxonomy): domain Eukaryota; kingdom Metazoa; phylum Chordata; class Actinopteri; order Beloniformes; family Adrianichthyidae; genus Oryzias; species Oryzias curvinotus. Next base: position 8,121,110 of record CM043714.1, read on the forward strand.
TAACCTCCAGGTCCACTGACGGTTTCACTTCTCGTCGCCCTGTGTCTCTAGACTGATTGATTTCTCTTTCTGGGTTAGCTTTCAGATCCGTCCAGCATGAATTCCATGGTGATTTTCTACCTGCTCTACTTCCTGTGCCTGTGCTTGAGTGTTGCCTGTGTCGTCTGTGTGTGCGTGTGGAACAGCCTGTGGCGCGGCGGTTTTGCCTGGGATGGCTCACAGCTGGAGTTTAACTGGCATCCCGTCCTTATGGTGACCGGCCTGGTGGTGCTTTATGGCAATGGTGAGGACATTTAAAGAGCTTTATTCCAATATTTTGACTCGTATTCCTCTTTCTGACGGGTGAAAAAGGTCTATCATCATAATCTATAAGTTCGGCAGCGGTTTCTTTCATATGACTCCTACTTTTAAGATTTAATACACTTTCTGAAATTATTAGAGAGGAACTTTTAGCATCATTTGAACTATTTTCAAAGCTTTCCCTGAGGTCTTTTAATTATGATTATGAGGTTTTTAGCCAAAATAAAAAATAAAAACCTGTCTTTTGTGGGCAGGTCTGTTGGCGTAGGTCAGGGGTCGGCAACCTTTTTTACTCAAAGAGCCATTTGGGACCGCCCCTAATGAAAAAAAAGCACCGTTTTGACATCATTATATATATATTATGCATGTATATATTATATCAAGGGTGCTCATTACGTCGATCGCTCAAGGACATGAGTGTAGATTGCGGGCCAGAAAAGATAAAAAAAAAAAGTACTTCTTTCTTTCCATCATCATGTTTATTAGTTACATGTTTATTTGAACATTATTGTTTATGTTCTGATGATTAAAAACTACACAGTGAGTTTACACAAAGATACTTTTGTATTAACAGATGAAGCGTTTTATTACAAAGACAGAAAGCAGTGACCATCGTATTCATGCTCTGCTGTAAACGGTGCAATGCGGGGAGCATCATGGCATATTATGAGGCATTTGGCGCTGCTGGCTCCGTATGAAGCGCGTGCCTCGCAGCTTCCTTGATGAGCTCGTATTTATCTGGGGAGAACTGCAGAGCTGATAGCAGGAGGAGACACGCGGGGCGGCTTCAATAAACACTCCGGTTGCTGGTCTTCTACCGGGGACATGATGTGCCGCGGGCAGAAAAAGACGTTCTGATGACAGAGAGTTTGCGCTGAGTGAATTTAAACTTGCGTCTGCAGTGACGTATGTGTCAGAGGATGTCCGATTGGCCATTCTGCATGTCAATCAAGTCCCATACTTTTCGGTGAGGATTTTGATTGGCTGGTGGATTTTTGAGAAGTACTTTTTTTTAAAAAAATATTCTCTGTCCCGCGATCTACACTCATGTCCTTGAAGAAACATACATCACTGCACATGCGTGTTTAAAAACACGAAGCGCAAATTCTCTGTCATTAGAGAGTTGCTCTCTGTCCCGCGGCACGTCAAGTCCCCGGCAGAAAACCACTCCGGGCCCGGCGTGTTTATTGAAGCCGCCCCGCGTGTCTCCTCCTGCTATCAGCTCTGCTGTTCTCGCCCGATAAATACGAGCTCATTCATTAAGGAAGCTGTTTTTTATGTATCGTATATATCGTATGGAGCCAGCAGCGCCTTTGAAATGGCATGAAAAATGAACAAACTAAAATAAATTGAATTTTTATAAAATACTCATTATTTTCCAAAGTCACAGGGAGCCACAACAGAAGGATGAAAGAGCCACGTGTGGCTACGGAGCCATGGGTTGCCGACCCCTGGCGTAGAGTAAGCATGCCCCCACTTCCCATCACCCATCTGTTTACCTGACCTGCTGCTAGCTTTTAAAGCCCCTCATACCACTAACCTTATCTAACCTAAATGGCGATCAATATTGGAGCTTTCCAGCCGTACAGTTTGAGCCAGAGACCAGTTCAGACGAGGAAAACCAAGACGTTCATGGATCTGTTTGTCTGCAAGTGGACATTTAGGAATAGAATGGAGCAGCGTGTTTTCTACGTCAGATATACAATCTTTTTCCAACAAAGTTTTTCTTATGATCTGATTCACAGCAATTTGAATAAAGAAAAATAAAAAAAAGCTAATTTTAGCTTAAATGTCTTTATATATGTCCCGAATCATAAGAAAAATCCCCAAGAACGTTAAAAATACCCATGTTCTCAGTGTGTCTTTAATGAATTATTTGCATCTATAGAAACTTTTTTGTTGGTCTTTAAACATCAATCCAGAGCAGCTGTATTTGAGAGCTGAAATTAGTCACTTGACACACTTTTCATAGAAGGAAATGCAGAAGAACAAACGGGAAGAAGAGCAACTGATCTACATTTACACTTTCTACTGTCTTTCTAATAATAAAAGGCAGGACTGTTGGCTGCTAACATTTACATTTAGAAGTAATTTGCTCAAGTTAAAGGGAAAAAACGAGTAATAGCAGATTATTTTAGATTTACTGCTTTTAATTAGTGAGACTCAGCCCAAGCCAGCTGCCCGAATGCCGGCATGACAGCAAAAGAGGTCTGCAGCGGAGCTTGGAGTTATGTCTGGAGAATCGCCGCGGTATGGCGAAGCAACAAGCTTGGGCATCCAAAATCTTATGAAATTTTTCTTTTATTCATTGAGAGAATAATAAATTGATCATTCCTGTTTTTCTTTTTCCTTTCTTAAACAAATGTGGGTCACAGAGACACAGAAGTTACCGCTGAAAGCGGCTTTTGAAGCAGGATGGAGAGCATATCCGTGTTTATGAATGACTTATGATGAACATGAATTCATTATTGCGTGAGAACGAGATATTAATTCGTGGGAACAAGATATTTTTTATTTTATCCATGTCAGGACACGGGCTCCGTACTCTATTTTAACCTCCACACTGTCATTGCATTTTGGATTATTGTCATTCTTATTGTTGTTTTTATTTTTTGTTGTTGGCAAAGCTACAACTTGCTGAGAGACTGCAGTTCAAAAAAAAAAAAATATATATATATATATATATATATTTGTGGATATTTGAGCATTGGGCTACCAGTTGTTTGGCAGTTAGCCTTGATTGTGGGTTTCGAAGCATCCATTCATTCCACATTCTCTGCATGTAACCCCTCTGGGTTGGATTACTTGAGTAGTAGCATCCTAACAGATCCTTGTTCTCGCACCTAGTCCATTTCCGTCTTGTTCCAGTAGCCCACTTTCCATCAGAGTGCTCTGGTCCCCCAGCACCTGACGCAGACCTTGTTTGGCCGGGCGACGGCTGAGCCGGCATGACATGTGGTTCATTGTCTCTCATATAGTGAGGTAGGCATTAGCGTTAAGGGTCTTGCCCAGGGACCCTCACCGTCTGAACTGGTCTCTGGCTCAAACTGTACGGCTGGAAAGCTCCAATATTGATCGCCATTTAGGTTAGATAAGGTTAGTGGTATGAGGGGCTTTAAAATGATGTTGCCCGTCATTGTTCTGGCATTTGCCCCATTTTCATTGTTATGGTAATTGCCCCATTCCATTAATCACCATTAATTGTTCATTCCGCCGTGGGAATCGAACCCGGGTTTCCAGCGTGACAGTCCTGCACCTTACCAACCGAGCTACCCAGCCGGTTAATATATATATATATATATATATAATATATATATATATATATATATATATATATATATATATATATATATATATATATATATATATATATATATATATAATATATATATATATATATATATCTATATATATATATATATATATATATATCTATATATATATAGCCACGTATATATATATATATATATATATATATATATATATATATATTTTTTTTAAATAATTCTAAATTTGAAATGAAGTTACAATTTTTTTATTATTAGCTCCAATATTGCTGGCCATTTCTGTTGCACCAGTAATGTTACTTTAGGTTGTGAGGAGCTGTAAGGCAGCGGTAGAGAGGGTAAACGGATTGGTGACGGGAAGTGGGGGCAGTCGTGCTCCAAGCGAATGGTCCCGCCCACAACTCAGAGGTACATTGTTAATGAGCTCCTGCCGCTCTGTAGAAACTATGTCCTAGAAAACGACACTGTTTTTGTGATTTGATCTAAAAATGGCAAAATCCTAATTAAAAGACCACTGGGAACGATTTGTAAAGAGGTCAAAAGATGATCGGAATGGGACACAAAACAGTATTCAAAACTTCCCTCCCCTCTGTTGCTCCCACAGGCGCCGTGTTGTACCGCATACCTTTGACCTGGGGTTATAACAAACTCCCCTGGAAGCTCCTCCATGCTGCGCTGATGCTCCTCTCTCTCATCCTGTCCGTTGTGGGACTCTGCGCTGTGTTTAACTACCACAACGCCAAGAACATTCCCAACCTTTATTCTTTGCACAGCTGGATTGGAATTGCAGCCACGGCTCTTTTTGCCATACAGGTAAAAGAGGAACTAGAATTTTTATCCTTGTTTTTTTATGAGAGCCAAGCTCACATTTGGTATATTTTTCCCTCTCTCTCCTCTGTGCAGTGGGTAGCAGGTTTTGCTGGATTTCTCCTGCCTTGGACTCCTTTATCAATGCGCAAGCTCCTCAAACCCGCCCACGTGTGGTTGGGAGGAAGCATCCTGATACTCAGCATCGCCGCCAGCATCTCTGGCATCAACGAGAAACTCTTCTTTGCTCTGTGAGTCTCCTCTCTGTTTTAATTTAGTTAACAATGTAAACATTTCTGATGCTTTTTTTTTTCTTCCTGTTTTTTTGTAGAAAAGGACAAACCAATGAGACTCAGCCATACTCCAGCCTACCTCCTGAAGCTCTGGTGGGAAACTCTTTAGGGGTTTTGATCGTAGTTTTCGGTTTGATTGTTCTGAGGATTTTGGCCACCAGCGAATGGCAGAGACCTGACTCCAGCCCTGAGGACAGGACGTATGCGGTGAGAGCATCCCTGAAAAAAAAAGAGCATCTGATGGGTCAAAGGTCAAAGGTGTAACCATAAATGCTGTGTATTCTCTCTCTTCCAGCCTATACTACGTGAAGAAAGTGATTGATCGCATCGCTGCTCGCCAAAATGTAACCAGCAAGGATTCCGCTCACCATTCTAGTCCTACAAGCAGCAGATTACCTCATGTAGCAAAGTCTTTGTGTGAGATTTTAATATAACTTTGAAAATATATTTGAAAATAATTGAGCAATGAATAAAAATGCTTTTTTTTCTTTCTTTCTTTTCCTTTTTTTTTGTTTTTTGTTTTGTTTTTACAAATTATGAATTTTTTCTGATATTATAAATACATCATAGTACGGCTATACAAATAATTCAGACCAACCATGGCTTATTACAATGTGATAATCAACATTCAAACTATTTATAGATACGCAGATGACATTTCTCCGTGATCTAGTCAAGTTTTGAAGAAGTGGCATGTATATTTACTCTCAGTCAGGAACTACTCTGAACGGATGACCTCTATGTTTTGTGCATTGTCATTATGAGAGGTTATAATTTTTGTGTCACCACTTTGGTCAACTAATGTTATTTCAAACCTTCGTGGTTAGTTTCTAACTTTGACCAGATTGTGGTTTGCAGCAAGAACACTGAATGATAATAAAAGCCAGGTCCGAAATAACAACCAAAATAAAATAATCAGCATTTCTTCTGGCCGATGCTGCAGACCTAAACTCAGGTGTAGAAAAATTTTCACCAGATCTGCTAACAATGTAAAGCGTGTCGATGTTTAAATATCATGTTTTATGATTTTTCTATTCAGTCTACATCTATATATACATTTAAACCATGTATAAAGAGGGCACTGCACTTTTTTCTTTTTTATGAAAAGAAATATCTCTCCATTCATTTCTTGTGCCTGCCTCATCTTCAGAAGCTTTTCCAACATGCTCAATTCTGATTAGAGAAGACGTATTTTGAAGTGGAAACAGTCTTTTCTTGACATGTGGATGAATTCTGTGATTGTTTTTCTTCCTTTCTGCTGTGATGCTGTAATGTAAACTGAAAAAGAAATTTAAATGCAAATGAAGAGGCAAAACAGAATTGGTGAGATAATGTTGATGTCCTCACAAACACCCAACTGCTTCATGACCACGAGCTGCAAACTATCATATCCAAAAGTGTAACAGCTTGTTTTTTATATTTTATAACTTAAAAACCAGATAGGAGCTGAAGGCCTCTTGTGTTGGACATATTTTACTGTTACAGCAGGGGGTTCAGACGCTACGATTTATATTTGTATAAACCCATTTTGTATTTTAGGCTAAACTTTATATTAATTACACTTGTATCCTTTTTTGTTGTTGTTGGACTGGACGGAAAAGAAGACGAGGAAAGAAGGGAGAGGGTGTTGGAGACAGGGGTGAGGGCAGAAGAAAGGGGGGAAAATGGAAGTGAAGGAAATCTGGAGGATGATTACAGGGGGGGGGGGGGGGTTACAATCATTAAGCAACAAGATGCTGAAGGATTATCAAAAGGGGCGGGGCCTGTCCACACACACATACCCAATTGTTACAAACATACCTGTTGGCTCCAAAAATCTTCACATACAATCATGTCAACATGAACTCAACACAACTACCGTTACTCACACATGCCTACAAACAGCATATTCTTAGCCATGTTGGACTTGACCTCCCTGCATTTTTATTTTAAGTAAATCTCCTGCGGCAGGAGGATTCCAAATGACAGGGTGTAGTTAATTTTGAAAAGAATTTGATGTGCTGAAAAGTAAAAGAAGGTAAGATTGTTATATATAGACAAACATATCATTTTATCAGTATATTTATTCTACACAATGAATGTAATATTTAAAAGCTAGATTTTATAAGAAAATAAATACATTTCTTAAATAAATGAATGAATGACCACAAAGTTGGCTCTTTTAGTGTTGCACCCTGTTGTAGCCATGGCCCTAAGTAAAAGGGGATGTGGTCAGTTTTGCCGTGGCCCCATAGGATTTCACAAAAGAGTGGGATCATGAAGTGTAATATTTGACTTTTAATTTACTCTTTCCATTAAAAGGTATATTTCAAGTTACTAAAATTACTCAAAAAACAGAGTCAGGGAAAATTAAAAAAATTATGTTTTTATAATTGCTAGTAAAATGAGATAGTATTTTACTTTAAATCTGCACAGCTGTTTGAGGGGACCCATAACATCGAGTTAAATGGAACATTTGCACAGGGTGGCAGCAGAGTCCATGGAACGTTTAATTCCTCTCTGCTGTTATATTTACTATTAAAATATGTTTTCTGATAGTAAAGCAAACAGGACCAGATGTTTGCTTTTTTATGCTGAGATGCAACAATAATTACCTAACAAACGTAAACATTTCAACAAAAATGAAGAATGTCAGCTTTGTTATGTTCTGGACACTTATAATCCATCTCTGGTAGTTGCCTGGGTCAGGCATGTTGTTAATGAGTTTAATAAAGAAGAATATTGATTTTCCAATCATGCAGTAATTCTGATCATTGCCTTTAGCACCCCCTCAACACCTCCAGGCACTAATATTTCACAGCTAATTGTTTATAATTATAATTCTGAAAACTTGAGTGGTGTTAGTTAAAGAAAGGATTGGCTATCAAAGCTTTTAGCCGATGGCAGCCGTTCTAGAGTTTTAAAGTCAAAGTTTTAAAGCCAGCATCTGCTTCATGTTCTTCCCGAGTCATGTCAGAAACACTGGGATGACTGTGCTTTTTTCCAGCCCTCAGTTATGGAATAGTATTCCTGTGGAACTGTGCATGAAATCAGAACCGAACAGTTTCGAATGTAAATCAAAAATGTACCTCTTTATTATAGCATGTAACTCAGTATTCATGTAACTCAGTATTCAAGCCTGACATTTCCGACAGTCTCTGAATGCAACACTCTGCCAAGCTGCTTTTCCTCCGCTCCCCTGGTTTCCCACATGGTTTTCCATGTCCATCCCCTGCTGAGGGTGGGGTCAGTGGGCGGGGTCAGCCTTCCTTCCCCTGACAGGCTCATGAAGGCCAGTGAAAGTTTAGAAGGAGGTGGAGGAAGGAGCAGCTGACTTCAGGCTTCAGGTCCACAGAGGCAGTAAGTGCAGCTTGGAAACATCTTTGACTAAAAGCACAGAAAGAAGCTTTTTTCTAACGCCAGTCTGCTGCAGGCTTTATTAATCTGGTACAGTGTGCTTTTACTTTTTTAATGAGCTTTGACATGTCTTTGAATTTAACCTGTAGATTTAAAGTTGTAAATCAATCCATAGTTTAGTGTTTAAACTTAAACATATTAAAGCAAACAGCTATAATTGCAGCTCATTATTTTCCTTTTTCTCCTTTTACTAATGTTTGTTTTTCCATTTTCATATTACTCCATTAGTCAAATGAAAAGTTTATTGCTGCAGTCTGACCGGAGATTTCTCCTTTCCCTTTGTCTGCTTGTAATGATCCCTTCACTAGAATGCAAGAGTAGCTTGCATGCTTTGAAAATGACATTTTGACCTTTTAAGCTGATGCACACATGGCCTCCAGCAGCAGGTGGGCCTCACAAGAATGACACATTTGAAATTAAGATGTTTCCTACAAAAAACGTTTATTTTTTTTAACCCCTTCTGCGTATGCCTGTCGTTAAAACGGTGTTTGAGGGCATCATCTTCTCTGTATTGACAACCTTCGGTGCTGAGTCGATATTGAGAGCAGGGGATCCTCAACATCCAGGATGCTAGAAGCTGCAGACCTCCAGCCCCAAACCTCTCTGGATTCTAATCTGACTAATAAAATCAGAAGTTCAGCTTCAAAGGTGGGATAATGAGCTGCTGTGAGCGAAGCTAGCATGCACGCTCCATACTGACCACATTAGTCTAATGGCAACAGTGTTTTTAGCAGTGGCTCTGGGCTTCATTCCATGTGTTCAATCTGTGAGGTGTGTGCTAATTCCAGCTTGTGTAACCGCTGCCACGTTACATAGAGGAAAATGGAAACCCTGCAGCTCATGAGTCATCTGTGTGCTGCCAGATGTTTGATTTCTAAAGCACACATCTGTTGTGGTGTCAGTGGATCATATCAAGAGTGTGTTTACTTCCTTGGTTCATTTGTAAGGATCCTCTTTTTTCTTCTCCTTGGAAGGTTTGTTTTCCTGTGAGAGAGAGCCCGGCAGGCTCCTGGAGGTTGTGTCTAATATGTTTACCCCATGTTTACTCTGATCATTTGTTCTTTAAATTTCTCTTCAATGAAATATAATCAGCATAGCATGTTTTATACTGGAGTGGTTTCGTATCCTTCAGAATTGCCAAAACAGCTTTTTTTAAAAAGTAAAGAGCACAAATCCGACTCACTGATGACAAATAATTACATTTTTTATATAAAAAAAGAGTGGATTGACATAAAGACTCCAGGTTGTAGCTATTGTGGACCAAACTCTGAAGAATAAGCATCAGCTGTATAAATTCATTACATATTTTTGTCCTTTTTCTATCAAATAAAGGTCATTCAAACCCCCAAAAAAGTCTATCAAACTATAATTATAATTTTTTTGATAAACTCGTTTTTTTGAAAGCTCAAGAAATTCTGTCTGCGTTAAACAAAAACAAAATAAAAGTTTTTTTTTATATATTGTTGATGCTGTTCCTAATAAAACATTTGCTTGTTTTGTCACATTTGTTTAAATCAAATCATGTTTCCAGTATAAACATGATTAAGTGACAGCCTGACTGTAGCTATTTCACAATTATTTTATAGCTTTTTTCATGACTAATGATCCTAAGTTGGAAATATCAGTGTATAGATACCATACATATTTTTACTTTGTTTGTCTTCTTTAATCTTTTTCTTTGTTCTGATTGCTTCAACTATATCAATTTCAATTCTAAGCATGAGAACGCATATCAGAGCTATTTAAGTAACATTTTGTGGAAATTTTAGCACTGATGTGGATTGGCTGGAATTAAACGAAAACACAGAAAACGAAACGAAAAGTGTTAATGATTCGTCTTGTCATTGTGAATATTAAACAACTAATGCTATGTTTACTCCAGGCATGTGTTGGGCGTTCAAGAATGTGCCAAACATGGGTTCTTGAACGCGCTTTTGCACACGGTGCTCACAGTGGGCTGCCACTACCCATTACTGGCATATGTACTTACAGTTGGAGGAGGCTTGGTGTGGAATGTCAAAGCGGGGCAAATCTTGCGAATCTTGTTTCGGGCTTTTTCTTTCACAGTTTTGTTTCAATATGTGAAAGAGTTAATGTCATAGAATGTCATCACAGCAAAAACCGCAGTTGTTAATTTCTCTTTCGTCATCTTTTCTCAAACGTTTGGCACTTCCGCAGATGAAAAGGACACTACCCATACACCACCACCAAATGGTAGTCTGTGATTGGCCGCCCTTTTGGCACATGAACATAGAATCCCAAAACACACATATACGTACGTTTGAATAGACCTTTTTTTGAAAGTTTTCGCTGGAATGCATATTGCTGTCAGAAGTCAGATCTCTGTCTCCCCCTCTGGTCACTGACGAGAACCGTCTCCAGAGTTCTGAATGCACTTCATCTCCCAGCAACCCCAGCGCACAGTTTCTGGATGCCACACACCTGACTCTCCTTTACAATCACTCACAGTACACTTAAACACTGTACTGAGCCCCACTCAGTGCAAAGTATTGTTTGTGTCACTCTGCCTGCATTACCGAGCGTCATATCCAGAACTGATATCGTGATAACCAGACACTGTTTGGTCTCTGACTGCCCCGAATCTTGTCTGGATCCTGATTTTTCTTGTTTCCTCTTTGATGCTCCCATCCTCATTATTGACCCCTGCCTGCCTGACCCTGATTTAGTTTTGTGGATTTTGAACTGAGCTAATAAACCTGCTGCATTTGGAACCAGCCGTCTGCCTGTTCTTGAGACAGTTTCAGAAGGCGCTGTGTATGAAGCATTAGAGTAGATTGAACTGCTGTCACTGATGCCCTTCTGTTTCTTAGATTCTATTTTAAACTAGGCGTTTAGGATGAACAGAGGCAGTGTGTGAGTTTTAAAGTAAAAAAAAAAGGTTAAATGAGTTTTATAGTAACTTTGCAGCAACAAAGAACTGAAAATCAGTGTGTCAGAGACGTTGCTGTGTTTCATTCAGTGAACAAACTAAAACACTTTCTCCTCCATCAAACCATTTATTATAAATAGTAAAATAATAATAATAATAAAACCTTTATATAAAAAAAGCAACTATTTACAGCGAAGAAAAGTTCCTTAAATGTTATGTTGACTGGTCTAAAACTTTCTTAGTCTTGTAATCTTTGCACCAAAAACTCTTCACAAACGGCTCATAAATAATTTCATTCAACCAGGGTTTGATGCAACATGAGACCGATCCAATTCCTGCTTGCAGTTTGTCTTTTGTAGGCTTCCTGCCTGGTTTTTGTCTTCTGGCCGACCTCATTTTTTAAAAATATTGTCGTAGTGTGCATAGTGAGTGAAATATGTCCCATTCCATGCTTTTTCTCTTCCATTTTGTTCCAGAAATAATACATATTATTTGGCTTCTCTCCTTTTGTCTTCATCAGTTCCAATCAAAATGAGTGTGCAGACAGAACTCTGTTGCACTGTCATCCTGTTGGTACTGTCAAAGCTGGTGCACGCCCAGTATGAGCTGCATGGCTACCCGCCGGGCTACCCTGACCCGGAGCAGGAACAGTACACCCCCCCAGTGCTGGACCCAGACACCCCCAGGATTCAACTCCGGTTGGCAGGAGACAAGAGAAAGCACAATGAGGGCAGAGTGGAGGTGTACTACAACGGAGAGTGGGGGACGGTGTGCGATGATGACTTCAACATCCACGCTGCCCAGGTGGTGTGCAGGGAGCTGGGCTACGTGGAAGCTGTCTCATGGTCGCCATCATCAAAATACGGAAAAGGAGAAGGTATTTCTTCTGTCATGTCTGCAAGAAATAAGCCTGGACACTTACTGGATTTAAGATTTAATTGACACATATGTGTAGCTGTTACATATATAGCCAATAAATGAAAATATTTAACAAATCTGTTTCCAAGCTTATCATATAGTAAAAATGACTTTTCTCTCTTTTGATTCTTAAGGAACCATCTGGTTTGACAATCTCCAATGTACCGGCACAGAAAAGACCTTAGGCGCTGTGCCGTTCTAATGGGATCGGAGTGTCTGACTGCAAACACACTGAAGACGTGGGTGTGGTCTGCAGCGACAGGAGGATCCCTGGCTTCAAATTTGTGAACTTGCTTCCCAACCACGTGGAGGTAAAGTTGCCTAAATGTTCAAGCACATTTATGTTTAAAGACCCACATCTTTAAATGCGTACATCTTTGTTTTCCTCGTCTGAGCTGGTATCCACCTCAAAACTGTACGTCTGGATGGCTCCACTGCTGCTTGCCATTTTTGTTGCACCAGTAATATTAGGTTGGGGTTGTGAGGGGCTGTAAGCAAGCAGGAGAATTTGTAAACAGATGGATGATTAGAAGTGGGATGGGGCTTAATCTGCGCCAATAGTTCCATCTACAACTGTAAAAACTATCCTAGAAAAGGACAGGTTATTTAATTTGGGCTAAAACGGCATATTCATAAATAAAACATAGAAATTCTGTAAAATGTTTGCTTTTTGTTGTTGTTGTTTTTTTTTTTCATCCCCCGACATTCCAGTTCCCTCCCACAGTCCATAAACATGCTCCTTAGGTTAATTGGTGACTCTAAATTGCACCTGGACGTTTTTCCATTCAGAATGTGAAGAATTTTCCGCTACAAAGCCCATTGAGATGACTGTTGTTATGATCTTGGGGTATACAAATAAAATTGAAATAAATTGAACTTTTACCGATAATTCTTATCAGACCTCAAGTGTGTAGCAAGTACAGTTTTAGCAAATATAGCAATTACCACAAAAGATTCACAGGACTTTTAAAAATGTACAATTTCATAAATGTCATTTTTAGACCAATAGAGAAAAGTCCAGTAGTAAAGTGAGTAACACAGATTAGGTATTATAAGTATTATTAGCATAACTAAGGGTGTATTCAGACTCGACACATTGGGTTCACTTAAAGGGAACTAGAGTTCGTTTACCCCAATAATCCCAAGTGGGCCTTAGTCCGGTACCAGGATACAGACATTGGGACACTGATGCAGACGTTCAAAATTGGTCTGCGAAATGTAAAGTTTGAACAAGTGAACCATTCCGACAAGGACTGCAAAGTGCAGGACTTCCATAATATGTGGATCAAGTTGCTTTGCCCCGCCTTCGTAATACCTGACCAATGATTGAAGAGATCCTTAGTCGCGTGGTTTCGTTAACAAGCTTCAGTTCAAAACAGGGAAGGCCACTTGACAGCAGACTTACCAAACGCATAGTTCAGGACTTTATCAGGACCAAATCATTTTTCCTGTCTGAATACACCCTTAGTTTGAAACTACTGCCTTGTCTTTTAGTTTTACACTTTAAGATATGTTTTCTTATTAATTTCTTATCTTCCAGTGATTTCTATTTGAAAATGTCATAGTCACAGTATGGTTTTTATGCTCATGTTGCTGCAATATTAGCTATAATAATTCTAATAATTCTAATTCTAATCCAATAAGGTGGCTGCTGCAACTGGAGTAGCAGAAACTGTTTGCATCTGGAAAGTAATCCCTCTAATGAGACTGGAGACTGTTTTGCTGAAGTTCACCATTCTTGGTACACTAATGTATTCAAGTTAAAGATGTGTTAATGGGTGCATTTACTGTGGTAAAAGTTTTGATTTGGCCCGTAACATTTATAGAGGTTGGCTTTGTTTTTACAGCTTTTGCATATGTCTAATTCTAAATGCGTAAGAAAAGGAAATGAGCAATAACCAAGCAAAATCTCTGACGATAAAACCTCAGTCAAAAAAGCATTTTTTTTTTCTGTTGGTTTGCAGAGTAGGAGTTTAATTTAAGTCATTTAAATTGGTCAAAATGTAGATTAAATTTAAAGTGACAGTGTTAGTAAAGAAGAATAATTTTCATGGTTGTCGGTCAGAGTGGAGTTTTTAATATATATTTTTTAAACTTTCCTCCAACTAAATCTTTAACCCTTGTTCTATCCTAGGCACTTTACTGTTGGGAGTTGGGTCATCTAGATTCACTAGACAGTGCTCTGAACCTTTTTTTTTTCCAATTTTTTGTGATCTTCACTGGTTCAATGGATTACATGAAATTTTTCCACCTTTGTCCAACTTTGTCATGGTAGGGAGAACACGTCAAAGTAAGGGTGGGGTTATCTAAGATAGCACAAGGGTTAAAGAATCTCACATGGCTGATTTTTGAGCAAATTAATGATCTGCTGTCCTGTTGCTGTTGGTCTTCTGTAACTCTAAAATAAACAACAACCACACAATTATTTTGGCTTGGTTGGATGCAAGAGCTTGAGTCCAAAATCATTAAAATATTGCACATTTCTTGTCTGTAGTAAAAGTATGTCCACTAAAACTGAAGTTAAAGGTAGGGTGTTGCACTCGTAGCTGTCAGTCAGTTGATGAAAAACCTTTACAGGATCAGCTGAACATGAATACCAATCGTGCCTCTGGACACGGTGCAGGCCTCACACATTCCAAAGTTATGAGCAAACCACCGACTGAGGCTAATGCTTTATCTGTCACTTCTCTTATGAGAGCTGAAATTTTAAAGCAACTTTTTTCATAAGCATGCATATTCAGTGATGCACACGTATACACAAAATTATTTACTCAAAGTATTGCTCCTAAATGTGCACTCTACTTGAATTGAAGTATTTCAAGGCACACTGTCATATTTCTTCTAATCTATTCAGAGTTGTACTGAGTCAACCCATGTAGGTTTTAGAATCCAGCTTTCTCTCACACAGTTTCTCATCAGTGCAGCTTTGGAAAAATCTTATACCGGGACTTTTTTTCCTTCTAATACCGGGGGTCCAAACTATTTGCAAAGAGGGCCAGACTTGATGAGGTGAAAATGTTTTAGGGATAACCACTAAGTCTGACTACTTTAATAAATAGCTTGTAGTAGTTAAGATGTCTTGTTTGGTAGTCACTCTAGATATTGAACTCATTGAAACCAGCTACAGTCTCTTTACATGTTAGGCAGACAGTTGTTTCATATTTCATTGAAAACAAATACTCCAGTTTTCACTTGTACTAGAAGTGTTGGTTCTCACTGCCAACTTTTCTTTTTAATTTTTGGCTGACATTTTAGAAATAAGCTAGAGAGCATTACAGATGGGTGTTGTCAGTTTACAATGTCTTAAAACGTAATTCAGCCAATCACAATCAAGAAGTCGTGCTAACAGTTTTTAGAAAATGTTGGTGGTCACATAGTATTGATTTATGAAAGGAGCCTGTGGGACAGTGGAAATGGGAATGCAGGCTACATTTGGCCCACGGTCCAGACTTTGGACATGCCTGTTCTAATGCAACTACAGACCCTATCAACTATTCACAATTTCAGCTGAGAAATTGTTTAATTAAGTGTTGTGTGAGTGGAAAGAAAATCTAAACATGAGGGAGCTTCTGTGGGACACTTTCCAAACTAAGAAGAAAGGCTCCATCAAGGCTGTGAGAGAAAATATTTAGGCATCTATGCGTTTGAACCTCAGTCCTGTCATTATATCTGTGGTTCTAAGAAGCTTGATTTCTGCTTGTGCAGCTACAGTTCGCTATTATACATGTCTATTGTTTCAAATAGTCTACAATTGCAACACCAAATATTTGACCAATGGTATAGTGTAGGTTCTTTGCTTTAAATAATTCAGACCAGACTTTTGAACACACTTTTGTGTCATGTATGTGATGAGGTTTAAACACCAAACTCGTTGTTATTTGTTGCACGGTTCCTAGTTGACTTTTCTATAGCTGTGCTCTGTCCTGAACAGTTAATTCAGTTTATGCAGCACAGGACGTAAAAGCACCTTGATATTGTTTTCTCATCTCAGATCCAATTCTTTAAAGGAGGAGTGGGTACTTGGTGCACTCTCCTTTACCAGATCTCTGTACTGCACTGTAAACCCCTCCCTTTAAAGGGAGCGTTTGTGCTGTAGACCTGTGCTGTTTTGACCAAAGTGACTTCTAGACTTTGTTTTATCATTTACCGTAAGTAAACTGTGTAATGATATTTTGTGTAGCCCTGCAACGGACTGTTGACCTATTCAGGGTGTACCCTGGCTTTGTCCAATGCTAGCTGGATTGGCTCCAGCAACCCATGACCCCAAACCGATTATGTGGGTCCTGAAGATGGATGGGTGGATTTTTGAGTATTTTTCATACATCCATCCATCCATCTTCCTCCGCTTATCCGGAACCGGGTCGCGGGGGCAGCAGACTGATCAGAGATGCCCAGACTTCCGTCACCCCAGCCACCTCCTCCAGCTTCTCTGGGGGGACCCCGAGGCGTTCCCAGGCCAGCCGAGAGACGTAGTCTCTCCAGCGTGTCCTGGGTCTTCCCCGGGGCCTCCGCCCAGTGGGACATGCCCGGAACACCTCTCCAGGGAGGCGTCCAGGGGGCATCCGGACTAGATGCCCGAGCCACCTCAACTGGCTCCTTTCGATGTGGAGGAGAAGCGGTTCTACTCCGAGCTCTCTGCGGGTGACCGAGATTCTCACCCCATCTCTAAGGGAGCGCCCAGCCACCCTACGGAGAAAGCTCATTTCAGCCGCTTGTATTCGGGACCTCGTTCTTTCGGTCATGACCCATAGCTCATGACCATAGGTGAGTACTGGAACGTAGATCGACCGGTAAATTGAGCGCTTTGCTTTTCGGCTCAGCTCTCTCTTCACCACGACGGACCGATGGAGCGACCGCATAACTACGGACGCTGCTCCGATCCGCCTGTCAATCTCACGCTCCGATCTTCCCTCACTCGTGAACAAGACCCCAAGGTATTTAAACTCCTCCACCTGGGGCAAGGACACTCCACCCACCGAGAGATGGCAAACTACCTTTCTCCGGTCAAGGACCATGGCCTCAGATTTAGCGGTGCTGACCCTCATCCCAGCCAGCTTCACACTCGGCCGCAAACCGCCCCAATGCACGCTGGAGGTCCCGGTCCGATGAAGCCAACAGGACAACATCATCTGCAAAAAGCAGAGAGGAAATCCTGTGTTCCCCAAACCAGATCTCTTCCGGCCCCTGGCTGTGCCTAGAAATTCTGTCCATGAAAACTATGAACAGAACCGGTGATAAAGGGCAGCCCTGCCGGAGTCCAACGTGGACTGGGAACAGGTCTGACTTACTGCCGGCTATGCGAACCAAGCTCCTACTCGGTCATACAGAGACCGGACAGCCCTCAGTAAGGCTCCCCGGACCCCATACTCCCAGAGCACCCCCCACAGGATGCCACGGGGGACGCGGTCGAATGCCTTCTCCAAATCCACAAAACACATATGGACTGGATGAGCGAACTCCCATTTTTCATACATTTAAAAATAATTACTGGTACTCAATTTTTAATGCACAATATATTCCTATGTAGGATTAGATATGCCAGGAATAAAATGGTAAAAAAGGATTCCCCAGAGACTGTGGGTGGAGATGTCTAGACGTCTGGAGACAGCCTTAGATCACAAGGAAAAAAAAAAGTTCAACTACGCTTTTTCATTCACTTAGAGAAGTCACATGAACCCACAGCATGTAAAACACACCCAGCTGGAGGCCTGACACTGAAGCCAGCTATTACCATCATCTGTGGTGTTATAATGGCAAACATGACGACATCCTCCTTTAGGGTTTGTGTTACGGAATGATTAGTAGGTACTAAGTGGATGATCCATCATCTGATGGAAAAGAGAACAGTGGTTTAACTAAAGGAACTGTAAAATAAATACCCAGAGAGTGAGCTCAGAAGGGGGTGAAACATAAACCTCGGCACGCGTACTGGGCATTAGGCTTTGTTTTTTGTCAAATTGACAGAAAATCAACACCTTTTATAGCTTATAGTAGAATGATATTTGGACATTTTTCATACAGGGTATGATTATTGTCTGATTGGGATACACCGCACAAGCAAAGAGTCAATGTTCAATTCTGCATCTCGCCATGTAAAGCAGCCTTTATGTCTGCATTTCTGACCTGCTTTAAGGACGTCTTTTGTTCATCAGTTTATGGCAAAGTCACTGCAGAGGATTTCTCAGGTCATATCTGCAATAATCTGCATGCATTTCAATTTCTCAGCAAACCAATTGCACATTCAAAAATACCTGGGTTTATGAAATGTGAACTTTGGCAGCTGTAGTTGAGGACTGTGTTGTTTACACAGTATACTAAGCCAGTGTTTTTCAACCTTTTTTGAGCCACGGCACACTTTAGCCTTGACAAAAATCCCGCGGCACACCAGCATCCCAAAAAAAAAAAAAAAAAAAAAAAAAAAAAAAAAAAGAAGCAAAAACTCAGTCTGCATTGATCGACAGCCGCCCCCCGCCCTCCGGAATCTCACGGGCATTTTCATGATAATTGTGGCAGAAAAAGCTGGAAGCTGCAGCTGTTTTTTTCTAAAAGTTGGATTAAAAGTTAAGTTAAAAGATTCAAAAACTGTTTGATGTGTGTTCCTTGTTTAAAGACGTTAAGAGGAGAGGCTCATTGTGCGCTCATTGTCGTTCTAACCCAATGCATCATGGCAGGTGTAGTGCCGTAAATCCGCCGACCGCAGAAAGACCAGCTTCTCTGAGCTTCATGGTTTTGTTCTCTTGTTCCACGGTCTGACACCGGATTCTGTGGAAAGCTACACCACTAAAGACGAGCTTTAGCTGGTATTTTTGTTAGAACTGAGAGACTTTTTGAGTTAAATCTAAACAAGGAAGTTAAGACTTTAACCACTTCTGATTGGTCAGACTGATGACATGTGATTCAGCCTTCAAGAATGATTGGTGGAGACAGTTAAAGGGGCGGCACTGGTATAGCTAACAGGTATAGCTGCAGCTAAATTGCTGTATCTTCATTCTTATCAAAATGTATTTAATAGAACCAAATAAACACAAAGAAAAAATAATTTTATGATCTTTTATATTCCTAACTACTCAGTGTTTTATCAGGGGCCTGTTTGGATGAACAAAGAGCTGATTTCCTGGAGATGGGAAATGTTGTTAGATCAGTTAATGAGGGCAATTTCCCACGGCACACTTGACCATCTCCCACGGCACACTAGTGTGCCGCGGCACACTGGTTGAAAAACACTGTACTAAGCGGTGGTACTTTTAACGTGTTCTTAGCAATCTTTGTTTTTTCAACTTTTTTTAAGTCAATGAAAGACAATAAAAAGAAATGGAAAAAGAAGTACTAGTAAAAGTATATATATACTATATATATATATATATATATATATATATATATATATATATATATATATATATATAGAAATCCTTACTTTCCCCAAAACAAAGCTCATAAATCCTTGTTCCTAAATGTTTTTCTTCAAGACCTTAAGGTTAAACAAACCTTTCAATATAGGCAGTCTTGTCATCCCCTCACAGTCTGAAAAGGATTAGAATTTCTTCATTTTTTTTTACCCAAACTAAAGAAGGACTCTCTAGAGTTTGTTTTCTTTGGCTGGACAGCGGGAAAAAGTCCCCACACAGCTGGACTGTCAGTGTGAGTTGCCATGTACTGTATGTGAGTCACGTCTCATTGTGAATTGGTTTTTTGGTGCACATTTTAAGACCCACTCCAAGAAAAATCATGTTTTTGGTGTTTTTAACATGTACTTGTTGCATTTTTGTTATAATGGGGACATTTATTAAAAAAATTAAGTTTAAAATTGTTTTCCTGAATATTTCGTTATTCAAATCAGGGTGAATCAGGAGCAGACGAGAAACATGCAGTTTGAAAAAGCTTGTAGTTGTTACCTACAAACTACAATCAGAGGGCCACAAGCTCCCCGCTCTGCTCCATTCTGATTCATCCACCTGCAGACAAATAGATCTAATAATGTTTTCATTTTCCTCGTCTGAAATAGAATCTGGCTCTAAGATGTACGACTGGATGACGTATATTGCTCGCCATTTTTATCACAATGCTAATGTTAACTTGGGGTTGTGATGGGCTGTTAGCAAGTGGGAGAGAATGTAAACAAAGGGATGATGGGAAATGGAAGGCTGGCTCATTACTTGAGGACAGTCCCGCCACCAACTCAGAAGTGCATTTCTACTGAAATCTACTTTTTTGATTTTGATTTTACACGTTAACACATTCACGTATTCTCAACATCTGAAACTCTCAGTCTAGTTTGTAATGTATCAGTAAGCACTTCCAGAATTAATCCATAGGCCTATATAAAGTGCTCCAGAATTATGAGGCACCTGCATTTTTTTTAACTAGGCTTTTATGTGTTCCCTATAGTACAGAAAATACAGTAATTATATTGTGGACATTTAACACTTAGGCAGCCAAGGCGGTAACCAAACCTCTCCCTTTCCAACCCGTGGTCGACCGCTCTACCACTGCTCCACAGCCCCCCTAAAATGGCTTCTCTGACTTAGCAAGCATAGCATGGAAAGGGAATTAGGCAAAGCACAACTGTAGTCGATCTGCAGGGGATGTTTGTGTTCATTGGGTTGCAAGATAAACCTCTACCTAGACATATGGTAAACAAAAAAATAACCCTGTCAGATCCCCAACTTTCTGTTTTCCTCCATGTTTAAAGACATTTGAGTCGTTTTACAGCCTTAGCGCTCTTCGTTTCCATTCAGTCAGACTGCCTTTGTGAGTTAAGCTCCAGCTCAGCTGTCGAGGCTTTGAGAAACATCTGTTTTTAATCAGTTATCAAGGGGGTCTTTTAATGACCTGAAGAAGGAAGTGTACACTGCGAGGAAATGTTGTCTGAATTGTGTTAACACAGACTAACTTCATTAATTCAAAATCCTGTTTATATTGCAGAGGATTAGCTTTTGACAAAGGAAACAGGGTTTGCTGAGATTTGCACGGACAAAAATGAACGTGTGAAGTGTCATAGGAGCTGCAGCGAAAACCCGCACTCTTTGTAAAGCAAGAGCCTTTGTATTCAGCTGCAGACGAAGGCGATTTACTGCAGGCTGTGAGTGTTTAAAAATCCTATTGGAAACATATGTTCTTTGTTGGCAAATGTCTTTACATCATTGCTGAATGATGGGTAGGAAGCAAAACAGTCTTTTTTTTCAGGATAAAAACAAAATGATATTTATTTAGCAAAGCATTCTGACCACATGCTGTTGGATGATAGATGTTGGCTTGTTTAGGCCCATCCCCACCACCTAATAATGATCCGATAGGCAGAACTCTATGGATTGTTAGCAGCAAACATCACTTCAGCTAATCAGAGGCTCCTTGAGATGTTGTTTTTGAATCCAGATGTTTATATCTTCTAACACCACTAATCCTACGGTCACAAATACAGCTGCCAACAAGCAATGGGGAGGCAATAGCAAAATCTTCAAGATTTCATGCTGCCGTTGACTTTTTGGAAGTGGTTGGCGTGGTCATGAATATAGACAGCAGATTAAGAAATCAGGCAACAGCTTGGCGACCACAGGGCTGGTGGCAGCCGGATCACCAGCCGGCATCAGCTCTGACTGGACAATGTGTAAATGTCTCTTGACAGCGGCCGTCCATATAAAGTGCCATCGGCCGCCAGCCATCCAGTGCCATGAAGAACCTAAACTCACCCAGTGAACCTGCAACCGACTGCACCCAGTCTGGTATCATTGCTAACATCGATACTCAGACACGTCTCAACTCCTGTGCCCAAAATCCCTCATCTCAGCGGCAACAGCCTTTGTCTTCATAACAAAGCTATGCAAGAGGGGGGGCAATTGTGGGCATGGCAAAAGACTTGTTTAATATTTACTAAAAAAGTGGGCCATTCTTCACCACTCTGCACTCCAATCGCCCTATCAACAACTTTTTCTTCACCCTACTTGTGCCTCCTCTTCTTCTAAGAGTAGCAAAAGCACAATGTCTTCTTCGTATCCTTCTCAGCATCAACCACAATCTGTCAATACGCAGGTCTCGGAGTCGCTGTGGTGCTATAAACACTATGATGAGTTTTGTGCAGCATCAATGCCATCTCCCCATTTGGATCGCCAGATTGACGTCCGGTCATTGCCAGGCCCCCGGTCCATGTCAAAAGCCTCTGTCAAGAGTCTGCGCTGCTACCATACGATTTCGAATGGTAGCAGTGGGATGGCAGCACGGGGGCAGGGGGTGGCTGGAGGATGGCAGTCTCAAATCGGCCGATCATCAGATGATTTTAGGGACCTTGGAGACCCACCTATCAGAACTGCTGCCTTCCAGTGTCCCGCTCTTCACTGGACTGCCACCGGACAACCTCTAAATATGCCCAGGCGGCCACTGACCAGTGTCAAAAAAAGGTTCAGCTGTTGTAAATTATAACTTTTTCTTACTTCCACCGCAGAACAATGTATAAAAATGTGACTGACTGATTACAAATGCCGCTGTGTAGCCACCTGCTGAATTTGCTGAAAATTTGTATTTTCTTCATCGTGCTGTAGCATTTTGGGATATTCGACCGTAGGCTTTTTCTCTCATAGTTTTTTCCAGTCAGAGTAGACCACACCTAGATTGAAAAATAACTTAAATAGAAAACTGCTCTTTAAGGAACAAGTATATAACTGTTCAGTACAAAGTAGACTTGTCTAGTCAGATTTGTGCTGCAATGATTTCACTTTTCCTGTTAAAGTTATCTCATCAACACTTTTTCCATCTGTGGCAGGCAAGAACAGACTTTTCAAAGACCTCGCTCCCTGGAGTCCATTGAATCAACCCACACATGTTAGAAACACTACCCTCCCTCCCCCAATGTGCCTGCCATTACTCTTTTGTCTACGTGCACGCATGTGGAGTTTCTGAGCCTCTGACAGGAAATTCATCAGGGAAAACTAAAGGGAAGAGATCAAGGATATGATTCGTTTGAGATGGGGACAACTCAGATGTTTCAGACTGACCTCAGAGTGAACTCAAAAAAAGAAAAAAAAAAATGACTGAGAACATTTAGTAAGTTTTGGCTCATGTGCTGGCAACTTGTTTGTTGGAAAAAAAAAGTTATTTGTAGCTTTTGCCAATGACATGTGCATTTCTGTATCTCTTGCCTGCAAGCAAGTCACGTGCAGTTATAACAGGAAAGAACCATTAGTGTGGTTATCTTAGCAAGAATCCAAGAGGACATGAAAGAGGATGATTTGTGGATTTTACGCTGCAAAGCGGCGTCTTGGATTCTCTGGAGGCAAATGGCAGCTGAAAAAAATGACTCTCTTCATTTCATGTTTTAGGGTTTATTTGGCTGCACATGAGACAAGACTTTCATGAAGCCACATGAAGCAGAGTTCTCTGCATGCACTGTCATGCAGAAATGTTAAATATTAAACAATACAAAACAAATTAATCAAAGTTTATCTATCTATCTATCTATCTATCTATCTATCTATCTATCTATCTATCTATCTATCTATCTATCTATCTATCTATCTATCTATCTATCTATCTATCTATCTATCTATCTATCTATCTATCTATCTATCTGTAACACCTATCCCATGTAACAAGATGAATAACCCTTTGTTATTATGTCTTATTACTAAGGGCGGTGTCCTGGGTTCATCTAATTTGATTTAGTTAGGGGTAAAACAGGAAATACAAAAATCACTTAATTTAATACAAAGAAAATACTGGAAATCGGCGGTGCCTCCACTTAACAGGAATTTAACTTTAGATTTTTCCTACTAAGACTAATTAGAATTTAAACATTACAACCTTTTCTGATTTTTGTTCTTTTATTTTTAATTAACCCCCACACACAGTTAAATGAAATAAAATACAGTTTACCTTAATCAAGTAGACGGTGGGGAAAAAAAAACAATCACTTCCTTACACTGAATACAACAGCAACACAAAATTGGTATAGTCCCCCTCTCTGGGTTTTTTTATTTGTTGCAGGCCTGATCGATGCTCGGGTGCGTTGTGGCCAAAAACTTAAGAGGGCCCTTTCACTTGCTAAGCAAGCAGGAAAAAAAAAACGTGCACTTACTCACTTGTCGGATGGTTAGGGCAACTGTTGGCGGGTGAAAATGCTCTGCAGTCAAACTCAGTCGTATCCAGCTTCACAGCAGGACAGAGTAAGAGGAGGCGGGAATCTCTGAGGCCTGGGGGTTGAAATCATCTCAGACGACCAGCAGGGTGTGCTCGGTCTCCCACGGGTGCTCAGTCTTCCCACAGGTGCTCGGTCTTCCACAGGGTCCAAAAAGACTCATATGACACACGGTTTCCACAATTTTAACAGAAAAGTTGACTCTGCGTCGAACTTGAAAAATTGTAGGTACAAGCCTTCAGCGTCAGCTCCGCTCCTCACCAAGGTCTGACTCGCTCTGCCCGTTAGTGAAACGCTTTTTTTTTCGATTGCACCTCTTAGACACACCCCCTTATCTCTGAATGGATGGATCATTATACGGACAGGTAACATAACACAGTGTTTTTCAACCAGTGTGCCGCGGCACACTAGTGTGCCGTGGGAGATGGTCAAGTGTGCCGTGGGAAATTGCCCTCATTAACTGATCTAAAAACATTTTCCATCTCCAGGAAATCAGCTCTTTGTTCATCCAAACAGGCCCTGATAAAACACAATAGCTCAATAGCTTTATGTTTGATAAAACATACAATTATTTTTTCTTTGTGTTTACTTGATTCTATTAAAGACATTTTGATAAGAATGACGGTACCCGATTTAGCTGCAGCTATAACTAGCTGTTAGCGGAAAAATCCCGCACCTTTAACTGTCTCCACCAATCATTCTTGAAGGCTTGATCACATGTCATCAGTCTGACCAATCAGAAGTGGTTAAAGTATTTACTTCCTTGTTTAGATTTAGCTCAAAACGTTGCTCAGTTCTAACAAAAGTACCAGCTAAAGCTCGTCTTTAGTGGTGTAGCTTTCCACAGAATCCGGTGTCAGACCGTGGAACAAGTAAACAAAACAATGAAGCTCAGAGAAGCTAGTCTTTCTGCAGTCGCGGATTTTCGACACTACATCTCCCATGATGCATTGGGTGAAAGCGTCTGTCTTAGCGCACAATGAGCCTCTCCTCTTAACATCTTTAAACAACGAACACACATCAAACAGTTTTTGAATCTTTTAACTTAACTTTTAATACATCTTTTAGAAAAAAACAACTGGAGCGTCCAGCTTTTTCTGCCACAATTATCACAAAAATGCACGTGAGATTGCAGAGGGGCTGTAGATCAATACAGACTGAGTTTTTACTTTTCTTTTTTTCTTTTTTGGATGCTGGTGTGCCGCGGGATTTTTATCAAGGTTAAAGTGTGCCGTGGCTCAAAAAAGGTTGAAAAACACTGACATAACAAATCAAATTTCAGACTTAACAAAAAATACATACAGGTTAGACTGTGGGGCAAGATAAACTTTTACAACATACAAAACCAAACAAACTTGATTCCCAAAGGAACTAAAAAATAAACCCAACAAATGGACATTGAACATTTTTTTTAACAAATAATACATATTCATCATTCAGTAGCCTAGTTTAACATTTATTTATTTTTTTCTTTTCTTTCAAATTTTGACTGGGCTACATATCTATCTATCTATCTATCTATCTATCTATTGATCGATCAATCGATAGATATAGATGTATCTATCTATACATATATATATATATATGTATATATATTATATATACTTTTATATTAAATTTTTGTCATTTATTTGCATCTCTTTTCTACTCTGAGCTCTTTTAAACACCTGTGTTTTATTGGATCTGATTAACTTCTGATCTGATTCGTTGGGTCAAATTGTAACAAAAGCATGTAGCTACTTTAAATGGGACTTGTTGTTACCCCTTTCTGTCCCTGTGCTCAATTGAACCTCTCTGCCTAAGCTACTGTATGTGACAGCTTGACTGTATATGAGACCTGGACCAAGCGAGTGTGATGTCATCCATAGAACCAATCAAATTAAGTCAATTTAGTCGTCATTTTTTCCTGAGACAAATGTCGCCATGTTGGAGACAGACAACATTAGTAGGCAGTGATTGATCCGAGCCGGTTGAAGAAATTATTTAAATGGAAACCACTCTCGCCAGTCAGGAGTGAGCTTATTGAAAGGCCACACCCCTACAAATTGAAAGTGGGCTTGGGAGAATCTGTCAATCAAACGTTTTGAACGTTTGACATGAGACCACATACTTTCTGATTGGCCCATTTATAAATTAAATAACTGGCACTACAGAAATAATATTATGAAAAAGATTAATTAGGATTACTGAAAACATTTTAAAAGTTGTATCAGAGCCAGAATGGTTATTCTGGCCAAAAGAATAACTGATTAAAAGCTGTTTATTTCTGTATAGAAGTCTGTAGGATTTGGCATCTTGGAACCAGCAAATACTTTCTGTTTGGAACACCAGGGAGAAGGGGTCACTCAGTCCAGTTCTCATATAGAGTCAATGTGTGACAGGTGAACTAGGTTTTGTCCTAAACAGTTTGCACATCAGGTATGTTGTAAAGCAGTGTGCTGCAGGTGATGTTTTGACACAAATGTGAGAAGATATGGTGGAAACGTATGAGTTACTGCTGCAATCAAGTACTTTTTTTTTGTAAGTTGTCTACAGTTTTTTGTTTCTTCTCAACAGTGCAAACAAAAAAGCTGTAAATTGTGTGAATTATTCTTCAACATAAAATATTTGTTTCTTTCATTTGACTTGATAATTAAGTGGCTTCAGATGCTTCAAACCTTAGAAAAAGAATCATTTTACGTCGTGTCATTTTTCCTATCCTTTGCTAATCTCATGTTTTCCTTGTGTCATTCTGTCTACAATTTCCACAGAACCTAGACATTCGTGTGGAGGACGTGCGTATACGAGCCATCCTGTCTTCATACCGCAAGCGCATCCCTGTGACTGAAGGTTATGTAGAGGTGAAGGATGGTGGCAAGTGGAAGCAGATCTGTGACACAGAATGGACCCAGTTCAATAGCAGAGTCATCTGCGGCATGTTTGGCTTCCCCGGGGAAAAGCGCTACAACGCCAGAGTTTACAAGTTAGTATGCATGCTTCTATGAGAAGAGTTCCTACTGAAATTCATGTGATCAATAGGTCGATTTTTAGCAGCATGGATACTGAAGCTACATACACACTGGGCATAGGTTGCGCATTCAAGAAATGCCCTGAACTTGTGTTTTTAAACGCACTGTTAGCATATGATCTTCACTCACATCTGTTGCTACCCAATACTAATGCATGTACTCACAGTTGGAAGAGTTTTGGTGCCAAAAGTCAAAGTGGTGCAAGTCTCTTGAAACTTGCTTCAGGTATTTTCTTTCACAGCTCTATTCCGATACATGAAAGACTGGATGTCTCAGTTGGTTTAAAAAAACAAACTCTGCCTAACGACCTCCTTGAATCAGTGTAAGCTGATGCCGAAAGGTGAAAAACAACATTCCAATATATCAAAGACTTGGTGTCGTTTAATTCCAGCCGGGCAAAAACCGCAATTATTAATTCATTAATTTCTCCTTCATAATGAATTTTCGAATGGTTGTGTTTTGAAAAAGGATGCCATCCATACGTCACTACCAAACCTGAGCCCCTAATTGGTCAAAGTTCAACTGGTTTATCTTTTGACGCACAATCATTTTTTTTTATGTGCGATCTTTGCGCACGAAAACTGATTTAAAAACTTGAGTTGCAATATGTGATAGTAAGAGTTTGGAACATCAAAACCTAAAACGTGCATATGATTATGTGTTTATGTGTTTACATAGACTTTTAATCAGAAGCTGTCGCTCGTATGCATGTTTCCAAGCCCAGAAAAAAAAATAGTATGAGACTCAACAGTGGTGGACGTCTTTGGAAGTCATGCCATAACCTGAAAAGACAGTTTTGACTCCTGTTGAGCACATGAATGCATCACCATGTTTCAGTTCTGATGTTCCTTATTAATTGCAGAAGTTGTTTTGCTTACCCGGATCTTTCGGCAGTCAAACATCAATAAGACAGATTGCTATCATTTAGTTGCTGACGCACACGAAAAAATCAATGTTAGAGATTCCAGCACGACAAGCTAGGCATGATTTAAAAGACTGAAAACTCACTTAAATGTGGAATTCTTGCGGTTTCTTTTTTTTTTTTTTTTTTGCAATTTGTTGCAGGACACTTGGGTTCTAAGAATAACAACAGTCTTAACCTGCAACACCCGGACATTCAAAGACTCAATACCTTTTTCAGATCATTGCAAAATATATACATGTTTTTCATTTCTGCTAAGTTTGGAAGGTTTTGCTTAATCATTCAGGTTATGGAATCCATCCATCCATCCATCCATCCATCCATCCATCCATCCATCCATCCATCCATTTTCAGAACCCACTGATTGCTGAGGCCTACCCAGCAAGTGTTGGGTGAAGGTGGGGTATACCCTGAACAGGTTGCCAGTCTGTTGCTGGGTGGTTATGAAATCATAAATAAAATAATTTGTATTTCTTTCTTTCAGATGATTTTTTTTCGTCTTACATAGTATCCGATTAGATGAACAGATATTTTTCATTTTGCATGTTTCCTTGACATCGTCTCATATCTTTCTTTCTAACATGTAAACTCATGTCCGTGTGAATGGTGACCTTCAGAAAACGCGTTCATATTCCTTTTAGGTACAGCATTATAAACTTGCCAGACCCCAGCACATACATTGAACCAAGGTGAAAGCTGCCGCTGGCAGTTGCCAGAAACCACACGTTCCTAAAAACTGCAACCACTTATCCTGTTTCGGACGTTCTTGCATTCCACAAAGTTGACGTGATGCACCGGCGGCTGCTGATGGATCAAAATCTTGCTTTAAGAAGCCTGCAGTTGTCCATCCGCATGTTAATCATGGGCTGCCATAAAAGGTTCAGGCCTGTGGATGCCCTTAGTTTCTCTGTCTGCCGAGGCGGGGAGCCTCCTGCTTTAGGTAACCACATTCATGGCTGCTACTTTAACTTTCCGCGTGCGTGACAGTTTGCTTCTGTAATCAGCCCTATGAAACAGGCATGGGGCTTTTACAGTCTGCCAGACTCAGGGCAGTTTTGTAATCCCTTCTTTTAGGGGTTTTTTTGCTTCAAGAAAATTTTGATTCAAAATGTGTGAAATGTGGGAGTCTGTATACTTTATATCCCAAGCTAGAGTTCCACCTTTTTTTTTTTAAGACACACTCCAAAGAAAACACAATTTTTGGTCTTTTTACATGTTCTTGTGGTGTATTTCTATAAATGGAGGACATATAAAAAGAAATTTTAGCTCAACATTGCATATCTGAGTATTTCTTTTTTCAAACCGTTGTCACTTAATTAGAGATGAAATATGCAGTTTGAAAAAGAGCATATTTTTTACATAAAAACTTCACTGGGTGGGCCACTAGGTCTCTGCTCCACTCCATTCTGATCTTGTTAACAAAGAGATCCATGTATGTCTTTGTTTTCCTTGTCTGACCTGGTATCTGGATCAATACTCCCTATATTTATTGCACTGGTAATGTTAGGTTAGGGGTGTTGGAGCTGCAGGTTCAGTTTTTGATTTTGGCTTAAGTTACATTTTTTATTAATTGTTTAATCACATGATTTCAAAATAAAGTAAACACTTAAAATAAAAATATAAATAATAATAATAATAATAGTACTGCTTTTATTTTTTCAGGTGATTTGACCTCTCATAGACTTTATTTTTTGTCAATAGCTTTATTTGTTAAGAGTTTAATTACCTGTTTTAAATCAACCACAAACTTTAACATAGTCTTTTCTGAACGAAAACAGGATGAAAGATTTTCGGTGGAAACCTTCCTTTTTCTAATTCTCATTTTCTAAATGGTCAAAACTGACTTTACATTTATTAGGACGTTCAGCTGTTGGTTTACTGGGATCATAATGCAAGTTCTGCAAAAAAAAAAAAAACACGTTTATTTTAATTTTTTAGCACTTTGAAGTGACCTGCTTTAGAGGAGAACCTTGTTACATAAAATCTCATTTGTTCTTCTGACATTAAAATGAGTTGGTACAAAAACATTAGTCTAGACGCATGCTAACCAGAGAAAATGTCAAATTAAGGTTTTATCTGCAGTGGCACTCAACATGGCTTTATGAATGTATCATTCATAAAGTCATTCATCTTCTAATCCGTTTTGTCCCCTTCGAGGTCACGGGGCTGCTGGACCTTCGCCACTTGTGGGCGAAAGTCACCTTGTCCAGGGACACCCTGGACAGGTCCCCAGTCTGTCTCAGGGCCACAATCACACACCCATGCACACTCACATTCACACTTGAACCTATGAAGTACGTTTTTGGATGGTGGAAAGAAGCCAGAGTCCCCGGAGAGAACCCACACATGCATGGGGGGAACATGCAAACTCCTTTATGAATGTATGATTTTTAAAACCAGAATGAAATATCTGATGAAAACGTCTTTTACATGCCCAGTCATAGATGTATGTGAAAACAATCCAATAAAATTCTGGAGCTCAGAGTTCTGAGGCTATGAATCACACATTAGCTTTGAAACATTTCTGGCCTGTGGTTTCTCTTTCAACACTTCCAAAGAACAGACTGTCCGTCATGATTTAAACTACTTAAACTGCAAATAAATTTGACCACCTTTTTAATTAGTCATTGAGTGAAATTTCATACCCAAACTTTTTCCTCTTCTCTTTCTTTTCCTTTTATTTTCCAGGATGTTTGCTCGCAGGAGGAAACCAACCTACTGGGACTTCTCTGTCAACTGCACTGGTACTGAAGCTCATTTGTCCAGCTGCAGACTGGGGCATGCCAACTCCAGTGACACCTGCACCCAGGGGTTGCCTGTAGTGGTGAGCTGTGTGCCCGGCAGAGCCTTTGCCCCAACGCCTATGACAGGATACAGGAAGGCCTTCAGACAAGAGGTAACAATAGCAAAGCCTCAATGAAACTAGGAAACGTACTAAGCAAACAGGGGTGCAGGGTGATAAGTAAAAGAGATGGAGAAGATGGACTGGTGTGTCTACATGTTTTCCAGATATCCGTGCTTTACTTATGGCTGATTACCTGGATCAGGTATGTCCAGGTATGTTGGGAAACAAACCCTAACCCCCCACCCCAGGGGTGGTGCCCACCTCTGGGCTAGGGTGACCAAGGCTGGGAGTGGAAAAGGGTTGTCAGGTTCCGCAAGTCTCAATGGAACAATGGAAGGAGAATTCTGAAGAGGTGACGACTAGGGGGAATGTCAAAAAGCACATATTAGAAGAGAAGGTTGTTATGGAGCAGGAACTAGCAAAGAAGAATAAAGATGAAGTGAGGAAGTCATTGAAGAGGATGAAGAGTCGAAAGGCAGTGCCCATTTTTAAGAAGAAGAGAGACACGCAGAGTTATGGAAACTACAGAGGAATAAAGCTGAAAGTTCTGGGAAAAAGTAGTGGAAGCTAGACTGAGGTCAGAATGGAACAACAGCATAATTTCATGAGAAGAGAAGCAGGGATGCATTGCATTGTCTCTGATAATCTATAGAAAGTCTATAACAGGATACAGAGAGAAACTGGTTTATATGAGGAAGTCTGGAGTGGCAGAGTTGAGAGCAGTGGAGAATTGGTCTGTAGGTGAGACAGGAATTGAAGGTGGAGGTGGGAATGCACCGAGGATCAGCTTTGAGCTCCATCTTGTTTGCTTTGGTGACTGACAGATGAGATCAGACAAGCATTGCTACTGTTTTTTGCAGATGACATTGTGATCTGCAGTGGAATAAGAGAGGTTCCATGGAGCAGAGGTGAGAAAGGTGAAGGACTTTAGGGTCAACAGTCCAAAACTGCTGAGGAGGCAAGTGCAAGCAGGTGGAAAGATTTCAGGTGTGATGTGTGAGAAAAGTGTCAGCTAGAAGACAGTGGTGAGGGCAGCCATGTTTGGTTTAGAGACAGTGGCTCTGAGAGAAAGAAGGCAGGGGTGGTTAACAGGTTGGCATGTAGCCGTTCCATTTTGTTTTTGACAGTATTAAAACATATGGTAGTAGTTTGTCCTGTCAAGAAAAATGGCAAACCTAAACATCAGGCTCATGGCAGGAACTAAAGTAAAAAACATGACAAAAGACTGTGACAGCCTGAAACATGAAACCAATGTAAGAACTGTGAGGATTCTGCAGTTGAGTTCAGTTTTTCAGTGGTGGTTTTGGTCATGTACGTCACTCCAGGTTCACGTTAATCATCCACTGCTGTCTTCATTTGTGTTCATTGTCCTCAGAAGTGTCAGGTTTTAGTTCTACATTATCAGGTCATCTGCTTTATCTGCTTTTTGTTTCTCTTTGGTTTTTGTCCCGTTTAAGTTTATTTATTAAAAGTTTGTTTCTGCCACCAAGCCCAGTTTCCTGCATTTTGGCTCCTACACCTCCAATTTCTAACAGCTGCACCCAATATATCTCCTGTTCTGTTGGGATTCACAGCTTTTTATGTCTGGAAAGGTTTTAATACAAAAAATTATGACACTGAATGATACAACAGAGTTTAAAGAAGGCATTTCTGATCAGAAAATATTACATTTTCAGCACTGCTGGTTCAACATCTGGTGGAAAACCAGAGATCAGCCTCCAGGCTCATAGTATGAAAGCTCAGGGTTTCTGGAACATCTAACAACTACAAGTGGGTGTAATGCTCAGGTTTCCACTTTGGTCATGTAATGTTCCCCTTACACAATAATATTTACTCTCAAACAACTCTGCAAAGCTCAGCAACCTTATCCAAGGTGCCCTTTTTCTTAACTGGAAGCATTTTTCAAACAGGATGGAAAGTTTTTCATTGCGTAAAGGTTCACTTGGCTCCACAGCAGCTTTTCTCCTCAGTTTCTTTGTCTGACTGCAGCAGAAGATTAAAAAAAAAACTGTTCTAAAATGTTAAAGTTCACAGAACTTCCTCAGTTTTTATAGAACCACTGCACTCAAAGAAAGATTATTACAGCACCATGAACAGAGCTGACACACATTTCTGCTTGCAGGGCTATCATTAAAGTTTTTGCTGGAGCACATGCATGCATGCTCTTTGTCACGTTTCACTGCTGTGCGCCGAGCTGGGAGGGGTTAGCCTGACAACATGTTGCAAACCTTTCTGCACACTGCTCAGGCCTCGCTTTTTCCAAATAAGTACTTTTATTAGGTTCTCATAATTGTCTTTGACTGATCACATCTGCATATTCTTTTTATTTCCTTCTAATATCCTTTTGTGTATTTCTCTTTCTAATTCACCAAATTAAGTCACATTTATTGGCAACCAGAGAAAAGTCTGGTATCTACCGGCAAAATCATTCTTTTTTTCCCGTTCTGCGGCCGTAAAAAAAAAAAGTGAAATGAAAAAATTACTGACAAAAATGCAAGATATTGAAAAGAAATTGGAACACAATTTCTGTAACTGGTGCAAAAATCCTGTTATTTCTAAGATAAGAGGGTTTTTCTTTCCACGGTGTTAAATTCTGGCAGGACTTCAGTCAGACATTTATGAAACATTCAGCTAAGGCTGTAGGGAATTGTTGCACAACTTACAATCATTTTTTATCAGACAATAAAACAAAGAGACCTAAAGAGAAAAAAACATGAATTTTTGTTCTGTTTGACCTGCTAGAAAGTTCATTTCAGCCACAGAAGTCTAAACCAGTATATCATGTTTTAGGCCCCACTAACATTAATCTTTTTTTTTTTTTTTGAGAATTTTTTGGTAGTTGCATTTCTTTAGCTTGGAACTCTGTGTACTAATATTAATTACTACCATGTTGTCACCATCATGGTCACGTATTTGACCTGGTTGCCATCTTTTTTTCTCATTTAGCAGAGCGGTGCTTTCATGTAATAATCAGCAATGTCTTGTTCATCTTTGTAAATTTGCCTTCCAGAGGCCACACAGGAGAACATCTGGCTTTAGAAACCAGACTGCTTTAACTGTGCAGCTCGTGGGTTTACTTGTAAACTCACACTTCCAGAGGAATCCTAACAGTTAGCAGAAGAAATGCATCATACTGTCCCATCTGCTTTTCCATTGCAGGGGAGGAGAAGACGATGTTCTAAACATTTAACACAGCCCTCTGTTTTAAAAAGAAAATTGTATACATAATACTGGAGTTGAAAATTTCATTTGTCTCAGCGCACTCTTCTGTGTCTCATCCACAGCAACCTTTGGTTCGCCTCCGTGGCGGTGCCATTGTAGGCGAGGGTCGAGTGGAGGTGCTGAAAAATGGAGAGTGGGGTACCATCTGTGACGATAAATGGAATTTGCTCGCTGCCACTGTGGTGTGTCGAGAGCTTGGCTTCGGCACCGCAAAGGAGGCTCTGTCTGGAGGTCGTCTAGGACAAGGTATGCTTTACATAAACAGAAATAATTCATGCAATTGTAATACCTAACTTTCAATTACATTTACAGTATAAATGTGGATTTTGCTTCTTTGTGGGTGAGGAAGTTAAGCGGATGCATTTTCTCCACAGGCTTAAGACATTGTGTTTTTCTGTATTTGTTTTTTTTTTTTCTTCATTAGCAAAACCAATAATCTTATTTTAGAAATAATTCAAAATGTCAGATGCATTTAAAAGATGTCCTCCAAGGTTCTTTGAAGAGATATTTTGAACAAAGTCCTTTGGTCTCTTTAGTTTTGGATTATGGTTTTCCAAAGTTGCTGATTAATGGCATTATTTTGAAAAAGTTATCATTCTGGAGTTTGAAGTTGAAGCAATATCTTCTATGCCACTTATTAGAATCCTCACTTAACTCATCAAACCAAACCTTTACAGTTTGGAATTTACTAGTTGATATAAGTGATTTACCCCTGCAAGTATTATGTTGCATTTTGTGACAGTTGGGAACAAACATTTTTAATTCAACGATGTGTTTTCTTTAAAGGTGTTGCATCCATTCCTCTAGACATAAAAAATGGCACTGATATGCACTGAAATTTTCATGTATGTAAGATTTAAAAAGTGACTTTGTTTGTGTCCTTCAGGTATGGGCCCGGTGCACATGAATGAGGTGCAATGCTCCGGATTTGAGAAGTCCATAACTGAGTGTTTGTTCAACGGGGAGATTCTGGGTTGCAGCCACGAGGAGGATGCGGCTGTCAGATGTAATGTTCCTGCTATGGGGTTTCAGCAGAGGGTTGGTCTCTTCTCTGTTTTACTCAAACACCTATAAGGCATCACAAACACAACATTTATAAGGAAATGAGCCAACACTGAAGGTCTTTCCGCACACATTTCTGTTTTAGATCTGTGCTTTAGATGGGAATCTAAAGAAAGTTGAACTGTACAGTAAAATGTAAGACTTTAGTATGGACAAACCCAGAAGTGTTATGGTTTTGGAAGAGGTAGAGTAGAGTAGACCAGAGATACCAGTAGACAGGAACACTAATGATAGGATGTGGATGTCTGCAAAATTGCTGTCTGAATGTTGCACGATCTGGGGTCCAATGTTACTGCAAAGGTCGTACATGAAGTCACTCAAAAATGCAAAAATTCCTCATCCAATGAAGAGAAAAAAACACAACAAACACACAGCTCATTTAAAATTCACAAACATTTCCAGGAAGTGTGATAAAGTAAAAGAAATATATAAATGAGTGGTCGGGAGAGGCTCCAGCAGTCCCATGTCCCCAAAAGGGAACAAACAGTTTAGAAGATGAATGAATGAAAGTGCAAGAAAAAAACTAAATGAAAAATTCAGGAGCTTAAGTGCAAGAACAGGCAAGATTTAGATTCTTTACTTGTCATTGGTGCACAGCGTCAAGGGTGCAACGCTGAACAAAATGACTGCTTTGTAACAACAAAACAGTAATAGAAGGATCACGAAGGCAGGTCAATGATGAGGCAAATGCAATATAAATAAAAACAATAAATACAGCTTTGCAAGAAGTTTCATCCAAAATAAGATTTTGTGCAAAAAAAGAAAGAAAAAGAAAAAGAAGTGGGTGAATAAGTTCTTTTAAAGCCTCTGGTTTTATATCCGTTCAGGAGTCTGATGGTGGTGGGATAGAAAGTATCATGCAGCCTCACTGTTCTGTGTGGTTGGCTACAGTATCTCCCACCTGAAGGTGAAAGGGAGATGGAAGAACAACTTTCATTGGTGTAAATAATGTGCATCGTGGAGCAAACAAGAAGTGGTTAAAAAAAATCCAGAAAACTCTAAACCAGGAAGTGGCACAAAAATCACATTATATGTGAGTTTTTAGTACTTTAGTAATAGAAAATTGCAGAAACATTCTGTAAAATAACAGTTTTGTTTTAGGTCACACCTATGCACTCAACACTAATTGTCGATTTAGCATTACTGATTGACATAACAGACATTTATTTTAACCCACAGTTGCGTCTGAGTGGAGGTCGTAACCCCTATGAAGGCCGTGTGGAGGTACTGATGGAGAGAAACGACTCTCTGGTGTGGGGGACGGTCTGCAGCGAGGGGTGGGGAATCATGGAAGCCATGGTGGTCTGCCGACAGCTGGGCCTAGGATTTGCCAGCAATGCTTTCCAGGTAAGAGTCACTGCAGCAGCAGGGCAACTGTGAGCAGTTCATTAAATTTCTCATGAATTAAACTGAATATTAGCCTGATTTATCAGTGTTCTACCCCAGACGTTCAACAACTAGTACAACGTATTTAGGCTGATGCTCTTCGCACTCATATAAATTAGGACCTGCACAAAAACTGAGGGAAATTCATCAAGATGCACATTTCTGTATTGCCCCACACATTTTCCATTCCTCAGTGTCTGTGCGGTCAAGAAAAAAGTTCTGCTCTGGCTGCACATACTTAGAAAATTATAGTCACTTTTAAGTATTTAAGCTGGACAGTTTGTATTTTACTGTATTGCTTTTATGAAAACATCTCTAGATGCTTTTCTTTTGTCTAAAGATCATTCAATCTCTGATTTATTGAGATGCATTTTCTCACATCCATCCTTCCTTGTTGTTCTATTGAGTTTAGCTTTGCCGGGCCCTTCAAACAAACTGGGGAGGTTGGCCATTTCATTCTTGAAAAGCTTTGCCCCAAATATTTACTGCAGCCATAAAAAGGATGCAGCTTGTTTTTATCCTTCTTAGGTCTGATTAAAAATAAAAAAAAAGCTTTTATCACATATTTACCTGATTGCCTTAAAGCCCTCAGAATGAAACAGATACTTTTGTAAACATTTAGCTTGGAGTTCATTGAAACTCACTGGTTAGAAGTCAAACTATATTTATTCAAACAAAAGGTTGGTCCAAAACAGGATTTTAATCACTTTTATTGTATCTGTTAAAAATAATTGTCTTTTTCCCTTACTTTCGTTATTACTAATAACGATATGTCAACTTTTGAACCCAACAGAAAATCGTTAGTTTGCCCTCACACACACACTGTGGGTGGGGTTTCTATTTTAAAAACAACCCTCGATACTTTGTGGCAGCTGCTGACACGTGTAGGACATGAAGTGAAAGTGCTCATTTTTTGACCCGCAGGAGGAAAATTGTTGCTTTCAGAATCTCTGGGAACATCCGCAGGTCTGCAGAACAAATAGCTGTGTGATTATAGGATGTTTGGTTTGCCTTTGAGCTAAAGTAAGAACTGCTGCATGTTGGGGGTTTGTCTTTTTGCTCTTGTGGCAGGTCTATTCTTCTTTGTTGATGAAGACACAGACCTTTTTATTTAAGAGGCATACCTCTTCGCTTATAAATTTAAACGGCAGAATCATATTTTTATCGTTTTCATCACAATACAATACAGACATTGTTTTTCTTTGTTTTTCTTTGCATATTGCAAACTAAACAACCTCTGACTTCCGTAAAAATATTCCTACTTGACTACTTGAATTGAGTGACCCTGGACAATCAAATGTGTGTTATATGTACATGCTATTATAAAGACAAAACTTTCCAAGAAAATACTAAAAACAAAAACCATCTATATTATAACTCAGCTTTTAACCACTGGAATAGCATTTTAGCGTATTCCTTTTAAAACAAATTTGAAGCAATACAACACAAAGCACTACAACCACAGCCCAAAATACAAATAAAAATGTATAAAACAAAATAAACAACAAAAATGTCTTTGAAAAAAAAGCCTTTATTCCCAGTAAAGGTTGACAGAACCCCGCCCCCAGCGCTCTCAGGTGAATGTATCTTATCACTGACGCCAACCCATAACCACTAGGAGCAATTTGGGTTTTGCCCAAGGACACTTCAACATCTGGGTGGACAGGGTAGGAACCGAACCCGTGCTCCTCCGATCAGTGATTTGCTGCTATATCTCTGCACCAAGTCATTGATCACCAGGATACTGCTTAGATACAGTCAGTTAGGGTTCTACTAATCCTGCTGTGATATTTTATGAACATTTTATTTATTTATTTATTTGTCACACATTGAGAAAACCTCAGCTTTTTAAAAAACTAAATTCATTGAAGTTCTTTAAAATCTATTTTTTAAGTTTTAGGTGTAATTTTGTTGAATAAAATGTAACCAATCTCTTTATTGAGGGTTATATTAATACTTTTAATACTGCCTATTTAAAAATGTGCTTTGCTATAGTTTTGTTTTTATACTATTTGTCCAAATAAAAAACTATTTAATAAATTGATCCAAATCAGGGATACTTATCAGTGTTACTGCTTTATGTACATTTGGACACTAAAACTAAAATAAGTTATAGCTGAGAATTTTTTTTATTTTATTTTTTTTGCAGGCATAGACTCATATTTTCATATATTTAATAAAAAATGTGATGCATCTAATTCGCTTCATTTCTTCTTTTCTCCTCAGGAGACGTGGTATTGGCCAGGTGAGGTGAGTGCAGACCAAGTGGTGATGAGTGGCGTCCGCTGCTCAGGAACTGAGATGTCTCTGTCCCACTGCCTTCACCACGGCGAGCACCTCAGCTGTCCCCGAGGAGGAGGACGCAAAGCTGCTGGAGTCTCCTGCTCTGAGAGTAAGGCAAAGAAATCCATCTTAAAATGGATGGACTTCTGCTTGGCTCAAATGACAAAACTAAAAGTGACCAATTTTTGGGCTTTTGTTCAAACTGGTAGTCATTGCAATGCAGCCCCTCTCATGTTAATAAGAGCAGGCGTTTATTGGTGTGGTGTGCACATTAAAAGGATTAGTTCCACTTTTGCAGAAAATCTATTTTGTCTTCCTACAGACATTTTACCCAGGTTTTTTATGTTTGATGTCTTTTTTTCTGTCTGTCCTTGCATCTCCAGCGGCTCCTGACCTGGTGCTTAACCCTCAGGTAGTGGAGCAGACCACCTACATGGAAGATCGACCCATGTTCATGCTGCAGTGTGCATACGAGGAGAACTGTCTGTCCTCCACCTCAGGCCAAGTGCCCGCCAACACGTACCGCCGCCTGCTGCGCTTCTCCTCCCAAATCCACAACAACGGCCAGTCCGACTTCCGACCCAAAGCAGGGAGGCATGAGTGGGTTTGGCACGAGTGTCACAGGTCAGGGGTCACACAACCTTAGGTGATAATTCCACGGTAGCAAAGTGTACAGACCTCACTTTAACAGTGTTTAATAGACTATTAAAGATTTTTGTGTGCTTAATTCCAAAAACTGTAAGAAATGTGAATTAAAAAAGGAAAGAAATACACACAAACACACACACACACACACATATATATGTATATATATATATATATATATATATATATATATATATATATATATATATATATATATATATATACACACATATATATATAGACGCCCCTCTCACCCTCAGCGGGTGGTTTCTCCTCCAAGCTCGGGTCCTCTACCAGAGGCCTGAGGGTTCTGCAGTATCTTAGTTGTTTCTAGCACTGCGCTTTTCTGGACTGAGAGGTCTGAGGTCTTTCCAGGGTCACCAACAAAGGTTTTTGCACTAAGTATTAAATAAATTTCAGTAAGCGTGTTCAATACTTATTCCCTGTGCCATTTCACTTTATTACACATAACTTCATTTATGGACATAAATGTTTGGATTTCTTTCTATGTGTGCATTACTTGGGTTGATGCCGACATCTGGTGAAAATTTCGTGTCAATAGCTCGATTAGAAATATGTTTTTTGAGAGAAATGTTGACGTGTTCAATACTTATTTTCCCCGCTGTATATGCCATGAGTTGTGCTATGAGTGGTGGAATGGTAAATGGCGTATACTTGTATTGCGCCTTTCTTCCTACAAGGACAAAGCGCTTTACAGTCACAGACCCATTCACCCAGTCACACACACATTCACACACACATTCACATACACTGGTGGCGGCTCCGCTGCCAAACCCAGGCACCCGCCTACCACCAGAGGCAAGGTGGGGTTCAGTGTCTTGCCCAAGGACACTTCGACTCATGGGTGTGCAAGGCGGGAATTGAACATGCAATCTTACGATCATGGGACGACCGCCCTACCGCTGCACCACGTCCGCCCAGTGACCAGTTTTTAGCCCGTAAATATAAAGTAAAAGTTCCCTTCAAGACGCACACAGAAACATTTTTTCCATAAGCCAGTCTGTTCCACAAACCACATCATAGATTTTTCTTTATTGTGTTGCCTTGCAATTGACCATCTGTGGTGATTTAAAGCCACACTATATGCCAATCTTGAGTTAGCAAGAGATCATTTTTGTGTATCATCTACAACAAACTCAACTGAGTGAAACTGAAGGATGTGCTGATTAATGTAGGAGCCGACAGCTGCATCATTTTGAAGCCCCTTTGCTTGTATTTCAAGGCATTATCATAGCATGGAGGTGTTCACTACTTATGACCTGTTCAGTCTGAACGGATCCAAGGTGGCAGAAGGACACAAAGCCAGCTTCTGTCTGGAGGACTCAGAGTGTGATGAAGGTGAGAACCACACATATTCCTACAAAGATCCATCCCACTTCAGACACCCTCAAGCTTTAAAGTCCCCCTCTGATCATCTTGTGTTCTGTTTTCAAATCGTTCACAATAGTAGTCTTTTAATTATGACTATGCCGTTTTTATTCCAAATTGAAACACGTGTCGTTTTCTAAGACATAGTTTCTGCAGGGCTACGGTAGCCC
This sequence comes from Oryzias curvinotus, assembly GCA_023969325.1. Classification (NCBI taxonomy): domain Eukaryota; kingdom Metazoa; phylum Chordata; class Actinopteri; order Beloniformes; family Adrianichthyidae; genus Oryzias; species Oryzias curvinotus. Next base: position 8,162,057 of record CM043714.1, read on the forward strand.
CTGCCTGACTGTTGGCAAGGAGTTAACCATCATCCATCTGTTTACATTCTTTCCCACTAGCTTAGAGCCCCTCACACCCCCTACCTCACATTAGCAGTGCAACAAAAATGGCAATCTTTGGAGCTATCCAGCTGTACAGTTTTGAGCCAGATGCCAACTCAGATAAGGAAAAGGAGGATGTTAATGGATCTATATGTCTGCAAGTAGACACATCATGGAGGGAACCATGGTAGCTTCTACGTCTAGCAGTTTCCAACGACATTTTTTGTCTATTCTTGATCCACAACAATTCGAATAAAGAAATACTCAGAAATGCTACTTGAGCTTAAATTTCTTTTTAATTGCCCTCAATCATCAGAAAATAGTCACAGGAACATGTTAAAAACACCCAAACCACATTTTTCTTTGGAGTGAGTCTTGAACATTCTTCTTGTAAGTATGTTGTAAAAGTTGCATCATGGTACCTGAATGTGCAAACACTCCCAACACCTGTAAATTAAATTAACTGTGTTTGATTTGATTGTTTTAGGCATTGAAAAGAAGTATGAATGTGCTAACTTTGGGGAGCAGGGCATCACTGTAGGCTGCTGGGATACCTACAGGCATGACATTGATTGCCAGTGGATCGACATCACTGACATCAAGCCTGGAGATTACCTTTTCCAGGTGACACACCTCACATATTGTGACTCTGTCATTAAATCAGAAGTCAATTGATGCTTTTAATTTGCTTTCAAAAACCTTTTAACTTAATCATGTTATTTTCCCCTGTCAGATTGTAATAAATCCAAACTATGAAGTACCAGAAACGGACTATACCAACAACATAACAAAATGCAGATGTCGATATGATGGCCATCGCATCTGGATGTACAACTGTCACAATGGTAAGAAATTCCCATTATGTTTTCGAACTCATCATTGTGGTCGTGACTAATTCAATGTTTAAACTCGCATTTCTTTTGGAGTCCTTAAAAAGATGTCAAACTCCAAATGCTGAGCTGGTTAATGTTTGTTCCTGCTGCTATAGGCGGCTCGCTGAGCGCAGAGCTGGAGCAGACGTTTCCAGGCCTCCTCAACAACCAGGTGACCCACAGGTAGAGACCAGGAAGATGAGTGCAGTCAAGCAGCCGGTCCCTCAAACGGATGGATGGCGGCAGTTGACTAACCACTACACAGTTTATCTGTGCCGGATCTTTCTGTCGGCTCAGCAATGACTGCACAGCCTCTGTTACCACCCCCAAACAGCCACCATCACCGCCCCAGGACAGAAAGAACATTTGCCTCCAAATGTATCCACTCTGAAGGAGGTAGAACCTCCCTGGGGAGAGTCAAAGGAACGATGAAGCTCAGCACAAGACTCCCGTTTTCTTAACTGGTGATCAACCTGCTGGTTAGTGTCAGCTGCTCTACAGCACCACTGAGCCTCAAAGGAAATGCAGGACTTTAAAAGAACCACTGCAGTGTTCTGTGTGGGCTATTTTATTTTTTGTTTCTTTTTCTAAAAAAAAAAATCCGGACCCCTGTGCTAGCCTGCCTGAAAGCTGAGAGGAATCTGTTAGCAGCAGCAGTCGGGGTGGGAAAATACAGACAGTGTTTCTTCTTCTATTTATCAAAGTCGTTGAGTGCATTTTCCAGTTTTAGATCCCTTTAAATCAATGACGGAAATTCAGATTAAAAGCTGATACAGTTCATGCCTATGAAAGAAGCATTCCCACCAATCACGAGCAAACTTTTCTGTGTCTGATGGAAGAACGACCTATTCCAGCTGATGAAGAGTCATGTTCTGAGGATGTACTCTGATCTGCTCTGCAGATGAACTCAACTACCTATGTTCACATTTCAAACACTCCCTCATCTTCATGAGGAAGTGTGTCCTACACTGTTTTACAGATCAGATTGCGTAACCCTTGTGCTATCCTAAGCACTTTACCATTGGGAGTTGGGTCATCTAGACCCACTAGACAGTGCGCTGAACCTTTTTTCTTCAATGATTTGTGATCTTCACTGGTTCAGTGGATTACATGAAATCCTCTCCACCTTTATCCACCTTTGTCATTGGTACAAGGGGCTTCAAGGGTGGGGTCATCCAAGACAGCACAACTAGCTAGCCACTGAAAAGTGGAGTTGTACTGCTCTCTAGTGGTTTATCTATGTTTTTCATCTTGAATCAGCTCAGGGTTAGCTTGATATCTCTTGTTGCAGCAAGAGATTTAAACATTTAGGAAAATCACAAACATGTGAAAATATTCCAAAATGTTTTTTTGTTAAAATTTCCAAACAATAAATATATAAAGGCTATAATTCAGATGAGGTAAAAATACAAACTTGTTTTAAAATAAGCTTGAATTTGTCCTATTGACCAGTTCGTGTTGTGTAAATCAGATTTACATCAAATCAATTCAAACTTTATTTATAAAAAAGCGCTTCTCATACCTTACTCATACCTCATACCATACTGATTAAACTAACTTCTAAAAGAAATTTAAGGCTTGGTTCTGCTGAGAAGAAACAGTATTTGGGAATCCATTCATACCAGGAGTCAGCTCGGCCGTAGGAACATCGCCACAGTAACCACCCACACCAGGACGGCAACGGGGTCCACTTCACAGCCGTGAGGTTGCAATCTTAACCCTTGTGCTATCCTAGGCACTTTAACATTGGGAGTGGGGTCATCTAGACCCCACAAGACAGTGCGCTGAACCTTTTTTCTTCAATGATTTATGATCTTCACTGGTGTCCATGGATTACATGAAATCCTTTCCACCTTTATCCACCTTTGTCATGGTAGGGATAACACGTCAACGTAAGGGTGGGGTCATAGGATAGCACAAGGGATAGTGGCAATGTGACTCGGCCTTGAGACTTTTTGCTGCTCAGCTGAATAGCTTCTGAAGAGGCTATTGAAGAACCCTGCTGGTTGACCAACTCATAACATTTTCACAAATTTATTTAGAATAAGCTTTTCAAACGCATCACACAAAAAATGGCATAACTGAAAGTGTTTTCCTGACTCCCATTGATCATGTCAATACAGATCGAGCAAATCAAACTGAGATGCACCAAATCATTTCTTGTAATTAAACTTTTTTTTTTATATTATCACTGCCTAAATATAGAATTTCCAGAAGAAAGCGACAAAAGCATTTATTATTCACTATTTGGATTACCTTTGACTCATCAATAAACATGGCAAATATTGTTCTCAATGTTGCTAATCTGCAAGAAGGTTAAAAATGTGCTGAACTGTCCTCTTTAGCCTTGCTGACTTCTTTATGCTTTCAAAGAACCAGTGGATAGAAGGCTGTATTAATCGCTGCAATACTTCCTAAACTCAGCAGCGCTCATCCTAAACTAATAATCCTAAACTTTGACATGTTGTCACTTCAAATGCAGACATACTGTAACCTTTGAGCAGACCAAAGCCAATAGTAATGCAGGCCACACATTAGAACTGACATGAACCTGCTTATGACCCATGTGCACAACAAATGCTGTACCAAAATAAAATCAGCCAAACTCACCTGTCGTCCTCAAAAATCAGCTGGTATCTTCTCATGAAAAAAGTAGCATAGTTTTCAGCACAGAAAACATTTCATTCCAATTTATTTCTGTTTTGCTTTTGTCCTTTAAAATGTGTAAATGTACTTTGTCATAATGGTGCTATCCAGCTGCTCCTCTGTTTTCTGAGGGCTCAGTAAATGTTGAAAAGTCACGTTTTGTATACTTGAACAGTATACTTGAATTTTGAGGAAGAAACAACCTGTGCTGTGTGCAAATTTAAAATAAAGATTAAAGTTATTAAGCAACAAAGTATTTGTGTTTGGCTTCTTTTTCTTGTTGTAGAGCTCATTGACTCTAATTCAGTGCTGCAGTTCTGTTTCTGCAACAGGTATTTCACTCATCACTGTAAATGTTGCATCAGCAGCGAAAGTTACTCCCAAACTGTAATGCATCACAGATTACTTGACAATGTGAATTTAAAGTAATCCATTACTTAGAGTCTCTGAATCTTCATGCATTACATGACTTTGTGTGATACCTGCAGATTTAGGACATACCATCTGAAGTAGAAGGTTGAATTACAGATCACTTCACATTCACTCAGATAAGGGCAACATTTATTCTAATCCTAGTCACTAGTATTATTGTTTACTTTTGCTAATGTGAAAGCACAGGAAGCACATTTAGAAGAACTTCCGCTTTAGGCCAAAACATGTAAATATAGATGTTCTACTTTAAAAGGTCCATCACAGAAACCAAACAGAACTCTTCAGAACTGTGTCCCTCAGAAATCCTCAAATTTGCAGCTTTGATTAAATATATTTTGCTGCAGAAATGCTGAGTTGGACCTGAGGCTCAAACTTGAGTCACACTTAAGTTTTACATACAGAGACTTCAAAGTTGACTTGAGACTCGACCTCCAGGATTTGAGACATGACTTAACACTTGAGGTTTAGGACTTAACCCTTGTGCTATCCTAGGCACTTTAACATTGGGAGTTGGGTCATCTAGACCCCAACAAGACAGTGCGCTGAACCTTTTTTCTTCAATGATTTGTGATCTTCACTGGTGTCCATGGATTACATAAAATCATAAAATTAAATAAAGTTTATTTGTTTATTTTTATTTATTAGTTCCAAGAAGTCACTGTAAGATGTGAACATAAAATCTCTCTTAACTGCATTTGCACTGGGAACAAGTAATTTCATAAAAAGTTTTGAAAACAAAATATTGTTACTTTAACTTTGAATTTCAAGATGTGAGAGTTAACTTGAGTGCATCTTTGGTCTGTTGTAATACACAAGTTAGCAAACGTGTATTCAGCAAAATTATATATTTTCAGAGTTTTTACAGCAAAAAAGTTACTATAATAAATTACTTTTTTAAATGACTTATCTATAACAATGAATAAGTGTAAATGTAGAAACAACAGTTTCTATTGAAGTGGAAATAGCATGGTACCCTGCATGATAGAGTTGTGCTGTAACCCTCTTCTGAGCCAGACAAACCTCAGCTACAAGACTTGCCTTCAGACTATGATGTTTTTTTTTTAATCATTTCTGGGAAGCCCTGGTTAAACCTCAGCCGGGCCATCAAATTGGTTTGCTATTCTTGTCATTTTTCCCCTCAACTCATTCTTCATCCTTCTCTCATCGCTGGTTCACAAAACCTGTTCACAACAAACCACTTGCGGTCTATCAAGGCTTTCATCTCTCCCTCCACGTTCATATTTCTGTTGATGCAAAAGCACAGTGCAGTTTTCCTCCTCCCCACACATGGATCTTCAACCTCCCAGTATCCTCAGATCTTCATCTGAACTCCTCATCCCCACTGATGTAGACCCCAGGGGGCTCTCCTGCTGCAAGCATCCTCCAGGCTTTCTTTACATGTATCCAAGGCCCAAATGCTGCATCTGATAGCTGTTTGGGTGTACATGAATTTAGTTGGATTTAAACAAACACATTTCAGACATCAATACATAATTGGCATCCTTTGTCTGTCACACAAACTTGATTCGGTCATTCTAGTGATGCTTTACCTTTACATTAGCCTTAACAAGACAGTGAGGGTTAGTACACATTCATCCTCATTAGCATACATGAGAATAATTAGTGGAAGGGCTGAAAGTAATAGAAAATATTTTTTTACTGCTGAAACCTATTGTTTGCTTTTGAAAACAACTTTCTTTTAAACCTGAAAAAATATATATTTTTCTTTAGAGGCATGTTACATTTCAATAGTTTATGTTACATCCAAGAATAATAATCTTTGTGCAGAGATTTAGTTGACTGATTATTGACTTAAAAGGAAAAAAAAAATCACACAAGGCCAGACAGAGAAATGTGTTTAAGCTGAGCTGTCAAATCTATCTACAGGTGTAGCAAACCAGACATCGGTAAATCCAAACAAGATTCTCCTCCAGAAAAATCTCACTGAAAATTCTCAACCTAAACAAGAGCAATGGAAGCGCAGAAGTGATGCAACTCTGACATCTTGTGGCCTCGACATTCTATTGTTTCTGTTTTTTACTCTCTCTCTGTTTACAATGTTTCCATCCTGCAGGACACCAGTACGGGCTGAGTCAAACTTTTTCTTTCATTTCCCTCTTTGGAGGAGGAACCCGCCCCCGAGAAGAAATCGTGACAAAATAAGCCAAATATGTTCAACTTTAATACCATATCAAAATCTTAAACATTCCTGCTGCTAGAGACTAGAAAAAAATAAATAAAGGATCGTTCACTTCGTAAGAACAACAACATTGAACCTATGTGCAAAAAGAAACAAAAAGTGGTGTTAATGGCTGCAATGTGCCTGCTTTGTGCTACACAACTTTTCAAAACAAGGTTGCAGGTTTTGTTACCGCAACTCTCACGTCATGCTCAGTATTGGGTCTAGCTCTGTTCTTTGTTTTCAAAGAGGCAACAGTAGAAAATCTCACAAAGATAGGACGGAGAATGGAAGCAGAATGCCCCCAGCCTTCTGCCATGTGGGTGGATGCTCCCTCTTCACACCCAGCCAAACTTAGGCAGTGTCTGTGCTGTAAACCTCATCCTCAGGGAGGAGTCTGACGTGATTTCAATGAACTGATCCTCCTGGGCAGAGCTCTAATCAGCAGGCGCTGCTGCGTTAAATGGATCTCTCAGCAAGTCTCATATTTAGCATTGTTGTCTGGGAAATATGTGAGAAAGAATCCTCACAGGGAAGACTTGTACAAAGTGAATGATCCTTTAGACAAAGTTTGAATAAATTAAATAAAGGATCATTGACTTTGTATGTTCTCAAACTGTGGGGCACACCACCCTGGGGGGGGGGCATTTTATCCATTGTATGCATTTCTTCATTCTTTAACAAATTTAGTCACAATTGCAACAGTAGGGAGGTGTAGGTATCCAAACCGTACCAGGTCGCATGAGCGAAATGCGTCTAAGTCCAGCGGCATTATCATTCTTTTAAGATGTTAAAACCGCCGTTAACGACAATAATTACGTCTTCAAATGTCAGGGTTAGGATTAGTTTCATGTGGATGGCCTTGAACCTGCAACTGCACATCCTATTGTACTCGATCCTAGTCATTCTTTCACAAAACTGCTCATCCAAGAGAACGATACTGAACTTTGTCACCCTGGACCTGAACATGTGTTCTCTGAACTGAGACGTACGTTTGGATTCTTCGAGGACGAGAAGCAGTAAAACGTCATCAACATGGATGCCCTGACTAGCTGCAATTACATGTATAAAATATCTTGATCGGATCATAGATCAGATTAGAATTCAACCGTGTGCATGGGGCCAGAAAAACTTTTCCTGATTATAACAAACGTTTACCTGCGCCACACTTTCAGTCGCAAAAAGTAATTTGGACATGTGCAGTGGTCTCTAAAATACCAGAAGAGGAAATGAGTTCCACTGTCAACAAGTCGTGGGTCCCTCCTGGAAATAAAGGCAGAGGAGCCAAGGTGAGATAGTTCTTTCTGTAATTCAAGAACCTGAGCCCTACAACTGCTCCACGTAGAGCCACATCAACATATGACACCCTCCAACTCTCTCTTCACATTTCCTGTGACACTTCCTTTTTAAATCATAAGCCCCTCCCTGGGTGTTGCTCTTCATTAAACCAAAGATGCAAGATGATCTTCTAAACGTGCTTTCATTGTTGTTATGGTTATTATGAGGCGCCTGTTTGCTCATCCTTTTATTTTTAATTTGTGTGGTCAGCGCTCTTTTTGTGTCGGAACGGAGCTGGAAGAAGCCAGGGTTAGGAGAAGTCTAACGTGCGATACGAACATTTAGCCTTGGAGGAACATAAAATCCATGTGGGAAATGCCGCAACCTGCAACTTGGCTGCGCTTAAATTTGTGCGAATAACATCAGCCTTTATTTTGTTGGAACACAACAGGAAACACAAATCCATGTTGACTCTTTGAACGGTTTCTGAGGACATTTCTCCTTTGAAAAGCTCACACAGCTTCCCAAAGCCGGTGTGTGCGCTGGCGGTCCGAGCTCTGCTCGGAGACACAGTTCTACCTGGAGACACGGTTCTCCTGAGTCCGGCAGCTCACCTAGAGACAACACCCCCCCACCCCATGCCGCAACACGCAAAGTTGGCTGCTTGTAACGACACAGTAGCTAGCTGAAGCGGTCGGTCCTGTTGCGCCCCAAGCTTCTGTGCAGTGTTTTAAAGCCACGGCACACTTTAGCTTGACAAAATCCCGCGTCACACAGTCGAAAAAAAAAAAAAGCAGCTGAGAGACAGGTCGGGTCATGATAATTGCGCACCAAGCTTTTTCTAAAAGTATAAAATAAGTAAAGATTCAAAATTTCACCTTGTTTTTGAGCCACTAAGACAGAAGCATCATTGTAGTGCCGAATCCGCGATGCAAAAACATCAAGTCACGGCGACACCAGCAGTCCGCAAAAAAAAAAAGGCAAAAAACTAACAGATTGTCTGATACATTGCTTATCAAATGATTTAATAGAATCAAATAAACACAAAGAAAAAATAATTTTATGATCTTTTATATTCCTACTACTCAGTGTTTATCAGGGGCCTGTTTGGATGATCAAAAGAGCTGATTTCCTGGAGATGGAAAATGTTTTTAGATCAGTTAATGAGGGCAATTTCCCACGGCACACTTGACCATCTCCCACGGCACACTAGTGTGCCGCGGCACACTGGTTGAAAAACACTGCTCTAGAGCACCGTCTATGCGTGATGCAAAACCAGAACAGTAGTGACACACAATTGGAATAAACTGTTTACATGCACCACAGTTGGATCAACAATCGGCATAACCCACCTATCTCGATCAGAAAGAAATTTTAATCTGAACGAGTCTGATGCGGGCAGACTATTGCAAACAGCATGTTTATATGATGCATTTTTCTTCTGATCAAGCGCACTTTCCGATTTCTTTTGTCCATGTTAACGCAGCTACTGTTGTAGATAAGATCAAAGCCAGCAGTGTAAAAATGGCTGACCTACCACCACCATGGCTCAGACTGTTCAAACCAGCATTTTACTCCTGGGGTATCGACTGCTTTGGTCCACTCTGAGTGAAGGTGGGATGAAGGACTGAGAAGAGGTGGGACTTGTGTGCAAATGTCTTACCACTTGGGAAGTTCACCTACAGGTCTTATCATCCCTTGATTTGGACGTCTTTTTAATGGCATTTTCCAGGGTCATAGCATGCCGTGGTAAACCACATGACTTCTACTCCGACCATGGAACCAACTTCTGAGGAGGGAAGGGAATTTGAAAGAAGCCTTCTTAAATCTAATTCTCCCACCAAAATGTGGTGATGCAGGTGGGTTAAAGTGGAGAGACTTGGGAACGAGAAACACACTCAGTAAAGTCTGCTCTCTATACCACCATCGGCTCACAAACAGTAAGCGAAGAAGTGTTTATGACAGTCCTCACAGAAGTGGAGGCCATACTCAACTCCAAACCTTTGGGCCACACCTCAGCTACCGTACCTGATTTAGACCCAGTCACACCAAACTGTTTGTTGATGGGGCCGCCTGATGGTTCATTACCACAAATGGTTTCTCCACAATCTGAGATTATTGGTCGTCACAGGTGCTGAGGCAGATAGATTTTGGACTGTTTTCATAAGAAACTATTTGCTCAGCCTGCAGACAAGAGGGAGATGGAGGTCTCCTGCTCCTGAAGTTTTGGTTATCATGACGGTGGATCTACAACTACCTCGATTTCACTGGCAGAAAGGTGACAAAAGTATTCCCGGGCCAGATGGACATGTCAGAATAGAGGAGGTTCAGATAAAGGACAAGGTGTACACAAGTCCAATCATCCGCCTCATCGTTCTGCCTGAGATACCGGATGATACATCAGAAGTGAAAGAGTAGGTTATGGGTGTTTTAGGAGTTCACATTTAACATTAAATGTGGGGGCGACAATGTTGCAAAGACATGTAATCTAAACGGGACTATATACCTGTGCGGAAGAATACCCCACCCACAACTGCATGCACGGCAAGTGAGGGAGGAGAGGGAGCGTTGATCTGAAGCTAATGTTAAAGCTGTAACAGCGTATTCAGCAAGTTACATACATTTATTGTTGCTAACGAGGGACTAATAAGCACATGTACAGAGGGATGTTGCAGCGTGCATCACTGACAAACCACCACACGCACATATACAAGCAACAAAGAGTTAAGAGCACCTGTGCGTCTCAGATCTGGACCCTTTTTGAATGAATGTGAACAGATTCAAATAAATCTGCAGTCAACTGTGGAAACTGAATTCAGGCTTCAGCGTGTTCTTACCTAGACCCCAAAAAGACACTAACTCACGCATCATAACTAAATTATGTTAAAATGCTCTTTGTCGATTACAGCTCAGCATTTAACACCATAATTCCCTCCACACTCACCACCAAGTTGGAGCACCTGGGACTCAGCCCATCTCTGTGTCAGTGGATCTCCAATTTCCTAACTGGCAGACCACAGGTCGTAAGGATGGGCAGATATGTCTCAGCTTCCATCACTCTCAAAACTGGAGCCCCCCAGGGTTGTGTTCTGAGCCCTCTGCTGTACTCACTGTACACGTACGACTGCGTGGCCTCCACCAACTCCACCACCATCATCAAATTCGCTGACGACACCCTCGTGGTGGGCCTGATCACTGATAATGATGAGACGGCCTACCTGAAGGAGATTGGACATCTGGAAGACTGGTGTGAGAGGAACAATCTCCTCCTAAACGTCAGCAAGACAAAGGAGTTGATAGTGGACTTCGCCACAAAGCAGAAGAGGAACTACCAGACCCCCGTCATCGACAAGAGCCCAGTGGAGAGAGTGAACAGCTTCCGATACCTCGGTGTCCACATCACGCAGGACCTGTGATGGTCCTGTCACATCAACACCATAGTGAAAAAGGCCCGGCAGCGTCTTTACCACCTTAGACGTTTGAGAGACTTTAGACTGCCCTCTGTGGTGCTTAGGAACTTTTACTCTTGCACCATAGAGAGCATCCTGACGGGAAACATCACAACCTGGTTCGGGAACAGCACCATGCGGGACAGACGAGCTCTCCAAAGGGTGGTGCGTTGAGCTGAGCGCATCATCCACACCGAGCTCCCTGACCTACACTCAATCTACAGCAGGCGGTGCTGGAACAGGGCCAGGAAGATAACAAAGGACCTCAGCCACCCCGACAACGGACTGTTCTCGCTGTTGCGGTCAGGAAAGCGATTCCGCTCTCTGAAGGCCAACACAGAGAGACTGAGGAGGAGCTTCTTCCCGCAGGCGATACGGACTCTTAACCAGTAATCATGGACATTATAATCACAAGCCACTTTCACATGTCACTTTTAGAGCATATTTGCACACATTCGGTCACTCTGTTTTTTTTTAATGTTTTTATATTTGTATATTCCTATATTTTATATCTATTTCCCTATTCCTATTGTTATTCTTTCTTGTTTGAGGTCGCGGGCGGTCGCCTAAGCATTTCACTGCACATTGTACGCTGTATGATTGTGTGTGTGACAAATAAAATTTGAATTTGATTTGATTTAACTCATCTGAACTAGTCCTCTACCTTGGATTTCCTCTTTTTTACATTCATTTGCTAGAATTCTTGTCTGGGTTATGATAACAAGCCAGGCATATGACTTATAAATCCATCCATCAATCCATCCATCCATCCATTTTTTCTTTCGGGGTCACTGGGCTGTCTGTGTAATTCACTGTTGGGCGAAGGCAGAGTACACCTGCAAAGGTCGCCAGTCTGTTGCAAGGCCAATGAATGAATGAATAAAAGATATCAACTTTTAATAATATTGATTTGAGCTATCCTAATGAAGTGATAAATCCAAAGTGTGGACAGTTACCATAATGTTGGTCATTATACCATAATACCATTTATTGCATTTATTCACATTTTCCAATTCTTTATCTCTGCTGTCATGAGGTCAATCAATAATTTTGTATATAAAAACAAATTGTTTCTGCTTCTGCCATGTTTGAGTAAATCCACTCCCTAATATTCGGGGGGGGGGGGGGGGGGGGAGGTTGTTTTTTGTTACGTTTGCTTAAAAATGACACAAAGTTCAGAGAAAGTTTACTGAGCATCAATATGAAGAATATGACACATTTTGGAAACCAACAGTTTTTATCCAGAACATTCTAAAAGATGCGATGATTTGAATGTCAACACAGATAGGAGACATGTTAAAGCTGGTCAGTTAGTGATGTCACAGAGGTTGCTTAGCAACGAAACCAACGCATATAAAAAACTGCAGTTGGAGATTCAGAATCATTTGCAACTTTGTGCGATTGAGTCAGGTTGTACGATTTGAAAGTTGTAAAGAAAGGTTTTTATCATCGAACTACTGAAGATGATGGAGAAAGAAATGAAAATGAAGCATGATCCTGAGGCGGATATGAAACATCATCCTGGTTAGCGACAGTTTTGTGGATTGTTTTGTTATAATCTGGGGTGGCACTCTAAGAACAGAACAATTTTTTATTTCTTTTGAGAGATTATATCTTTTATCTGCAATTGTTCTGTTATATTATCGATTCCAAGATGTTTGACAGAGTTAATACAAAAACATTTACCAGCTATTATTTTTTCTAAACCAAATTTCAATTTGCTTCAATTTGATCTATTAAAAATATTCCTATTTTTTGTATGAATAAAAGGTTGAATTCATTTTCTTTCTAAGATATTCCTTGAGAAAATGTGATTAAAAATCATTTGCAACTTTGAGTCAAGTCATAAAATGTAAAAGTTGTAAATAAAGGTTTTTGTCATAGAACTGCTGAAGATGACGAAGATTCATGATCTAAAATGTTATAAATATATTATGAAGCTCAAATGATTTTTCCCTTAGCTGTGATTTTTGTTTGACTGTTTTTATTTCTTTGGAGCTGCTCTACTGTTTTAATTGTCCAACTTTTCTTTATTCATGATCTAAAATGTTAGAAATATATTATGAATTTCAAAGAATTTTTCCCTTTAACTGTGATTTTTGTTTGACTGTTTTTGTTTCTTGAAGATGAGGATAAAACCAGCAGCAGCCAGTCCCAAAGAGTCCCGGTGAAAAGAAAGGCCTGCTCTGATGATGGCGAAACCAAAAAGAGGAAAGTGGAACCATCGGAGCCTGCAGAGCCCATGAAGCCCACCGGAGGAAAGACATTACAGAAGAAACAGTTTCTGGAGAAACTGAAAAAGCTCGTGGAGAAGACGACCTTTCTCAGTCCAACCAAGACCTCCTCAGTCAAGACTACTAAAGGTAGAGACTTTAAACAAACATTAGCTACATCCAGTCTTATCCAGTATTAATCAAATACATTCCTTAGTATCTTATTTATTATTATTTGTGTGCACAAACTAATAATTTGTTTGCACAAATTGGAAACATGTATAAACAAATTTCCAATTTGTCTATGCAAAATGCTAAATTGTGACCTTAAAACACTGAATTGTGGCTACAAATAGCTCATTTGAGAACACAAAACACTAACTCATGGCCACAGACTATTAATTTAAAACAACTTCAAGTGTTTCTGATCAAAAACTAAATGATTACAACCAAACCTAATTGATATAAGATCTTACTTACATCTTTGCTTCTGCTTTTTTTTTTTTTTTTAACCATAAAATCATCAGGAATTTCTGTAGGGACTTTTTACTTCTCACTTGTGAGTCTCTCTTTTTGTCAGGTGTAATATTGTCATCTTTGATTTTGATTTTTGATTTTGAAATGGTTTATTTCAAGCAATAATGGAATAATACACAAAACAATACAAAAAGCATTCATACATACATTCATTCAAAGACTTATCTAACTTAGGATAATTAGATTTTAATCTTGATGATCAGAATTGAATGTTTCTGCTCAGTAACTAATGATGGAAGTGGCTGTGTATCCATGATAGACAACATGAGTTTTAGCATTTGGAAATGATGTCAAGTGTTTTGGTTCCATCAGCACAGATGGTTGGATTGTAGCTTTTATAGCTCCAAGAAGCTACATTTGTGATATTTAAAGCACATTTTACATAAATAGACATTTGATGTTTAAAAACATTTATAAATCTTCCTTTTTTGTGGACAACTGGACAAATCCATTCTAGAGTCAGAGGGAGTTAAAGGATATTTGTGAAAATGTGATCAATGTGTCTTTGCTTTGCATTATGGGAACATTTGCAGCATTTCTCAAATTTCTCCTGGTTTTAATTTTCTTCTTTTTTTTTAAACATTGAGTTTAAACAGTTTGTTAGAAAGCTCCAGCTCCTTGTGTCGAGGAAGGTTCTCATTTATCCAGGTGACGTTGTCCTGAAGTGGAGTCATGGCACCTGGACTTCAAGTCTTCTTTCCTGAAGCGTTTTGGGGAAAGAAGGAGCCATGACTCAACTTCAGTCCAGCTGAAGAATCTCTGTCAATTAGGAATGCAGTTGAATTTTGCATCAACTCCAAAATGCTCCAATTATTTTCCAATAGCTTATCCCTATCAGAACTTCAACTCCTTCAACCACGCAAAAAACACAAACACGTCACATTTAGGAAAAACATAGATGAGGTTTTTGCTGGGATGGCCCTAAATTCATGGAAAAATTACCTCTCCATGTTCATGCTGTCCAGACTTCTTCTTGAAGGCGTTCATTTCTCTGTAAAGAGTGATAAGGAGATGACAACTGCTGTGAAATCCTATTTTCCTTCTTGTTTTTGTTTCTGGAGCTGCTCTTTTGTTTTCATTGTTCACATTTGTCTCTATTCGTAGTCTAAAATGATAGAAATATATTATGAATTTCAAATGATTTTTCCCTTTAACTGTGATTTTTGTTTGACTGTTTTTGTTTCTTGAAGATGAGGATAAAACCAGCAGCAGCCAGTCTAGAGAGGATGGCAGGACCACACCGGCCAAAAGAAAGGCCTGCTCTAATGATGACGGTGAAACCAAGAAGAGAAAAGTGGAACCATCGGAGCCTGCAGAGCCCATGAAGCCCACCGGAGGAAAGACATTACAGAAGAAACAGTTTCTGGAGAAACTGAAAAAGCTCGTGGAAAAGACGACCTTTCTCAGTGGAACCAAGACCTCCTCAGTCAAGAACGAAGGTAGATTCTTTAGATAAACATTAGCTTCATCCAGTCTGATCCAGTTTTTTTTAATCAAATAGCAGTTTATTAGTAAAATCTGATTTTAGTTTTTAGAAAAAGTTTCTTCCATCACACCTGAACTAACATTTCTGTTTTCAGATGACTTTGAAGCTACATACGTGCAGTTGGAGCAGTTGGGTGAAGGAGGCTTTGGATGTGTTTTTAGCGGCTTCCGCAGATCAGACAACCTGCAGGTAAGTGTTTGTCATGCAGCTGCAGTGAACCAGCTTCAGGCTTTCATTGGAAAACACTTGAAAACATGGATGGTTTGGCTTCATCTGGTCCATGTCAGTTGAAGGTGTCATCTGAAATGTCTGAGTTTGTCGTCTGTCGGATGTTTCACCTTCAGATTTTCTGACCACATGTGTTTGTGTCTTGCAGGTGGCCATCAAACGTATTCCAAAATTCTTCGGTCTAACCACAGTGGTGGTGAGTGGGAGTCATGCAGCGCTGCAGAAGTCATGATGAAGATCTCTGCTCTGAATGTGTTCCTTTGCAGTTCTCCTCCTCTTCATCCTCTCTTTGTGGTGATTCCTCAGGATGAAGACGGACAGTCAATCTGCACGGAGGTGGCTGTCATGCAGAAGCTCAAAGACGCAGAACTACAGTCTGCAGATAAAGCCTCCCCCGTGGTTCTGCTGGACTGGTACGACCTGCAGGAGGAGATCGTCCTGGTGATGGAAAGACCGATCCCAGCCACAGACCTGGAAGTTTACCTAAAGAGCAGAGGAGGCAAAATGGAGGAAGAGGAAGTTAAGGTAGGCTTGTGTTCACATTCTCTAATTGTTCCAGATGTTCTCCTTCTACTCCTGAAGAAACTTCCTGAAGTTTTGCTCATTGACTGAAATCTGGCTGAACATGTTAGTTCATTGTTTGATGCAAACAGGCAGAGAAGTTTGCAAAGATTAGAACTAAGAGTAAAACAGACCCTGTCCTCCTGAGAAGCAGCTCTAGAAGTTGTCAGTCCTTTTCCTCATGGGGGTTTTGTAATGTCTTCCAGATCATCATGAAACAGCTGATCCAGACAGCTGTGGATCTGGAGGAGAGGCACATCTTCCATCGGGACATCAAAGTTGAAAATGTCCTGATTGAGACGAGCTCCGATGTCCCGCGTGCTCGCCTCATCGACTTTGGACTGAGCTGCTTCACCGAGGAGACTTCTGTGTTCACTAACTTTGCAGGTAACAGATCAGCATCTGCCATGAAGGAAACCACTGAGGAGCATCAACTGATCTGAAGCTGCTGTTTTTCAGGAACATTCCATATTGCTGCCCCGGAGTCTATGTTTGGCTCCGGCTACAGAGCAGAACCAACCACAGTGTGGCAGCTTGGAGTGGTTGGGTACGAGGCTTTACACGACGAGCACTTCAGAACCAGGAAGTTTGCAATGAACAAACTGAAGATCAGACAAGACCTGTCCAAGGGTAAGAAAACTCTGTTCAGAAGTTCTTTCAGCATTTGGATTACTGTAGCTCTCACCTTCATCATTATTATTATTTCTTCTTCTTTTTTTCAGACTGCCAAAGCTTTTTGAAAAAGTGTCTGAGGTTTTCCCCTGCATTCCGGCCCAACCTGAAGGAGCTGCTGCAGCATCCATGGCTGGTATAATCTGACACACACAGACATCCACAACATCACAGTAACATCTAAACAGAGCTGGGCGACGTGAACAAGATACCAAATCTGGGTGTTTCTGTCATTTATTCCAGCAGTGCTGCCAGAAAGCATAAAGAAGCCTCTTCATCAGGAAACCAAACAAGAGAACTTCAAAAGAAGATGAGGTAAGGAATCCTCCACACAACAAACCATCAATTCCTTAACTCTCTGCTGTCTGTGATAATAATGAACAGTGTTGTTGTCATTTGTAGATTCCACTAGTGCTGCCACAAAACCACAACAAGAAGAAAACGAATAAATTAAAAACCAAAGCAAACCACAAGACACATCTTCACCAAACCAAAGAGCATCATGAGAGGGCGGGGTCACATTTAGATGAGGTAAGAAATCTACGACTCAACAAAACACAAAATCCTCCAAAGACTTAAAAGGTTGAAGCATTTGGACAAAATTCCCTCTTTTTTTTAGTAAAATCTGATGTTAATTTTTAGATAAAAAGCTCCGTCCGTAAACTAGCCGAATATTTTTGTGTTTCTATGTCCACATGAGTTTGAGTTACTTAAATTAAGTTACTTAAGTTACTTCTTTTCTTTAAGTTTTTATAATACTTTCTCTTTTATTTGTGTTTGTGTACTTAATTATGAGGGGCTTAATTTATTATTTTATTACATATATTGGAATTGATGTTTTGTGTTGCTTGTTTTAATGTACAGTGTAACCCGGGTGAGAAACTGTGTTTAGTATCCTCTCGCATCTCCTACGTGATGACATCATCAGCCTGCGTGCGTCGGTGCGTCACGCGGTCATGTGACTCGGTCCGTGCAATCAGAACCCTTTAAAAACAGCTGTGGGTAGGTTGCCGGAAGAAGCGTGTGGGGAAGGCTCGGGTGTTTAGCTGGAGGTACGTTAACTGTTTTTTCTTCGTCACTTCACTTTAAACATTCCGGAAACTAATGCAACTAACGTCGGAACACAGAAGCCGACTGCTGGCGCCGATTTGTCCAGAGACGAGCAAAACACGAACTTAGGAGAACAGAACTCAGAACTGGTGAGTGAGCTAGCGCTTAGCTTAGCTACCGTCCCATTACTTTACATGGAGCGGTTAGCAATGTTGTTCAACCAACTTTCTCCACATGTTAACTTATTTGAAACGTAACTTATAGCCAATTCTTCATTGACTGTGATGTTTTTACATGCATGAATTTCTACGGTCCACATGTTGGTCAGAACTTTGAAGTGATGAATTGATCATGACATGTCATTGTGTATTAGCATTTTGCACTTTAAATCGTGATTAATAAGATAAATGAACTGGTTAATGAATAAGTTTATATTTCATTGTTATTTTTATCATGAACCGATTTTGCTTACAATTGTACAATTATGGAAGATGACACTTATTTATAATGCAATCAGCTTTATTTATTAGTGATGTTGGAAAATGAATTACCCTTGTGTGCACACGGAACTGGGACCTATTATTTTCTGTTTAGGTCAGGTGATTATTTTGGATGGTGAGCTACAGCCCAGGACCTAGAACCAAACCGGAACTCTGGACACTTAGTCCAGAGCACCCTATGAACTCCACCTGCTCTGGTCGGGCTGGTAGGAGGCTTCTTACAGCCACCCTCTTTTCCTTCCCTTCAGTTCTCTTGCGATTCAGTTACACGGCCGTTCATATTCTCACTCTTACAATCCCCATCCTTCACTCTGGATTACCCTCTGTTGGACACTTGGCCGTTGTAACGGACTATGAACTCTTGCAATGAACTATTGAGTCGAATCTTGAGAAACTGAAACTGAACTTTCTTGGAGGAGGAAAAAGTATCATTTACAAGTGTGAATTATTTTTTCTGTAAATATTGTATGGCCATTCTATGTGTCTGTGAATGCATTTGTTTTTTTCCTTTGTTTTTTTTCAATTATATGGTACCAACAAACGCAATTCAGCCTCAGTCTCTTTCTCCACTCCTAGAGTCGAACAGAGATCTTCTGAACTAGCCTGTGTACATTGAATAACTGTGTTTCAGATATTGATACACGTAAAGGTTACATAATTTGTGGTGAGCTAGCTAGGAGTGGAGTAAGTAGAACTGAATTGTGTTGGCTATGTTGGTGAAAGACATGGAAACATTGGAGAAACGTGGTATTAAAATCCCTAACTCGGTTTTGATACAAGACGCGACTAGAACAGAAACTGACGATGAGGTTGTCCAATTTTTGAAACGTTTTGGTTCAGTTTCCAAGGTCGAATTATTCGATGTGTCAGAATCCCTTTTTGATCAATCAATTGTGGTGGAATTCAGTTCAGGTGCGCCGCTAGTTGAGTTGCGAAAGATTTTGCCTCACACGTATATTTGTGAAGACGATAAGGTAACTTATGAAATTTTAGATTTATCTATGGTCTGTGCGGAGGAAATAGGGAAAATGGAAACTAAAATTTACCTGGAAGAGTTGCAAAAAATAGCAAAACTAACAGGGCAAGATTTTGCGGCTGTATTAAATGGGGTGATGCCTCTGCTTGGTCAAACTGTTGGCAGGCTCCAACCTGGTTCTGATGAGACTGAGAACGCAACAGAGGACATGGAGAGGGTGCCGTTAACTCCTGCACCAGTCACTACACTTCCCTCTGTCGTCAAGATGGGTCTTCAAAGTATCCCAGTTGATACCGGTGAGAACCCCAGTGGAGGCCAGCCGACAATCAAACCAGATCCCAGCTATTTGAATTCACCACGACTGTCACTGCCAGCTATGTCGCAGCAGGATTTGAATCCACCTGAAGTCCAACGCTATATAGTGGAACATATAGTAAAGAACGAAGACAGCACAGGTCACTTTTCTGCACAACGTGTCAGAGTCTTCTCAGGAAGAGTGCCTCGTCCCCAGAATGAATCAGACTACGACACCTGGAGATCCAGCATGGACTTATTATTCAAAGATTCTGCAGTGTCTGATTTACAACGCTCACGTAAAATTTTGGAAAGTTTGCTACCACCTGCTGCTGATATGGTGAAACATCTGTCACCAGATACTCCCCCGATCACTTATCTTCACACTCTTGACTCAGCATACGGCGTCGTACAGGATGGTGAAGAATTATATGCAAAGTTTTTGGACACTTTTCAAGATGCTGGTGAAAAACCATCAGATTATTTGCAACGTCTGCAAGTTGCCTTGAATGCCGCAGTTAAACGTGGAGGAATCTCACATGAAGACACTGAAAGACATCTGCTGACTCAATTTTGCCGTGGCTGTTGGGATAACTCCCTCATAACAGAGCTGCAACTGAAACAACGGAAACACAACCCACCAACATTTGTTGATTTTCTACGACTTCTGCGAACGGAGGAAGATCGAGAAGCAGTTAAAGCAATCAGAATGAAGCAACATCTCGGCTCAGTAAGGCCCCGAGCTTCAGCGCATGCACAATATGCCTACACGGACAATACAGAAGAAGGAGAGATTGCTGCTCTCACTGCTGTCACACAGCAGCTCGCTCAACAAATGGCGGATATTCAGAAGAAGCTTGCCTCACTCACTGCTGCCCAATCAAGACCCAGTCAAGCTGCTGCGGCCAAGCCTAGAACAGGTTGCAAACCGGGGGAGGGTCAGAAGGCAGGTAAACAACCAAAGACCCTGCCTTCTGCACTCAAACCTGGATACTGTTATAGGTGTGGTGAAGACGGCCATATCAAACCTAGTTGTGAGAACCCTCCAAACTCTGCTCTCGTAGCATTCAAGAGGAAGCAATTCGCAGAAAGGCAAGCAAAAAAGCAAGGATTTAATCCCACAATGAACTCTTTAAACTAGATCCAGTTCCTGTTGTGGGGCAAACTGGAACTGTTGTGGACCTGCAATGTCCCAACCAGTACAAGAACCATGGGAAGCATAAAACTGTGAGTTGTGATGAACAAACTCAAAGCAGCTGCAATGTTCCATCTCGATTACCAAAAGGTTTAATTGGTTCTCGTTGCACAGCCAACATGAATATTGCTAATGCAGAATGTAACTGTCTCCTCGATACAGGGTCACAAGTTACAACCGTTCCTGTCTCATTCTATAATCAGCACCTGTCAGACCAACCAGTAAAACAATTAAATGATATATTGCAAGTTGAAGGGGCTGCCGGACAAGCAATTCCATACCTTGGATATGTGGAGATGATGGTTACATTCCCAAAAGAGTTCCTGGGGGTGGCCTTTGATGTTGTTACTCTGGCACTTGTTGTTCCTGACATCAAAACTGGACATTCATCCCCAGTATTAATCGGCATGAATACATTGGAGTCATTATACAGCCAGTACATTGGAAGTGAGTGTGCAGAGTTCCAGCCAGCTACTAATGGTTACAAGACTGTGCTTAAACTGCTGCAGACACGTCACCAGCAACACCAAGCAGGCATCGATGGGGTTGTGAGATTAGCCGCTAAGTCTCCAGTTGTTATCCCTGCTGGGCAGACGATCATCACCATTGGCTCCGTGTACAGTAGCATGCCAGCTCCAGGTCAGTGGGCGCTTGTGGAGCACCCAGCTTCACCACTGCCAGGTGGGCTGTGTGTTAAAAACTCACTCATAGTGCTCCCAAGTCAATCCCATGAGAATATTCCAGTCACACTTGCCAATGAGTCTGATCACGAGATAACCATCCCACCATTCTCCACTATTGCCGAACTTGTATACTCACCTCAGATCCTGTCACACAGAGTGTCCCAAGATCATCCATCCTCTGGAAAGAAATCTCTGAAGCTGGATTTTGGAGCATCGCCTATTCCTCCAGAGTGGAAGGAAAGGATCATGTCCAAGCTTAATGAGATTCCTGAAGTCTTTTCACACCATGACTTGGATTTCGGATGCACTGACAAGGTGAAACACCGAATTAAACTTTATGACGAAACACCCTTCAAGCATAGAGCCCGACCCATTCATCCTCAAGACGTTGAGGCGGTGCGTCAACATCTGCGTGATTTGCTGAAGGCTGGTGTCATCAGAGAATCAGAATCTCCATTCTCATCACCTATTGTTGTGGTCCGTAAGAAGAACGGGGACATTCGGTTGTGCATTGACTATCGCAAACTAAACCTACAGACTGTTAAAGATGCCTACGCCCTGCCAAACTTGGAGGAGTCATTTTCAGCTTTAACCGGTTCAAAGTGGTTCAGTGTGCTTGATTTAAAATCAGGATACTACCAAATTGAGATGGAGGAGTCTGACAAGGAGAAGACTGCATTTGTGACACCAATTGGATTTTGGGAGTTCAACCGTATGCCCCAAGGAGTGACTAACGCGCCAAGTACCTTCCAGCGATTAATGGAAAAATGTGTGGGAGATCTCCATTTGAAGGAAGTACTTGTTTTTCTTGACGACCTTATTGTGTTCTCAAGCTCCTTGGAAGAGCATGAACAGAGACTTCTGAGAGTGCTCAACCGGTTGAAAGAATATGGTCTGAAATTATCCCCAGAGAAGTGCACGTTTTTCCAGACATCTGTGCGATACCTTGGACACATAGTCTCGGAGAAAGGAGTGGAGACTGATCCAGAAAAGCTCAAGGCTCTAAAATCCTGGCCAGTACCAAAAACTTTGAAAGAGCTCAAATCGTTTCTAGGGTTTGCTGGATACTATAGGAGGTTTATCCAGGGATATGCAGCCATCGCAAAACCCCTGAATGACCTTACACGTGGCTATACACCTGCCTCCAAATCCAGGAAAAGATCGAGCACACTGGCATTATATGACATCAAACAGCCTTTTGGAGAGCGATGGTCATCTGCCTGTCAACATGCTTTCGAAACGCTAATTGAAAAGCTAACTAGTTCTCCAGTCCTTGGGTTCGCTAATCCAAAACTGCCATATGTATTACACACAGATGCCAGCACTACAGGGCTCGGTGCAGCTTTATATCAGGAGCAAGACGGTCAGCTGAGAGTGATTGCTTATGCCAGCCGAGGTCTGTCCCCAAGTGAATCGAGGTATCCCGCTCACAAGCTTGAATTTCTTGCGTTGAAGTGGAGTGTGACAGAGAAGCTACATGACTACCTGTACGGAGCTAACTTTGTGGTGGTGACTGACAATAATCCTCTCACCTACCTGCTAACATCAGCAAAGTTAGACGCCACCAGCCATAGATGGCTTGCTGCTCTGTCCACCTACACTTTCAAACTGCAGTACAGAGCAGGAAAGCAGAATCTTGACGCAGATGCATTATCTCGCCGCCCTCACAACCAGCTGACTGGTATTACATCACAGAAGGATCAAGATCTGATCAGCCGATTTATGGAAGAGCATGCTACAGATCCCAGTGATGTGGAAGACATGAACCCGGATGTTGTTTCTGCCATATGTCATCGTTGTCTTGCCATCAACCATCAGTGCAGTTCAACAGGGAACCCAGTCACCTTGGTTGAATCCTTGAGTCTCTCCGCTGATGCTATTCCAGACTGTTATGCCAGTGAAAGTGACAATGGACTACCAGTTGTTCCCTCAATGTCCCATCTGGACCTCAGAGAAAAGCAACGAGCTGATTCAGTCATTAGAGAGGTCATCCACCAGATGGAGACAGGAGAAAAAGTACCTCCTACTGTCCGGAATGAACTTCCCGACCTGTCATTATTGCTACGGGAGTTGAATCGTCTGGAGCTACAAGAAGACATCTTGTATCGAAGGAGACAAGAGGGGGAGCAAGTATTGTATCAACTGGTGTTGCCCAAAGAGCTGAGGTCCCTTGTTTTAACAAGCCTTCATGATGACATGGGACACATGGGTATTGAGCGAACATTAGATCTGGTACGTTCCAGATTCTTCTGGCCTCACATGGCGGCTGATGTTGAGTCCAAGGTAAAGACCTGTAGTCGTTGTGTGAGACGTAAAGCTTTCCAAGAAAGATCTGCCCCATTGGTGAATATTAGAACCACCCGTCCACTAGAATTGCTATGTATGGACTATCTTTCACTTGAACCGGATCAGAGCAATACAAAAGACATTCTCGTACTCACTGACCACTTCACGAAATTCGCAGTTGCCATACCCACTGCAAACCAGAAGGCGAAGACTGTGGCAAAATGCCTATGGGAGAACTTTATCGTCTGTTATGGAATACCGGAGCGTCTACATTCAGACCAGGGTCCCGACTTCGAGTCAAGGTTGATCAAAGAGCTCTGTCAGCTTGCTGGAATTCAAAAAACACGAACAACGCCCTACCATCCTCGAGGAAACCCGGTAGAGAGATTCAACCGGACGCTGCTCAGCATGCTGGGTACTCTAGGACAGAAGCAGAAGCAGAAGTGGAAGGAATATGTGAAGCCGTTAGTACACGCATACAACTGCACTCGAAATGATGTCACCGGCTTTGCACCTTACGAGTTGATGTTTGGTCGTGCACCACGCCTTCCAATAGATCTCGCTTTTGGTCTGCCTTTGCAGAAGGGCCATTTGTCATCTCACAGCCAGTATGTTGAGGACCTCCGGTCACGTCTAGAAGAGAGCTTCAGGATGGCGTCCAAGAATGCTGCTAAAGCGGGTGAGAAGAACAAGCTTCGCTTTGACAAACGTGTTACACCATCAAGTTTGGAGGAAGGAGACAGAGTACTTGTTCGTAATGTCAGACTACGTGGCAAACACAAGCTTGAAGACAAATGGGAGCAGGATGTCTATGTTGTTTTGAAGCGGGCTGGAGATTTACCTGTCTACACAGTTCGACCAGAAACCAAAAATGGACCGACCCGCACACTACACAGGGACCTCCTCCTACCATGTCCTTTCTTGTCAGATGGAAATACGCAAGACTCATTGGTTGATACTCCTCCACGTCGTCCTCAGACTCGAAGCCAGACACTAGCTACCGCTGATCCAAGCAATGATCAAGAAGATGTAGAGGTAGAGCTGGGCTTACCTCAATCTCAGATCCATCCTACCTCATTTACCTTCAAAAGAGAACGTCCTGTACCAACTGCTCTTGGGCCTGCCCTTTCAGTTGATCTCCCTCAGTTGATCCCCGCTGTGCAACCAGACTTGCATGTATCTGAGGAGGTTGACCAAGCTACTAATGGGAATTCCTCTGCAGATTCTAAATATTATCAGTCGGAGAGAGGAGAATCTGAGCCTGGTGATGAGGACTTGGCCGAAGAGGTACAACTTACCGTTGTTCCTGAGAACCCACCTGAAGGACCAGAACTCACTGACCAGGTAGAGGCAGAACCTGAACTCAGGGCTAGTGAGCCTTTGCTCAACTCCAGTGAGACAATTACTGAGGAACTAAACTCTCCAGACGTTGATGTTGATTCTAGTTCCACTGTTCGGCGTACCGGTCGTCAACGTCATCCTCCCGATCGGTTGCAATATTCAAGGTTGGGTAATCCGCTGGTCTCTGTGGTTCACAATTTCTTTCATGGGTTAGTTGATGCGTATAGTGAAGTGCTGCGTGCCTCCGCTGTGGACACCCTTTCGCACTCTCGTGTTTACGACGTTTAGTATGCACCGGAGTTGCATGTTCTAAAGGGGGGAGGGTGTAACCCGGGTGAGAAACTGTGTTTAGTATCCTCTCGCATCTCCTACGTGATGACATCATCAGCCTGCGTGCGTCGGTGCGTCACGCGGTCATGTGACTCGGTCCGTGCAATCAGAACCCTTTAAAAACAGCTGTGGGTAGGTTGCCGGAAGAAGCGTGTGGGGAAGGCTCGGGTGTTTAGCTGGAGGTACGTTAACTGTTTTTTCTTCGTCACTTCACTTTAAACATTCCGGAAACTAATGCAACTAACGTCGGAACACAGAAGCCGACTGCTGGCGCCGATTTGTCCAGAGACGAGCAAAACACGAACTTAGGAGAACAGAACTCAGAACTGGTGAGTGAGCTAGCGCTTAGCTTAGCTACCGTCCCATTACTTTACATGGAGCGGTTAGCAATGTTGTTCAACCAACTTTCTCCACATGTTAACTTATTTGAAACGTAACTTATAGCCAATTCTTCATTGACTGTGATGTTTTTACATGCATGAATTTCTACGGTCCACATGTTGGTCAGAACTTTGAAGTGATGAATTGATCATGACATGTCATTGTGTATTAGCATTTTGCACTTTAAATCGTGATTAATAAGATAAATGAACTGGTTAATGAATAAGTTTATATTTCATTGTTATTTTTATCATGAACCGATTTTGCTTACAATTGTACAATTATGGAAGATGACACTTATTTATAATGCAATCAGCTTTATTTATTAGTGATGTTGGAAAATGAATTACCCTTGTGTGCACACGGAACTGGGACCTATTATTTTCTGTTTAGGTCAGGTGATTATTTTGGATGGTGAGCTACAGCCCAGGACCTAGAACCAAACCGGAACTCTGGACACTTAGTCCAGAGCACCCTATGAACTCCACCTGCTCTGGTCGGGCTGGTAGGAGGCTTCTTACAGCCACCCTCTTTTCCTTCCCTTCAGTTCTCTTGCGATTCAGTTACACGGCCGTTCATATTCTCACTCTTACAATCCCCATCCTTCACTCTGGATTACCCTCTGTTGGACACTTGGCCGTTGTAACGGACTATGAACTCTTGCAATGAACTATTGAGTCGAATCTTGAGAAACTGAAACTGAACTTTCTTGGAGGAGGAAAAAGTATCATTTACAAGTGTGAATTATTTTTTCTGTAAATATTGTATGGCCATTCTATGTGTCTGTGAATGCATTTGTTTTTTTCCTTTGTTTTTTTTCAATTATATGGTACCAACAAACGCAATTCAGCCTCAGTCTCTTTCTCCACTCCTAGAGTCGAACAGAGATCTTCTGAACTAGCCTGTGTACATTGAATAACTGTGTTTCAGATATTGATACACGTAAAGGTTACAACAGCACCTTGAGCTTTTCTTTTTACATGGAAGGTGCTATAGAAATGAAATTAATTTCAATTTATGCAAAAACACAGAGACAAATCACTCCTTCTTACATTTTCCTCTAGAAAAACTTGATCCTGCAGCAAATCTCTTCCAGCATGCATACAGGCAGTTTGTGCTGCATCGATGGCCTCCTCAGTGGATGGAGATTAATTTAATCCATTACATCTTTCAGTCCATCATGCAGATGATGTCTTATTCCTACAAAGCAAAATGAACAGACAACTCATGGATGTCAGCATCTTGTGTGACATTCAAAGCCTAAAGTAGCCACTAACTTACAAAAACATTAGCAGACTTTATCATAAGAATGATGAACCAGAAGGAGGTGTCCAGTGCAAATGACTGCAATCTGACTCTTTATCTCCACAGGAAAGCACATCAGTGAAACCAGGCGACTGGGTGTTCATCAAGGTCCTAAAGAGGAAAAACTGGGCCAGCCCATGGTGGGAAGGACCATACCAAGTCCTTCTAACCACACCCACTGCTATCTGAACACCCCAGCGGGGTACATCTCAGTCACTGGACGTTGCAGTGTGCACCAGAGGCCTAAAGGAGGCTGTTGTGGTGAAGTCTGACTACAAAGGGGTTCCGCCTTTTAGTGGCGGTTCGTCTCAAATGTCAGTGAAGAAACCAGCAGAACCCAGCATCCATTAGAACTTGGGTCCTCGAAGTGGCTCTGCAACCTAGCAGCGTGGAAGGCCCACTGCTGGGAGACCGCAGCAGGTGGGTGCGGAGCTGCGCTGTGACTGAAGCATGTCTCCACGTCCCCCTAACTGTCCCAGCGATGGAAAAACCAGGAGAAGACGGTACCAACCTAGAGTTGGTCAACACAGAGTAAGCAAAAGAAGCCATATCCCAGATTTCAGGAACTTCTTGCAGTGGTTGAACAACATGTTTTCTGTCTTCCAGGTCCCCAGACGCTGGGGGGATTCTTTCTGCAGCTCCTTCAACCCCTCAGCCATCGGTGGAAGGGCGATCTCTCTTTGAATTGCCTTTCCCGAGGGTTCTTCCTAAATTGGCCTCACAGGGAGTTTTACCTCGTCTTCATTGAGAGCTTGGGCTGGGGGCGGAGCGTGCACAACCCACACCGGGTTCTAATTACAATTGGGCAGCAGAAGTAAAGAGTACCCATCACAAGTAATAATGGATCAATTTGGACTCCTTAAATTAGAAAATGAACTTTTATTTTACTTTATATATTTTTACAAAATTAACAGATTATAAAACAGTGGCTAATTCTAGTATTCTGATGCTAATTTCTGCACATATATCGCTAATTTGTGGGCAAAAATTGCTCATTTGTACACACAAAATGCTCATTAATTGGCACAAAATCCTACCTTTGTGCAGAAAATACTAATTTGTGTACACAAAATTTTAATTTGTCTGAACAAAATACTAAATTGTGTTTACAAAATGCTCATTTATGGGGAGAAAATCTAATTTATGTGCATAAAATACTAATTTGGGTGCACAAAATCTTATTAATGTGCACACACTGCTAATTTGTGTACACAAAATTCTAATTTGTTCAAACAAAATACTAAATTGTGTTTACAAAAATGCTCATTTATGGAGACAAATTCTAATTTATGAGCATAAAAAACTAATTTATGTATTAAAAACAATAACTTGATGCCACAAAATAATTTAAGGAAACTTCAAGTGTCTCTGATTAAAACTAAATGACGAGAATCAAACCAAATTGCTGTAAAATCAAACATCTTTGCTTCTGTTTTTTTTTAGCCATCAGGAATTTCTGTAGTAAATAAAAATGGGACTTTTTACTTCTTACTTGTGTGTCTGTCTCTTTTTGTCAGGTGTAATATTGTCATCTTGATCAAGAATAGAATATTTCTGCTCAGTAACTAATGATGGAAGTGGCTGTGTATCTGTGATAGAAAAACATGAGTTTCAGGATTTTTAAATGATGTCAAAGGTTTTGGAAAGTAGAGATCAGTTCCATCAGCACAGATGGTTGGATTGTAGCTTTTATAGCTCCAAGAAGCTGCATTTGTTATATTTAAAGCACATTTTAGATAGAAAGACAGATAGTGTTGTTCTCTGTCACTTTAGGTGTTTAAAAACATTTAAAAATCTTCCTTTGTGGACAATTGGACAAATCCAGCTGGTGTAAAATGTGATCCATGTGTTCTATATCAGATCAGGTAAGTGAACATTTCTATGCTGCTGCTTTTTCATGGAGCTGCAGTCAAACATACACTAGTTTAGAACCGTCACACCTCTGGAACAAGTGGGACTGACTTGACTTTAGTTGAATTCAGATAAAGTTGAGAATTCTTTGTTTAAATCTTCAACAAATGTTGCAAAAATGCTGTAAACTAAACATTTGAAAAAATTTCAAAAAAAATAAAGAGAAACGGAAAAAAAGGAGAGAACAAAAAGACCTCTGACAAAGAAAAGTGGAACCCTAACTCCTAGAAGTTGTCTATCTATTCTTCTACTCATCTGGGGCGTTGGACCAGCGGTCCAAGTGGACTACATGTAAACCACAGGTTATGAAAAAAAATCAAATCAAGGAAATTATAAATATAGATTATACATAATATGTAAAAAATATAGTATTATTCATTATATCTTTGTCCAAAAGTAAAAAAAATAGTAGTAAAGATAAATAGTAAAAAAAAGAAAAGAAAATAACAAAAGTTGCTCATATAATAAATAAAAAACATTGAGAAAAAGAAAATAGTTCACTCTAAAAGGAAGTAAGAAATCTAGAGACTGAAAAATAAAAAAATTAAAAGAGATAAGGAAACCCTGGCAGGTCCTCAGCTCACTGCAGCACAGACTTGACAGCTGATGGCGTCCAATGAAACCCCAGCAGGATGGATCAGAGATGGACTGCAGGCAGTGGTGAGGACTCCCAACATCAGCTGATCCAGAGCACAGCAGCTGGAACCTGGAGAGGAACAACCGTGAAAAAGCCATGAGGGCATTCAGCGAGTCACAAAACATCAATTAAACAAAGTGTGCATGCGTGTTCAGGCTTGTTCATTAAACTAAAGCAATAGATGATAAGATGACAACAGCTGATCATGTAAACCAGTGTTTTTCAACCAGTGTGTGTACTGTGGGAGATTGCCCTCATTAACTGATCTAAAAACATTTACCATACCAATGAAACTATCAAACTTTTACAAGCAAGCCTTAGAATTTGAGAAAATGCTTTTCAACCATAACTTCTCTCCTCACAACACTGTTTTATGGAACAACAGATTTATAACTGTAAACAACAAATCCTTGTTTATGTGTGAATGGTATGATAATGGTGTGTATTTTGTTCATGACTTGATGCGTACTGATGGAAGCCTGTTATCATACAATGAGTTTGTAACTAAATACAAAATGAAGGATTCTAGTAACTGTTATAATAAAGTCTGTAAAGCAATTCCCATACCTCTACTTAATCGTATTCATAACATACTACAATACAATGAAATCAAACCACAATTTTCAGAGCTGAAAATTAACAATATTCCCCTAAAAGATAAAAAATGCAACAATAAATTAGTAACTCTAACCTTTAAACAAATAATTTTCTGCAACTTTAGTATAAACAATAGACATGATTTAGAAACCACCCAAATGAACAAATCTTTTTCTTTTTACACAAAGTACCCATTTCCACCTAAAATGAAAGAAACACATTTAAAAATAATATCTAAAATGTACACTGTTGGAGATTTTTACATAAAAGATTCAAATTTCAATCGGAACCATGCATATTCTGTTCATCTGAAACTGAAACATTGGAACATCTCTTTTACAGTTGCAACCAGGTTACAATATTTTGGACTGATATTCACAATTGGTTGTCACTCAAAGTTTTAAATATTCCCTTTTTTTCCTTTTGTGATGTTCTTTTCTATATGGAAAATCTGGACCCAGGAATTTCTGATGTCATTAATGTTGTTATTATTTTATGCAAACATTTCATTCATTTATGTAAATGGAAAAATAAATGCCCTTTGTTTAGTATTTATTAGTATTAATTAGTATTTATTTAGTATTAATTATTTTTCTGATTATTATAAGTGTCTTAAATACATTCCAAACAAAAACAAGATAACAACAGTAATTTATCAAAATATATCAAAAAGTATTGTTGTTTTGAAAATTTTTTTGCCTAGCCTTTGCCTATTATTTTAATTTTATTTAGTTTGTTTTTCTATTTGTGCATTTATAACGTTTGTTCACCCTAACTTGGTTTGTAAATGAGCCTTTATAAAATGAAAAAAATAAAAGATGTACACACATTATTAAAAATATTACTGTTTTTTGTTTTCTCTGACTTATGTGTGTGTTTGATATTAACAATTGTTTATTGTGCAAGTGACTGTGAATTTCTGTAAATTGAAAAATGTACAATAAAGTTTATGAAAAAAAAAAAACATTTCCCATCTCCAGGAAATCAGCTCTTTGTTCATCCAAACAGGCCCTGATAAAACACTGAGTAGTTAGGAATATGAAAGATCATAACATTATTTTTTCTTTGTGTTTATTTGATTCTATTAAAGACATTTTGATAACAATGACAGTACCGCCATTTAGCTGCAACTAAAGCTGTTTGTGGGAAAAGCCCCGCCCCTTTAACTGTCTCCGCCAATCATTCTTGGATTCTTAATCACATGTCATCAGTCTGACCAATCAGAAGTGGTTAAAGTCTTAACTTCCTTGTTCCAATTTAGCTCAAAAAGTTGTTCAGTTCTAACAAAAAATACCGACTAAAGCTCGTCTTTAGCGGTGTAGCTTTCCACAGAATCCGGTGTCAGACCGTGGAACAAGAGAACAAAACAATGAAGTTCAGAAACGCTAGTCTTTCTGCCCTTTTACGGCAGTTTTCACACTACATCTCCCATGATGCATTGGGTTAAAGGGACGCACAATGAGTCCTCCTTGTCAAACGTCTTGAAACCAACGAACCAGTGACGTGCAGTCAGGAGAGGCAGGTGAGGCACAGTAATTTGTGCTTTGCAGTCATTTTCCATTTAAATGTACCATTTTTGGATGTTTTTTTCTTTTCAAAATCGCTGAATTTCCGCATTTGCCGTTCAGATACTAAGAAGTGACGTGCGATGAGGCACCAGCCCGCTGAGCCTCACGTTGGATTGCGCAATACCTATGCAGTCAGACGGTACTGCTGTCTCTCTGTATGTCGGTTCAATCACTTGTACTATATGAGCTGAGTTTACATAATTTAGCAGATGTATATGATGTACAGTGTTTGTTTTTATAAATAACTGTATGTGAGGGACGTGTTTCTTCAGGGCTCGACATAGCCATTTGTCCGCTGGCCCGGTCCTGTTTTTCGAGCAGTACGGACCACAAGACTTTATTTTTCACTTGTCCGCTCGGGCCACTAAAATATCTAACGGTTAATATATTTTTCACCTTTTTCAATAAAGTATATTTTGCAAAAACGGGTAGATTTACCTCGTCTTCATAATTTACTTTTTCTGCTAGTCC
Source organism: Oryzias curvinotus (assembly GCA_023969325.1). NCBI lineage: Eukaryota > Metazoa > Chordata > Actinopteri > Beloniformes > Adrianichthyidae > Oryzias > Oryzias curvinotus. Next base: position 8,194,177 of record CM043714.1, read on the forward strand.
TGTGTTCAGACTTCAAGGGTTTCTATGGGAAACCTTTGATCACTCTTCTCCTACTCTCCTGCCTGCCCGCGCAGCTGTCACTGCCGAGCCCCACGCGGCACGCGCTCACTCTACTTTTTTTTTCAAACTTTATTGAATGTAACAATTCAATACAAAACAATGTTAAACAGCAACAACGAAGGAACAAGCCAGTGGGTTATTATTACATTTTACGCAGATATATTTAAACTGACACACACGTCAGCGCGCCCCCCGGTGGTTTTTCACCGAGATGATTAAAAATCCGACACCGTCAAGCATGTCAGAGATGTGAAGACATGGCAGGAATAGATAGGAATATGTTAGATGGAGTAATGGGTGGAATTAGTAGTATGGACAGCAAGATATTTAATGAATGCATTGAAGATGAAACTGTATGCACTAAGCTTTAAGCTGAAAGTCAAAGAGTCAAAGGCAACTCCAAAAACCTGAATCTCAGACTCAAATGCAGTATAATGTCAGAGTGCTTCATTTTGTTTTTCTTTACAACACTGTAAGCAGTAAGTATCTCTAGTCAAAAGCTGAATGATCTCAGTAATTTAATTTTATTTAATTTCTCAATTATTTCATTTAATTAAGTAACTAAAGCAAATAAAAATTAAATGTAACTTTGCAACAGTAACATAAAGCAGAACCTCAAGGCAGTCAGAGCAAAAAAGTAAATAAAACTTAACTATCAGGGCTCCAGACTAACTTTTTTCACCAGGAGCACAGTGGCCCCTAACTGAAAATTTTAGGGGCACAACCAGAAAATTTAGGGGCGCATACCATAAATCATCATGCTAACCAAATCTACTAATTTCCACTGTATTACTAATAAATACTTTAATAATAGATGCAGAAATTACAATGTGCTGTTTCAAATTCAGTGTCACATTTTATTCTGCACTTTTGAAGATGCAACAACAGCTAAACTGACAGAACCATCGCTGTCATGACAGTAGAAATAGTAAAGAAAACAGATGGAAATTCATATTGGTGACACCAAATAAGTGCAACCAAGATGCACAATAAGAGTGTTTTAGATCACCCAGGTCGACGCAACGCTGCGCAGATCACCTGGTGT